>CM055896.1:52577175-53299675 GCA_029582155.1 Panopea generosa
CATTCTCAAGCTTAATGCCAAGAATACTCTTAAGAATGGTCGGTGACTACGGACATGACTACGGATATCTACATCTTTTGTAAATGGTGTCCCGAGGGCGTGATCGAATAGTGTTTTTTTTTAACGTATGTATAATATGATCAGCCTGGACGATGTGTTAGGAAGATAAACGAAAACTCTCATATCGTACTCTGCTCTATATTTCATGTTATAAAATGCTGACGTCTTCTCTTCGTTTTAAGTGATTCAATGCTAATATTATGTTCCCATCTATACTTTTATACTTGTGTAACGTAAGTATTAAACAATTCAATTTTACCTAGATGACAGCCATTTAAATAAAACATATCGCCGTTTTCAAAACACGATAGATGATTCAAATAAATGAGATACCCCACAAAGTACTATACAATGAGAAACTCTACACTACGGCGTTTCTTACGGTAAGATTCTATAAACAAGAAATACAGACTCTCCCATCGTTCCATACTTGATCTCATTTTACAAACGCCCACTACAAGACACTGGAGTTTTTATCCCCCATTTAAGGGCCTAACACACACACTGATGTCGTAAAAATATAGACAAGAAATACAAGCAATTTGAACAAGTAAAACTACGCTGAGAGAAAATTAAATCGTTAAAGATAAAAAAAATGTATACAGGTGGTTTTCTGAAGTAAATGCTGTATGCAAATGTTTACTATTTATCGAGCAACAGGCAGAACTTATAGATAGCCCAGGAGCGCGCTGATTGGTTGATAGAATCGGTGTCATGGGTGACGGGCTATGATAAGTGTCAGGGAGGCAATTTGAAATTACAGCAATAAAATGTGCAGTAATGATCACTGTGTATGTGAATTTGGTATAATTTTATGATCCTATTTAGATTACTTTAGACTGTAAACGTAGAGTGACGTAGTTAGGGACGCTAATCGCTACAAATGCAAAGGAAATTGAGAGTTTTTTTTTTAATTTAAAAAGATTTCGTTAAGGGAAATTAAGGATCGATTTGCTAATATGTCATGCTTGGTTTATTTCGAATGCTGATTTTCCTTTGAATATTTTTTTAAGTTGTTCACATTAAATTTGGTTTCAATTTAAACGGAAGTGGCACGTTTCACAAAATTATTCAAATATAAGCGCTTGGTTGGATCGTTCAGGTAGATAAAACGTTACTAAGGACAACAGCTGTCGTCTGCAAGATATAGTGGCCACGCGCCTGACACGAGCTAACTGTCGCATGTTTTCTTATTCAAACATACTTGAAGTTATGCAACAGATGTTGTACAGTTGTACAATATCATTTTCCAAATGAGTATGTTTAAATTCGAATAATACAGTAATACATTGCACAGTGTGAATTACGACGTTTCGTTTACAAGGAGAAAAGAGGAATTTACTTCAAAATTAATGATACTCAGCTGTCACTCGATCACCATTGGGCGATTGATGTCAAATTTCCATTATGTATTCAATCTTTATAGTACGTCTTTTCGCAAGTTGTATGCCATATTAATATGCCAACTAGTTAATGGTTTATGTCATATCAAACAACCATTCAATTATCCACGGATTTACGGCTAAATGTTAATTTCGTAAAAAAATGTACCGATGTAGGTTCTTTTATAGATAAGATAATAAGATAATATAGACTGGTTGAATATTAAGCGTCATTTTATTCAATCGAGCGCTAACAGACGATCAGTTTACTTAACCACTGTTTCCTGGGATCCTTGAAGGTTAACCAGTACTTGAGCACCTCCCATCTCCGCAAGTAACTGATAACTTTCGCATTTAAATCAGCGGTGAGAAACGAATGATGAGACGCAATGTCGTATATCAAACATCACGGAGATTGTGGCCGAGCGGGAATCCGAACTCACGACCCCTGGACTGACAGTCAGCCGCGCTAACGACTGAGCTAATCGGATTTGAATTTAATAAAAGAGACCTGTTTTAAGTAATGTAATCATCAGACTCCCGCCATAACAAACACGAAACGTCTCGGTCTCCGAATTACCGGTCGTAAAATGCAACATTTAAAATAATTCAAACTTTTGGACAACAGATGCGCATTTTCGTATCCCAGAGGAAAGCATTTAGAATGCTGTTTAAAATACTGAAAACGATATTTTGAATTTTTTATACTGACCAAATGACCAGATAACTGGGTAATTGGATTACGCGCAATTAACCGCCCATAAAAGTACTAACAACAATGCATCTGGCAGTTTTATTACTCCCAAGCATATATCAACTGATGCTATCACTCCGTGTTGAATTGTATCGCTCGTCTTATCATTTATTCGTGTATCCCTCCATTCTCTCTATCAGAAAATAAATATCTGCCTCTGGCTGCAGTTGGCTGCCAGCTGTAATCAGGTCAAGATGTCTGCGATTAATTAACGGGATCGGGTTACTCCTACAAATTCACCGGTGCCAAATGTTGCAGGGAGAAAACACACGAATCCCTGCAGAGTAGCAAGTGCGCGCCAACGGTTAATTGATAGAAAACTTGACGAGAATGTTGTGAGAAAACTTACAGTATGAGAGGCACAAAGAGAGGGGGTCGACGTGAAATATGACATTCTGCGAACAAAGTGCATTATGCCAGCATGGGACGTTATAAACCAAGCATGGTGCTGAAAAGATGCGAAATGTCTGAACTAAATGATAAATAATTATCGCGCATATGCATTATTAATGATGCACCAAGACCTGCTATTATATAAGTTGTCCCTCGGAAGTAAAAAAAAACACCTGCAACTATACTCAATAACGCGATAGTAACGCATCACGCCTATTAATACAGATAAAACATTTATTTTCTTGCTATAAACAAGAAGAAAATGTCTTATGATTGACAAGCAGTTGGTTACAGTGAGAGAGTAAGCCGCCTCAGCTATTTTCAAATGAAAAGAAACAGACAAACGAAACCAAGATTGGTAGATATGGATATAAATCAAAGATGAAAATTGTCTTATGGCTGATAATACAGTTGGTTACAGTGAGAGGGTAAGTCGCCTAAACTATTTTCAAATGAAAAGAAATAGACAAACGAAACCAAGATTGGTGGCTATATTGGTGGCTATATATATATATATATATATATATACACACATACATTTAACATGAAATGCAGTGCGAGGAATGACAATATTTGTTTTATTGCATATAGTTCGCATAGTTTTCCATCACATAATAATGAGATCACGTCAAGGTTTATGCAAACAAGATGAAAATGTAACTGTCGCTGTCAAACCTGTCAATTATCTTTTGTTTACATGGTTTTGTAAGAGGGTATTTGTAAACAATCACGTAATGTAGACGTCTAAATATGTAAGCTGTCAAAGGTTCTTACTGTACTTAGTAACTACGGTATACGCTATATGGGGACCAAGTAAACTAAATCTTTCACTTATCGGTTCTTCAGTTTGTATATAAGATATATGGCTTAATATAATGTGTCGTTGTAACACAAATGTACACTCGTCTCTCGTTGTTCAAATTTGAATGAATAAATTAGATAAATGTTTGAAATTTAAAATTGATTTAGTCTGTTGTCATGCACATGTTTGTTGTAATTCAACAATGAACAGTTTCATGTGTTTATTACTTATGAACTGATTGTATAAACATATTTATTTTAAGATATTTTTTTTTTAATAATATTGAATTATTAAGAACTGAATTCATAATATATTAATGACAGTATTAGGTGCAAAGTGTATACGTCTCATAAACATGTATATAAGACAGATATGTCTAAGTACATAATCAACAATTACATATTTTTTTTTTTTTTAAAAAATGAAGTTGATATAAAATTGCATTTTAACAATAAATGACCAGCACTGATTTGTGAAAAGTAATATATTTTATCCCTGCACTTATTTGCTTTAAGTAGTGCATACGCTGTTTGGCTAAGCCTTTTTAATATACAAGCGAACTGAAAGATAAAAGACGACTAAAAACGAAAATAAGACCGGTATTAAACGTCGTGTATTATTGTATCGTCAATAGGGGTTTAAAGCCCCAAATATCGGATATCTTAATGCACACATTCAACAGGAGATTTTACTTCACTCTATCAATTGAATTATCAGGGTCGACTTCGCCAAATGGGTCGAATCAGATTTCTTAAAATAGTCTAAACGGATTTTAAAGTATTTGTGTGACAGGTGGCCGGAAATATTCGTAAATCGTGTGTTTATTACAATAAAACGCTGTCAGTCTCTATGGATACACCTGCTGTGAGGCTTTAACCAGACAAGTGCAGTCTGATAAGGCAAACAGTCGGTGATAAAAACTGGTGCAGAATTAAGTGTACTCCAAATTTAAAGACTTTAAGAAAATAAAAAAAAAAGAGCAATACATTTCAACGCCATGCACCAGCTTCTAAATAAAATTAAATGTTTGTCTAGCGATATTAGATCTTAATGTGTTATTCACTTAGACTAAACTATTTGTTGAGGGAGTAGGAGTATGGCATGTTAGATGTGACTGCCATTAATACGAACCGTAATGACAGTTGATTACGGTTATTATTCGGCTCGGCAAAGAGATTTACAATACTATATAGTTATTAACTTATTACAATACACAATACTCAGTATATTATCATACTCTGTATATACATTAACCAGTATTTTTTTTACCCACTACCTCATCCTCACACGTTTACAGAAAGACGTCTTATTTCCGAGGGTGGTGGGGTTTTATAAGAGACGCAAAACGTATTAAACAAAAACAAATGATTTAAAATGGCCCTTAAAGGTGGTCCATAACAAACATACTATCTACCATCTACAACTCAATCTAACATGAAATGTCAAAGAAAGTCGTCAAAATATAATACATCGCAGGTAATGTCAATTTTACTTACTTAGTCACCAATTCATTATTCAACTGAAGCCCAGACATGTTACATTCGATGGCAGGTTGTACACTACTACTTTATGAATGTCAAATGTCATTACAGCTTAAGCTTCAAGAATAGGCTTACATCAGATATTTCTGTAATACATGTCTTCACGTCAGCCTTTTCTTTTAGGAATGATAATTTTTTTTTTTAGAAATGAGATATCGTCTTACTAAAATAATGCAATGCGTCTTTCACGAGCGCACGCGACAATCATGCAGCCTCAAAATCATGGCATACTTACCCAGAGTCCGAGCTATGCTATCCACTACAATGCATCTGTCATTGTCTCGATTCACTGAATTTGCCAGCAAACACACGCTTCCCTGACTAACACTGTCGTCTGATAAATTGTCACTGCGCAATAATCCGTCTTCCTCACCGATCCTTTTAACTAGAAATGTTCTTGGCATGCTGTCCGTCCGTACGAACACTGTGATTAACGCATCTAAACGTATAGTCCTTCATCGATGTTTTCACGTTTTACAAATGAAATTCATATCAAGCGCCTTTCATGTTATCAGGTAGTCTGCGCATGTGCGGAAAAGCGCTCAGCCATTCAAATTCCAGTGCTTTGTTATTATTATTGATTCAAGCCAGGGGCAATGTACGGGAAACAACTGTATCGATATAACAGTAGATTTTCTTTTGTAAATCGTTTAGGTTACTTATACAATAGAATACAATGACTAACACTCTATAAAAATGTTAAAAAATAATGATTAAACAGTGCAGACGGTTCAATGATATCGAAGTAGAAGTTGGTGTTAAATTATAAAGAATTGATAGAAACAGTAGCGAGTAATAATAAAAAATCCCGCAAAACGCCTCTCGACCTAGAGGGGTTTTCCACGGTTTCTGAATGAATGACGGAGAAGATAGTCCAAGGCGAGAAAACCGTTGGACGAAAAGCAACAAGTATTCATAAAATTAGGGTTAAATCCGCTTTTCACGGTCAAATAAAGATATTTGCTCAATCAATAAGTGTGTTTATTCTGCATTTTGTGAAAGCGATATTGTACAATCAAGTCCCATTTAATTAGATGGCAGGTCTCTAAATCAATAAAAGGTAACAAAGAGAAATCTTGAATTTATTAACCTTTATTGTAAAACTGGATTTGAGATAATCAGTTTCGTAGTTTCAATCTTAAGAAAGAAATCTGTCTTTTTTGAAAAAAAAGAGAGAAAATCGGCCTCTGTGAAACACATGTATCGACACTTGAAAACGTATTAAAATGACATATGTGAAAGATAAAAGTCATGAAAAACATGCTTACGTGAAATTATGGTTTAAATCATAATGATGATAAGGCTGATAAACTATACATTTCTCAGCGTCATGTATATTGAAAGGAGATAATAACAAAACAGCCAAAAACATATTTAAGAGAGAGAGAGAGAGAGAGAGAGAGAGAGAGAGAGAGAGAGAGAGAGAGAGAGAGAGTTCGATGCGGTATTAATCTATCAGGGTCAAAAGAGAGAAGGAGGTGGAAAGAATGGGTAAAGCGGAGCTTAAACATCTCGGAGTTTTATTTCTTCTCTTTTTCTTCTTATAACCTGATAACTTCTCCTTTCTTCATATTTTTTTTCTCCGTCAGGTTATTCTGTCGACCATTATTTAATCGCTTTATTAATTTTCTTCTTACATCTGTCTTTCTCTCTCTCTCTCTCTCTCTCTCCCTCCCTCCATCTCTCTCTATCTCTCTATCTCTCCCTCCCTCTCTCCCTCTCTCTCTTTCTCTCTCTCTCTCTCTCTCTCTCTCTCTCTCTCTCTCTCTCTCTCTCTTTTATTGCTTTAGTTGTATTTTCGGCTACTTTATTTTTCATATTATCGATTCCTGGCATTATTCTGTCAGAAACCAACTGTTGCAAGCGATAATTATTTGCCGCCAAAATTTGAAGACTTCTCCATGAACCAATTAATATTAACACCTGAATTTGCAACAGTTGAATAAATCACTCTATACCCTTTCAAATAAATCATTCGCACGTGCCTTTTATTTCCATGACAACAGGATAATTATGATTTTCGGTGATAATTTTCAAAATTAGTACTCGTTCGATAATGACACGTGTCCGAAGAAGATTGTATCGTTATGTGACTTGAAAAATGACGAGGGAATGAATGTAGATGAAATCACACGAATTCGAAAAAAAAATGTTATCACTTTGATATTGGATCACGGGATCATTCTAGAACGCTGTAAATCTGAAACAGTAATTATACGAATGCGAATCAGATAAACATGTAATTGAAACTGACGCGAATTTGTAGCAGACGTCTCTCGCTTTATTATACTTATGTACCGTCGTCTGCAACCGGCGTTGTACGTTATTATGTGTATCATTAATGTTGTTACATCAACTGTATGTAGCATTTTTCGTGGGTTGTATTTATATAAAATGGCTTCAAATTACAAAACACTTGTTAATGAATCGTGTTGATAAGCATGATGATGATGATTTTATTAATCGTCACCACCGGTTTCCCATATGAGCGACACCTCTTTTGACAAGGTAAAGCACCGATACATAGGAACTCGGTTTGTGTTAAAGTCTCATCTGAAAGACGGATTAGTAGTTTTAGTTGGAGGAGCGGGGAATCGGACTTGCGACCCGACGTTAACCACTGGACCACTAATCCGCTCGTAGAAACTAGTTAGCATCATGAGTTTTAAATGTTGTTAGAAAACGTTAAGTGCGCTTTTGTCACATGTCGTCAACATCAGCGCCCGTCCTTCCCTCGGAAAGCGTCTCGTATCAGCTTTGTAGTTCTTAGAATGCAACGTACCCCCAGCAAAGGGTGTCGGAG
The DNA here is from genome assembly GCA_029582155.1 of Panopea generosa. Lineage (NCBI taxonomy): Eukaryota > Metazoa > Mollusca > Bivalvia > Adapedonta > Hiatellidae > Panopea > Panopea generosa. Next base: position 52,584,911 of record CM055896.1, read on the forward strand.
ATGTTTAGTAAAGTAGTTAGAAATGGCCTAAGGGCGACAGATATTATAAAAAACACCACATACGTACACCTAACTCTGAAACTAATATTCATAATGTCTGTTTTCAAATTTGAAATAACGGTTCAATTATTGCCGCGAATGGCTATATATTGTTTAATTAAGTAACAACTAGAACTTTAATTTAATTTCGACATAAATGAGACCGCTTTTACCAAACGTTAGATCGAAAGGGGATCATACCTGTCTTGATCGACGCTTGTCAGTATCGAACTTAACCTGTGTTTTATCATTAAACAGTTACTGACCAACTATTATCTATATACAAGGACGCTTTCAGAATTTATTGGTAAGTTGACCTCGGACGGCCGGGCGGACGAACGGACGGACGGAGGGATGGGCAGGGATACCAATAAATGCCCATTAACAATTCTTCCAATTGCGGGATTATAAAACAGCCGGATAGTTTTCTGTAATAAACACCGATGGACACTTTGATGTTCACTATTGGCTATTTTTTTAAAAAAAAGTCTTTAACTTGCGGCTGCTTTGTATTGATTAGATTTAAATATTTTTTATAATAAGCGTTTTATTGCCATGGTGAATATAGATACACTTCTGAAAAGAAGACAAACGCCATATGTGAAAAAAAATGTTTAAACAATGGCGCAACGTGATCACGTGACAATTCTGTGAACTTGGACATTAATTCAGAAATAATTGGATACTCGCTCTCCCTAAGCTGCATTTCTATGAATACATAGTCACAATTTGTTCGCCTTTTGAATAATTAAGTTCTGAATACTACATAAATGAAATAAATAACTTCTGACCGACTGCGGTCAATCAAGTGGATTGGTCATATGGCCAGGTAGGAAGGAAAGTAGAGGTTTATTGTAATACGGGCGAAGTAAATATTTAGTAATACAACATTTAATTGAAGCGAGTAAATGTATTGATATGTGTAATTGAAATCAACATCGGCGTCTATTCATTCAGAAAATGTTCTAACAATATCCCATTTAGAAACAAATACCGTTGATGATTAAAGCAATGGATAAATGAACGGACGGATGGACCGAGCGAGCGTGTGCATGAGCGAGTGATTGAATGAGTGAGTAGGAGATTAAATCAGACAGGGTGATTTGAATTTAACAAACATTTATACACAAAGTTTTCATGAATTTTATATGATATTGCATTTCTCCAATCTTGATAAGTATGCTGCATTTCAGATTTTTTACAAATGGTTCATAAATGGAAATTGTATAAAAAGTTAAAAAAAAGTTTTTATCTAATACTTGGAACAAAATGCTAATGACAGCGACAACACACGACACTAAAATAAAAACAAAAGCACTTCCGGGGAGTGAAGTATTTTATCTACGGCTTATCGGTATGTAACCTGAAAAACAAGTTGTTATTTCATTTTATAACCAAAAATGTGTTATTTACTGACACGTTAAACCGGTTGATATTTAACTTCGCCATACACTTGACGTGCTAAGGTTTATATTGATATGTATATCCGTATCCGTTTAAGTGTTTGTCTGCGGCGCATTTTGGTGGCTAATGACTTTATTCTAACACTTCCGACAGAGCTCAGTAAATATTTACAATCCGCAGTTTGTGTTACACCTGTATGATCCAAAATAAAACATAATTACTATACCCCATATACTATATACTATGAATGATGGATTGCCCGACTGACCCCATCCTATCAACCCAGCACCCCCCCCCCTCTCTCTCTCTCTCTCTCTCTCTCTCTCTCTCTCTCTCTCTCTCCCTCCCTCCTTCTCTCTCTCTTTCTCTCTGTCTCTACCTCCCCCCCCTCTCTCTCTCTCTCTCTCTCTCTCTCTCTCTCTCTCTCTCTCTCTCACTGTCTCTCTCTCTTCTCTCTCTCTCTCTCTCTCTCTCTCTCTCTCTCTCTCCTTCTCTCTCTCTTTCTTTCTGTGTAGCTCCACCTCTCTCTCTCTCTCTCTCTCTCTCTCTCTCTCTCTCTCACTATCTCTCCTCTCTCTCTCTCTCTCTCTCTCTCTCTCTCTCTCTCTCTCTCTCTCTCTCTCTCTCTCTCTCTCTCTCTCTCTCAAATGATCCGTCCGACCGCCTGTTCGTACGATACACAATCAAAGCATGCTACCAGACTATCAGATTAATATGAGTGGGATATAAAAGTTTATAGGACGAGAAAAAAAAATAAAATGCCATTTTTAAATTCTTGTTGGTATGGTGAATTGATTCTTTTATGTTGGCGGAATATTTACTTCCTTTCTTTTTTATTGTTGTTGAGTAGGGTGTCAAGAAACAGAATATTGAAACGAATGGACAATTAAGTAAAATGTTATTTAAGTTGAAATATTTGTCTCCCTTTATGTGCAAAGTATAAAGCAAATGTTCAGTTATAATCGAATACAAATACAAACACTGTTTCGATCGATCCAGTCTTCGGATAGAGGTGCGGGTGGGGTATGATATTTTTTGAGGATGGGGTAATCAGGTTGGACTGAAGTTAATTTGAGATTCGTTCTTTTGGTCTTTCGATATTAAACTTGAAATTTATCCTAACCCTTAACTTGTCAGCCTCCAATATTGAAGATATACATACTTAAATATCTAAAGAGAAAAACGAATACTAAACTAACTTTTCAACGGCTGGTAATCAGATTCAAGTCTCAGCCAAGAACATTCGTATTATAGCTGTTTTTGTGTTTTTTCTTTTAAATCGGAAGTTGTTATTGTTTTGTTTGTGCTGTTGCTGTTGTTGTTGTTGTTGTTTTCAAGAAAATATTGTTAAAAAAAATAAAGAAAAAAAGAAGATATACCGGAAAACAAAAAATAAGTCTACGGCTTATCTATACACCTGTAAAACAAGTTGTTTCTTTGTATCAACATCATCACAATCAATGTGTTACCTACTGACATGTTAAGCTAGTAGATTATTTACCCCACCAACTTGACGTGTAGATATTTATATTGATATATATATCCGTATCCGTTCAAGTGTTTGTCTGCGGCGTATTTTGGAGGCTAATGACTTTATTCTAACACTTCCGACACAACTAAGTAAATATTTACGATTCACAGTTTATATACAGTATATGTGTTATACCTACCTGTTTCACAACAAAACATACTTATTTTACGCTATCGGCTTACGCGTAAATACCTTATCTTGCTAAAGAATGGCAGGATAAATGGAAGTTATTTAACGGAATGCCAACACCATTTGTCTATGTGACGCCAACTGAAACAAACATTCGAGGGCACTCTCAGTTTACACAAATTAAAACGAAAGGAAACATAGACATAGACATATTTTATAGACTTAAACTTAACCGTTTCTCATTATTATACATACCAGTGACAATAATTTTATACATGACATATATAAGCATTAGAAACATTAGTAAAAGTTTAATATATAATTGGAAATTTGATCGATTGTCATATGTCTAAAGTGTTTTTAATATTATACGCTGATTACGTTGGGTTTTTTTTTTGCTAAAAACAGCGCTGAATTAGATTTATTGTTAGAGTACTGTAACAAATGGAAATTGGTGGTTAACACATCGAAAACTAAACTTATGATTTTTAAGAAAGGATCGACTACCAGAAAATCCTAGATAAATATTATGATTTTGCAGTAGAAATAGTAAATGCATTTTCCTCAGTTAGCTTATTTCCAAAAGCACAAATCACTTGATCAGGTCAAACTTTGAAAGCAATTTTCAAAATGAATAAACATTTATAAAAAATTATCAACATTTCTGTATTGCACAAATTTGACTTCTTTGATAAATTAATGGCAGCGATATTAAATTATAGTAGTGAGGTTTGGGGATTCATTCAAGGTAAACATATAGAAAGCGTCCATGTGCAATTTTGTAAACGTTTCTTAGAGGTGAATAAAACTACACAGAATGATTTTATTTATGGTGATCTCTGTAGAATATCGTATCAAACGTTGAGATTTTTGAATATTATAAAATTTTGGACTAGAAGATTACAATCAAACGATAATAAATATATTAGTAAGGTATACATGTTGCTAAAGGAAGATATGCGGATGTTTTTGGCTTTCTTTCGTTCATATCAGTTGTAAGTTCAGAACATCGCCATTCTCGGTATGATTTCTAGGCTGTGGAGACTTTAAAACTGAAAGAAGTCTTGTGAAAATACACAGATTGAAACAAAGATTAAAAATACACTCTATTAATAATGTTAAATTATTAAATAAAAAACCCAGAAGAATAAAATGGTAAAAAATATCTTTTTTTTTGTGGGAATTGTAGTTTATTCCCCCCCTCTCCCCCCCCCCCCTCTCTCTCTCTCTCTCTCTCTCTCTCTCTCTCTGGGCTTCAAAGTTGATGAGAAATATCACTTTGATATACATTTACCAATGTGCTGTAGTAGTTCTTGTTCATTATAAACTATCTACATTAAACACTGGTTAGTGACCTTTACTTCGAGCTTGGACACATTAGGTCATTTTCTTGATGCTTTTATTTTCGCGGATAGAAAGGGAATGAATGAATGAATGTGAACGGTTGATGTGATGTTACAATCAACTATGTAATGAAACAGGTGTCTCTATAGCTGAAAATAAATATGTAGGTCTGACAACAGTTTCGATTTTTTTTCTGGTCTCGAACTCGATTCAAACGAAATGGTTATCCGAATACCGCACCATAAAATTGGATAATTATTATAAATCTCTGTTAGTTAAGATGACATTGAAAGAACTACAATCCTTTGTCGGTACACTTAATTTGTTTCGGTCAGGCCATACGGTCAAGTAGAGCATTTCTGAAGAGATTTTATGACACAACAACAGGGGTTAAAAAACGCAATCACCGCGTAAGAATAGCATAGAAATACGGTAAGATCTTAATTGATGGCTTGTGTTCCTCTCTGAGTTCAATGGAACAGTTTATATTCCCGAAAGTGCTTGGTATAGTAATGTAGTTTTGCAACTCTTTCTCTTTACTGACAGCGGCGGATCGGCGCATTTATGGGACACTTGTTATTTAATGGTTAATGGTCATGTTTAGGGGACACTTGTTATTTAATGGTTAATGGTCATGTTTAGCGGACACTTGTTATTTAATGGTTAATGGTTATGTTTAGGGGACACTTGTTATTTAATGGTTAATGGTCATGTTTAGGGGACGCTTGTTATTTAATGGTTAATGGTTATGTTTAGGGGACACTTGTTATTTAATGGTTTATGGTTATGTTTAGGGGACACTTGTTATTTAATGGTTAATGGTCATGTTTAGGGGACACTTGTTATTTAATGGTTAATGGTTATGTTTAGGGGACACTTGTTATTTAATGGTTAATGGTTATGTTTAGGGGACACTTGTTATTTAATGGTTAATGGTCATGTTTAGGGGACGTTTGGTATTTAATGGTTAATGGTCATGTTTTTCAATGACCGGAAAATAGGCATGATGGTGAAAGTTTGAATGATATAAATTCTTGAGATGTACCAGTTATGTTAGCTATGACATTATGGGGAAGCAATTTTCAAATAAGAAAACAATTATGTGGATTGGCAATGAGGCTCTCGTTATGGTTATTGATAAGCAATCTTCTATGTCTAAGAGGCTAATGCATTTGATAACGCAATTTGGTTTCTTGGCTATGAAGCACAATATTATTTTCAAAGCCCAACATAGTTCACCTAATCGTAATGGTATATGCGATTCTATTGCCCGGAAGCAGTGGACCCGATTCCGGCAACTGGCATCGGAAGCAACGGGAGCCGGAGGTTATACCTGTCCAATTTCTATCTGTGATCTCCAAAGTGAGGCGTCTCGCCTATTGAGTTGTAACCCCACCATTGATTTTTGTTCTTTATTCTATAGTAAATAATAAAAGTTTGAAGGCTTGTCATTCATAGAGAATCCCAAATGAAAGAAGTGAAACCTACATTTTACTGTTTGTCAACCTCTGCACTATCAAAATATGATGAGAAAAGTAGGGGTCATGTGTCATATAAGAGATTTTTTTTCTGCTCAGTGTGTACACTGGTGACAAAGTGAAAGTTGACTTCCGAAATCATGAATTCATACCCCAATGTCCAAGCATCATTTTTTTTTCTAAATTCACAATTCAAACATGACAATGCTATCAGAATGTTCAAAATACATCAATAATGCTATTCAATTAAAAAAACGAGCATTAAAATAAGGAAAATGCATTTTTAAAGAAGAAGAATTGAGGATTATTTATAACCGCCATTATGCGACTACCCCACGGAAGCACTTCCTTTTTGCAATGGTGGCACTATGCCTATTGAATGAATCCGTGTCATCGAACACGGCATATTCATATAATGTAGGTCTGAATTAGTATCATCAAATTCGCCTACAATATAGTATCCAAGAGGTATGACCACCTGCTATAGATCACCTGGTGCAGTTTACAGCTGCATTATCGTTACATAGTTTATCATACGCCACTGTACGTTTATATATACAACCGGCATAAGGTTACAGTGTAAAATGAAGGACCACGAGGATGTTACGAAACATATTTTGGTTTCTAAATTGCTGGAACGATCTAAAAAAAGATACTAGATTACCTATAACTCCCCAAATATTGTCAGTTATTCTCTTAAAGTTTCATATAGTTTGTACGAATATGTATGAAGCAAAGCTGTTCTCTGCTGCTTACATATACGTTAGCACTTTTTTGGTTCTTACGGGTTGGAGAAATCACGATCTCAAAAGGGTTACTATATATCAATTTTCTTCTGTACTGAAAAAGCCCTAGCAATACATGATATTGATTACTCGAGATATTTATCTCATGCACCGCAACTGTTGCCGCTAAAATGGTGATTTCGGTGGAAGTAATTTAATTATCAGGAAGGTGGCGTTCAAATACATGTAAGTCGTACATACGCACACCTACCTGGGTAGTCCCGACATCAGTTATTTAATCGTTTATACATGTACAAACATAATGCACAGATACAGTTTGAGATATTGCTCTGCTTCTCACAATATAAAAGTGTTTTCAAGTCAGCATATAATATGGTGTGTTGGTTCTTCCATCATACAACGAGCCTGTTCTTTTCTACTACTGTAATGCGTGTTTTACCGACAGAATGTTCAGTGTTGTTGTTGTCGATTAAATCGCGCCCCGCTCTAAATGCTACAACAACAACTATTCTAAATCCGATAATTCCTGATTTCCGGTAATCAGCGAAGTGTGTTCCGAAACTATCCGGAATTGGTGTCACTAAATCCATCACGAATACAATTGGGTATAGACGACCTTTTTAAACACTTATTTCTAAAAAGTAACACGCATTGTTGTAGAAAATCGCACCTATTTCTTCAAGTTGCATTGGTTTCTTTCAGACTTGGTACAGTTGGATCAGTCCATGGACATAAAATGCATAGACGAGGTATCTTTTATTCGATTCAAATTAACTCAAATGGGAATCCGTTACCAGCGAATGTGTTTTCTCAGGATACCTATCAACGCAAGTCATATGCTTGTGGTATTTATCAATTATGTGCTTCTAACGTGGTGCATTTGTTTGTGTTGTTGAATTGTGTCGAAAGGGTTTATCATAACGGTCCGGTGTATGATCGTATAATCCCACTAAGCATTGTTGTCGGGGGGCTTTAGGAACCGCGCCTTTTCATAAACCAAAACCTTAATAGAAATATCAAACACCTTAATAAAATATAGTATTAAGTGATACAAGTGTTATAATAGTTCTATCGGTATAGTTTAACGTAATAATTTGAGCTCAATTCCGATGCATATGAGACCTAACATGAATCACACTCGAGACTGTCTCCTGGGTTAGAACCATGTTGTTTTTGAAGGTCATTTGACATGCCATATATAACATGAAATATGTTGAAAATGACGTTAAACCCCATTCAAATATATATATAAACAAGAAAATATAACCCCTCTATCTGCTGTTAAATGGTAAAAATTTGATATAAGAACCAATCTGGTTGAAACAAACTTATACAGCCTTCCTTTTAATATTACCAATGAGACTTTGCAATGGTTTTAATGATACAGAATAAACCACCAAATATTAGAAACCAATTCTCGTCTTAAAAAATGAAAATTAAAGGACTGATATTTGCAGTTTATGCAACAGAAACTATGATAGAAACCATTAAACATAGTTTTACTTAATGTGACATTTCTAAACAATTTATCTTGTGTTTAGTTTATACTAATTTCTTTGAGCTCGATTGCGACGAAAGCTTCCTGGGTAGAACCAATACGGAGTGTTGTTTTATGAGAGGCATCGGGTCGAGCTGGGGATCGAACCCGCAACCTCTGGCGTGAGCTTCTGTGTTTGATGAATCTTATTCGCGAAAACTGAATTGACATTAAAATAAAAACATTGTGTTCGGAAATAAAAAGTTTGACAAAGCCTTGAATAAATAATATTAATATCATAGTAATTTATTTACAATCAGACACTTAAATCAGTTAATTCTACACTTGGAAACTTTAAAAATATTAAAAATCTGTATAATACAGAACGGTATATAGCAAAAATAAATTGTAAAATACACATTTTTTGTCATTATAAGGAATGGTTATAGACCACTAATATGTTGATATAACCTTGAAACATTATACATGCTTCTCTTTCAATTTTAATTTAGACAAATTTGTTTGATTTCAAATACATCTTAAATTTGTAAAGATATTTAATCATGTCAGTCCCCATCCCCTCTCCAAGGTGTTTTATTTTATATTTTCTTTTTTTCTTTTCTTCAAATCTAGTCGGTATTTAACCATTATCACGACTATATCTTTAAAAAAAGATTAATTATTAATTGTTTATATACTTCAATTAAGCATTTCTTTCTTTAAAATGAACAATATTTTATGACAGTCGGATTGTTTTTATGCATTTATCTACTCTCAGTAATTGTAGTCTGACACTCAATTTAACATGTCTTCTTGTTTTCAAGAAATTATACAGATATACGTTTATATATAAGTCCTTGTTGTTTTCAAGGAATTACACAGAGAAACGTTTATATATAAGTCCTTGTTGTTTTTAAGGAATCACACAGAGATACGTTTATAAAAGTCCTTGCTGTTTTCAAGGAATTACACAGAGAAACCTTTATATATAAGTCCTTGTTGTTTTCAAGGAATTACACAGAGATACGTTTATATATAAGTTCTTATTGTTTTCAAGGAATTACACTGAGATACGTTTATATATAAGTCCGTGTTGTTTTCAAGGAGTTACACAGAGATACGTTTATATATAAGTACTTGTTGTTTCTAAGGAATTACACAGAGATACGTTTATATATAAGTCCTTGTTGTTTTCAAGGAATTACACAGAGATACGTTTATATATAAGTCCTTGTTGTTTTCAAGGAATTCAAGGAGTTACACAGAGATACGTTTATATATAAGTCCTTGTTGTTTTCAAGGAATTACACAGAGAAACGTTTATATATAAGTCCTTGTTGTTTTTAAGGAATCACACAGAGATACGTTTATAAAAGTCCTTGCTGTTTTCAAGGAATTACACAGAGAAACCTTTATATATAAGTACTTGTTGTTTTCAAGGAATTACACAGAGATACGTTTATATATAAGTTCTTATTGTTTTCAAGGCATTACACAGAGATACGTTTATATATAAGTCCGTGTTGTTTTCAAGGAGTTACACAGAGATACGTTTATATATAAGTACTTGTTGTTTCTAAGGAATTACACAGAGATACGTTTATATATAAGTTCTTATTGTTTTCAAGGCATTACACAGAGATACGTTTATATATAAGTCCGTGTTGTTTTCAAGGAGTTACACAGAGATACGTTTATATATAAGTCCTTGTTGTTTTCAAGGAATTACACAGAGATACGTTTATATATAAGTCCTTGTTGTTTTCAAGGAATTCAAGGAGTTACACAGAGATACGTTTATATATAAGTCCTTGTTGTTTTCAAGGAATTACACAGAGATACGTTAATATATAAGTCCTTGTTGTTTTCAAGGAATTACACAGAGATACGTTTTATATAAAAGTCCTTGTTGTTTTCAATGAATTACACAGAGATACGTTTTATATATAAGTCCTTGTTGTTTTCAAGGAATTACACAGAGATACGTTTAGATATAAGTCCTTGTTGTTTTACAGCTTATTATAAGTGCAGAGCATTTTGATAACACTTCTGTAATTGGCAGTACATCAAGGTTGAATATCAGATTGCATACTTCGACCAAATATCAAATTCTGACGTATTTTCATGATTCCAATACGCTGCCGATCCTCTAATGATATACAGTTATAGCTGAGGCCACACATGGTTCTTATATTATACAGTATAGTTAATACTTTATTTACTTGTAAATGTGTATTCGTTCCCCAACTTAAACAGCCCCCTAACCATGCACGGGTATATTATTCAGCCATCATTACGAACTTGATAATGGAATTCGTTTTGGTTATGAAATACAAACACACATGATCACAGTTTCAGTAAACCTCTCTACTTGAGATTTCCTTTTAACTCATTATTTCAAGTCAACTTAATTTACATTGACCATTTTGATTAAATATTTAGCGTCATCTGTATGCCATCGAGGGCCAACAAACGATCAGATTACCTAATCACTGTCTCCTGTGATCCTGAAAGGTTAATCAGTACTCGAGCACACCCCATCTTCGCAAGTAACTGATAACTTTCCCACTTAAATCAGCGGTGAGAGACGATGCTTATAAGACACAATGGCGTATATCAATCATCGCGGCGGAGCTTGTGTTTCATTATCATTCGTCTCTCACCGCTGATTCAAGTGAGAAAGTGACCATTTTGACTGTTATCCCTTACCAAGGACTATATATGTTGTCCTATTTCATTTCTCTATAGTCAATTAATGTATAATGCGTAAGAGTAATTAAGTTTCTGAGTTCTCGTAAAATAAAGTCATTATTATAGTTAAAAAATAATTTGACCCTAGATCGGGCACCTATGACATAGGATACCATGTTTACAGAGCGTAATAGAAGCATTTCATTATGATATATTTAAGTGTATTTGTACAAAAAAATGCCCGATCTGTGCAATTTCTAGCTATGTCTTATGTCCATATATCATTTTACACAAAACAATCTTGATAAAATAAACAATATGGCTATTCTGTACGTTTGTCGGGAATGGTTAGCTCAAACGGTAGTGCGTCTGGCTATCAATCCAGGGGTCTTGAGTTCAAATTTCTGCCTGGCATTCTTGATGATTGATATATGCATCTCATTATCCTCTCTCATCGCTGATTCAAGTGGGAAGAGTGCCCGAGTATTTGTTAATCTTCCAGGATCCCAAGAAAAAGTTATGTTATGTCAGTTAGCCATCATTGCATACACATGATGCTTACTATGATACACAATCAGCCATTTGAGCATGTAAGTTTGGTACAGCAATATAAAACAATGATAGGGCTATACAAGTATGAATAATGTCACAGCACTGGATATTTTATTTGTTGAGGGAAATATTATTTTCATATAAATTCATCTTAAATATTTAAACTCGTTGCGTGACTTTTTTTCATCCTAATAATCGTGGATTGTGAAACAAGACCATAAACCGATAGTAATATGCGAACAAAGAAAATCCTAACCAAGAAAGATAACTCGTAATAGTTTCCGAGTCGAAACACCATTATTGATTATTCCCCTTTGTTAGAACAAAAAAGAGGGGGTGTTAAAGAAGTTAAAACACTGTAATCTAAATATTGCTTCTTTGTTATATTTGAATGTGATTCGCTTTTTATAAATATTTTGAATGGCCAGAGCGCTGATGGATAAGTAATATGATCATTAGTTAATATATTCACGTATTAGCAGACTACGTTTAATCAGCAACACAACATGCATGTGAACGACTGTCTCCCGTAAGATAATGAGAAAAATAAGAAAAAAGTATAGGAAGAGCAACAATAATGTGACGATGAAGAAACAAAGAAAAGAAAAATATGATGAAGAAGAAGCCGAAGAAGTAAAAGAAGACAATGATAAGAATATAACGGATGGACGGACGGACGGTCGGACGGACGGACGGAAGGACGGATCGGCCGACAGGACGTTGCTTCTAATGGGTATCTAAGTGGCTTCTTTGCGCCAAGCTTATAACTTATGTGGATAAATTTTAGCCACCCAAAAAAAAAACTTCATAAAAGCTGTTTTTAAGAGTCTAGAAACAGCCACATAATTATTTTTCAACTGCTTTTCAACCGTTTATAAAAATTACTAACCCTAAACCCTAGATACTTAACTACCCATTTGTGTGCCCGGCAGTCAGAAAGGCGCAGGCAGGCAAGCAGGCAAGCAGGCAGACAGGCAGGCAGGCAGGCAGACAGGCGAATTTGCCAACCATTTTAAATTTGGGAACGATAGAGAAATTTACCGAAGAGGTGGTCTAGTTGTAAAATGTCAGCATCGCATGATGCGGAGTGTCGAAAAGTCGGGGGTTTGCTCCACGGTCGACTTGCCAAAAACTTGAAAAGGGAAACTAGGGGCTTCCTCACTCGGGGTGGGATTGTGGTGGGGTGCATTTAGAGGATAGTTCTAGGTCTGGTCGGCCCGGTGTTCGTATAACGTGAGTGGGTGGAATATCATACCATGTGTTTGCGACATGTTACTTTTGTGTGACAGCACTTAGAATACTGTCTAAACAACGCGATATGATGCTATACACCATACAACAACATATAGGGAAAATCACTGTAAAATAGCCAAATATATGTATTAAATTGTATATGTAAATCTTAAACACCCCACCCGCCAGTATTAAAACCTGAATCCGCCACTGATGCGATAAAATATAGTGCAGGTCTCAGTGACCTGCATCACTACCGGCATTGCAAAATGTCATTATATGCTACACGGCTGAATGTATCAATGAACACGTGACTATTATATAGATATCATCGTGTAGATAACCAGACAGAGGAGGGATGTTAAAATGCGAATTAACTTAAACACAACTGAAGCAGAAAATATTAGCTTAAGCACATATTAACAGTATAGATTAATTGTAAAACAACATTTTACACCTCAAACAAAGTTCTATCGTATGTCATGATACCTTTTGTCCTAGTGTATATATGTATGAGCCCATTTAACTACTGGTACCGACTACGATTAATACATATTTCTCTTACTATTTAACTATTTATTCAATAATACTTAACTATACTAAAGATTTAATTAAATAATTGCAATTGTCAATGTTAATACCAGTTAAATATTATAAACGAAGTACACGAATTGCCATTAATATTAGAATTTACACCGTAAGCAGGAGAAGAACATCATAAGCATTATGCTCCCGTGTAATCCTTTTTCTATTATTGTATACACTTATATTATCGTATAAAATGTACTTATATTGAGAAATGAAATATGGTTAAACTAGACAAAGTTCTTTTGCGAGAATCAGTCCGTTTTAATGGGATTCAGCGTCATTTTAGCCCATTTCAAGTTAAATGGCAAAGTCCAGTTTATTTTGGTAAAAATTGCCAACCTCCTTCGCAGTGTTATCGTTTGTTAGAGAATGGGAGAAGGGCGCAGAATAAATCAATGAACACATTTCCAACCTCTGTAGTAAAATGTTTTATATTTACCGGATAAAAATTGGCAGTTTAGCGAGAAAATACTGCGCTATAATAATCCAAATTGAAAGGAAATTACCATCCGTAAGTAACAACAACAATAAAAACAGAGTGTATCCGATTCTTTTGGTTTCCCATGCTATACTGATTTGTACTGGATTGTTTCGTATATACAGGGTACCAAACAGGAAATGAACAGTAACTTAACTATATTTGTTTAAACTTATTTATTTTACTTCGATTGTGAAACAAGTTCTTACAACTGAGACAAATCACGCTCGAAGTCGTCCTGGGTAAACCAGTACTAATCATATGTTGATAATGTCTTGCGCAAGGGAACCGCACATAGCCGTGGCGGAGGATCGAACCCAAGACCCTCCAATGATCTATTTCTGAACCACGCTCTCCTAACTATATAGGCTGATCTCCGAGCTACGTCATTATACTAATATAGAAAAATATTAAATTAGAAGACCAAGTATGGTCAAGTTTGTAACATTACTACAGTCTTCAAACAAAATTGATTTTGCAAAACATAGCAAATAAATATAGGAAGCTTTAAAAATTAGACGCTCTATTCCGGACTTTATTTTAAACTAACGAACTAATAGTTCATTCTCACGAATGCCATGTCAAAATGTTATGTTTGTGTTGCTAATTAATAAGCTAAATTAATCCATTGTATTTCGTTGGGTAAAATACTAAGATTATACGGGTAAAGCATGGGTTTTTTGTTACTTAATATATTGTGTTTATCAGGTACGTCTATATACTAAACATTTTATACTTTTTCAAAATTTTAATGTTTAGTTGAAACAATATTTTATTCACATAAGTACATATATTTAGCATACATTTAACAATAAAGCCATACGTTTAACGAATTATGTGTAAAGGATACAGAAAAAAGCTTTAGAAGCTTGTGTAAATCCGCTTCCATAACAGTTATTTTACATTTCTTATAGACTTTATCATATTGTTCCGAAATAATTTCAATTTGGCCAAATGTGCAAAAATTGATTAAAGAAATAATGGTTTATTCAGAATATTTCAAAAAATAAAAAAAGAGAGTATTGGTTGAAGAGAAGGAAAGAAAGAAACTCCACTGATTTTATTTTCTTTATCGGTTCATTCCGATACAGAGGATAGGTATTTTGCAAGTTTATGTTTATCAATCCAATCCATTCATTAACCATTGTTTCTTACTATCCAAGATCAAATAAAGGCGTGTTGTTATAATTAAGTAAGTAAAAAAACATAACAAGTCATTATCTATTTAACTCTGTGCGATACTCAAAACGTCTGGTCTTTATAATATAATTATAATACTTATATCTGTCATGTGCAAAAATATTGTCAGTTGCATGTATAAGGATGAGAAATTGTAAAATTTAAGTCAATAAAATATGTATATTATAGTTCTGCTTTAATCAAAACCATTCTTATGAATTCTTATATTGTGTTGTAACTTATAAGGAATCTCCAACAAACAGTTTGAACGACCCTTCGTCAGAAAAAAACTGGATCACACCAGATCGTCACTGCAGCACGAATGTACTCCGGCTAACACCGACAATCACCAAATTGTGGGTTAAAACCGTGAAGTACTCATGTCTGTATATCGTCTGTACATTTATTGATTCATTATCATTTGGAGATATTTTATAGCAGGTGAGTTTATATAACGATTAAATATATACGTACATATGTGTGCGCTTTGCAAAGTTATGTTTACGCATTTCGGTATGCTGTTGCATGCTTTTCTATATATTGCAAGTTATGATTTACCTTGCACTCATGAATATTCCGTGTAAATCAATTTTCGGTGTCCGGACGTAAACAGTGATACCGATACCAATGCAAATTAAATCGGCATCTTATATCTGCTTTGCACGGAGAAGGCGTTTAAACGCTCGAACAAATCAAAATGGCGAAAATTAATGTGTGCCAGGTAAAAACCTTACGGACATTAGTATGTTGAATTGGAAGCACAAAGTGTCACATTGTTCATCGTAAAATTTCAAGTTTATGTATGCTTTGATCATGGCATAGCAGTAATGCGAGTGTTCAAACTTATGTTTACATAATGCAAGGGTTGTTCCATAAGTTTTGCATATGCTATCATATATATCCCCACCCTAAGACTTAATGAAGTGATGGTAGGACGAGTGCGATCTTTCAAAATGTCTCTTTCACAAGTCTGGTATTAAAATGAAATTAAAGGTACCTCAATACTCTAGGGCAGTGACTATATTTGGAATTCGCCGTGGCTGTGCGATTTACCGGGCCGTTTAGATCCAATTGAAAGGAAAAGAAAGTCCCAATACTTCACATATTTTAAACAAACACGCCATTAATATATTATTAAGAAAGTCCATTAGACCGTAATATCTGTAAGTATACACTATGGTATGCATGAACATATTTACACATGATGCAACAGATGGGTGCGGTAGTAACATGTTAAATGTGTACAAACAGTGGTTATGTATATATGCATGCATCGACTAGTGCACTCAGCCGTTTTGTATATATGCATACATAGACTGTAGTGCACTCGGCCGTTCTGTATATATGCATACATAGACTGTAGTGCACACGGCCGTTCTGTATATATGCATACAATGACTGTACTGCACTCGGCCGTTCTGTATATATGCATACATAGACTGTGGTGCGCTCGGCCGTTCTTTATATATGCATACATACACTGTAGTGCACTTGATGGTTATGAATATATGCATACATAGACTAGTGCACTCAGCCGTTCTGTATATATGCATATATAGACTGTAGTGCACTCAGCAGTTCTGTATATATGCATACATAGACTGTAGTGCACTCAGCGGTTATGTATATATGCATACATAGACTGTAGTGCACTCAGCGGTTATGTATATATGCATACATAGACTAGTGCACTCAGCCGTTCTGTATATATGCATATATAGACTATAGTGCACTCAGCGGTTATGTATATATGCATACATAGACTGTCGTGTACTCAGCAGTTCTGTATATATGCATACATAGACTAGTGCACTCAGCCGTTCTGTATATATGCATATATAGACTGTAGTGCACTCAGCGGTTATGTATATATGCATACATAGACTGTACTGCACTCAGCAGTTCTGTATATATGCATATATAGACTGTAGTGCACTCAGCGGTTATGTATATATGCATACATAGATTTTAGTGTACTCAGCAGTACTGTATATATGCATATAAAAACTGTAGTGCACTGAGCGGTTATGTATATATGCATACATAGACTGTAGTGTACGCATCGGTTCTGTATATATGCATACATAGACTGTAGTGCTCTCGGCGGTTCTGTATATATGCATACATAGACTGTGGTGCGCTCGGCCGTTCTGTATATATGCATACATAGACTGTAGTGCACTTTATGGTTATGTATATATGCGTACATAGACTAGTGCACTCAGCCGTTCTGTATATATGCATATATAGATTGTAGTGCACTCAGCGGTTATGTATATATGCATACATAGAATGTAGTGCTCTCGGCGGTTCTGTATATATGCATACATAGACTGTGGTGCGCTCGGCCGTTCTGTATATATGCATACATAGACTGTAGTGCACATGATGGTTATGTATATATGCATACATAGACTAGTGCACTCAGCCGTTCTGTATATATGCATATATAGACTGTAGTGCACTCAGCGGTTATGTATATATGCATACATAGACTGTAGTGTACGCAACGGTTCTGTATATATGCATACATAGACTGTGGTGCGCTCGGCCGTTCTGTATATATGCATACATAGACTTTAGTGCACTTGGCGGTTATGTATATATGCATTCATAGACTACTGCACTCGGCCGTTCTGTATATATGCATACATAGACTGTAGTGCACTCAGCAGTTCTGTATATATGCAGATATAGACTGTAGTGCACTGGGCTGTTATGCATATATGCATACATAGACTGTAGTGCACTCAGCAGTTCTGTATATATGCATATATAGACTGTAGTGCACTCAGCGGTTATGTATATATGCATACATAGACTGTAGTGCACTCAGCAGTTCTGTATAAACGCATACATTGACTGTAGTGCACTCGGCCGTTTTGTATATATGCATACATAAACTGTAGTGCACTCAGCGGTTCTGTATATATGCATACATAAACTGTAGTGCACTCAGCCGTTCTGTATATATGCATATATAGACTGTCATGCACACGGCCGTTCTGTATATATGCATACATAGACTGTAGTGCACTCAGCAGTTCTGTATATATGCATACATAGACTGTAGTGCACTCAGCGGTTATGTATATATGCATACATAGACTGTAGTGCACTCAGCGGTTCTGTATATATGCATACATAGACTGTAGTGCACTCAGCAGTTCTGCATGCATGCATATATAGACTAGTGCACTCAGCGGTTATGTATATATGCATACAAAGACTGTAGTGCACTCAGCAGTTCTGTATATATGCATATATAGACTGTAATGCACACGGCCGTTCTGTATATATGCATACATAGACTGTAGTGCACTCAGCAGTTCTGTATTTGCATACATAGACTGTAGTGCACTCAGCGGTTATGTATATATGCATACATAGACTGTAGTGCACTCAGCGGTTCTGTATATATGCATACATAGACTGTAGTGCACTCAGCAGTTCTGTATGCATGCATATATAGACTATAGTGCACTCAGCGGTTATGTATATATACATATATAGACTGTAGTGCACTCAGCAGTTCTGTATATATGCATACAAAGACTGTAGTGCACTCGGCCGTTCTGTATATATGCATACATAGACTGTAGTGCACTCAGCGGTTATGTATATATGCATACATAGACTGTAGTGTACTCAGCGGTTCTGTATATATGCATACATAGACTGTAGTGCACTCAGCAGTTCTGTATGCATGCATATATAGACTGTAGTGCACTCAGCGGTTATGTATATATGCATATATAGACTGTAGTGCACTCAGCAGTTCTGTATATATGCATACAAAGACTGTAGAGCACTCGGCCGTTCTGTATATATGCATACGTAGACTGTAGTGCGCTCGGCAGTTCTGTATAAATGCATACATAGACTGTAGTGTACTCGGCCGTTCTGTATATATGCATACATAGACTGTAGTGCGCTCGCCAGTTCTGTATATATGCATACATAGACTGTAGTGCACTCAAATTTTATGTATATATGCATACATAGACTGTAGTGCACTCAGCAGTTCTGTATGCATGCATACATAGACTGTAGTGCACTCAGCTGTTCTGTATATATGTATATATAGACTGTAGTGCACTCGGCAGTTCTGTATATATGCATACATAGACTGTAGTGCACTCAGATGTTATGTATATATGCATACATAGATTGTAGTGCACTTAGCAGTTCTGTATATATGCATACATAGACTGTAGTGCGCTCGCCAGTTCTGTATATATGCATACATAGACTGTAGTGCACTCAAATTTTATGTATATATGCATACATAGACTGTAGTGCACTCAGCAGTTCTGTATGCATGCATACATAGACTGTAGTGCACTCAGCTGTTCTGTATATATGTATATATAGACTGTAGTGCACTCGGCAGTTCTGTATATATGCATACATAGACTGTAGTGCACTCGGCCGTTCTGTATATATGCATACATAGACTGTAGTGCACTTAGCAGTTCTGTATATATGCATACAAAGATTGTAGTGCACTAAGCAGTTCTGTATATATGCATACATAGACTGTAGTGCACTCAGATGTTATGCATATATGCATACATATACTGTAGTGCACTCGGCAGTTCTGTATATATGCATACATAGACTGTAGTGCACTTAGCAGTTCTGTATATATGCATACAAAGACTGTAGTGCACTCAATGGTAAATTTACCGGTGTCAGCACATAGTAATTTCAAAATACAATTAACCTTATGAAGTCAAAATTAAGTCAAAACTCGTTGTAAGAGAGCTCGTTTTTTTTATTTGAATGACGCTATATTTATTTGTAAATAAAATTAGAATCACTGTGTTATCAAAGTTTGTCTTTAGAAACTGCCTTGCTGCTAGACACGCGACTTTATTTTTGATTTGAAGGATTACATTTATAATTTAATTTTTTTATTAATCTGATGCACGCACAACCATTGATAATGACATCTTGACTTATTACTATAAAGATATGACTATAAAGTTACTATTTGACATTGGGAAAGGGGCCAAAAAATGGCAAACAAGAACCCTATATAATACAGCGGAAACTCGCCTTATTGACCGTTAAACCAACTCATTTGAGTATCTTTATCGTCTTTCTGTTCCTTGAACATCTCATTTCCTTTAACGGAACTTTATTACGTCCTTGCGCATGAAAGCTATAAGAACACACTTAATCTAAATGTTGGTGACACGGCTAACGTTTCGACTGATTTCATTTCAGGTATTTACCGGAAATTGAGGACAATGACCGAAACATTGCAATTGCCAATAATAGATCTTGCAAAGGCGAAGACTGAGAAAGCAACGGTCGCCAAGGAAGTCGTGCACGCTTTAGAAAACATAGGTTTTCTTTACATCGATAATATTGAAGGTGTGGACTATGCAAAGCTATTTGAATGCTGCAAGTGGTTCTTTGGTTTGCCGCAGGAGGTCAAGGACGGACTTTTACGGAAACACTGGGCTCCTGATAATGTTAACGTGTATAGGGGCTATTTCCCAGTAGTCGAAGGAGAACCCAGTCGTAAAGAGGGCTTTGAGTTTGGGCGAGATATCAAACCGAACGATCCTACAGTTAAGCCAGGTAACTGGTTCTACGAGCCTTCTGTGTGGCCGAACGAAGATGGAACATTTCCTTTCAAAGAATTTCTCCAGGATTGTTATCAAAAATTGCATAATGCCAGTTTAGATATTCTTCGTCTGGCATCTGTGGGACTTGGGATCGACGAGAATTCATTCGACGATATATTCGCAAATCGACCTTGCACTACTTTTCGATTAATGCACTATCCGCCCTGGAATGGAGAACCGCCATCTAACGCCAAGATAGAGGACGGCAAAGTAGTTACGACACCAGACCACACGGATTCTAATTTTCTTACTTTATTGTACACATTCCACTTTACTGGCCTCGAAGTGATCACAGCAGACGGCAAATGGAACGCTGTAGAACCGCGCCCAGAAAGTTTCGTAATGAACATCGGTGATGTATTCTCACGCATGATGGGAGGTCGTTTCAAGGCAACGCGTCATCGGGTTCTCGACATAGGTGTGGACCGGTTTTCTGTTCCTTTCTTCTTGGAACCATCCTATAACGGGGATATCGGGGAGAATTTCATGTCCAAAGCTACTGGCAAGGGACCTGAACATAACGTGGAAGAATACGGTCCGTGGATGATCCAACAAGTGAAATACATTAAAAAGTACTTTGAATACAAGGTCTTGCCTGAGTTTTAAAAGTTGATACAGACAGAATAATACGTATGTTTGATAGCAAAACCAACAATAAACAAACAAACAAAACCAAGATAACAAAATATAGCAGAATATTCGTTTTTTGTAGTAGTACTATGAATTCAAAAGTGTTCATAAATCAAAGGTCAGTTAAAAGAAACATCCTTTAAAATAAATTATGGCGGGAAGCCAAATATAAACGAGCACGCCAGACGTGCAAATAGTTGACGTCTTTAGGTTTTCATTTAACTAATTTAAGTATAACAATGGTTGTTGTATGCTTCTGATTGTTTGCACCAATGTATTATTATAAGAGAATTTGACATAGTGCTGGAGCTTTTTTGATTGTAATAACCTTGAATAGTTCTTTGTTTTTCTTGAAATGTCCATTTAATTTATATTTACATTTCTTTCTTTCTTTCTTTCTTTCTTTCTTTCTTTCTTTTTTTCTTTCTTTCTTTCTTTCTTTCTTCTTCTTCTTTTTGTTCTTCTTCTTCTTCTTCTTCTTCTTCTGTTTCTTTGTTTTTTCTTTTCTTATATTTCTTCTTCTTCTCCTTGTTATTCTTCTCCTTATTATTCTTCGTCTTCTTCATCTTCTTTATTTTCGTATACGATGTACCACACAGTGATACACAATAAAGAATTTACTTCTCAGATGTAAATATTCTTGTTTAATGTTTGATAACTTACATGAACTGACTGAATAAAGGACATAAATCGTGACTGAAACCCCTCAACCACTTGGCTACGTACATATAACAGATAACACATGGGCTAGTTCAAGCACGTCATCCATGTGTTCATTTAATCAAGATTAAAGTTTACTATATGCAAAATTTATAGCATGGGACAAATTTTAGGCATTTTTCTAATACGTTTTATGTTAAGAAGCGTTTTCGATTCCGTTATTTGAATAATTTTATTTTATAATATGAATATAAAATTATGTGCAAGCTGTCTACTCATGTGCTTCCTCAAATATAATAAAAACTATTGAATGAGGATCGAGTAGCATAGGTGGATCCAGAATTTCCAATCAGGTCGGAGGTGGAGGTGGTCCAATTCGGCTTTTTGTAAATCTCGGAGGGGATCCCCACATTTCCTCGTGTCCCATGTTTTCCGTGCAATAACTTAAGAATATCTGAATACAATCTTTTGAAATTTGATTACAATGTTTATAATGACATAACACAGGCCAAGTTCGATTTTAAGGGTTGTAACATTTGTCATACTACAGTTATGCCCCTTTAACTTGTGAAAAATGTATTTTTGTGGATTTTCGTGCAATAACTTAAGAATGACTGAATCAAACCTTTTGAAAAAAGCGGGTTACATAAATTCACAGAATTTGCTTGTTAAATTTACGTGCGGGTAGACATATTGTGATTGGATACTATATCGTCCAAAACCCTTACCTTGCGGGTCCAAAGCATGAGCGATTAAAACATACAGGCTTCAATTTTAATAAATATAAAATGGTCACTTAATATTGATAATGGGCGCCCCCATATTGAAACGTCACAATGAGGTCGTCATTGATTTTCAAAATAGTACCTTAATTATAATCACTGTTTTTATAATTCATTGTAAATGTTTTAAAATCGATGTATTTTGAACATTTTAAAAATGTCTTAATTGTGAATTTAGAGCAAAAATTATACCTGGAAATTTGGATATGAATACATGATTTCTGACGTCTATTTTCACTTTGTCTCGGTGTGCATACTGAACAGAAAAAACCCCCCATCAGACCCCTATTTTTTCATCATATTTCAGTAATGCAGAGGTTGACCCACAATTAAATGTAAGTTTCACTTCTTTCATTGGGTCCTTCAATGAATGACAAGCTTGAATTTTTTTCCAATGGTGGGCTTACACCTACAACCCATAATTTACTCGGGGTGATACTAAAACCTAGTAAGCTTCCAACCGACCCGGCAAGAAAGACACATGCGGTGTGTGTAATAGTAATTGTGGCGTTTAAATGCAGCCATTCCAATCAAAATGTATTTTCCATTGCATATTTAATGAGGAAATGTCGAAACATAAAAGCTTAAAACTTATCTTTTTTGGCGATGTGTCGCCGTTGTTGACACATTCCAACTGAGTTGAAAATACAAAGGATATATACCATGGTACGGAACGCGTTGTCCAGTGGCGGAGCATCGACTCCAGAATCGGACGGTCGTGGACTCGATCCTCCGCCACGACCATGTGTGGTTTTCCTGAGAAAGATACGTTTTCCGCCTATGTTTAGTACTGGTGCTACCAAGGAAAAGCGTGAGTTGTCGAGGTTGTAAGATCTTTGTTTCACAATCGACTCGGAAGTAATACATACGTTTAAGCTAACTATACCATAACGAATTACCGGTGTGGCGGTTCAGCACGGTGTAAGAATCAGACCGAACATTCACAAAATTTGAAAATCGTTAATTTGAACTATTTGACCAATACATTCAAATATACATCATTACAAAAAGTAAATTTTATAAAACATCACTGAAAAAAATTAGAACATATATAAGATAAGTTACAAGACCCAATCCTTTAATAGACCTAACCACTGGATGCTTTCAAACGGCAGCCTACTTACTATTTAGCTACATGTGCTACACATAAACACTATTTCTCTACGGTTAAGAGCACGTGTCTGTTCTAAAAGAGTTAGATGTCTTCTTTTGCAGCCAATAAAATCGTTCAAATTGTCCAAAATAGATTTTTTTTACATATAATGACACGACGTCAGTAGATGATAATACAACCTCAGCCAATAGAATCGCCCAAGGAACGAAAAAGTATAACAACATCTAAGCCGGTTAGAAGTTAAATGGACTTTTCTACTGGCGTAAATTCCAAATAACATCTAACCTATACGTGGATTGTAAAACAGACATGGGCATGGTTATGTTTCTTATAGGACTGCGGTTGTCTGGCCTGAACGAAAAGAGATTATCCACGGTGATGGAGCATACAGTAGATTTAATGTCCATTCGCATATATGCAAGTATATAAAATTGTCCTTTCCTCAACAACAAAATTAAACAAGAACAGTGTTAAACATTAATTATATCGAATATACTTATTTTGATAATATTTGTTAGGTGAGTATTATGGTTACACAAGTCAATTTTTCAAAAGAAAAAGGAAATTTCATAAAAAAAAATATTTTTATTTTTTTTACTTTTTTTGTTCCCAGTGCGGTTTGAACATACGACTTCCTGCTTGACAGTCAAACGCTTTAGACCACTGGACTACGCTGGAGCCATATAATATGCAAGGATTTTAACACCTATTATAGGTGTTATTTTTGAAAGGGACGTCATTCTAACTGACTGTTCACAACGTTTTACAGTCGTTTCAGTATGCAAATACTAGCAGATGTTGAAAAGTATTTGCTGCGTCAGATAAAAGATCTCAAGAATCGGGTATTGCATCCCGTGTAGTTTAAGGCAGTTTGCTAGTATGGCGAATAGCCTGATTTTGAAATCCTCAGTAAAATGAGGTCAATCCATCCCAAGATGTGATTGTGTCCTTACAATGTTCAGTCGCTGATCGTGGTGATTATGAACGCCTTTCCTATTACCTTGCTAACTTTCCACGTCTTCTACTTTTTAATCCCTAATGTATGGGGATTGGATCATTCTTCTTCTGTATTGCATGTACACTGGTCAAGCAGTTAAATAAATTGCTGACCGGTCATGCAAGCTGTTTCTGTGCAGATTTTTAATCTCTCGGCTTACTTTCTGTCCTACCAGTTTATACTGTACGTTCGTCCTGGAACGTCTCTTCTACTAACCTTTTCCTAATTTTCTATATAAACATTCTATATTCTTGTTGACCAACTGCTATTTTCTTTGTCTTGGCAATCCATTCTAATTTTATTTTCGTTATTTTTCAACTTTTCTTTTCTGACCAATAGTACATTTTTCTTTTTTGTCTATATACTGTTTTAATTAAAACAACAGAAGTGAACATGATGATAATTCAAGGGCAATAACTCGGCGCATAGTGACAATACTTATGTTTATTTAGAAAACAAACCATTATTGTGAGTACGTCTTTACCTGGCATTCATAAATATTCTGTAAACTAAATATAAAAAAAATCCAGATAAAATGAGTCTGGAATGTATCTGTATTGTTGATCTATTCAATTATCGTGATTATCGTGATAAATATGCCGAAATTATGTTTATGCCAATGTTTGTGGCTATACGTATGTTTGTGCTCACGTTTGTAGTTATGCGTATGTTTGTGCCTATGTTTGTGGCTATGCGTATGTTTGTGCTTACGTTTATAATTATGCGTATGTTTGTGCCTATGTTTGTGGCTGTGCGTTGGTTTGTGCTTATGTTTATGCCAATGTTTATTGCTATGTATATGTTTATGCTTATGTTTATGAATATGCGTATGTTTGTACCTACGTTTATGATTATGTGTACGGTTGTGCCTCTGTTTGTGACTATGCGTATTTTTATGCCTCTGTTTGTGCGTATGTTTGTGCCTATGTAATGAATATGCGTATGTTTGTACCTATATTTATGATTATGTGTATGTTTGTACCTACGTTTATGATTATGTGTACGTTTGTGCCTTTGTTTGTGACTATGCGTATTTTTATGCCTCTGTTTGTGCGTATGTTTGTGCCTATGTAATGAATATGCGTATGTTTGTACCTATATTTATGATTATGTGTATGTTTGTGACTCTGTTTGTCACTATGCGTATATTTATGCCTCTGTTTGTGCGCATGTTTGTGCCTATATTTATGAATATGCGTATATCTGTACCTATGTGTACTGTGTGTATCTTTAAGCCTATTTAATGACTATGCCTATATTTGTCCCGATGTTTATGATTATACGTATGTATTTACCAATGTTAATGATTATGTGCATATTTTGCTTATGTTTTGAATTATTTGTATGTTTGTGCCTATGCTTATGACTATGAATATGTCTGTGAGTTTTTAAGTTTATGCGTGTGTCTGTGCCTATGTATATGACTATACGTATGCATATGCCTATGTTTATGATTATGTGTATGTTTGTGTCTACGTTTATGACAATGCATACGTATATGCCTATGCTTATACGTATGTTTGTGCCTCTGTTTATGACTATACGTACGTATATGCCTATGTTTATGACTATGCGTATGTTTGTGCTTACGTTTATGACAATGCGTACGTATATGCCTATGTTTATAACTATACGTACGTATATGCCTATGTTTATGACTATGCGTATGTTTGTGCTTATGTTCATGACAATACGTACGTATATGCCTATGTTTATGACTATACGTATGTTTGTGACTATGCGTATGTTTATGCCTACGTTTGTGACCATGCGTACGTATATGCCTATGTTTATGACTATGGGTATGTGTGTGTCTACACGTACACACATGCCTATATTAATGATAATGCGCATGTTATGACTATGTTATTCATATGAATATAATTAGTTATGGTTATGTTCATGAACATGTTTAAGACAGTATTCATAAATAAAACTATGTTTATAATTATTGATATGATCATGACTAAGTTTACTATAGTACCTCCTTTATTTATGTCCATGCCCATTTTTATGACTATGACTGTATTCATGACTAAGGATAAGATTATGATTATGACAATGTTTTTGTTTATATACGATTATAATCATGAATACGTTCATGGCTATGATTATGTCAATTTTTATACTAAGACCCAAACTACACAACTGTATTTTTGCATTACTAACTGACAGATAAATGTTGAATTTGTAAAAAAAGATTGTACAGCCTTGTAAACATGTACGTCAAAATGAACGCGCTCCAGTAAACAACTGTACATACCTTTTTAGATATATAACGTCAGTCAACCACGATCATCTTATGAGTCGATCGGTACGTATGACGGGGGAAAGTGCAATTACTCTCTCTCTCTCTCTCTCTCTCTCTCTCTCTCTCTCTCTCTCTCTCTCTCTCTTTGTATGTGTTTTTTTGCATTTATTTCAATTCGGTATTATAAAATATCACATTCCTGTGAGGGCGATAGTGAAGTTATCAGCCTGGGAAACATAATGTTGATTGAGGCGTTCCAATGTGATATTTGTATAATAATACATTCACCTCACTGTTTATGCTACTGCTGGGCCGATTAGCTCAGTCGGTTACGCGTCTGACTATCAATCCAGGGGTTGTGAATTCGAATCCCCCGCCCGGCAACAGTCTCCGTGATGATTGATATACGACATTGTGTCTCATTATCGTTCGTCCCTCACCACTGATTCAAGTGGGAAAGTTATCCGTTACTTGCGGAGATGGGGTGTGCTCGAGTACTGGTTAATCCCAGGAAACAGTGGTTAGGTTAACTGTTCGTCTGTTAGCCCTCGATGACATGAAAATGACGCTAAATATTCAATCAATCAATCAATCAATCAATCAATCAATCAATCTGTTTATGCTACTACCTTCCATTGATGTGTCATAATTACCTCTCACATGCCAGTAATTGATTGGCTAAAACAAAACTAGCATTCGAAACAAAACGTTGCGTAGTTCCATATTTGTAAAGAATATGACGGACTAATTTCATTTCACTACATCCTATACTTTGTTTTAATATACCGTTTATGTAGCGCCATATTGTATCATTAAGATATTGACCAATAAAAGTTTATCTGTCATAGCTCAGACCTCAAATTAAAGGACTTCCGCATCCGGCCAATTATATCTGCTGCTACGCAGTTTGATAGATATGGTGGAGTTCCTGATAAATGTGTTGCTTCGTTATTAAGCGATGGGCGTTCAAATGGGCTTCAACTAATGTATGAGGGGCCATGGGTAGCGATTTATTGCAAAATCGCAGAGCAGATACTAACGAAATCTTGGTCAGAATTCATTATGACAAAGGGAGATAAGGACAGTGCTACAATCAATACATCACGGTGCCTAAGCTGTATAGCCGCCAACGATCGGTCATACCTGATAATGACAAAATCTGCCATACTTTTGATTTGAGAGTGTGTGCAGTTTATGTGTTTACACGGATTTGCTTTGTCCTAAAATTTAGATGTGTGTTATAAAATTCGATACAAACTTTTATCTTTCATCAACCTTTAACTGTTTTCGAAAAATTACCATTTCAAAAAGAGGTACAAAACTTTTGGAATCAGTCTATATTTTTTTTATTAAAACTAATACACAGATGCATACAGATAATGATAATTGTCATGTAAATGTTAGTTACAAGCTTGAATTAACTGTTTAGGATTATTAAAAATAAAGATCATTTCGGCCGAAAAACGATCCTAAAATCTTGAAATTTATAAAACTGCAGAGTTTACAGTAAAGTATATTTAATTCTCAATCAAGCACCTGCTATGACATGAATGACCACAATGACCCAATTCTACCACCGTTCATTAAGCGCCCAGGATCAAAACAGGGGTTAGTAAATGAACATTAAGTGTGAACATAAAAGTTCAACTTTCTCATTCACCTGTACTTAGTTCTATATCTTAACTGATCGTCTGTTAGCCCTCGATGGCATAAAAATGACGCTAAATATTCAATCAATCAATCAATCACCGTAAAATTATATATTTTTTATAGAAAATGATGATTTAATTAAATAAATTACTGGAAATAAGAACTTATCGAATACATATGCAGGGGCTTAGCTTCCTAAGGGCATGTGCCTACACTTTTTTTTTGAGAAATCGAAAAAAATACAAATGCCAAAAAGGCAATAAAAATTGGACCGCTATAAACTATAAACATTGTAACACCGGTTGTATGTAAATAGTTGTCACTTGAAATTATGAGACAGAAAAACTTGTTCATTTACTGAACAAACATTAAAACTTTCTACATTTATTATCAATTTGTTTGTTTATAAAACAGTAAATTCAATGTTTATATTAAGGATAACCAAGCCCCTAAAAAACTAGTCTAGCTGATTTTTTTTCCGGGGAGCATGCCACCGACCCCCCTACAACTGTTATACATCGTTTAGAGCCATGCTACGCCCCTGATATGGATATGTCTGATTACTTTAGTTCACACATAATGTTGAGCTATTTAGTGACATCATTATGAAAGTACAATCAGCAAAGATTGATTAGTTTATATCAATCAACTATTTCAAATACGTCCCACGTTTTATCTAACTTGATAAAGATAAAAGCTGACGCCATGTTTTAGATAGACATATACCTTGTAGACATTAATGTCACCCGGTGAACAAGTCGGCCATGAACATTTGAAGCATTCAGTGTTGACCCCGGCAGTCAATTTATTAACTGACGAAACAATGATTTTCTGCACGTAGGCCGCCTTGTGTGTATACACGTGATAGCAGAGTAGTCTTAATATTGCACCGAACACACCCTTTCTCCGCAAGTAGCTGATAACTTTCCCACTTGAATCAGCGGTGAGAAACGAATAAAATGAGACACAATGTCGTTTATCAATCGTCACGGAGACTGTTGCCGGGCGGGGATTCGAACTCACGACCCCTGGATTGATAGTCAGATGCGCTAACGACTAAGCTAATCGGGCCCGGTTCATTTATTGTAAAAAAGATACACATATTTTCAAACCTAACGTGACACCACTAGTTTGTAAGTTGACGATTTACAACAAGATGGAAATGTTTGGATATAAATAAAGTCTATAATGGAAGTAAAATAACTGTCACGGGAGCAGACTCGCACAAGCTTCAAAAGCTTTTTTCTTGTTCCTTTCCACATTATGTGTTAGATTGAAGACTTTATTGCTTCATTGTTAAATGTATGCTAAATATATGTTCTTATGCAAATAAAATATTGTTTTAACCAATGTGCTGACAATGGCGTTAAACCCCATTACAAAAAAGACACGTTTTATTGTGTATGGTATACTCGTGTATTTATTTTATTATAATTGAATTTTGAATATATGTTCGTCTATACGTTTAGAAGAGAAGTAAAATAAATAGTTCTTTTTTTTCTCACACCGAAATTACATAAAATAATTATCCGCACCATCGAGAATGTCCCATTACTTTGCATTTCGTTATCGTTATATAGATTCGTATTTTATATATAATATATGACTGGTATGCTATGATCTGCTCCATTGAAGATATTTGCTTTAAATTTTAAAAAGACAGACTGATTGTTTAATAATATAAAAGATGGAATTCAAAATTACAGCACCTGGGTATGACAAAGATTTTCTAAATAATTCACAGTTTGACTATTGTGATAATTACTTTGACTATTTATTAATTGTCCCTACATGCTTGCCAAGTTTGGTCTTAATACATGATCTCTAAAATTGTTTTTCAAAATTTAGTCTTGAGTGTAAGTCTAAGAATATTCAAGGCTTAAGTACGACCCCAGAACTGTCGCCATTTCTAATATGAAGTAAAATATGATTTAACTAAACGAACTGGAGCGAACTGCACTCTTTGTTAATAATAATAATCAGCTTTGAGCATATCTCATGAGTATCAAAAAAATGAAGTTCATTGACTGATTGAATATTTAGCTTCATTTTTATGCCATCGAGGGCTAACAGACATTCAGTTAACCTATCCACTATTTCCTGGGATCATTGAAGGTAAACCAGTAATCGAACACACCCCATCTCCACAAGTAATGCTACTTTTTTAGGTGTTTTCTTTTACATTTCTAGGTTAAACACTTTTTTTAGGTTTAACCTTTGGATCTTGTCACAGATTGTATTTTAAATTTTAAAATTGTTGTATCTGTGTTTGTGAGTTCTTGCGTGCGTGGGTGGATGGGTGCGTGCGTGCGTGCTTATTATTTTATGAAAGGATTGGGATGTTTTGTTTTACAATTCTTTGTTAATCAGTTCGTATGGTCTTGATATCACGTGTTTAACCTCATTTGACAACCAATTAATTGCTTCAATTTTCAAAATATTGTCGCTCTTATTTGTTAAAACAGCCTACACAACATTTAATTATTAAGTTCATTCTTAATTATTCAGAGGTTCGCTATCACTACGTATGCGTGAATGGCATTTCACAGGCTCCGCCCCCAAGTCTCCGTTCCCGGTCTCCAACCCGGTCGCTCCATGCGGTCGTTCCTTTGAATTTCTTAATTTTTCGAATTATATTTTGTATATGTGTGTGCATGTGCGCGTGTGTTCATGCGTGTATGTATACCCTCTATACTATGATAGTGTTAAGGTATTTTGTTTCACAGTTGTATTTAAAAGCTTGTATAGCCTTTGAAATCACATAATATTTGTAATATTTGATTATATTTTGTGTATCTGTGTGAGTGTGTGTGCTTAATACATTATGGCAGGATTTAGGTAATAATATCTTTTACAGTTCTTTGTTAAATAGTTCGCCTTTGAAATCACGTCTTGTTTGTATATAAACGTCGATTGTTTTGTATCTGACGTTCGTGTGTGTGTGTGTGTGTGTGTGTGTGTGTGTGTGTGTGTGTGTGTGTGTGATGTTTACTAAATGTATATATTACCTCAAAACATGCTACTCTGGTGACAATACTTTTGGGACACCCCTCGTATTTGTTGTATAAGCATTTCGGTATTCCACAAATTCAAAACTGTACGAGCGAATTTTTTAAATGACATGCATATTTAGAAATGAACAAAGCTTACAACAGCTGATGAAGAGAATATATGTACACGTGCTTGCATGATCCAACTAATTGACTTGCATTTTTAATCTTTAAAGTAGAACCCATGGATACAGCAAACGGGGACAAAATGGACAAGTTGTTAGCAGGACCTACATCGCCGAGACTACAGGTTCGATTCTCGGTGAGTTCACGTCCGTTCAAACGTATTTCCTACATTATCTTATTTGGGTAACGCCGGGCATTCATTTCATTCGTCTCTAACCGCTGATTCAGGTGGGAAAGTTATCAGTTACTTGTTTGCGAAGATAAGATGTGCACAAGTACTGGTTAACCTTCCCGAATCCAAGGAAACAGTGGTTAGGTTAACTGATTGTCTGTTAGCCATCGATGGCTTAAAACTAACGCTAAATATTAAACCAATCAATCATTTATTTGGGTTAATATATTGTGAAAGCTTTCCATTCATTAGAGGGATGGAACCCCGTCGGTCCCCTGTGCAGAAAAATGAATATTCCGAACTTGGTAAGGTCTCAACTTTTCAGCCAATGACAGCGAGTGTGTGTATGTGTATGTATAAACAGACAGGCAGATGTGAGGTCATGACAGACCGAAATATGTGAGGTCAAGACAGACAGACATACAGACGGACGGACGGACGGACGGACGGACGTTCTGGTGACAGTGATGTTGTGGGTGCGGTTTTTATATGTTATAAAACATCTTTTTTTCATAAAACAAAACAAAACCTATTTTCTTTCTAACCCTAATGTCACAAACCTTGAGATCCAACCCTAATGACACTAAAAAAGAATGAAAAATAAGGTGAAAAAAAAGTAAAAGAAAAATGTGAAAAAGATGGAATTAACCCCACAATGCAATTTGGACCCCACAAGTACCAAAAAAAAACACAATGCCATTCTGTTCTGGCAACGCAACCCACAACTGCCGCTCCAGACGTACGGGCGGGAAGGCGGGCAGGCAGGCAGGCAGGCAGGCAGGCAGGCAGGCAGACAGACAGACAGACAGACAGACAGACAGACAGACAGACAGACAGACAGACAGACAGATGTGAGGTCAGGACAGACAGACAGATGTGAGATCAAGACAGACAGAAATATGTGAGGTCAGGACAGACAGACATATGTGATGTTACTATATTTTCTTCAAAAATCAGTAAGTTCATGTTTGTATATTTATAATTATTGAACACATCTTCATATTTACAGTTTGCCGTTGAGCACGTCCGGATTGGTTGGACTCTGTAAAGTTTTTCCTTAAGTAATGCTGAATTAATAATATTTGTTATGTGAGTGTTATGGTTACACAAGTCAATTTCTAAAAAAAAAAGGAAATTTATCATAAAATATAATTATTATTTCCTTTTTTTTTTTTTATTGTTCCCACTGCGGTTTGAACATACGACTTCCTGCTCGACAGTCAAACGCTTTAGACCACTGGACTACGCTGGAGCCATATAATATGCAAGGATTTTAACACCTTTTATAGGTGTTATTTTTGAAAGGGACGTCATTCTAACTGACTGTTCACAACGTTTTACAGTCGTTTCAGTATGCAAATACTAGCAGATGTTGAAAAGTATTTGCTGCATCAGATAAAAGATCTCAAGAATCTGGTATTGCATCTCATGCAGTTTAAGGCAGTTTGCTAGTATGGCGAATAGCCTGATTTTGAAATCCTCAGTAAAATGAGGTCAATCCATCCCCCAGATGTGATTGTGTCCTGACAATGTTCAGTCGCTGATCGTGGTGATTATGAACGCCTTTTCCTATTATGTTTCTATCTTTCTACGTCTTCTACTTTTTAATCCCTAATGTATGGGGGGTTGAATCATTCTTCTTCTGTATTGCATATACACTGGTCAAGCGGTTTTATAAATTGCTGACCGCTCATGCAAGCTCTATTTCTGTGCAGATTTCTAATCTCTCGGTTTACTTTCTGTCCTACCAGTTTATACTGTACGTTCATCCTGGAACGTCGCTTCTGCTAATTTTTCTTATGTTCTCTATAAATGTCCTATATTCTTGCTGACAAACTGTTAATTACTTTGTCTTAGCAAATCCATTCTAACTTCATTTTTCTTGCTGACCAACTTGTACCTTTCTTGTTTGTATACCCATTTATATATATATATATATATCTATTCATTTACCAAATATGTGCACATGTTGATAATTCAAGGGCAATAACTCGTCGCATAGTGTAAATACTTTTGCATATTAAGAAAACAAAACATGTATTGGCAGTACGTATTTACCTGCCACTAATGTATATTCCGTAAACTAAATATAAAAAAAACATAAAATGAGTATGAAATGTATCTGTATTGTAGATCTATTCAAGTATCGTGATGAAGATGCTGAAAACAAAACATAAAAAGTGATAAAATGTAAAAAGATAGAGCGAATTACCAGCATTCAGTGTTGACCCCGGCAGCCATTTTATGAACTGACGAAACAATGGTTTTCTGCACGTAGGCCGCCTTGTGTGCGTACATGTGATAGCAGAGTAGTCTGATACGGCAACGTTTTTAATGTTGCACCGAGTACACCCCATCTCCGCAAGTAGCTGATAACTTTCCCACTTGAATCAGCGGTGAGAGGCGAATGAAAATGAGACACATTGTTGTTTATCAATCGTCACGGAGACTGTTGCCGGGCGGGGATTCGATCTCACGACCCCTGGTTTGATACTTCAGATACGCTAACGACTAAGCTAATCGCGCCCGGCTCATTCATTTTAAAAAAGTTACACCGTCGCGATATGACTGAAAAATTGTTGAAAGCGACGCTAAACACCATACAACAACATTAAAAAAGTTACTTAAATTTTCAAACCTACACTGTAAAAAATTACCGTCGTTTTTACGGTGATATGACCTTATATAAACACGGAATCGTCCCGTAATAATTTTTACGGATTTTTCCATGTAGCATCGCTGTGCTATATTTAGACTACGGCGAAAACCCGTATAACCGAGGATTGTGGGAGCACGTGAGTTTTCAAAACGCAGAGGAGCCATATTGGACTTGTATGTTTATGGTTTAATTCGTCAAAAAAGTTATTTATTCTTTAAGCTTGTGATCTTTAGTGACTTGATTATTCATATATTTTAATATATATATATATATTTATACAGTCTTTCATAATATATCAAACTCTTGTCCGAGCCTGAAGCAATTGTTACTCGCAATTTTTCGTCTGCAATAGTGGGTGGGGTTTCGAAGTGACAAAGCTGTTTTTTGTGTTCCTTGTGCCAAATTTGTGGAACGGCTGGTATATATAGCAAGCACACTTAGGGCTCTCTTTGTCCGTCTGTCTTACGATGTATTTCGGGATTCCTTTTTCAGTCTCTTCTTAAAATTGCACGTGGGCTCTGATGTGGTCAATTACATGCACAGGGGATAGTTGCACTAAAGTGCGCAATTCGTGCATGCACGTTGTTTTTCGAATATTTGTTCAAATAATTATATATATTCTATATCCCTATATATAGAGTATAATAAAGACATTTTGTAATAAGACCCTCTTATTACAAATGTTGACATTTGTTTTATCTGCATGGTAGGTTTTTGATAATTACTTTAGTAGACAAACAAAACATTGGTTCTAGAGAGTGATCATCCGTATATTGCTAAATCTTAATAATGAACTTAAGCTGCATAATTTGCTCGTTTGTTGCACCAGATGTCTCTAAGTATGTTTCTCACTTTAGGCTTCACAAAAACATTCCCAATGTTTCATTTCAGTGTTAATTGGAAACATGTAAACAAAGGTTTAAAAATTTCTCAACATTTAAAGTACACATAATGAGGGTTCATAATGAAAAACAGATATGTGTTGTGTCACTTGCTTGTAATCAATTTGCAGAACAGTTAAATAAAGCAACTACAAAATGTGCAGAAGTAGATTGTTGTTAACAGTTTGAGACTTTTTGCAGACCTAAAACATTTAAAGAGACATCTTGTAAAAAGTGATGAAATTCAGTGTCCATTTGATGAATGTCAACGCAAGTTCAGGGTTAAGTAATCATTTTCATCCCATTTAATTTGTATGCATTCAATTATACAAGTGTTGATTGTATTTCATCCATTTACAGACCTTCAAATACAACTAATTCAATGTCATGTGGTGATGTTGAACATGAAGTTGATGAGGCTACAAATGGTCTTGGTGTCAATATTGGAGAGGACATTGATCAAATGCATGGCTCATTATTAGACATTGAAAACTTATGGGACAATGACTTTGATATTTCTGATGAAACAGAGAGCATTTATTTAAAACATTAGGCAGTACTTTACCTTAAGCTTCAAGGGAAATGCCTTCTTCCTTCCTGAACAATTCAGTTGATTCTTTCTGAGTTTGAGGATGTTCATAAAATATGTCAAACTATTATGTTGAAAAAAATAGATGAAAAACCGTTGACACATCTATCACTTGAGGCTGCAAATGATGTGAAAAATGAAATCATGAGAAATGATTTATTTTCCTTATGTAATTCATGCCCTTAACAAATAGTCTATAAAAGGAATGCATTCTATAAATAACATTTTGGATATACTGCACCAGTTGAAGTATTGTTAGGATACGACAGGTTCAGTAAAGCAAAAACCTATTAGTATGTACCTTTGCGTGAATTCATTTTAGCTTTGCTTAAATATTACCCAAACAGTCTAAATTTAGAGACGACGGCAAGGACAAATGCACATTCTGAGTCGTTGTCAGATATGTTTGATGGAAATGTTTTTAAAAGTAATACACTTTTTTCTTCAGAAAACAAATCATTGCAAATCATTCTTTATCAAGATGCCTTTGAGGTAGTGAATCCTCTAGGGTCAGCAAAAAAAAAGCATAAACTAGTAGGAGTCTACTTTACTTTGGCTAACTTTGATGTTGAGAAAAGGTCAAATATAGACCATATGCAGTTGGTTCTACTGTGTAAAGAAACAGATTTAAAAACCTTTACACCCCAAAAGGTATTTGAGAAACTTGTGAATGATCAGAAGTATTTAGAGACTATTGGAATCCCGTTGAATGATTCATGCAACATTAAAGGTAGTTTGTATAGCATAGTAGCAATGCCTGGATTACCCCCATGCCTTGGTCATGACTTGTTTGAAGGCATAGTTGCTTATGATATGGTTCTTATCATCAGGCATCTAGTAGGCTTACATTGGTTTACATTGGACCAACTGAACTATCAGATTGAAAACTTTAAATATAATGAGACAAATGGCCGTGATAAACCTTCTCCTTTGACAGCCAAATCTGAAAAACTTGGAGGTCAAGAAATTCAAAAATTGGGTGTTTCTGAGACTTTTATCTATGATTATAATGAAGTATATACAAAAATCAGATGTAGAAAACCCAGTATTTGAACCTAAAATAATGCATTGTTGAGATGATATTTTCACCATTGATCACCTTAGCCGATGTTGCATATTTAAATGTTTGCATAGAACAATATATATTTAACAGACAGAAACTTTTTCCTGAAAACCGTTTGTGATCCAAGCATCATTTTCTGGTTCACTACCCTGAGCTTACAATTGCATTTGGGCCACTCATACATTTGTGGACATTGAGATTTGAGAGTAAACATACATATTTTAAGCGTTGTGCAAAACAGTTGCATAATTATAAAAATATTTGTAAAACTCTGGCACAGAGGCACCAGTTACTGCAAGCATTTTACACAAGTGGTTATCTTTTCAAAAGCACATTGATAGTGCATGATAATGCACAGCCCTTAAATGGCAAAATTTTCAATGAGTTTATACAGCATGCTGTTGAAAACAGTGGATATACATTGGATGGTACACATGTCACTAAAAATTACCTTCAAGGGCATCTTATATACTCCTAGACAGGTTGTATTAGTGTTTGAGAATGAAGAAGGACATTTATTGGGGAAAATTCAGTTTTGTCTAGTGAAAGAAGAGAAATTGTGGTTTGTAGTAGAATTGCTTCCGGTGTCGTATAGTATTATGACCCCCGCGGTAAAATGACCCGCGGGTCATTTTACCGCTATTGTAAAATGACCCGCCCCATAGTAAAATGACCCCCCCCCCTATTTCTTTCATCTTATACAATAATTCAGTGCACAATAAACTGTTTGGAAACAGAATATAGTGTGACCAGTTAATTATGATGAACTTCAACAATTTAGTATGTGTGTGTGTTGGGGCGGGGGAGGGGGTCACTTTACCATGGCTATAGTAAATCAATACAGTTTATTATTTACTTAGTGAATATAAAAACATACAATGAAATTGTATGAAAAGAAAAAAATAAGGGGGGTCATTTTACTATGGCCATGGTAAAGTGACCCCCCCTTCTCTCAAAATTTTCTTCATTATCATTATTATTATTCACGTAAAGGACTGAATTGTAAATCAATACAGTTTATTATTTACTTAGTAAATATAAAAAATACAATGAAATTGTATCAGATGAAAAAAAAATAGGGGGGTCATTTTACTATGGCCATGGTAAAATGACCCCCCACCCCTCCCAATTTTTTTTATTATTATTATTAATAATCATTGATAAGATTAAAGTTTAAATCAATACAGGTTATTATGTACTTAGTAAATATAAAAAAATACAATGAACTTGTATAAAATGAAAAAAATAGGGGGTCATTTTACTATGGCCATGGTAAAGTGACCCCCACCCCTCCCAATTTATTATTTACTTAATAAATATAAAAAATGCATAAAATTTTATAAGATGAAAACAATAGGGAGGGGGGTCATTTTACAATGGCCATGGTAAAATGACCCCCCATCCCTCCCAATTTTCTTTATTATTATTATTATTATTATTAATCACTGATAAGAATGCATTTTGAATCAATACAGTTTATTATTTACTTAGTAAATATAAAAAATATAATGAACTTGTATTAAATGAATTTACTATGGCCATGGTAAAGTGACCCCCTACCCCCTCCCAATTTTCTTTTTTTTATTATAATTATTCACTGATAAGACTGAATTTTAAATTAATAAAACTTATTATTTACTTAGTTAATATAAAAAATATAATGAACTTATTTAAGATGAAAAAAAATAGGGGGGTCATGTTACTATGGCCATGGTAAAGTGACCCCCTACCCCCTCCCAATTTTCTTTTTTTTATTATAATTATTCACCGATAAGACTGAATTTTAAATTAATAAAACTTATTATTCACTTAGTTAATATAAAAAATATAATGAACTTATTTAAGATGAAAAAAAAATAGGGGGGTCATGTTACTATGGCCATGGTAAAGTGACCCCCCCCCTTCAAAATTTTCTTTTTTTATTATTATTATTAATCATAGATAAGACTGAATTTTAAATTAATACAGTTTATTGTTTTTCTTAGTAAATTTAAAAAATACAATGAAATTGTATAAGATAAAAAAAATAGGGGGGTCATTTTACTTTGGCCATGGTAAAGTGACCCCCCACCCCATCCCAATTTTCTTTTTTTTATAATTATTATTATTCACCTACAAGACTGAATTTTAAATCAATACAGTTTATTATATACTTAGTAAATACATGTATAAAAAAATACAATGAAATTGTAGAAGATGAAAAAAAGTATTGGGATCATTTTACTATGGCCATGGTAATTGCAACGGTAAAGTGACTCCCCCCATTTCCTTTTTTTTAGTATAATATATTTTTATGATTAGAATCAATTTTAAATCAATACAGTTTATTATTGACTTTCATTATGAATAGTACAATGACAGGGTATTAAATTAAAAAAATAGGGGAGTCATTTTACAATGCCCATGGTAATGTGACCCGCCTTGACACCCTCAATCATCTTTTTTATATTTGATCATAATTCATTGGTAAGACTAATTTTTTTTTTTTATATCATCTGTTATGCTGTTATAATTGAAAACAAAACAATAAAAAAGGATTCCGATGAAAATTTTAAGGGGGGGTCATTTTACAATGGGGGGGGGTCATTTTACTATAGCGGTAAAATGACCCCCGGGTCACTTTACTATATAGTAAAATGACCCCCGGGTCATTCTACAGGGGGGTCAAAATAATATATGACACCGGCATTTTTTTTGCCTTCATATGGAATTCATACTTGCAACTTGGTTTCTCAATCTGTCTCTCAAAGATATCAATGTATTGAATCAAAAACATTACTGTCCATGGCTCCTGTTGCTATATATATAAATGTAATAATATAGATTATTGTGTTTTTAAATTCCAGTCATAACAGCAAAAATCGTAATACTGTTTGTCAGTTAAGTATGGAGGAAGGACTGAAAGCTGCCTTGCTAAGATTAGACCAAGAAACCTTTGTTAAAGTTATGAAAAACCTGGATGAAATTGGAGTTGAAACCTCTCATGATATGGTCTTGGTTAGAGATGAAGATCTGAAGGATGTCCTAAAACCGATAGAAATAAGGAAATTCCTGAAATATTGGACGTCGGGTAAGTTATATGATCATTATTACCTTAAATTTAGTCCAGGCAAGTTAAACTCGCTGCTGATGAATAAAGAACCAACCTCAGGCCCTTATAAAAAAAAGTCAAACAATAGTTTGAAAAAAGCAGACAGTATTACATTGGAAAGAGTGTTGCCCCTCATGAATGCTAGATGTTACGGTTTCAATCCCCAAACCACCTAGAACTGGTTCTACCTGGGAAGAGGATCCAAGAGGAGTTCATATAAGTTAGTTCACAGTCATGCTAAAGTAAATAGTATAAACTAAAAAATAGTCCTTTATCAGTCTTCTTTAAAGTCATTACAGTCGTAAGAACCGACAGTATCTCTCCGGGGCCTTTACAGCGGGTATATATAATTCATGGAACAGTTTTGAGACTCATAGTTGACTGTATCGCCCGGGGCCTTTACCACAAGTTTATATTGAAAGGTCTCAAGACTCATAGTTGACAGTATCTACCCGAGCCTTAAGCGCATGTCTATATTGAATGTTGAATGATCTCGAGACTCATAGTTGACAGTATCTATCCGAGCCTTTAGCGCATGTCTATATTGAATGTTGAAAGGTCTCGAGACTCATAGTTGACAGTATCTACCCGAGCCTTTAGGGCATGTCTATATTGAATAGTCTTGAGACTCATAATTGATAGTATCTACCCGAGACATTAGCGCATGTCTATATTGAATGGTCTCAAGACTCATAGTTCACAGTATCTACCAGAGCCTTAAGTGCATGTCTATATTGAATGGTCTCGAGACTCATAGTTGACAGTATCTACCCGGGCCTTTAGCACATGTTTATATTGAATGGTCTCGAGACTCATAGTTGACAGTATCTCTTTGGGCCTTTACCGCAAGTCTATATTGAATGGTCTCAAGACTAATAGTTCCATAGTTGACAGTATCTATCAGAGCCTTAAGTGCATGTCTATATTGAATGGTCTCGAGACTCATAGTTGACAGTATCTACCCGGGCCTTTAGCGCATGTCTATATTGAATGGTCTCGAGACTCATAGTTGACAGTATCTACCCGAGCCTTGAGCGCATGTCTTTATTGAATGGTCTCGAGACTCATAGTTGACAGTATCTACCCGGGCCTTTAGCACATGTCTATATTGAATGGTCTCGAGACTCATAGTTGACAGTATCTACCCGGGCCTTTAGCACATGTCTATATTGAATGGTCTCGAGACTCATAGTTGACAGAATCTACCCGGGCCTTTAGCGCATGTCTATATTAAATGGTCTCGAGACTCATAGTTGACAGTATCTACCAAGCCTTTAGCGCATGTCTATATTGAATGGTCTCGAGACTCATAGTTGACAGTATCTACCCGGGCCTTTAGCGTATGTCTATATTGAATGGTCTCAAGACTCATAGTTGACAGTATCTACCAAGCCTTTAGCGCATGTCTATATTGAATGGTCTCAAGACTCATAGTTCCATAGTT
Source organism: Panopea generosa (assembly GCA_029582155.1). Taxonomy (NCBI): domain Eukaryota; kingdom Metazoa; phylum Mollusca; class Bivalvia; order Adapedonta; family Hiatellidae; genus Panopea; species Panopea generosa. The sequence continues at coordinate 52,626,578 of CM055896.1, forward strand.
GACAGTATCTACCAGGCCCCGGTTTCACTAAACTTCTTAAGTCCGTCCTCAAACTCAATCTGAGATTTTCCATAAATAGATTGAGATTTCCTCAAATCCTGTTTCACGAAACGTTTTTGAGAAATTTCTCAACTCAATTCTTGAGTATTTCCTCAAATATTTGAGGCTGCTTCCTACCTATCTTTCCTCAAATATGGCACTTGCACGTAGGTACCGGCGACGACATTGCGTTAGACGGCGGATCTTCCGTGAGAGAATTGACCCGATGGCGGATGACGATCTATATGTGTTTTCTCGATATCGGTTTCACAAACAAACTATTATGTTCATTGTAAACTTGATCGCACATTTAATTACCCCCATATGCGAGCGTTCCTTTCCTGTGCCCCCAACTTTACAAGTGTTAGCGACGCTAAGATTTTTAGCTTCAGGGTCACATTATCGCTTAGTAGGAGATTCTTTGGGTCTCTCAGTTGCCACAGTCAGTCGGTGTGTCAGTAGAGTGACAAAAGCCCTTTGTAGTCTTGCACCACGGCTGATAAAGTTCCCAAATGGTGTCGATGCAGAAAAAGAAAAGCAGGCATTTTATCGAATTGCAGGTAAGAGTTTCTGCAAACTACATCAATAAATTAGAGCTACGAGTATTTGATTGTTTAAACACCCAAGTCAGGGCCTCATGTAAGGCCTGTATATTTTCATTCGGGAATGAAAACATCCTGCACCGCTTTGACCTAGATAAAATCAGTCGTGGCTAGCCGCGATCACTGCATCATTAATATTGCAGAATATCACCATTGTCAGCGCGATCAGGGTGAATCTGTATCTGGCAAGACAGAGATAATTTACTTGTTCGGATAGCGTAAATACAACTTTCAGCTAAGCTACAGTTATGCTGGAATATTAGTGTTTCAATGTCAGAGTGGGTGGGGTAACCGACTGTCGACACAACATGCATGAAGGCGGCAAAACAGCTGGACGATTTTATACTAATACGATAAGTGTTTTTACTGGTTCTTTTGTAAATCTACTTTTATACAGTAATTTGATTGGGAGAATCTCTCGTTGAGTATATTTAACACTGATCCATTTAAACCTAACCTAGTCTTTGTTTACAAATTTGCAGTATGAATGATCCCATTCTGTAAATAATGTAAACACTGGAATTCAGTGAGATTCTTCATGTTGACGAGCTTTCTTATAACATGAGAGTCGTGGGTTCCAATTGCTTAAGCTGGTTAAATAAAACTATATAGAAGACGTAGAGTTGGATGAAGGACAAGTCGTCCCAAAAACAATTTGTCCCTAATTTTAAGAACAACTCGACAAAACCAAAGATGAGTTGACACCAACACTGTAACTGATAGTTTCCCTTGTAAACCTAACCCGATATACCTATTACCGTGAATGCTCGGATAATAACAATCTGATAAGACATGCACAAAACTTCAACTTCTGTTAGCATCGGCATTTGTTTGCATTTCATATCGGCAACTGTTTTTTTTTGCCCGATTAGCTCAGTTGGTTACGCATCTGACTATCAATCCAGGGGTCGCAAGTTCGAACCCTCTCCGTGATGATTGATATACGATGTTGTGTCTCATTATCATTCGTCTCTCACCACTGATTCAAGTGGGAAAGTTACTTGCGGAGATGGGGTGTGCTCGAGTACTGGTTAATCCCAGGAAACAGTGGTTAGGTTAACTGATCGTCTGTTAGCCTTCGATGGCATAAATAATGACACTAAATATTCAATTAATCATTTTTTACTCAGCACACTAAGTAACCATATTACTGTTTAGTACTGATTCCATTCTTTACATGGTTGATTTTTTTTTTTACCTTCGGTGTTAGGTATGACCAGTATAATTTTAGATATCTCTATCTTTTTTTACTGTCTTGAACAGAGAAAAGCAAACACAACAATGTACAAAACTTTAGCTTGTTTTGCCATATATCCACAAAGGCTAACTGTATGCCACGTATGGCAAGGTTTTGGTAGTCCACACGTCCAGTTGTATATATTAATTTAGTATGTAAGACTCCCAATGAAGCATTCTTTATACATCCTCACCTGTTAATTACACCATATTTATATTGCATGATATGTGACATTTTTTTACTGCCTGAACTAAACAGAAAATAGACTGCAGCTTGCTTGTGGCACAATTGGATAAAATGAATATATAGGAGAGATAATGAGTTAAATGCTTAACAAATCACAAACACAGATCTTTGATTGGAAATGTATTGCTTCTATTTTCAAATGTTTTCATCAACATTATACGTTTACAAGAAGAATAACATTTTGTACACTTTCATATACCTGTATATACATAATTTAAACTACAATGTATCTCGAAATGTTTCTGGAAATAGGACTGAAAAATCATTAAAAACACAAATTGATATTTTCAGTTTTAATTTTTCTTGATTTATAACAACCATGTGATAATATATAATAAAATTTATTGTCAGGATTTCCAAACGTGATCAGTGCAGTTGATGGAACATTCATAAGAATATTGGCACCAAATGATCATGAGCAAGATTTTGTTAACCGGAAAGGATTCCATGCTCTTAATGTACAGGTATATATTTTTGGTTATTAATGACACACACACACACACACACACACACACACACACACACACACACACACACACACACTGTCAACTTCTCATGATGTTCATCTAAACATATGTCGCATGTATTTCTTGCATAATGGACAAGGATACATGTATCTGTATATTGAACAGGATTAGATATTTCAATAATTATTCAAAGTTGGGAAATAAAAAGAATCATTCATGGCTTATATTTCGGTTAAATCTGTCCCTTCGGATAACTGTACACTGAGTCTCATTTTGGCCAAAACAGTTTCCCCTCAAGACGGAATTTTCTATCCAAGCCTCTAACCTTGTAGTGTTGCACGTATGGTAATGTCATGTTCATCTCAACATGTATGTGTCACTTATGGTCAGTACATGTTTATCTCAACATGTATGTGTCACTTATGGTCAGTACATGTTCATCTCAACTTGTATGTGTAACATATGGTCAGTACATGTTTATCTCAATATGTATGTGTCACGTATGCTAATAACATGTTCATCTCAACATGTATGTGTCATGTATGGTCAGTACATGTTCATCTCAACATGTATGTGTCATGTATGGTCAGTACATGTTCATCACAGCATGTACGTGTAACATATGGTCAGTACATGTTCATCTCAATATGTATGTGTCACATATGCTAATAACATGTTCATCTCAACATGTATGTGTCATGTATGGTTTTTATATGTTCATCTCAACATGTATGTGTCATGTATGGCCAGCACATGTTCATCTCAACATGTAGGTACATGTTCATATCAGCATGTATGTGTCAAGTATGGCAAGTGCATGTTCATCACAGCATGTATGTGTCACATATAGTCAGTACATATTCATCTCAACATGTATGTGTCATGTATGGTAATTATATGTTCATCTCAACATGTATGTGTCATGTATGGCCAGCACATGTTCATCTCAACTGTAGGTACATGTTCATCTCAACATGTATGTGTCAAGTATGGCAAATGCATGTTCATCACAGCATGTATGTGTCACATATAGTCAGTACATATTCATCTCAACATGTATATGTCATGTATGGTAATTATATGTTCATCTCAACATGTATGCATCATGTATGGCCAGTACATGTTCATCTCAACATGTATGTGTCAAGTATGGCAAATGCATGTTCATCTCAACATGTATGTATCATGTATGGTCAGTACATGTTCATCTCAACATGTATGTGTCATGTATGGTCAGTACATGTTCATCACAGCATGTATGTGTCACGTATAGTCAGTACATATTCATCTCAACATGTATGTGTCATGTATGGTAATTATATGTTCATCTCAACATGTATGCATCACGTATGGCCAGTACATGTTCATCTCAACATGTCAGTACATGTTCATCTCAACATGTATGTTTCATGTATGGTCAGTACAGGCATAGTGCCACCATTGCAAAAAGGAAGTGCTTCCGTGGGGTAGTCGCATAATGGCGGTTGTAAATAATCCTCAATTCTTCTTCTTTAAAAATGCATTTTCCTATTTTTAATGCTCATTTTTTTATTTGAATGGCATCATTGATGTATTTTGAACATTTTGATAGCATTGTCATGTTTGAATTGTGAATTTAGAAAAAAAAAATGATGCTTGGAAATTGGGGTATGAATTCATGATTTCGGAAGTCTACTTTCACTTTGTCACCAGTGTACACACTGAGCAGAAAAAAAATCTCTTATATGACACATGACCCCTACTTTTCTCATCATATTTTGATAGTGCAGAGGTTGACAAACAGTAAAATGTAGGTTTCACTTCTTTCATTTGGGACCCTCTATGAATGACAAGCCTTCAAACTTTTGTTATTTACTATAGAATAAAGAACAAAAATCAATGGTGGGGTTACACCTACATGTTCATCACAGCATGTATGTAAAACATAATGTCAGTACATGTTCATCTCAACATGTATGTTTCATGTATGGTCAGTACATATTCATCACAGCATGTATGTGTAACATATGGTCAGTACATGTTCATCTCAACATGTATGTTTCATGTATGGTCAGTACATGTTCATCACAGCATGTATGTGTAACATAATGTCAGTACATGTTCATCTCAACATGTATGTGTCATGTATGGTCAGTACATATTCATCACAGCATGTATGTGTAACATATGGTCAGTACATGTTCATCTCAACATGTATGTGTCATGTATGGCAAGTATATGTTCATCTCAACATGTATGTGTCATGTATGGCAAGTACATGCTTATTATTTGAAGATATGTGGCTAATTACCAACACCATGTTATAATATATGTCATGATTTCAGATGTCTTGCGATTCCAGATTCCGAATAACAAACTGTGTTTCCAAATGGCCTGGGTCCATTCATGATGCCAGAATTTTCAGAGAAAGTCAACTTTGCAGGTCTTTTGAAAATGGTATGTGAAATATGTAATAATGTTGCATTTGTTAAAACATCATTATTATATCATTTGGGAATTTCATGATCCTGGGTCTCATGGTTTGTCCCTGGGGATGGGGCCTTCTTTACTAGATCTGTGTAAGAGAAATTGACAAAAAAAACATCTTTTCTTATGACTGAATGGACTTATGTGAACTGCTCGATAATTCATTTCTTGAATTGGCCATTATCTGTTCATGAACTGTTCTAGAACTGGTTTAAAAACAGCTCTTGAACTTCCCTGCTGAGGATATATTCAGAAGATTTTAACTGTAACCTCATGCACTTAGAGCCAAGGCATGGAGAATCAGAGAGGAGGGAGTGTCCCCTACACACACCCAGGAAATTTTGATATCTTAAAAACAAAATGCTGCATTCTTTTAAGTTATAGGATAAAATAAATTCTATGTTGTTATTTACTGACTATTTAAATTTTTTAAACAATTTTTATTAATATATAATCATAGATCTATAGTCTATAAAAATCTTAAACTTGGATAAAAACATTTTTTCTATTATATCATGTCTTTATATTAATATACTCTGAATCTCACATATTGCCATAATTATACCTATTTATAGGGAGTATATCAGGGGAACACAATAGATTCCATTTAAACATGCCAAAATATAATAATTATAAATCTTAGAAACAGTGTGGATGTGTATCCATTTAAGGCATTTCTAGTTCATTTTTTTTTGTAGACTACCTCTGAAGTAGTGGTAATGATAATTGGATGAGTTAAATAATAACATTAGTAATGAAGACTTTATTTAAATGTTAAAAGTTATATGAACTATACCATCTGCCATTAGGCCCTGATGAATACAAGTGCTGGCAATTACACAATAAAAAAATACGCATGTGAAAGACAAAAGATAACAAGACATAATGAAGTATATCAATCGTCATGGAGACTTACTGGGCGAGGATTCAAACTCGCAACCACTGGATTGATAGTCAAACTTCTACTGACTGAGCTAATTAGGTCTGGCTTTTATATGATATGAAAGATCTGTTAAGTGACATTAATATATGCATGTATTTTCAGGCAGTCATGATGGACTCCTCCTTGGGGATTCAGGATACCCATGCAGGCCATTTTTAATGACGCCCTACAACTCGACCAGAAACAACAGCCAGATTAGATTTAACAACTCTCTATGTAGGACTCGCGTTTTGATAGAACAAACCTTTGGTATTTTAAAAAGATGTTTTAGCTGTCTGCACAGCTGTCTGAGAGTAAAGCCAACAAAAGCTGCTATAATTGTTGTTGCCTGCGCAGTCTTGCACAACGTTGGAATTCAGGAAGGCGACATTCTTCCTCCAGAAGAAGAAGAAGTGAATGAAGGGCCTGTACATCAGGTGCCTTTACAAGGTGATGGAGAGGCAATTAGGAATCACATTTGTGCGAACCATTTTTCATAATTGTAATAATTATTATTACATATTCTTCCTCCACCAGTAAAACTGGATATGCTATATATAACCTGAAATGTGTTGAAAATGGAATTATACACTCTCCATCCCATTTTTTTTTCTCTTCTCAATCAATTATATATCTTAGATCAAAGTTTAAAACTGTTAAAACTAGCAGAATCAAATTGATTAATTTGTGATGAATGCAAGCATTTTAACTTTTTTTATGTAAAGTTCTTTATTGTAAAAATATTTCCGATTGCCCATCACTAGTAAAAACTAGTTATTTTTTATTTATTCTTCAACCATTTGAGCTGTGACATATTCATTTATAAATACTTGGATATACTTATATAAAAGAGTCTTGTTGGTTTTTGAGAAGAAGATTTTTAAATCCAAATGGTTTGATATATCAAAACGTGACAAAATTAATGTTATAATCCGCTTTCTAAAAATTGTCAACATTCTATTACTACTCTATGGCATTCACATCAACATTCTGACTATTTCTAAAATGAAACCATTTTTACTATGTAAAAACCTGTATAATAGATCAAATTGGAATCAAAATGATACCATGCAACTCATTTAACATCACAAAATATGTTGCAATTTTAAGCGGGAAATCTATTAAGGGAAATCTATTAAGTCTAACCGAAGCGTGTAGCCAAGATAAGGAAACCCCTATTAAATATATTATTTTTAAATGTTTAAATAGACATACAGGTTCATTGAGTATATATATATTGGTAAAACATGTTTTAAGCCAAGTTTAAAAAAAAAACAAAACAATCCTAATATATTCCATCTAAAGTTGTCAAAATTAAAACCAAATTCTTTCTGTATTTTTGCCATGTAATAAATTTTTTGTACGTTTAAAAGTTCAATTTCACCATTTATTTTTATAATTTTCTTGTCCAATTTTTCAAGTTGTATGTCAAGTTTTTGATTCTCCTTGGTCAAATTTTCTTTTTCCAACTGCCTGTAATCAGGACTTCTTTGTCTTTTTCCTGAAATTCAAGAAAAAAATCATTGCAACGTACAAACCGTCTTATTTTTGTATATTTTATGTTGGTTTGATATTTATTTTAATTAGATTGCAAGACAAGCCCAGAGCTTGACTGAATTTTTTGTTTGTTTTGTTTTCTGAGAATAACTAGTAATAGAGATTGTTTATCGAGAGATCATCCAATCTGTGGAGTAATTCATGCCATTATTCAATGCAGTATTTTATTGTCTACATTTAAAGGACATGTGGCAATATATTTTACTTATTATCATATATCAGTTTATGCTTTGCACATGTTTATTGTTAAAGTTTTAATTTAACAAAGATTGATACACTATTTTTTATGTTATTATGTTCTTCTCTCACTGCTGATTTTTAAATGATGGTCTGTTAGCCCTGGATGGCATAACATTTGAGCTTTATATTCTCCTCCGTGGTCTAAGGCGCTGTCTCAAGATCACTTGCCTCTCACCACTAAGGTCGTAGGTTCGAGTCCTCTCTTGCTCCAAAAACTTTATGGGAGAAAGTTTCCAGTTACTTGCGGAAGGATGATGATTCTACTCAGTCCGACTCCAACAGTAAGGGAAACTAAAAGGTGAAAATACCTGTAAAATGGTTCAGGTATATGTTGCCATCAGGATATTGCCTATACAACTAGCTTAATGGAACAAAACACACACCATATTTTGTAAATAATTCATAGAATAGGGCACTATTATGCAACTTAAATTGAAGAGAAGATTTATTCAACTGATCTTCCATAAGGTCCCAAAGTGCCCATGAAAACATGATGGGTCAACAAGGCTAGAATTTAACTTTTTTGTGCACTGGCAATTTTGGCCAGTGCCTAAAGTTTCAACTGGCCAAATTTGAAACCAACTAGCCAAACCAATTTTCGCAGAAACTTGTAGTCCTAAATGTCTAAATAGCCACAAAATTAATTGTTTCAAAGCCTGCGTGTTATTTAATTTGCATTATTAGCTTTTTTTATTATTTATAGACAATGGTATCAAGGTTATTATATATGTAAAGGTACAATTCAAAGCAGTACTTTACAAAACATAATATTTTAAAAAATAAAATTGTCTTTGTTATTTATTATACTACCTTAAATAAATGCATACAATGATATATTATAAATAAACATTTTTAACAAAACCAAAATATGAATCATGGATTCAACAATAACAAGTGTACAGAGACCGAAATTGGACATACATACATTTCTATTTATAGAATTAATATAGGCAATGGCCTTTCGTTTTAAAATAAGATCTAGATCTAGCCAAGGACGATTGTTTAACATGTGTAAATGTTCTGATATCATAGTAATACAGTTTAATTGTCGATCGCGTGGTTTCAACAATTGACACACCATTTTTGTCATTGCCAAGTTTAACAGCTGACAAAATATGTAAACAATAAAGTTGACGGGTTTCAACTTTTAACTACTGTATTATTTTATAGAGTGAGTGCGCGATCGATCAAACTAGACGCAGTCTACTCATTATGTTGTTGACGGGTTTTAAAATACAGCTCGCATTTTGCGAGTGGCGAGTGCTTAAATTCTAGCTCTGGTCAATGAATGACTGACAATAATTTGTCTACTTACTGCTATTTTTTTTAACAATGTTTTCTGCACATGGTTCTTCGTTTGTTGAAACTGTAATTATAAATAAACTTATTTTAAAACAAATATTGGATGTTGTAGAACACCAATTAATTTACATTTTTTCTTCAACTATCAGGTGTAATGGTGTCATTTAAAGGCTAAATTATGCATTAGCAATGGGTTTAACAATGAACTGTCCATCACAAAAATACTAAAATTATAGTTTTCTGTTATTAAGTACATGTATAACCACTATAGAATTTACACATGGCAATAAAACTTACCGTTAGAATCATGAAATCCGAGGACTGCAGGCATGTCTTCATCTGGAATAACAAACCAGATAAATTGTCATTCCAAGTCCTACTTAGTGTATATATTTATCATAGGATTATTATGTGCAGTTTCAACTACAGTTTGATGTCTTGTGGTTTAGAATTTATTGTATCTTGTAAAAATTAAACATACTTCAATTTTTAATATGTTTTTAGTTAAGCTGGTAGATACCATTGTTTCTTGGAATCTTCTTCAAACCTACTATCTTGATCATGTTGGATTTATGTATAAAAAAGAATATAAATACACACAGAACTACATTTACAAATAGTTTTTCTTTCTTTCCTACAAGATTCCAAATATGAAAGCACTTCCATATTGTTATTATTTTTAATATGTATAAACTAGACTTTCCACTGTGACTGAGTGGTATAAAGCGACTCTGGTGAGGATATAGGTTTGAGTGTGAGAAAGTTTGCCAGCTACTTGCAGAAGGAAGATGGTTCTAGACAGATTTATTCATAGGCCTCCCACCACCAATAAAACTGGATATACCATATATTTAAATTAATGATTACAAAATAGGAATTTGTAGGAAATTAATGAATTGGATTATAAATGTTTCGACTGAATAAGTGACTATAATTACCCATTGTGTCAAGTCCAAGCTGTATACCAGTCATATGAGGCCTATCGCCCATGCCATCAATCACTAGTTGTTGGCATGGTGTAGGGTCTGGTAGTTTTGGGCCACCCCCCGTCTTTGGCTTCTTTAATCCATCTATCTTTTCTTTGGCTGTAATACATTTTAATTGTAAATTTGACAATTAAGGTGGATTTGAGTTGAGCATAAACTTTTCTTAAAACAGCATACACTCTGTATTGAGAATTCTTCAACATCTCTAGAATGTATGATAAATACAATCTTTATTATGAACACTACACAGAAGCAATCACAACTTTGTCATTAACTTTGGTCGTCCTTAAAAAAAAAGTTTGCTGTCCAACTTACTCAGAATTGCAAATATCCAAACTTTTTTATTGACTTTCAAAGCACAATTTCTATCCATTTTTCTTTAAAATGACTGCAAAATCACAATTTGTCCAAAAAAATTTACCTACCTACCTACACACATGAAAAATACTGAGCTGGAGCACAGCAATAAATTATTTTTTTAAGAATGGCCTAAGATGAAAGTTAAAATGGATCTAAATACTGTAAACATTTAATTATGAAAGTAAACTTCACATTATTTTTCTATGTATGTGTCACCCGCATGAACATAACCTTTAACAACTAATTACAAATATATATGAGTGTGTACATAGCCAGTAAGGAGATATAAGTATATTTAGAAGTCCAGCCAGCCCGGTCATAAGAGCATTCAGCCTGTTGTTGAAAGGCCATGCGTTCGAGTCCCAGACTGGCTGCTTATTTTTCTTGTCTTGTTACATGTGAGAGGTGAATTGGTGTCATAAGAGATATAGACAGCCTGGTCCATCAACAATTGGGCTAACATATTTCATTTAAGCTGGATTAGACTTAGAAACATTAATTGACAGCACTACCGTATTATTATCCGTATTATATATTTCGATATTAAAGCTTACCTCTCTGTTTGATATTATCAAATTGCTTTTTGCATTGATCTGCTGTCCTGGGCTGGACTGACACACTTGAAGAGAAATACATACATTTGTCAATTAAATCAATGCTTATAGATCTAATAGTGTTTTTTTAAATACATGATACTAGCTTTCTCCAGTTACAGATGCTGTTCCCATAAAAACTTCAGACAAAATATGCATGGGCATTCCCTTCTATGCAAGATAACAGACAAAGGCTTGTTACTACCCCAACACCACTAAGTGAGGCAATTAATTACAGAAGCATTTTACATGAAAACTGAATGATTACAGGACACAAACACAATGGATTTACATGTTGGTGTTTTGATTACACCCCCTCCCATTTTATTATAATAACTAATGCTATTTCTATTACATAACTACATATTTTTAAAGAATATTAACATCTATTTATACATATCAAAACGATGCAACACATTTTTTAGAGCCGACAGTAACATGCAGGTTAATAATTTCTTTAAATATAAATACTTGTCAAAAACGAGAGCTTATTTCTCTTGTTAGTAAAATAAAGCACTTCTCATTGCGATAGGACCATTTTAACTACTTTCAATATATTGTAAAGATGCGGTGCTCCAGTGTTAAGCATACTTGTTCAAAGGTTCCCTTGTAATATTTTCACAACCCCCCACCCTCCATATATACTGCCTACCAGGAGTTTGGTTCTAAAGTAACATACAAATACACAAAAAGCTTGATATATCATGTACAGGTGCAAATAAAGTGACATCGGTCACCAATAAAAAAAACAACTTTAAAAGTTCGGTTTACAGCGAGGCTGTTGTAAATGACCTGTGTACATACATTCACTACACAATTATGGATGTTAAATTAAATCAGATTGCAAATGCAAAACCATTTTATCATATAATAAAAACAGCACTGATAGATTTTGGTTTCCTTTAACTTACGCATTCACGCAGGACACCACCTCCTGCCAGCTTTCTATTTTGTCGTGGGATGAAATCCCAACACCAAAGCCACCCACCCCCTTCAATTTGCCAAAGAGTGTGGCTTCCCTCGCTAAAACAGCCTCGGTCAGGACGATCTTTTCATTCTCGACCCAGTTTGTGGAGCGAGGCCTTTTCTCGGACTGTTGCGACATGTTGATTAACAAAAAAAACAACACCAAACGACTATTTTACAGTGAAACTTACCGGGAATTCGCGCGAGCTGTCAACAAAACATCGACTTTCGTACCTCCGCGTTGAAAACTTCGCGTTTAGGCCGCTTGTGATTTTAGTAACAAATCTTAAATATTTCACTCAGTTGAGGATCCTCAAATCCGAGTTGAGAAATTTCGTGAAACAGAAAACTTGAGAAATCTCAGTTAAGTGGAACTTTGAGTTTGAGGAAATACTCAACTTAAGAAGTTTAGTGAAACCGGGGCCTGAGCCTTAAGCGCATGTCTATATTGAATGGTCTCGAGACTCATAGTTCCATAGTTGACAGTATCTACCAAGCCTTTAGCGCATGTCTATATTGAATGGTCTCGAGACTCATAGTTGACAGTATCTACCCAGGCCTTTAGCGCATGTCTATATTAAATGGTCCCGAGACTCATAGTTGACAGTATCTACCAAGCCTTTAGCGCATGTCTATATTGAATGGTCTCGAGACTCATAGTTCCATAGTTGACAGTATCTACCAGAGCCTTAAGTGCATGTCTATATTGAAAGGTCTCGAGACTCATAATTGACAGTATCTACCCGGGCCTTTAGCACATGTCTATATTGAATGGTCTCGAGACTCATAGTTGACAGTATCTACTCAAGCCTTTAGTGCATGTCTATATTGAATGGTCTCGAGACTCATAGTTGAAAGTATCTCCTTGGGCCTTTACCGCAAGTCTAAATTGAATGGTCTCGAGACTCATAGTTCTATAGTTGACAGTATTTACGTGAGCCTTTAGCTCAAGTCTATATTAAATGGTCTCGAGACTCATAGTTGACAGTATCTACCCGGGCCTTTAGCACATGTCTATATTGAATGGTCTCGAGACTCATAGTTGACAGTATCTCCTGGGGCCTTTACCGCAAGTCTATATTGAATGGTCTCGAGACTCATAGTTGACAGTATCTCCTGGGGCCTTTACCGCAAGTCTGTATTGAATGGTCTCGAGACTCATAGTTCCATAGTTGACAGTATCTACCAGAGCCTTAAGTGCATGTCTATATTGAAAGGTCTCGAGACTCATAATTGACAGTATCTACCCGGGCCTTTAGCACATGTCTATATTGAATGGTCTCGAGACTCATAGTTGACAGTATCTACTCAAGCCTTTAGTGCATGTCTATATTGAATGGTCTCGAGACTCATAGTTGAAAGTATCTCCTTGGGCCTTTACCGCAAGTCTAAATTGAATGGTCTCGAGACTCATAGTTCTATAGTTGACAGTATTTACGTGAGCCTTTAGCTCAAGTCTATATTAAATGGTCTCGAGACTCATAGTTGACAGTATCTACCCGGGCCTTTAGCACATGTCTATATTGAATGGTCTCGAGACTCATAGTTGACAGTATCTCCTGGGGCCTTTACCGCAAGTCTATATTGAATGGTCTCGAGACTCATAGTTGACAGTATCTCCTGGGGCCTTTACCGCAAGTCTGTATTGAATGGTCTCGAGACTCATAGTTCCATAGTTGACAGTATCTACCAGAGCCTTAAGTGCATGTCTATATTGAATGATCTCGAGACTCGTAGTTGACAGTATCTACTCAAGCCTTTAGTGCATGTCTATATTCAGGGCACTAGACAACTTTTGGGGACAGGTACCCATACCCTCTGGAAGGGGAATTTTTCGTCGTTTTAAGACTAATAGGGGAATTTTTAGCCATATAAATATTACTTCTTTTCACACTTATTAATACTGTTTTCAAACATTTCCAACAGCTACATAATAATTTTCTGACAAATACAACAAATGATTATGCAAGTTGTTCTTCTATTCTTCTATATTTATTTTTTTTTCCATGAATTAAAACATCTCAGTGACACATCCTTATATGTCAATTTCACTAGCCTTTGAAGTAAAATGGCCAATGACCTTCTCAAGTTGTGTGTTACTTATTGATGTTGCCCCTTCATGGACAATCCTCATAATACTATCAAGTGTTTCCTGGCTCATAGGCAATCTAAGAGGTGTACATATACTGTTCACCAGAGAGAACACCCTCTCAACACAGGCTGTTGATGTTGGTATTAGGCTTGAAAGAAGCACAAAGTATGACATGACAGGGAAAGTGCCTAATTGGATTCCACGTGAAATATATGCAGTTGTCTCATCAGTTATAGTACTACTGTACAGAAATTCACAATATTTGCAGCAGTAACCTTCCTTAGAGGCACTATAATACCACTTGAAAGAGAGTTCATATCTAGTTGTGTCAAACAACCTATTATCAGGAACTAATACATAACATTTCTTATCAACATGGACAATGTCCGATTCGCCGTCAGAATCAGAACTGGACACAGCTTCAGACCGCGAGGCTTTACGTTTTTGGGAATCGGAACATGGCATGTCAGAGGATTTTTTTAGGCTCTATCGAGCTTGTAGTGGGATGGATCCCTGGGTTTCCTAAATTTTGTTTTGCTTGCAAACTTTTCTGTTTGAATAAGATGTCTATTTTTTTACAATTATCTGCTGTTTTCGATGTTATTTTTCGCCGGTAATGTATTTAATTGTCCTGCTAAGGGCAATATCCGAAAAACCTGAATGAATCCATACCAACTTGTTACATGAAAATTCATTGGACAGTCAATCAAGGGAGAAGACTCGTGAATGTTTTACTGGATTCGTTCTCAAAACTATTCGTTCTTGCGTCTGGCCGACGAGTAGCTTCATGATTTTCCTTCCGATTTTATTTTTGTTTTCGAGGGGATTTTTTTTCTTAGAAAGGGGAAAAAAACATAGTATTTTAGGAGGGGAATGGGGCCGATATTCGGCCCCAAAATCTGCCAAACGAGTGCCCTGATATTGAATGGTCTTGAGACTCATAGTTGACAGAATCTACTCGGGCCTTTAGCTCAAGTCTATATTGAATGGTCTTGAGACTCATAGTTGACAGTATCTACCCGAGCCTTTAGGGCATGTCTATATTGTATGGTCTCGAGACTCATAGTTGACAGTATCTACCCGGGCCTTTAGCACATGTCTATATTGAATGGTCTCGAGACTCATAGTTGACAGTATCTACCCGGGCCTTTAGCACATGTCTATATTGAATGGTCTCGAGACTCATAGTTGACAGTATCTACCCGGGCCTTTAGCACATGTCTATATTGAATGGTCTCGAGACTCATAGTTGACAGTATCTACCCGGGCCTTTAGCACATGTCTATATTGAATGGTCTCGAGACTCATAGTTGACAGTATCTACCCGGGCCTTTAGCTCAAGTCTTTATTGAATGATTTCGAGACTCATAGTTGACAGTATCTACCCGAGCCTTTAGCGCATGTCTATATTGAATGGTCTTGAGACTCATAGTTGACAGAATCTACCCGAGCCTTTACCGCATGTCTATATTGAATGGTTTCGAGACTCATAGTTGACAGTATCTACCCGAGCCTTTACCGGATGTCTATATTGAATGGTTTCGAGACTCATAGTTGATAGTATCTACCCGAGCCTTTAGCGCATGTCTATATTGAATGCTCTCGAGACTCATAGTTGACAGTATCTACCTAAGCCTTTAGTGCATGTCTATATTGAATGGTCTCGAGACTCATAGTTGACAGAATCTATCTGAGCCTTTACCACATGTCTATATTGAATGGTCTCGAGACTCATGGTTGACAGTATCTACCTGAGCCTTTAGCGCATGTCTATATTGAATGGTCTCGAGACGCATAGTTGACAGTATCTACCCGAGCCTTTAGCACATGTCTATATTGAATGGTCTCAAGACTCATAGTTGACAGTATCTACCCGAGCCTTTACCACATGTCTATATTGAATGGTCTCGAGACTCATGGTCTTGAGACTCATAGTTGACTATATCTACCCAAGCCTTTAGTGCATGTCTATATTGAATAGTCTTGAGACTCATAGTTGACAGAATCTACCCGGGCCTTTAGCGCAAGTCTATATTGAATGGTCTCGAGACTCATAGTTGACAGAATCTAACCGGGCCTTTAGCGCAAGTCTATATTGAATGGTCTCGAGACTCACAGTTGACAGTATCTACCCAGGCCTTTAGCGCATGTCTATATTGAATGGTCTTGAGACTCATAGTTGACGGTATCTACCCGGGCCTTTAGCACATGTCTATATTAAATGGTCTAGAGACTCTTAGTTGACAGTATCTACCCGGGCCTTTAGCACATGTCTATATTGAATGGTATTGAGACTCATAGTTGACAGTATCTACCCAAGCCTTTAGTGCATGTCTATATTGAATGGTCTAGAGACTCTTAGTTGACAGTATCTACCCAAGCCTTTAGCACATGTCTATATTGAATGGTATTGAGACTCATAGTTGACAGTATCTACCCAAGCCTTTAGTGCATGTCTATATTGAATGGTCTAGAGACTCTTAGTTGACAGTATCTACCCAAGCCTTTAGTGCATGTCTATATTGAATAGTCTAGAGACTCTTAGTTGACAGTATCTACCCAAGCCTTTAGCACATGTCTATATTGAATGGTATTGAGACTCATAGTTGACAGTATCTACCCGGGCCTTTAGCACATGTCTATATTGAATGGTATTGAGACTCATAGTTGACAGTATCTACCCAAGCCTTTAGTGTATGTCTATATTGAATGGTATTGAGACTCATAGTTGACAGTATCTACCCAAGCCTTTAGCGCATGTCTATATTGAATGGTATTGAGACTCTTAGTTGACAGTATTTACCCAAGCCTTTAGCACATGTCTATATTGAATGGTATTGAGACTCATAGTTGACAGTATCTACCCAAGCCTTTAGCGCAAGTCTATATTGAATGGTATTGAGACTCGTAGTTGACAGTATCTACCCGAGCCTTTAGGGCATGTCTATATTGAATGGTCTCGAGACTCATAGTTGACAGTATCTACCCAAGCCTTTAGTGCATGTCTATATTGAATGGTCTTGAGACTCATAGTTGACAGTATCTACCCGAGCCTTTAGGGCATGTCTATATTGAATGGTGTCGAGACTCATAGTTGACAGTATCTACCCGAGCCTTTAGGGCATGTCTATATTGAATGTTCTCGAGACTCATGGTTGACAGTATCTAACCTGAGCCTTTAGGGCATGTCTATATTGAATGTTCTTGAGACTCATAGTTGACAGTATCTACCCGAGCCTTTAGCACATGTCTATATTGAATGGTCTCGAGACTCATAGTTGACAGTCTTACTTCTAGTATTTATCTACATGTGCTAACTGTATTATAAGGATTTCCCAACAACTGTGTACTAGGCTGCTAGTAGTATATACTACAGATACAGTTTATGTGCCCCACCAACCAACTAGTATAGAAAATCACTTAAAGCCACTGTCTTCTCACTGTATTATTACAGTTCTTTCCAAAATTTGTGAACTAGACTAGCAGCACTTGGTATATCTATAGTATATAAATGAAACCCCCAACCAGAAAAGGTATTGACAAAGTATACAAGTCTCTTCTGACAAATGACAATTAAAATTTATTGGAAGAATAATAAACTATATCCATAAATGTCAGTGTATAATATTTCGCAGTTTTTTCTTCTTTTGATCCTAAAGAATCATTTGTTGCTATTAAAATGGCATCTTCACAACTTCCTGAGACATCTCTACCGTCTGAAAATACACAAATGAAAGTTTTGATATTATTATTAAGTATTTTATACAGTCAAAAAGTTTATTTGTACACATATAACAAAGTTATAGCGCTATAAAAGTAAATAATTAGTATATTAATCCTATTGGGAGAGAGTAAGAAGGCAATTTACTTTTATTTTATCTAAACTGATATTAAATTGTATTGGCACTGTTCTTACCTTTGAATACATAGAAGAATTTTAAGCCCACTCGTAGCCAAATCTTGAGAGGAGATAACACTCACAATATCCTCAAAAATCACTGTGCCTGGTCTCCTAGAGCTGCCAAAGATCTCCACGCTCAAGGAAATGGTTTTAATTAACAAACCCATGGCCATTGATCAACCTGGACATAAAAAATTGTTTCTTGATAAATTTGTAGTTATTTTTTGTCTGTATACTTATTTAAATTAAATGATAAAGCAACATAATTATGGGCATGAGATTTTCTTAAAATAATTAAGAGAACAAATGAGTATCGTTTGTAGTGATTGTTTTTAATATATATATATATATATATTTTATATCATTAATACTGGTACTAAGCATTATTATTTACAATTAAATTTTTAAAAAATTAAACTGTTAACATGAGAATAACATTCTAAAGGATATTTTGTAAACTTGGATCAATTAATTAGTAATTTATGTTTCAGACTTTAACACATAATTGTTTGTTCCAAAATTCTTGTGTCAAATGTAACATCCATAACAAAGAAAACATCCATGAATTGATAATATTTCTTATTCATCGGGAGTACTGGCAAACTCATACTTAGGTCAACTCAATTTCTACCAAAAAAGGATAAATAAATGTTAATCTTCTTGCCTCTCATATTATTTCAATTAGAGATAATATAAACTCAGTTTTGGATGTTACACATTCAAGTAGAAACAAATGTCAAAGTCACATCCACAACATTACCTTAAACGTCCTAAACGTAACATCCAACACACGACAAAGGAGATATTTGGTGACAGAATAGACAAACTAGAATTGTTGTGTTCATTTACAGAGAAAATGGTATGATATCAAATACTGGGGTATACATCATGGTTATTAATTACATTAAAGCGTAGGACATTTGGTATAGACAAGTTGACCATGTCAAATAGTAATATCCAAAACACGATAAGATGTCAAGGTATAACGTCCGTATACTCATTTCATAACACGGACCGCTAGCTGTGTCAATACGGCAATTTCCGTCTTTTCTTTCAATTAACATTCATTGTTTATTGTTTGCAATCATCACAATAGTACATGGATTCACTTTAGGTGTTTTATCAATAGAGTGATGAAAATTTTAATGTTCTGGATGTTACTCTGACTTTTTGATTGACCGACAACACTTACCTCTATATTCTCCATGCTGGTGGTTGAGTTGTGTACACACAATCTGATGACGCGTTTTTGGACACGTTTATTTATCCATTGAGGGGTGTTAGATATGGTACGATCATAAAATTGATAATTAACGACGATTTGTTTTGGACGTTACAAATTGACCGACATTTTTACATTGAGGAAAGTTTGGTGATAGTTTTTTATTGTGAAATCCTGTATATCACTCTACTTTACAAAGTAACTTTAAACAAACAACCTAACACCCCCACATGCAAATGATGTTGTCCATGCTTGTAATGTCTAAAAATAGATGTCAGAGTTTCTTACAAAAATTGACTGACACCGTGACGTCCATACGCAGAATTTAATTTCTATTAAAATCAACTTTTTATCGGCATTTTAGTCTTTTAGAGATGCTTATATTTTAATTCTATTTATGTTTTTACAGTTACCATAAATAATGACTTTATAATCCGTCGGAAAGTAACAATACAATTTTATTGTATATACTGATGGTAAAATGTCCCTGAATGGACCCTGTCAAAACAGGCATTTTTCAATTTAAAAATGTTGTAATTTTTTTCTTTCTGACCATATCTCCATAAAACTATCTTTACTATTCATTCAGATCATATCTAAAAGTATTAACACAACAAACATGCCAAATATGCTTTATTTTTATTACAAATTATAATCAAAGTTCCATGGTACTGAATTGCTGAATAACTGAGAACTACCCAGTATCTACCCAAGTCTTAAGGGCATGTCTATATTGAAAGGTCTCGAGACTCATAGTTGACAGTATCTACCCGGGCCTTTACCGCATGTCTATATTGAATGGTCTCGAGACTCGTAGTTGACAGTATCTACCCGAGCATTAAGGGCATGTCTATATTGAATGGTCTCGAGACTGATAGTTGACAGTTTCTACCCGAGCTTTTAGCACATGTCTATATTGAATGGTCTTGAGACTCATAGTTGACAGTATCTACCCGAGCCTTTAGTGCATGTCTATATTGAAAGGTCTCGCGACTCATAGTTGACAGTATCTACCCGGGCTTTTACTGCATGTCTATATTGAATGGTCTCGAGACTCATTATTGACAGAATCTACCCGAGCCTTTACACATGTCTATATTGAATGGTCTCGAGACTCATTGTTGACAAAATCTACCCGAGCCTGTAGCGCATGTCTATATTGAAAGGTCTTGAGACTCATAGTTGACAGTATCTACCCGGGCCTTTAGCACATGTCTATATTGAATGTTCTCGAGACTCATTGTTGACAGAATCTACCCAAGCCTTTACCGCATGTCTATATTGATGTTCTCGAGACTCGTTGTTGACAGAAACTACCCGAGCCTTTACCACATGTCTATATTGAAAGGTCTCGAGACTCATTGTTGACAGAAACTACCCGAGCCCTTACCACATGTCTATATTGAAAGGTCTCAAGACTCATTGTTGACAGTATCTACCCGAGCCTTTACCGCATGTCTATATTGAATGGTCTCGAGACTCACAGTTGACAGTATCTACCCGAGCCTTTACCGCATGTCTGTATTGAATGGTCTCGAGACTCATAGTTGACAGTATCTACCCGAGCCTTTAGCGCATGTCTATATTGAATGGTCTCGAGACTCATTGTTGACAGAAACTCTTTGAGCCTTTAACGCATGTCTATATTGAAAGGTCTCGAGACATATAGTTAACAGAAACTACCCGAGCCTTTACCGCATGTCTATATTGAAAGGTCTCAAGACTCATTGTTGACAGAAACTACCCTAGCCTTTACCGCATGTCTATAATAAACAGTTTGTCAAGTTGACAGTTTCTCTGCAGGTCTATATTGAATGGTCTCAATACTCAAAAATCCGAAATTATCCCATTTATATCTAGTTCCCCATTGCCTTAAGTTCAAAACTTCTAAGTTAAACGAAAGAAAATCTCTGTTCATATTTTAAGTGTTTTTGTTCTACATTTCTTAACTATTCAGAGATCTTTGTCAGGTGCTACCAGTGACTGCCAATATGTCAGTCAAAATCACTGATATTTTTTTTTGTTTTAATAGATCGCCACCACTAAATTAATTATTTGACACCTCATTACATTTAATTAATAACATGTAGTTTGTTGATTGAAAAATTCCCAATTTACACCATCGAAAGGTGTTGAAAACAGTCTAATATGGACTATATTAAAAACGTACTTCCAGCTCAATAACAAATTATAGATTTAAGCAAATCAGAAATCAGAATACACTTTTAGCAAGTTGTTACACAAAATATCGACATCCTGTTTCCGGTCAGCCAGGAGGCAGCCATTTTGATCAAGTAGGAATTAAAAAATCTAAAATTTTTGTGATTTCCTGCTGACGGGGGATTGGATAAGCTATTTCTACACTCAGACAGATCCGATCCACTCTCCGGAACACCCGGTATCCTCTGACTTTTCCTCCATCTTTATTTTTGTGATCTTTAGGCCTTTCAAAATTTTTTTCCTTTGTTTACTTTTGACAAAACCTCCCCCACCCAGTTTAGGCACACTGTATACTCAAAATTGACCCCAACCAAAAGTATTAGGATAGTAAATACAGTGCTTAAATCATTTTATTTCAACTGTACCTTTCGTTTGCCTTTATCTTTGTAATGTCATTATGGCGACCGGATACTTTTAAATGTTCATATAATCATCATATCATATAATCATATCATATAATCATATCATATAATCATCTTCATGTCCATTACAGATTAAATTATTTCATGTTCATCTACATTAAACTACTGTCTCATTTGAGTTATCTGATAACTACCTTCTTGTGCTTAATCTTTAGTTATGGATGCAGCCAGACATAAAAAATGGGCCACCTTTGGTAATAATGAGGCTCGATTAAATTTCTAAGTGATAAGTCTTGGGTGTCCACGGACAGTTACTATCACACAAAAAGTATGTGGGCACACAGGCTGATTATAAAGTCAGCCGGGCCACTCAGCTCCCATACTGGATCATATTTCAATTATCCAGTTCACTAGAGCCATTCATCGGGAGCTGGCCAACAAAATAAATAGAATAATTCCGCTGAAGTCGGGGTCCTTTATGCTGGAGCTCGAGTCGGCCAAATGTTTGGCGGGTGTATTAAAGATTAACCCTTTCACCTTGGCTAATATCCCACTGGTGGCCTTTCTCCCCAGTGGTGGACCTTCAATAGCTGGGGTGATCCACAATATACCCTTGCGGGTCGACCTTGGGGACCTCCGATCCAACCTTCAACCTAAACCAAGGAAAGATGGTGGGGTATGTGATGTCCTAAAGGCCGATAGGCTTAAGGACAAGTTTGGCCGCCAGTCTGGGGCAGTGAAACTGATATTCACAGGCAGATCTCTGCCGGTGTTGGTCACAGTGGCCAGCACTCCAACTTATTGGGACGTGGAGGAGTATTCCCCGCCCCCGATTCGGTGGTACACCTGCCAGGCATTTGGGCACGGGAGCTCTGGTTGCAAAAATGAGGTCAAGTGCGCTAGATGCTCAGAACACCACAATTCGTGAGTGCTGGTATTCCGGAATACCGCGTTGTGCTAACTGTGGGGATGGCCACACTACTCGGTTCAGGAGCTGCTCGTCCTACATCACAGCGGCCAAAGTTTCAAGTTTGGCTTATAGGGATGGGATCTCCTAGGATGTGGCGGTGAAAAGAAATAAGAAAATGGGGGGGCCCATACTGGCGCTCAACAAAATTTAGTAATTAAAAATCCTGTTAATTTCTCAAAGTTAACAGGGGTAGTGGCTGCTGACTCCAAAATCTTAGTCACTAAAGGAGACAATGGCGGCACAGGGGTCATTTCATGGCCAAAAAGAGAGGAACAGGGCCATAAAAACCCAATAGTTAACATAAATAACCAGGGGAAGGATAAATTACCCTCCCCCGGGGCTCAGAGAACCCAAGAACCTCTGACTCCGGAAAACCAGGTAAAAAGTTTCTCTCAAATACCAGGTTTAACCAGACTCCAACAGGTCATCTCGTTAGAACTTTTACAAACAGCAATGGAGTAAGGGAATTTTTCAGATTTAGTAAAGGGGGGATTCAACGACTAGTTCACAGTCAGACACTTCAGACTGTGTTATAATCAGTCCCACTACTGATAGTATAAAAATAGTGGGTACATTAGGAATAAAAGATAAAGAGCCAGTGGCTAACTCCAAGTCTACAAAAATTAAAACTGAAAGGGGCTATATAACGCCAACAAACTCTGCTAAACTTGTCACATCAACCCCCAATACACCCCCTGACTCCTCTCTAGGAGACTGCGGCAATTTGTCCAGATCTCATGTATCGGAATCTTCTTGCAGTGACTGCAGCAACTTTAATGTCACTGGAGAGGAGTCCCTGGTATCTATTCACTCCAGTTTCTATCACTCTGATAGGGACAGTAATGCAGGTAGTGTCTCATCACAATCGTTGTTGGAGTCTGTGTCCATTGCTGACCTCGTGGGAGGTATAGATCCAGGAGTGATTAGTCAACCAATAAAAGTAATCACACTGGAAGATAGAAGTCAACAAACATCACCATTTCAAACTCAACATTTAGAGCCAACTTAAAAATAAATTCCAAAATACAAATTATAAACAACTCGGATAACTTTTCAATAGATTTGGACAGTATTGTGGAAATAACAAAAGAATTAATCTTAAATAAATAAAAAATAACAGGAAATAAGCTAACAAATTACCTAAAACGAGAATATATTTATAAATTGAAAAAAAAACAACAGTTGAAAAAGCCAGTGTGGTTCAAAGTACAATGGGGGTCGATGCAAATATCGAAAAAAAATTGAAATGCGCACCTGCCTCAAACATGGCAACAAAATTACCGGTGTTGGCAGGGATTCTGAGACAGTCCAAAACACCAATAAAATCCTGTCTCATTCTCCAAGACATAAGATGCTGATTGGTCGTAATTGTCGTAACACCAAGCTACATTTTCAACAGGGACTGTGATATCTTTTAATGTTCAGGGACTGACCCCTCTTAAGCACACTGAGATAAAAGCTTTCTTGGATTTGAATCCACACATAGATTATTCTCTGTGTGCAGGAATCAAAATTACCAGTAAATAAAGAGAGGAATGTCCCCGGATATCACGCGGAATATAGATTTTATAAAAATGCCCAAAACAATGTTTGTAGAGTGCTAATAACCTATTTTAAAAACAATATTAATTTTGGGGAGATTAGAGTAGACGACCTCAAAGATAATACGGGGAACTCCAAGATTGAAATCCAATTATTTAGAGTTTATCTAGGGGGTCCCCCCTTCATACTTATCAATTTATATTCTAGGGGTTGTGACCTAGATTCTTTGGAATACTTAAGTTCCTCTATAAATGCTGAAGATGGACTTAGGGACTGTATTATAACTGGAGATTTCAATGCTCACCACCCTTTATGGGGATCTCCATATGAGGACCGTCAAGGGAGGGATATTTTGGAATGGGTGGGGAGAAATGATAAAGTTCTACTCAATGACGGTTCCTTCACGAGAGTAGACCAGGGCTCAGGAAAGGGCTCCTGCATTGACCTAACATTCGACAGTCCCAAATTGTCAGCTAGTTCTAATTTGCATTTACATGGGGATAATATGGGATCAGACCACTACCCAATCTGCATTACAATAAATTCTCAACACCACAAAAAAGAAAATTCTAAAGAAGAAAGATTCAAATTCGAAAAGGCAGACTGGGATCTATTCAAAAGCTGTGCAGGGAGATAACCCTAGGTGACGTCTACTCTAATGATATCAATATTTTTAATAATAATCTAACAGAAACGTTCCTATTGGTAGCAAAAAAATGTATACCCGTCTCTGACTCTGGCAAAAAGACAAGAAAAAATGTCCTGTGGTGGGATTCTTCCTGCATCAATGCTGTTAAAGGGCGTAAACCAGCACTAAATAAACTAAAACAGCACCCTTGTCTGGGAAACTTATATGACTACAAGGTAGCTGAAAGAGAAGCAAAATTTGTCATCTTAAACGCTAAAAAGCAAACCTGGGAAGAATTCTGCGAATCATGTATTCATAATAACACAAACTGTAAGGAATTTTGGACCAAAATTCGCAGAATTAAAGGAAATTCACAATGCCTGATTCCACTACTAAGAAATAAGACAGCTTTAGTGCTCAGTCAAATCAGTAGAAAAAGCCAACTTCCTGGTTGAACACTACTCTAAAACTGCCAGTGATTCAAACGTCAACGCTGAAACACATAAGTATCAAAATAAATTTGAATCACTGCTCAAAAACTACTTAAAACCTCCAGAAATAAACAGGTCACCACTCAATAATGGCTTCTCAATATTTGAACTAAGATCAGTTATTGATAGTAGGAAGAATTCAGCTTCGGGACTTAAAATAAAATATCTTACCACATGTTTAAACACATGCCAAACTCTGCCTTGTATCTGTAGTTAAAGCTATATAACAAGGTGTGGAATGGTGGTGTCTACCCTGTAGCTTGGAAGCAGGCTTGTGTTATTCCCCTATTAAAACAAGGGAAAAACGTAGATGAAGCTCAGTCTTACAGACCAATTAGCCTGACCTCCCATCCAGGTAAATTAATGGAGGGGATGGTTAAGGCACGTTTAGAACATCTGCTTGAATCAAAAAATATAATTAATCCCTTTCAATCTGGATTTAGAAAGGGCCGCGAGTGAGGAGCACTTTGGATCAGCTCATTAGATTACAACATGATGTAAATGCAACAAAAAATAGGGGACACTCAGTCCTAGCAATTTTTTTAGACCTTCAAGCAGCTTTTGATCTAAACTGGCATGCAGGCGTACTCTATAAATTGAAAGAACATGGAATAACAGGAAACTGCTACCAATATCTGAGGAACTTTCTTGAGGGACGTAAAATTCAAGTTAAGGTTGGGGATACCCTGTCAGACACGGAAACGTTACACAGGGGTACCCCCCAAGGGGCCATTTTATCCCCTCTTCTATTTTCTCTTTTGATCAATGATTTCCCTGACACATTAGAGGGGACAGGGATGGTTACCAGCAAATTTGCTGATGATTCAGGCACATGGCTAGGAGGGGTCAACTTAAACCTGTTACAATTAAGAGCTCAAACAGGACTTGACCTAATCTGGGGATGGGCTAAAGAATGGGGTTTTAAAATAAGTAAAACCAAAACAGTGGGAATTATTTTTGGCAATTCAGAACAGCACAGCTTGGAAGTAAATTTAAGGCGGCACACCGATCATATTGTAAAAAGGAAATAGTAAAATATTTAGGCATGCTTTTAGACTGGAAAACTAAATTTTCACAGTCATATAAAAGACATCATGATCAGGTATGAGAAAGACTTAAATTTGATGAGAATGTTAAGAGGTACAGACTTTGGCACTGATAAAAATAGCCTCTTACGTCTGTATCAGTCTCTCATACTTCCAAAAATAGATTATGGGGCTCAAATCTATTCATGTGCACCACCCTCAATATTAAAAAAAACTAGATTTAATCCAGAATAAGGCCCTTAAGATAGCCCTCAATACACTACTTTCCACAGAAAGTTATTTGCTAGAGGCAGAGGCGGGTGTTACCCCATTATGACCAGTCAGTTAAATACTGGGCCAGGGCTCAAACCCGAAAAGAAGAAAAAACCTGTGAACAAACTCTTTGGGACCGGATACCATATCAAGTCTAAATATACTAAAAGTCAAATAGCCATGCCATTTGGGGATTATACTCAGGACTTGATTGAAGAGTATGGTCTCGGAGAGGTCAGTGTAGCAGACTTCAGGCCCAAACCAGATCCGCACTGGGTTCTTAAAAATCCTGATATTAGGTTATCCCTCTCAGCCGAGTTCAATAAAAGTAACTTGCCAGCACTTATAAGATCCATTACGGCAATCCACATTGACCGGCACTATGCTGAACACACTCAAATTTATACAGATGGTAGTAAAAATCCCGATGACAGCTGCATATTTTATTCTGTCTCTTCAGATACAGTATTCTGAGAGACTCAGCAACAATTTGTCAATCTACATAGCTGAACTAGTCGCAATAAAAAAAGCAATGTGCTGGATCATAGAAAACAAATCAACTAAATCTGCTATGTATTTTCGGATTAACTTTCAGCTCTTAATTTCACTCAAAAATAATAATAGCAGATCAAGGCCTGACCTTTTGGCAGACATATATAAACAATATAACCAGTGCCTTGAATTAGGTTTACAAGTTACTATAGAATGGTGTCCAGCACATGTTGACATATCAGGAAATGAAGAAGCAGATAGGGCGGCTAAGGAGGGCCTGGAATACAACACTTTTTCTAATTCAGTCCCCCTTGCACCAACTGAGGTCTACTCCTTAACAAGGAAAATAATTATAAAGAAATGGTCTGCATTTATTTAAAAAAATACATTTAAACAAACTTTTTGCAGGACGTCGGTTAATTTCAGACGACCAACAAACTACTCTAATAATAAGAGAATTGATAAACTAGTCTGAGATTGGGTGTAAATCTCCTCCCAGGAAATAGGGGACAATATATTATTAATAAAGGGAGATATTGCACCCGGTGCAAGGAGAAATTGACCTCTGAACATTTTCTGCTACACTGCCCCATTCACAGGGTCCCCCGGGCAAATCTAAGGACTGCACTTGCTGGAAATAAGTTGGATTTGGACATTAATAATATCCTGAACCCCAGCAAGGCAGCCCGGGCAATGGGGTGATACCACAATGCAGGCCACGTATATGTTTGTGTGGCCTGGGATGTGGACTCATGCCACCTCCCACAGCTGAGCCATACATACCCACAGAAAATTGTCAAGGAAAAGTACCATAAAAGTAGTTAAATTGTTTTGTCAGACTTATATACAGTCTTGATTAAATTATAAATTGATTGGTATGGGAATGAATTTTATTTTATGCCACTCTAGACATAACCTTTATTTTAAAGGAAATTGTACATGTTATGTATAACATACAAAAGAAATATATGCTGACCCTGGGGAATGCTAATATACATCATATAATCAAGGGACCTGGCCCGGTACCCCAACACGGGTGATGAAATAAATTTACAGAGCCCAAGAAATCAGTGGAATATTATTAGCAATATTAATTAGGCCTGGGCCTGTTCGACCCAAGCGGCTAATTAGCTCTATCCTTAATGCAACAATATATTATTTTTTACTATAAAATTTTTAATGCTGTATATGATGTACAAATCTTTTAATAATCTGTTGTTTATTTTATAACCCTAAACTGGGCCGTTATGTACATAGGAAACAGGATTATAATCATTATTCTTAGTAACTTATTTTAAATATGTACTATTATTTTAATAAAGTATTGTTGCACTTAAGAAACAGCTTTTTATCCTACACCACATGAACATCATATAGCCTGTGTAATTTCTTCCAAGATTCACTGGTCATCAAGTGCAATCTTTTGTTTACATTTTCCCCAGGTCTACATTCCATTAAAGGTCAAACGCTGCCGATTGGCTGGATTTCAAGCACAGACCGTATAGTGGACAGATCTATTTTAATCCACAATTTTATGTCCTGAGCTTAAAGCCGAAAACGGATTGAAACCTAGCCAATCGGAATGAGCGTTTCATTCCCAATTGAACCATTCAGCGACCAGCTTTCATTAGGGCCTTTGGTCAAACTGATGTTGATCTGGGGAAGAGATGTATTAATAAATATGGACATGAACGCTTTATACCTAGTAATTTATGTGTTTTACACACATCTTAACATTTTTTACATGTTTATATCAATATATACTGATTATAATATTTAATAATCATTTAAATAGTAACGTAGATCATGTTGACAACAGGACTATATCGAGGGCTTGGCGCAAAACTATTGTAACTAGGTTTTTGCAAATTGTTCAGGAGAAGGAAAAAACTGTTTTTTATATTCGTCTTTAGATATTTTTGCAAATAGTTTTCAAAATTCAAATGAAAACTGCATTACTTACATTATTAACAAGTGTTATCAATTAAAGCTTTAGTATTACTTGATTTATTTGTAAAAGTTTGAGTTACAATAGTGTTGCGTTGAAAATTCAATAAAACTGAATTTATATTTGGTGCAAAACTATTGTAACTCAAGTTACAATAGTTTTGCACCAAGTTTTACGAGATAAATAATTAATTTCTAAGTTTAAAAATATTGTAACTCAATATAAAACTGTTTAAAATTATGTTGTTATTAATCCAAAATCAATTTTAATTCTATTAAAGTTTAACACAAACATATAAGAAGTATTGGAAATAAAGAAAAACATATACAAAAGTATATAAAGTTGTATTATTTATGTTTTAGCCTATAAATACAATAATTTTGATAGTTCTCATGTTAACAAACAATTAACCTATGTCATTAACATTGTAAAGCATAATATTTCAGTTATGAAAGTATTAAATTATGTTAATATAAGTTAATATATAAAATTATATTTCCAAATTAGTATTTAAATTGTGTAAATTTATATAGTATGCAGATACTATCTGGACCACAACATAATAGTAACTAACTGTCATGTTTAAGGATGCGACATTTTGATATTAATAACCAGTAAATATCAAACAAGATAATAAAACTGTTGTTTTCAGTCTTATAAAAAATATTGGTGAATTTTTACCTAGGGTGCAATAGGCAGTTGAGATCAAATTGCATACTACATGATTGTTTTGGTTAAAACCTCATTTATAGACAGACAAATAGACAAAAAATAAACCTTTGTTTTATTCAGTTAAAAATTTGGAAAAAGTTATCGTTTAAATTTAAACAAGCAGTAAGTGGGTACTGTGCCCCATGGGCCGACTATACCAACATCAGTAACAACTGTACCATCTACATTTGTCATACTGACTCCAATTCCAACTGCACCTTCAAAATCCATCATACCAAATTAATAACACCTTTTACTCTTCATACATGTACCAACTCCACCACCATGGTACTGTACCCTTTACACCCACAAACTAACATCATTATACCGCTGTACCCTATACAACCACCATACCAACATCATCAACTTTACATTCTACATCTAGTATACTAGCACCATTTTCAACTACATCCTCAACATCGGCCAAACCAAATCCATAAGACACTGATCCTTTTTATTCATTACATGTATCCACTCCATCGCCATACCAACTCGACTATCCACTGTACCTTCAACATCCACCATACCAACCCCACTTCCCATTGCATCCACTACATCCATCATACTGACCTAATTAACCACTGAACCATTACACCCACCAATCCAGTACCATTATCCACTGTACATCTACATTCACTTTATGAACTCCAATGTTCCCTCTACATTACTTCAGTATATAGGTAATGTATTCTCTCTACCAACCATTATCTATAATACCAACCAGAACCTCATTACTTACTGAACCCTCTACACCCGCAATTCAGACTCAACTACATACTGTACCTTTTACATCAACAATACCAACATCACTACCCACTGTGCCCTAAACATCCACATACCAACTTCATTACTCACAATCCACATTATATCAACATCACTACCCACTTTACCCACTGCACCATACCAACATCGCTACCGTCTGTTTCATGGACACTACATCCACCATACCATCTCAACTCTTCACTGTTCCTTCTACATCCTCTATAATTCTTTACTTATTTCACTACTCACAACCCCCTAAATATCAACATCACTACCCATTGCAACCAATACATTCATTATACCAACTGCAACACCACTACTCAATGTCCACTCTGCATCCATATAACTACTCGCTGTACTAACTACATCCACTATACCATATCAACCATCTTAATCACCCATTGTTCCCTTTACACCCATAATACCAACTATACTACCAGCTGTACCCTATACAGCCTACATACCAACTAAACTACTAGCTTTAATATCAATACCCACCATACCAACTACACTACCAGCTGTACACTTTATATTCGCATTACCAACTACACAACCAGCTGTACCCTCCACACCAAGAATACAAACTACACTACCAGCTATACCCTCCATACTCACAATACCAACTACACTACCAGCTGTACCCTTCATACTAACATTACCAACTACACTACCAGCTGTACCCTTTATACTCATATTACCAACTACACTACCAACTATACCCTCCATACTCACAATATCAACTACACTACCAGCTAGCTGTTCCCTTTATACTCACATTACCAACTACACTACCAACTATACCCTCCATACTCACATTACCATCTACACTACCAGCTGTACCCTTTATACTCACATTACCAACTACACTACCAACTATACCCTCCATACTCACATTACCATCTAACCTACCAGCTGTTCCCTTTATACTCACATTACCAACTACACTACCAGCTGTTCCCTATCTTCTACACCCACCATATCAACTATACTACCAGCTGTACTGTCTACGACTACGATACCATCTACACTACCAGCTGTACTCTCTTCACCCACCATACCAACTACACTACCAGCTGTACCCTCAACATCCACCATAATAACTACACTACCAGCTGTACCTTCAATACCCACCATACCAACTATGCTTCAAGTTGTACCCTCAACACCCACCATACCAACTATGCTTCCAGTTGTACCATCCACACCCACTATATCATCTATGCTACAAGCCATACCCTCTACACCCACCATACCAACTACACTACCAGCTGTACCCTCAACACCCACCATACTAACTACACTACCAGCTGTACCCTCAACACCCACCATACCAACTATGCTTCAAGTTGTACCCTCAACACCCACTATACCAACTATGCTTCCAGTTGTACCATCCACACCCACTATATCATCTATGCTAAGAGCCATACCCTCTACACCCACCATACCAACTGCACTACCAGCTGTACCTTCTACACTCACAACACAAACAATGCTACCAGCTGTACCCTCTACACCAACAATATCAACTACATTACCAGTTGTACCCTCTACACCCTATATATCGACTACACTACCAGCTGTAATGTCTACACCCACTATACCCACTACACTACCAGCTGTATCATCTACATCCACAGTACCAACTACAGTACCAGATGTACCCTCTACACCCACACAACCAACTATAGTACCAGATGTATCCTCTACATCCACCATACCCTCTACACTACCAGATGTACCCTCCACACCAACACAACCAACTATAGTACCAAATGTACATCAACCATACCCACTACACTACATGATGTACCCTCTACACCCACACTACCAACTATAGTACCAGATGTACCCTCTACACCCACAATATCAACTATAGTACCAGCTGTACCCTCAACACCCACCATACCAACTACATTACCAGATGTACCCTCTACACCCACCATACCCACTACACTACCAGCTGTATCCTCTACATCCACAATACCAACTATTGTACCAGATGTACCTTCTACATCCTACATACCCTCTATCCTACCAGATGTACCCTCTACACCCACACAACCAACTATAGTACCAGATGTACATCCACCATACCCACTACACTACAAGAGGTACCCTCTTCACCAATACAACCAACTATAGTACCAGATGTACCTCTACACCCACAAAACCAACTATAGTACCATATGTACATCCACCATACTCACTACACTACCAGAAATACCTTATTCAACCACACTACCAACTATAGTACCAGATATACCCTCTACAACCATTATACCCCCTATACTACCAGCTGTACCTTCTACACCCACAATACCAACCACAGTACCAGCTGTACCCTCTACACACATCAAATTAATTCTGAGAAACCAAGGTTTATTGATATATAAAATATATTGTTTTGGTTCTTTAACAGCCATTTTAAAATAATTAGATACAGTGTTGACTTCTAGTACTGATATATTAAAAAGAATAATACTGAGTGTACCAGGTAATTAGAATAATATCTCATTTTGGAGGTTTTCAAAAGGGATATATTGGTTAAATAAAGTTATAATTGGTATACATTAAAAGTATGTTGAGTAATATTGTTCGATTGGACGGCCTTTTTATTATAAAAAAAATGCAAACCAAACAATTCACTGCAAATTTTAATAATCAGATTTTTAAACAAAATATCAACAAATGGCTCTTTTATAGCACAATTAATTATTAATCATCGATTTCATTGTCACTAATGTCCAAATCAATAAAACATTTAACATACTCATCTGACTAAATTACTTTATTATCAAATTAAAATGTTTTCAAAGATTAGTAAAAAAAAAAAAAAAAAAAAAAAAAAGTCTCTATACCTGTATTTCTTCAAAATCTTGCTAGATTTTTCTGAACTATCATTTGAAACTAATGTATTGCAATATTCTTGGACTAAATAAAAGTGTGGTTATACAAGATAACTGGGTTTAATAAAATTTAAATTCAAGTTACAATAGTTTTGCACCAATATAAATAAAGGTCTCCAAGATATTATTTGGTGCAAAACTATTGTAACTCAAGTTACAATAGTTTTGCGCTAAAGAATTAGTGTATTTGAGATACAATATTTTCACCAAAAGTGAATATCTTCAAAGTTATTTAAAATATCAGGACCAAATTTTAACACAAGATGCACATTGTAAAACTACAGTAATTTATGCAAAAAAACGATTTTTGGAAAAAACGGAGTTACAATAGTGTTGCGCTGAGCCCTCGATATGGCAACTCCATGTTCACTACAAAGCATTGAGTACGGTTCTAGGGAATATCATGGTTAGGAAATGCCAGGATACTCATTATAGAATTTCACAAGATTACTTAATAAATATGTAGTGACCATCTTCTGCTAATCAGCTCTCAGCAGATCTGATCTGAGGGGATATCGTATTTTTTAAGATATTTTTTAATTATGGCGCTTTTTAGGTACCAGCAATCTGCCGGATGCTTCTTTACAAACATCACAATTTAATAAAACCTTTTAATACATTTTTAGTCCATTGTGTACCACTATGTGATACACCATGGGAGATTAGCGGTGGTTGGTCACATTTTAATAATGTGGTGTACTTATAAAATATTGCAAGGCTGACGAATACATTTTAATATTTACTGACTAGAACTAAATTAATCATCTACTTGCGTAGCTCAAGCTATGATATAACGGTACTTGCGGATATATTATTAATAAAAATGTCAGTACACTTTTGGAAGTTCTTATAACTTTTATAGTGTGCAACACAAATATACAATTTAATGTATATAAATAACAATGTACGTATGTACAGGGTTATATGGTTCACCATTAACAGTAAACACTACTGTTTAATGGTTTTAGGGAATGTCAATCGATGTTATTAGTATCAAGGGCATTCAATATAGAGCTATGCAAGACGATTAACTAAAAATAAACTAATATATAAAACTTCATCACTTAAATTTAGATACCTGTGCAGCCACATCCTTTTTAAGTCACGTACCATACCAGCAACAAAAAAAATATTGTTGCGGGTTTTACGGCATACTCTAGTTTGTTGATATTCTTATATTGACAATTACTGCTTGTATGTGGTATACATGGTTGCTAACGATATTGTCTTACAAATAAAATCTTACCGTAGCAACTGAGCACAATTACTGTGCACAGATATACAATCAACAGAAATCATTCCTGTTGAGGGTTCAAGTTGAGTCGGACACTTATGATATCTCAGCAAATTTATTTGCGCTATAAGCAAAAGTGTCTGGCCTTACATATAGGTTTATCATATAGTTCAGAACCATAATAACATTTATACACTCAACACTACTATTTTAACTCATCGTTTGGCTGCACAAGGTAGAGTAAAATAATTAAAATCTTAATACCCCGGTAATTAATTGTCAACTTTTTAGTCATCAAAGAAAGTCCCATATAAAGTCTGCATCAATATTAACAAAAACTATTCTACTAAACAATTTAGTTAAATTAAAAATAATAAATATATATGATATAAATGATAAATAGAATAGATAATTAAACTCCAAAGTAAATAATCATCGTTCATCATCATCTTCATCATCATCATTGGTTTAAAATAGTCGTCTTATTTTTAAATAATCATCTTATCTGGCTGGCCAAAATGACTTAGTTCAAAGTGGGAGGGTAAACAAAAACTTATATCCAGAAATGAATTGGTTGCAAACAATTTTGTACAAATTTAAGTATTATATGCAAACTAAATTGTGATTTCAGAACAAGTTATGTATAATTTTATTTGTTAAACCTATCTAAAAATAAATGGTCTGTTTTTAAAATAATATAACCAGAGCTATTGCTCTAGAAATCACATTGAGCGTCTATCTGTATGATAGGATGATGTGTCATGCAGAAGACTGATCCATAACTCCAAGGTCAAGGTCATATATATGAAAAAGTTTTTTTTAATATATTTGCATATGTAAAGATTTGTTTTTGCTCCTGGTCGTATCTTTGACATGTACAGCAATGGATTTTAAAATGATTCAGGGTCAGTTGTCACTTACAAGTGACATTTCTTGTTTTGATTTGTATTTTTTTTTATGTGAGTAAACATTAAAGGCTGATTACATGAGCTGCTTCTGATTTTTTGTTGCAGACTTGAATACTGAACAAGTAACGGAAAAAGTTGACAGGCATATTGAAACAAGCTCATCTTCAGCACCTTGCCAGTTTCTATTTATAGATCATCGTCATCTAGTATTTCCTCTTCTAGATCACCAAGTCCAATTATCATCAGAGGTCATGACAAAAGAGATCCACAGTGGCCTATGAAAATACAGATACCATTTAGTAAAGTACCTGAACTAAAAAAACCTCTTGAGGCTGGAGAAAGTCTCGCAAGTGACCTCAGGAAAATTCTTGTCAGGGCAGTTGTAGATGAAGTAAGACTTAAAAACGAACATGCTTCTAAATGACAATTTTAAACTGTTGCAGAAAAAAATGTTGGACTGTACACCAAGTCTTTGCAAGATAGAATTGAGAATGTAGTCATCGGCTCTGTCTGCGATTCACTGATGAAACAGCTAATCTCACGTAATGAAAACTTAAATAAGAAAGACCTCAAAGGAAATGCAAAACGAAAGCTTGATAAAGATGACACGCAAGTATCAAAGAAGAAAAACCAAGATTGATTCTTACGGCTGTGTTAATTGGAGTCCAAAATTGGGTAGTACAGAGAAGGAACAGGTTATGATAGAGATAAAAAATCATTTAAAGGAGCTTTTCACAGCTGCTGATATAAACTGGGTAGAAGTGGAAGAACTAATGATGCAGAGTTATGCTTTACAGAGGAAAGATATCAATAGTGGTATGAATGCTGCAGTCATTATTTCAGAATGGCCATTTCTGGAAACTGAGATCTTATTGTTACAGCATGCAAGACTTCTCATTGGTATTGACCTGCGGGACACTGTTTCTGTCGCATATACAGAAAAATCCAACAGACTGAACAGCTTCAGAAGCGAAGGTAGAAGAATGAAAGATGCTCGATACTTTACAGAAGAGACAACTGATTCCAGTGGGTCAAACCTTTTCAGTTTCTTTCCAGGAGTAATGATGTGTATCATTAACAGTCTAGGGGAAACTGATGACGGTCTTTTTATGATGGTTGATGTAAGTATCTTTGTCAAAAAATGTTTTCATAATGGTCCTAAATTATTACTTTCTCCTGTAAGATATTCCATTTTTCGTAAATTCAAGGTTAGTTCATACACTCCTAATAATTACGCCTCTCTCACTCTACAAGAAGTTGTTTTTGTGCTTTCTGTCTGGCCATCCGTTTGTTTATCTCACAACATTTTACCCGGATAACTCTGACATCTCTTTGTCTTTCTTTAGCTGAAACTTTTACATACATGTATATATTTACCATAGCCGGTCCTGATTAACTCAGTGGGTAAGGCGTCTGACTATCAATCCAGTGGTCATAAGTTTGAATCCCTGCCTGACCACAGTCTCCGTGATGATTGATATATGACATTGCGTCTCATCAGTCCTTTCACTGTTGATTCAAGTGGGAAAGTTAATTGTTACTTGCGGAGATGGGGTGTGCTTGAGTACTGGTTAACTTTCCAGGGTCCAAGGAAACAGTGATAAGGTTAACTGATTGTCTGTTAGCCCCCAATGGCATCAAAATTATGCTAAATTTACAATCCATCAATCGATGTTTACCATAGTCGATCATGAATTATGATTCAAGTTGTTTCTACCAAAAATGTCTTATTAAAGTTTTATTACATTTAATAAGTAAGCAGTTTTTGCATTCACAGTGTGCACTGGTCTTTGTAAGAATTGAATAGTACTTTTGATTCAATTGACCTCTTCGAAATCCCGAATTCTCGTCGCGTGCGAGAGCAAGATTTTCGCGCGAGACTTATGAGCTCAGGGGAATTCGTTTCACCGCGGTGAAACACTGTAGATTTCACGTAAGTAAATTGAATTTTCATACATTAACAACTCAAATATATACAGTTTAATAAAGTTTAATGTTAGAGAGTATGCTAGTATCAATGATGAACTTAAGAAATGATGCAGTTGTTAACCATGATTACCTTTTTATTGTGACTTTAATTACTGTTGTAAGTAGGTGGTGTTAGCATAATGTATAATGGTGTGTGTGTGGTATAAAAGTGTCAATTATTAAGAAAAGTTATTCTTGCAGAAGAAATTAATTAATTTGTTTCAAGAACCTAATTTATTATAGATATATAAAGACGAGTTAGAAGTTTAAAACTCCGTCTCTGAGGCTGTTTTGTACCAGATGTAGTAACCTAGTTTCAACACAGAAACAAACATACCCGTGACATTATACTGTACATGTTTCATAATAATTTTTTTATTTTATTTTTTTACTCGTCACTATTTATTAGTGACTTAAGTTTATTTTTATATGAATTTTATTTCAGTTCAATTAAAATGCCGTCGGATGACTAGTGTTGTGTGTCCTTGTGTAACCACAAGAGAAGTAAAGTTCCACCACGTTCTACATTTTACACTTTTTCAAAAGAGCCCAACAGTGGCAGTCTAGGATAAAACGGAGTTATAAGGATTAAAAGGGCAAACTTAAGCCATGGATACCCACAGACACTTGATGAAGAAAACCCAACTATCCTCCATCTCATGTTGACAGTCTAGAAAAATTTGTACGGCCTTCCATATTTCCAAACAGACGGGTTATGCTTGTTTTTCATGTTTAAGTCTTAAAAAAGAATAAATGTTTTCATCTGAGATATCTGAATTAATCAGATAAATAGTCTACTCTGGAATTAATATATAAGCATCATTTTCCAAAATGTTCCTTTTTTGATTTTTTTACGCATCTAATCCAATAAAACGAATCTTAACCACAATTTGATCTTTTCTTAAAAATAGGTTTTTTAACCTTTGATGGATAGTGTCATATGGAATATATTTGCCTACAGGCATATTGCACAAAATGTATGCTACTGTCCAGTTACTGGCATCCTGCTGAGCTTTCATAATTCACCAACACCACAGTCACACCATGTGGTAATGAGAAAAAACATGCATATTGTACCCCAATTTGCATAATTCACCACAGGTTTTATGTCCCCAGGGTTTAAGATAGGATGTATATTATATTGAATAGTATAATGGACAATTACTTAATTAAAACATTTTCAGTTATTTAGGGGGTCAATACCAATGGTAAGAAATTATGTAACGTCCATCCCCTTTTTGTAACGTTCATCCCCTATATTAGAGTGACAGTAAACAAAATCTCTAAATTTTTGTTCATTTTTTTTATTTGATAAATTATTCATATCTTAGATGCACTCTGCAAACATAAAATACTTAATACATTGAAAAAAAAGTGAAATTGATTCTATAAATTGAAAAAAAATAGAATGAATAGATGCAGGTGGGGGAGGAGGAGGCAGACATTACGGGGACGGACGTTCCATTTCCGTGTTTATCTTTCCAAAATGACCATCTTTTTTTACATTTTATATAGTACATCGGTATAACAGAAGGCGAATGTGTATTATTCTATTTATCTTCTTGGAAGAACATTTACCAGGGATGCAGACGTTACAGTTTTTTTTGTCACAAATTAAAATTTTCTGAGTTTATGTATTATTTCACAAATACACTATTATTAAAGCAAATACATCTCCTCGTGGTCATGCATTACAGTGTGATACAAGTAAATGTTGTAAATATGATAAAATCAAAATTGTATGTATATTATTTTGTGTGATTTGTGTCTGTAGTATATGGTGTAAATCTATAATAAATACATCAGATTTCTCGTTAATATAATTAATGTATAAACAAAATAAACTGTATTTTAGTTACATTTCAACCTCAAATAATAACAATCCAATACTATCACACACTACAAACAAATACAAATAAGTATATGATTGTGACACCTAATCATGGTGTGAAACACTAAAGTTTATGCATTAACCTATGTGTTGTACGAAACCTCAATTTGGTGGTACGAAACGTATGTAATTCATTCAAAGCTCTCTTAAATGAAAGAAAATCATAGTTTTTAAGCAAAAAACTACATTTAGATTATATTGATATGTTATAGTAATAATGTTTTTTTTAAAAAATCATTTACCTACGTTTTAAACAAAAAAGGCCCATTAACTGTGCAACATGCATGTCATCAGTTGGGTCCGAAATTTGGTAGATAATACATCTATAAAAAGACGAGAATTATTAATAAAATCCATCATGTCGCATGAACTTTTTAACAAATAAAATATAACCATTCCTTATTTGTAAATGATAGTAGGGATATTGATAAAAAATTAATACTAAACTTCTCAAGTTTACAAATTACCCCACCAATCACCAGAAATCAAGCATTAATTTAAGTATACAAACACGTGCAAAACGACAAAAAATAATTTTATTTTATCATGAGAAACTTATTTTTTTCATTTTCTTTCATATCTTGTATTGTTTTCTTTTTATGGCTGTTTTATGTAACTTTGTTGTAATTAACTACTGTCAGAAACACCACTGCGGTTTGTTATGGTGTGACGCGATTCCCCTGAGCTCAAGTCACGCACAAGAGTGAGATTTCACCTTTTCGAATTGGAGAATAACTGAAGGGTAAAATTATTAGGAACCTTTATTCAAGCATTGTATGTATTCATATAAAAGAGACTGTGCATGTAAGTGCAAGAAGTATGCTGGTCTTTTAGATTCAAATTGAAAATCTCAGTTTTTTCTTTTTTTATTACAAGAATCTGCAACTAGAGACGCCATTGAAGTAAGAAACGATGTGAGCTGGCCACGACTTGTTGCCCATGGTATGTAGCAAACATGAAGTAGCAGGATTTTTTAATCTCATCCTATTGTAAGCATTCATGAATGGACTTTTCAAACTGTGGACCAAAATCTGAAGCAGGATGAGCATTTGATCGGAATCTACACAGTTTTGAATTTCCGCTGTATTATAGCACATTAGATTTTGTTATGAATATACTGTTCAAAGGTAATCAAGTATTACTTGATAGGGAAGACAAGCACTGCAGTTGACACTGCTCAGTTAAGATGTACATTGTTTGCTCATTTCCAAACAAAACGACAAAAGAAGTATTGATTGAACTAAACACAAATGAAACGGCTCAGAACTGTGCTTGACAGCTTAAAAGTCCTTTTATGAAACTGAACTATATGTTTGCAAACAAATCCTAATTGAACAAGATGTCTATATCAATAATTAGGATCTGCATATACAGTATTTACAATATATAATTTATTTTATTATGCTCCCCCAAAGGGGGAAGCATATAGTCGCCGCTTCATCCGTGTGTGCATGTGTCTGTCTGTGTGTCACCAATTCTTGTCCGGGCTATTTCTCTACAACCTCTGGTTGGAATTTTATGAAACTTGCTAGGATGCATCATTACCAAGTGCAAATGCGAATACTGTCTTTCTGTTCCGGTTCGATGATTTTTCACGGTGTTGTGGTCCTTTGATTCTATTTGTGACCAATTTCTTGTCCGTGAAATTTCTCTACAACCGCTGGTTGGAATTTTATGAAACTTGCTAGGATGCATCATTACCAAGTGCAGATGCGCGTATTGTCTATGTGTTCAAGTTTGGTGATTTTTCATGGAGTTGTGGCCCTTTGATTGAGTCTGTGACCAAATTTTTGTCCGCGCTACTTCTTTACAACCCCATGTTGGAATTTTGTGAAACATGCTAGGATGCATCATTACCAAGACCAGATGCGCATATTGTCTATGTGTTCCGTTCAATGTTTTTTCACGGAGTTATGGCCCTTTGATTGAGTCTGTGACCAAATTATTGTCTGCTATTTCTCTACAACCCCATGTTGGAATTTTATGAAACTTGCTAGGATGCATCATTACCAAGTGCAGATGCGCATATTGTCTGTGTTTTGGTTCGATGATTTTTTTCATGGAGTTATTGCCCTTTCATCGAGTCTGTGACCAAATTATTGTCCGCGCTTTTTCTCTACAACCTCACGTTGGAATTTTATGAAACTTGCTAGGATGCATCATTACCCAGTGGAGATGTGCATATTGTCATCATGACGCTGTTTCCCTACAACCTCTGGTTTTAATTCTGTAAAACTAGCTAGGATCTGCGCATAGTCATTTTGTTCCGGTTAAATGATTTGCAAATTAGTTCTGTGAAGTGCAGAGCCACATACTGTTCCTGCTATATAGTTTGGTATTCTTCAACCAAGTAGCCCTTACAGAGGCAAACACTCACTTGGGGAGCATCCATTGGTTCCACCGATATTTTCTTGTTTTATATACTTTATATATATAGTTATATCTGTGCAATTTTCATGGAGAAGAAAAAATTGTAGACACTTTAAAAAGTAAATCTGTGTAAGATTAAAACTTTGATAGTTCACACAATGTTTTGTTTAATACATGTAGTCCTGTACACCAGTTTAAATTTTTGATAGTTTACACTTCACACTTATAAATTAAATAATTTAATTTGGTAATTTACATTTTAGGGGATACACCAATATCAGCCAAGCAGTTCACTCTCCTGGTAGACAACAAGGTCATCATTTATAGAATGGACAGCTTTTTGACAAGTATTTGTGTACTGTTTGCATCCTATTATGTGTTTAATATTGAGTATCCAAAGGAGGCAACTGCTTCACTGGAATTCATTCAGAGGTAAGATGAATAAGCATGAATTGACTAACAGATAAAAATTAATTTTGATTTGAAAATAGAATACTTTACAATACTTGATTGGAGAAATGTTATTTGTACATATTCACAGAGAATAA
Organism: Panopea generosa; assembly: GCA_029582155.1. Taxonomy (NCBI): domain Eukaryota; kingdom Metazoa; phylum Mollusca; class Bivalvia; order Adapedonta; family Hiatellidae; genus Panopea; species Panopea generosa. Next base: position 52,669,028 of record CM055896.1, read on the forward strand.
GTATGTCACAGAGTAAAGTGATTAGTTCACAATAATTTGACAGCAAAGTTTACAGATTCTGATCCTTAAATTCTAACGTCGATCACCGGTAATTTAGATAAGATAAGAACAAATCCGATATTAATCTAAGTGAAAAATAAATTCATTGGCTATGGAAACTAATCTAGTGCATCTTCGACAAAATGACGATATAAAAACACCAGTAACTGCACCTTTTCTGTCATTATTTAAATAAATGTTAGTTATATGTGGTGTTAAAATAGCACCTTACACTAACAATATAGCTCATTTCAATCTTTATTTGAAAAATGCAATCAACAAGAAAAAAAGTTTCTAATATATTCCTACCAGGTATCATTACAATCTGTTGAGAAGTTTAGGACAAGTGTAGTGGCATACAAGTTCATTGACCTTTGGCAGAGTTTAATGTCTTTCATAGATTTATGATTTGGTAACATACAACAGGGACATCCATGTCCTATAGACACATTTCTAGTTAGGTCACCTGAGACATTAGATTGGAGTCTAATTTGATACTTAAATATTTTTCAGATGAATTATGGTTCCCATATATATAAAAAAAATTGTGTTTTGTCCACAATTTCTTGCCTATTTATAACAATGTCAATAAAAAATATTCCAAATTGTTTTGCAGATGTTTAGTTGGACTCGACCCTGATAGAGGTTGTAAAACGGTCAAAAAGAAGAAAACATCTTGTGTCAACCCAAAGGTGCTGAAATTAATAAATCAGATTTCTAACTTTGAATGGTGGAAGTCAGCAGAACAATCATAGAGATTTACATAGAGATTGTGCCTTTCTTTTGAAGAAAACATCTTGTGTCAACCTATAGGTGCTGAAATTAATAAATCAGATTTCTAACTTTGAATGGTGTTAAACAGCAGAACAATCATAGAGATTTACATAGAGATTGTGCCTTTCCTTTGAAGAAAACATCTTGTGTCAACCCAAAGGTGCTGAAATTAATAAATCAGATTTCTAACTTTGAATGGTGGAAATCAGCAGAACAATTGTAGAGATTTGCGAAATTGTGCCATTCCCTTGAAGAAAAGTCTTGTGTAATCCTATAGATGCTGAAACTGAAAAATCAGATTTTTTACTTTGGGTGATGGACATCAACGGAACAATCCTTTGTGTAAAATTGTGCTATTTTTTTCATGAAGTGTACTGTGCTTGTGTGGTCTGATACTTTCTAGGCAGTGTGTGATGTACAATCAAAACGACTTTAATACCAGTTACTTTATATTTGTCGAATTTGCAAAGTCTGTTTACATTACCTGGTATATACATGTGAAAACAAGACAACTTCAGTTTAAAAGACATTGGAAGTTTAATCATATTATGTCAGTTAAATATTGATGATAAATTCTGAGGTACAGAAACAAACAATAGCTATATTTTATGTTAAGTGAAAAATAATTATTTTAATTGTATATTATGGATCCCCCTGTCAGGGAGACATTTTTTTATAATTTCTGTCTGTCCATCCATCAAAGTCTTGTCGGGAAAACTCTTCCTACATCTGTGATAAAATTTAACCGAAACTTACTGTGAAAGATCAGTTTGAGGGTTACTTTGCATATCCCTGGTCGATGACTTTTGTCAGGAGAACTCGTACGACATCTGTGATCAGATTTAGCTGAAAATTGCTTGGAAGGAGCATGTAAAGCCTATTTGTGCATATTCCCTCAGTGTTCCGGTTTGATGATTTTTGACTGAGATATGACCCTTTACATTTTTCGGAATTGAAAATTGTGTATGAGGAGGACATAGTTTTTTTGTTGATAAAAGTTTCTAATTTTAATGTAATTTTGTATGATTTCTATGTTTCCACAAGTTTTACTTGTTTGTTTCAATTGGACTGGTGTGGATCCGAAGTGTGGTTTTATATGATTGAGATATCAATAATTCTTTAATATAAAAATTCCATGACTATTACTTGTTGCATTTAATAAATGTTCAAATTGTTCAAATGGTTTTAGTATTCACTTTTCTGTTCCAAATTCATCAGTGTATTAACTTGGACAGCATATTTCATAAAGAAAGTTACTCCAATATTTGTTGTAAACATAGTTTAATAATGTTTTTGTTATTCATCTAAAATTAACCAGCAATTTCTTTAATCATGCGGAAATGTGTATATTTCTGAAAATGATATAATTTTAAACATTTATTTAATTTAAACCTACAGTGAGCAAATTATGAAATGAATTTATGGCAAACTTTAATGTTATAGGTTTGTTTATGAAGGCACCCCTGCTACACAATACAGTACTTAAATAAAACACTTTTACCCAGGCAGCTTATACCAGGATGAAGTTTGAAATTTCATTTAGGGTCACTGGAGTCAAAAGTCACTGTTACTAAAAATAAAAAAAAAGAATCATCTGTTTATAACTTTAGTAAGAATTGAGCTAATCCAATGAAATTTTCTACATAGCTTATATCGTAGACAAAGGTTGAGATTGCCTATGAGGTCACTGGTATTACTAAAAGTAGAAAAAATGTTTCTGTTAAATAAATTTAGTTGGGATTGATCTATTTGAATCAAACTTTGTACATAGATAGCTCATTATGACTGAGACTAAGTTTGGGATTGCATATGCAGTGAGAATTTCTACATTGGTATGTTTTGCATAATATATGACTGGTATGCTATGATTTGCTCCGTTGAAAATATTTGCTTTAAACTTTAAAAAGACTGTCGGATTGATTAATAATATAAAAGATGGAATTCAAAATTACAGGTCCTGGGTATGACAAAGTTTTTCTAAATAATACACAGTTTGACTATTAAAAAAAAGAATAAAATGTAATACAAGGGAGTTAACTATATATTGTGGGTTTATGGTGTGGGTCAGTGTTATCTTCTCTCTGATCTTACAAACTTGGTGACTTGTGTACGTTGTTTTTATTTGATGGGGTTTAGCGACTCTCATAACAATTTTTCAGTCATATGACGACAGTGTAGAAAGAGCTACTGCACTATAGTATCATGCCGCAAACAACTGGTATGTAACCCCACCCAGTGATTTCCTAATGTTGTTATATAGTGTATAGCATCATATCGTCATGTTTAGACAGACTGAGTACTCTAAGACAGTATTCTAAGTGCTGCCTTACAGAAGTAACATGTCGAAAACATATGGTATGATATTCCACCCATTCACATTATACTGACACGGTGCCATCCAGACTTGGAACTATCCTCTAAATACTGCATGCCAAGAGAGGAAACTTCCAGTACCATTTTCCGAGTGTACTCTACCATTTATTTCAACCATTCACAACATGGTATCGGTTCCCCGAAAAAAATAACTATTGTGGTGGGACAACTTTGGTTAAAAAATATGATGGCAAGCAAATAAACAAAAATAAACCCGTCTTCATTCATGTACTTAGTTTATTTCTAAATAATACATGGACATCGGCTATAAAGCAACTGTAGTGGAAATTATTGTAATAACCTGTAAACAATTGCACATATATTGTAAAAAATTGAAGGAGAAAGGCCAAATTTAGTATTATCTGGGACCATATTCACCAGCCATTCTTGAGAATATTCTTAGACTTTATAGCTTTTAATCCAAATTTCAACCTTAGATGTCTAGTTTACCATGACAGATAAAAGAATTGTGTGAATTTCTTTGGCTATATATTAATTGTCCATACATGCTTGCATAGTTTGGTCTTAATACATGATCTCTGAAATTGTATTTCAAAATCTATTCTTGAGTGTAAGTTTAAGAATATTCAAGGCTTAAGTACGACCCGAGAACTGTCGGTCGCCATTTCTAATATGAAGTAAAAATATGATTACTAAACGAACAGGAGCGAACTGTACTCTTTGTTAATAATAATAATAATCGGCTTTGAGCTTATCTCATGAATATCAAAAAATGAAGTTCATTGATTGAATATTTAGCTTCATTTTTATGCCATCGAGGGCTAACAGACATTCAGTTAACCTATCCACTATTTCCTGGGATCATGGAAGGTTAACCAGTACTCCAACACGCCCCATCTCCGCAAGTAACTGATACTTTTTTTAGGTGTTTTCTGTTACATTTCTTGGTTAAACATTTCCTTTCACCTTTGAATCTTGTCACAGATTATAATTTAAGTTTTTAAATTGTTGTGTCTGTGTTTGTGAGTTCTTGCGTGCGTGCGTGGGTGCTCGTGTTTAACCTCATTCGACAACCAATCATTCCCCCCGGAATTGCTTCATTTTTCAATATGTTGTGAATTACATTTCACAGTCTCCACCCCAGTCTCCGTTCCCAATCTTCAACCCGGTCGCTCCCTGCGATCGCTCCTTTGAATTTCTTAATTTTTCAAATTATTTTTATGCCCCCCCCAAAAATGTTTTGGGTGGCATATAGTAATCGCAGCGTCTGTCCGTCCGTCCCGTCCGTCCAGTAATTTGTTTACGGCCTGTAACTTTGTCATGCATAGATGGATTTTGTTGATACTTGCAAAAAATGATCAACAGAACATGACGACGTGTCGCGAGTAAGACCCACACCGTACCTCAAAGGTCAAGGTCACAATTTGAGTTTGTTTGACAACACTTTGAGTTTATGTGAGATTTCGTTTCTGGCCTGTAACTTTGACGGTCAGGCATAGATGAATTTTAATGATATTTGCTATAAATGATCAGCATAACATCATAACATGTTGAGGGGCATGTGACACTTAACAGTGACATTTCTGGTTTGTATATGTATGTGCATATGCGCGTGTGTTCATGCATGTATGTATGCCCTCTATATTATGATAAAGTTAAGGTATTTCGTTTCACAGCTGTATTTAAAAGCTTGTATAGCATTTGAAATCACATAGCATTTGTAATATTTGATTATATTCTGTGTAATTGTGTGTGTGTGTGTGTGTGTGTGTGTGTGTGTGCTTTATACATTGTGACAGGATTAAGGTAAAATATCGTCTATGTTTGTATATAAGATTCGATTGTTTTGTATCTGACGTGTGTGTGTGTGTGTGTGTGTGTGTGTGTGTGTGTGTGATGTTTACTACATGAATATATTATCTCTAAACGTCTTCTGCACAATTTGTGCGAAATGCTACTCTGGTGACAATACCTTTGGAACACCCCTCGTATTTTATAAACATGTCGATATTCTACAAATTCAAAACTGTACAAGCGAATATTTTAAATGACATGCATATTTTGAAAAGAAAAAAGCCTTACAACAGCTGATGAAGAGAATATATGTACATATGCTTGCATGATCCAATTAATTGACTTGCATTCTTAATCTTTAAAGTAGAATCCATGGATACAGCAAACGGGGACACAATGGACTAGTCGTTAGCAAGACCTGCATTGCCGAGACTACAGGTTCGATTCTCGGTGACTTCACGTCTTTTCAAACGTATTTCAAAAGTTATCAGTTACTTGTTTGCGGAGATAAGATGTGCTTGAGTACTGGTTAACCTTCCTGGATCCCAGGAAACAGTGGTTAGGTTAACTGATCGTCTGTTAGCCCTCGATGGCTTAAAACTAACGCTAAATATTAAACCAATCAATCATTTATTTGGGTTAATATATTGTGAAAGCTTGCCATTCATTAGAGGGATGGAACCCCGTGGGTCCATTGTGCAGAAAAATGAATATTCCAAGCTCGGTAAGGTCTCAACTTTTCAACCAAGGACAGCGAGTGTGTGTATGTGTATGAATAAACAAACAGGCAGTTCTGAGGTCAAGACAGACAGACAGATGTGAGGTCAGGACAGACAGAAATTTGTGAGGTCAAGACAGACAGATGTGAGGTCAGGACAGACACATTATGTGACGTTACTATATTTTCTTTAAAAATCAGTAAGTTCATGTTTGTATATTTATAATTATTGAACACATCTTCATATTTCCAGTTTGCCGTTGAGCACGTCCTGATTGGTTGGACTCTGTAAAGTTTTTCTTTAAGTAATGTTGATATTACCACTAATATTATAAAAAAATGAATATCAGTCAGAAACATGACGTATGCCTGAATTAATAATATTTGTTATGTGAGTGTTATGGTAACACAAGTCAATTTCTAAAAAAAAAAGGAAATTTATCATAAAAAATAATTATTATTTTCTTCTTTTTTTTTTTTGTTCCCAGTGCGGTTTGAACATACGACTTCCTGCTTGACAGTCAAACGCTTTAGACCACTGGACTACGCTGGAGCCATAGAATATGCAATGTTTTTAACACCTTTTATAGGTGTTGTTTTTGAAAGGGACGTCATTCTAACTGACTGTTCACAACGTTTTACAATCGTTTCAGTATGCAAATACTAGCAAATGTTGAAAAGTATTTGCTGCATCAGATAAAGGATCTCAAGAATCGGGTATTGCATCCCGTGTAGTTTAAGGCAGTTTGCTAGTATGGCGAATAGCCTGATTTTGAAATCCTCAGTAAAATGAGGTCAATCCATCCCAAGATGTGATTGTGTCCTTACAATGTTCAGTCGCTGATCGTGGTGATTATGAACGCCTTTTCCTATTATCTTGCTGTCTTTCTACGTCTTCTACTTTTTTTATCCCTAATTTATAGGGATTGAATCATTCTTCTGTATTGCATATACACTGGTCAAGCGGTTTTATAAATTGCTGACCGCTCATGCAAGCTCTATTTCTGTGCAGATTTCTAATCTTTTGGCTTACTTTCTGTCCTAGCAGCTTATACTCTATGGTCATCCTGGAATGTCGCTTCTGCTAACTTTTCTAATGTCTTTTATTCTTGCTGACCAACTGCTAATTACTTTGTCTTAGAAAGTCCATTCTAACTTTATTTTTCTTGCTGACCAACTAGTACCTTTCTTGTCAGTATAACGGTTATATATAGTCTATTTATGATTTACCAAAGAAATGCACATGAAGATAATTCAAGGGCAATAACTCGTCGCATAGTGTAAATACGTTTGCATATGAAGAAAACAAACCATGTATTGGCAGTACGTATTTACCTGCCACTAATGTATATTCCGTTAACTTAATATAAAAAAACCCAGATAAAATGAGTATGAAATGTATCTGTATTGTAGTTCTATTCAAGTATCGTGATGAAGATGCCGAAAACAAAACATAAAAAGTGTTAAAATATAAAAAGATAGTGAATTAAGAGGGACGTTCAATAAATAATGTTATTCGTCCCATAACTTACAAACCGTCAACATGTAGCCGTTAAATTTCATAGTCAGATAAAACGCGTCTGACATATTGACGTAAAGACCTCCCAGATTAAAGATGACAGTTATACGGACTGTCATTTTATTTGCTAGACCCTAAACGCCAACATTTTTATAATTATACAGTGTCTAAATGTCCATCAGCACTGTTGTTTAAATCTACACTAAAACCCCGCATTAGGACCATACATGTAACAGTTTCCCCCCTTTTATTTAATAATAACATAAGAAATAGATGATAAAGATTAAATTTGTTTTATGTGTGCAATATGTTAGTGAATGAAGAATTTATTTATTTTTTTAAATTAACATCATTTAAGTATACACTATAGTTGCATTGTTTAATCATTGAAAGAGGTGTTGTCCTTCACAAAGTAACATTTTATATCGTATAGTTCAAGAATTTACTCACTGTTAATGGAGAAAATGATGATGGATATAATGATGATGATTGTGAAACTGGTGATGGTGATGATAATGATGATGGTGAAGACAATGTTAAAGATGAAGATAATAATAATAAAATCGACAGCAATGATGATTATTAGCGTTGTTGTTTTGGAAGAAGTGGTATATTATGTTCTAGTTATCTAAATAGTCTAAATTCATATTGAAATCGATATATCCAAATCGAAGAGCTCTATACGGGATTATCGGGCATATTGACGTATAGAGCACCCTGTCGTCGGAAGTCCAGCAGCTCTTTGCGGTCTCACATACCGGCCATTTTCCAATAACGCCGAAAACGGTATCACACGAAAATTACATTCGATTATATTGAAACTATTGCATTTTATACGAAATACATTGGAATACATTGAATCATACATTTAATTTCTGAGTTTTTACAATAAATCACATATTTCTGATAAAAACGAAGTTTTTGCAATTCCACTAGTGTTCGTTGTTAAATACGATCAATTTTACTCTTATTTTGAACATAGCATGAATAGAATTTGTCTTCAATAAACTTTATTTAGAGGCGGACCGTTGGATACGCCCAATTATAACACCATATGACGAATGAAAATGCAGAGAATGTAATATATTTGAGGACGAATATCATTTTATTATTGAATGTTTGCTATATTCTGTTAGAGAAAAATATATATAAATAAATATTATTGGGAAATACCTAACATGCCTATTTTGTTAAATTCAGAAAAGAACAGTACATTAAAAATTTTTTTTAGTACATTTATACTTAAAGCTTCTCCAATAAGAAATATAGCTATATATGTATGATTCACATGTATTTTTTAATTACAATATTTATGTTAGGTAAGATCATGTTGCGTGATACTTGCTGTCTGACATGACTTGAATATTATTACTGTTATGCATATCACCTTCTCCACTTTCACCATTGCTTAAATTCAAATTGATTCGAAATGATTTATATCATGAAAATAGCATTGTAACTGTTAATTATCATTAATAAATCACCGTCTGTCATATATTTGTGTAGACATCATGTACAAGATGGGCCTGCGTGCCTATTGGATATTGGAAATAAAAACTATCATGTACGTCACTAAATATTGACGCCATCTGCTACCATATCTGAATTTTTCAATCAAGTTTGGTTTCATTGGAGTTATATATAAAATATTATGAACAACACTTACTTTACGTTTACGACCTATTCTTATCGTAATTATTGTTTGAAATGCAACCCAGAACACAACCGAAGATAATTTTATTCAATATAAGTTGAACATTACAGTTCGTCGTTGTTTACACAAACAATACAAAGTATAAGAATAAGAATACAAGCGACATTAACGCTCTATTACGGTGTCCCGTTGGGGCCATCGCGGCATATTTATTAAATTAAGTAAAGTCGAAACAACGAAACTACGATGATGAAAAGTCGAAACAACGAAACAACGATGGTGAAATGTCGAAATCATTTCGACTTTTCAGCATCGTAGTTTCGACTTTTCACCATCGTTGTTTCGAATTTTCACCATCGTAGTTTCGACTTTTCACCATCGTAGTTTGGCGTTTTAACCATCGTAGTTTCGACTTTTCATCATCGTTGTTTCGACTTTTTACCATCGTAGTTTCGCATTTTCACCATCTTAATTTCGACTTTTCACCATCGTAGTTTCGCCTTCCATGCGCAGTCGAAATCAAAAGCATGGATTTTTTTCACCATCTTAGTTTCGACTTTTCACCATCGTAGTTTCGCCTTCCATGCGCAGTCGAAATCAAAAGCATCGACTTTTCACCATCTTTGTTTCGACTTTTCGCCATCGTAGTTTCGTGTTTTCACCATCGTTGTTTCGACTTTTCACCATCGTAGTTTCGCGTTTTCACCATCTTAGTTTCGACTTTTCACCATCGTAGTTTCGCCTTCCATGCGCGGACGAAATCGAAAGCATGGACGAATCAGTAATTTATTTATTGATTTATTGATTCGTTGATCGATTGACTGATGACTGAATTACTGATTTGCTTGTTTGCTCATTAATTCATTTGCTCACTTACTTTGTTACTGATTGACTGACTGAATGACTTAATTACTTATTGCCGTTTTGTTGCTAAATTGAGCCGTCAGTACAAGTACCTATATAAGATATAATCCGCACTCATTTAGATTATATTAAATTAAGAGTAATTAATCATGTACATTTTCGATAATTAACTTGTTATCAATATAACAAAATACAATAAATAACGAAGAGTACTAAATATTCCTTCCTTACTCCCTCTCTCACTCCTTCCCTCAATCCCTCCGTTCATTCGTTCTCTCTCTCTTTCTATCTCTCTCTCACGCACGCACGTACGCTCGCACGCACGCACACACGCACGCACGCACGCACGCACACACACGTATACACTTTTGTATACAGTTTTATCCTGTAAGGAATAAAACGACAGGGTGGTACGAGATAAACACCGGGGCGCGTGCACATTCTATACAAATATTGGGTCATCTCAGATACCTACACGTACCTGTCGTTTACAAAGGTATCCATTGTGTAATTAATGGTTTATTAAGAGAAGAGCAGTAATCAATATATATAAAATACGCAAACCAAATTCATTTATTTACATAAAGGTGTAATTATATAACGGTATTAATAAAATATGTCAACTAAACTTTGCTGATATGAAATACTTACCTTATGTTTAACCTCACGTTCAAAGTCAGAAACAACGATATTGAAAACACGAAACTACATTCTTAATTATAGATGTTCGCTATCACTACGCATGCGTGAATGACATTTCACAGGCTCCGCCCCCAAGTCTCCGTTCCCGGTCTTCAACCCGGTCGCTCCCTGCGGTTGCTCCTTTGAATTTCTTAATTTTTCGAATTATTTTTTGTATATGTATGTGCATGTGCGCGTGTGTTCATGCGTGTATGTATACCCTCTATATTATGATAGGCTTAAGGTATTTTGTTTCACAGTTGTATTTAAAAGCTTGTAGAGCCTTTGAAATCACATAAAATTTGTAATATTTGATTATATATTGTGTATCTGTGTGAGTGTGTGTGCTTGATACATTATGGCAGGATTAAGGTAATAATATCTTTAACAGTTCTTTGTTAAATAGTTCGCCTTTGAAATCATGTCATTGTTTGTATATAAACGTCGATTGTTTTGTATCTGACGTTCGTGTGTGTGTGTGTGCGTGCGTGCGTGTGTGCGCGCGTGCGTGCGTGTGTGCGTGCGTGCGTGTGTGAATCAATGATGTTTACTAAATGTATATATTACCTCAAAACATGCTACTCTGGTGATAATACTTTTGGAACACCCCTCGTATTTGTTGTATAAGCATGTCGATATTCCACAAATTCCAAACTGTACAAGCGAATTTTTTAAATGACATGCATATTTTGAAATGAACAAAGCTTACAACAGCTGATGAAGAGAATATATGTACATATGCCTGCATGATCCAAATAATTGACTTGCATTCTTCATCTTTAAAGTAGAATCCACGGATACAGCAAACGGGGACAAAATAGACAAGTTGTCAGCAGGACCTGCATCGCCGAGACTACAGGTTCGATTCTCGGTGAGTTCACGTCCGTTCAAACGTATTTCCTACATTATCTTATTTGGGTTACGCCGGGCATTCATCTCATTCGTCTCTAACCGCTGATTCAGGTGGGAAAGTTATCATGTACTTGTTTGCGGAGATAAGATGTGCTCGAGTACTGGTTAACCTTCCAAGATCCCAGGAAACAGTGGTTAGGTTAACTGATTGTCTGTTAGCCCTCGATGGCTTAAAACTAACGCTAAATATTAAACCAATCAATCATTTATTTGGGTTAATATAATATTGTGAAAGCTTTCCATTCATTAGAGGGATGAAACCCCGTTGGTCCCTTGTGCAGAAAAATGAATATTCCAAGCTCGATAAGGTCTCAACTTTTCAACCAATGACAATGAGTGTGTGTATGTGTATGAATAAACAGATAGGCAGATGTGAGGTCAGGACAGACAGAAATATGTGAGGTCAAGACAGACAGACAGACAGACAGACAGACAGACAGACAGACAGACAGACAGACAGACATATGTGAGGTCAGGACAGACAGACAGATGTGAGGTCAAGACAGACACAAATATGTGAGGTCAGGACAGACATATGTGATGTTACTATATATTTTTTTCAAAAATCAGTAAGTACATGTTTGTATATTTATAATTATTGAACACATCTTCATATTTACAGTTTGCCGTTGAGCACGTCCGGATTGGTTGGACTCAGTAAAGTTTTTCTAGTAATGTTGATATTACCACTAATAGTATAAGAAAATGCATAAGTCAGAAACATGACGTATGCCTGAATTAATAATATTTGTTATGTGAGTGTTATGGTTACACAAGTCAATTTCTAAAAAAAATTAGGAAATTTATCATAAAAAAATAATTAGGATTTTTTTTTGGTCCCACTGCGGTTTGAACATACGACTTCCTGCTCGACAGTCAAACGCTTTAGACCACTGGACTACGCTGGAGCCATATAATACGGAAGGTTTTAACACCTTTTATAGGTGTTATTTTTGAAAGGGACGTCACTCTAACTGGCTGTTCACAACGTTTTACAGTCGTTTCAGTATGCAAATACTAGCAAATTTTGAAAAGTATTTGCTGCGTCAGATAAAGGATCTCAAGAATCGGGTATTGCATCCCGTGTAGTTTAAGGCAGTTTGCTAGTATGGCGAATAGCCTGATTTTGAAATCCTCAGTAAAATGAGGTCAATCCATCCCCAGATGTGATTGTGTCCTTACAATGTTCAGTCGCTGATCGTGGTGATTATGAACGCCTTTTCCTATTATCTTGCTATCTTTCTACGTCTTCTACTTTTCAATCCCTAATTAATTGGGATTGAATCATTCTTCTTCTGTATTAATTGGTCAAGAGGTTTTATAAATTGCTGATCGGTTATGCAAGCTCATTTCTGTGCAGATCTCTTATATCTTGTCTTACTTTCTGCTTAACAGTTTATACTGTACGTTTATCCTGAAACGTCGCTTCTACTATCTTTTCTAATGTTCTATATATAAATATCCTATATTCTTGCGGATCAACTGCTAATTACTTTGTCTTAACAAGTCCATTCTAACTTTATTTTTCTTGCTGACCAACTAGTACCTTTCTTGTCTGTATACCGATTATATATAGTCTATTTATTTACCAAAGAAGTGAACATGATGATAATTCAAGGGCAATAACTCGTCGCATAGTATAAATACTTTCGCATATTAAGAAAACAAACCATGTATTGGCAGTACGTATTTACCTGCCACTAATATATATTCCGTTAACTAAATATAAAAAAACAACAAGATAAAATGAGTATGAAATGTATCTGTATTGTAGATCTATTCAAGTATCGCGATGAAGATGCCGAAAACAAAACATAAAATAGTGTTAAAACATAAAAAAATAAGAGGGAATTACGAGGGACGTTCAATAAATAATGTTATTCGTCCCTTAACTGATAAACCGTCAACATGCAGCCATTAAAATCCATAGTCAGATAAAACGCATCTGACATCTTGACGCATAGAGCTCCCGGATTAAAAATAATAGATATACGGACTTTCACGTTATTTGCTAGACCCTAAACGCCATTATTATAATTATGCAGTGTTTAAATGTCCATCAGCACTGTTGTTTAAATCTACACTAAAACCCCGCATTAGGACCATATATATATATAATAGCTTCCCCCTTTTATTTAATAATAACATAAGAAATAATTGGTAAAGATTAAATTTGTTTGATGTGTGCAATATATTAGTGATAGAAGAATTTATTTATTGTTATAGATTAACATTATTCCAGTATATACTAAAGTTGCATTGTTTAATCATTGAAAGACGAATTGTCCTTCATAAAGTCCTTTATAGAAACGTTACCAATGTAACTCTTATTTTGAATATAGAATTAATAGAGTTTGTCTTTAGTAAAGTTTATTTAGAGGCAGGCCATTGGATACGGCCAATTATAACACCATTTGACATACGAAAGTGCAGAGATGTAATAAATTAGAGGACAAATATAATTTTATTATTGAATGTGTGCTATATTCTGATTGAGAAAAATATATATAAGTATATAACATTATTGGGAAATACCCAACATGCCTATTTTGTTAAATTCAGAAAACAACAGTACATAAAAAAACACTTTTAGTACATTTATACTTAAAGCTTCTCCAATAAGAAATATAGCTATATATGTATGATACACATGTATTTTCAATTACAATATTTATGTTAGGTAAGACCATGTTGCGTTATATTTGCTATCTGACATGCCTTTTGAATATTATTGCTGTTGTGCATACCACCTTCTCCACTTTCACCCTTGCTTCAATTCAAATTGATTCGATATGATTTATACCATGAAAATAGCATTGTAACTGTTAATTATCATTAATAAATCACCGTCTGTCATATATTTGTGTAAACATCATGTACCAGATGGGCCTGCGTGCCTATTGGATATTGGAAATAAAAACTATTATGTACGTCACTAAATATTGACGTCGTCTGTTTCCATATTATTTTATTCAAGAAACATAAAAAATCAAATACATGTATATACCTAAACTTAATAAAAACAGAACATGGTTGCATTTCACAAAAAAAAAATAAAATCAGTCGTGAACGTAAAGTAACAAATATGCATAATATTTGTCAAAGTCATCCACATGAATTTGCGATTGTATTTTCAGAAAATTTACCATTTTCTGAATTTTTCAATCAAGTTTGATTTCATTGGAGTAATCTATAAAGTATTATGAACAACACTTACTTTCGTTTACGACCTATTCTTATCGTAAGTTGTGTACGAAATACAACCCAGAACACAACCGAAGATAATTTTATTCAATATAAGTGGAACATTACAGTTCGTCGTAATTTACACAAACACTACAACGTATAAGTATAACAATACAAGTGACATGACACTCAATCGCAGTTACTCGGACATTTATATTTGTTACCACGTGACTGCCAATTCCCGACGTCGCTTTGTATTGTGCATGACGTCACGCCATAGCAACCAATTTTATTGCACACGGGCGGAACTGGAACTATAATACAACAGTAACGAAGATTGTGTCGTTTTGATATGAGTTCACCCGTCCGGAACTTGGCGGTCGTGAGAAAGACGGCTCTGCCAGGGTTTCGCTCATCGCAAAGATGGGCGGCGGCAAACACTAAAACCGAGTTATCAGTTAACCAGGTAAAGGAATATCTAGCAAGATTTCCTGGTATCCTCGAAGAATTCCTCCTAGAATCCGCAACTGAGGAGTTCCTTGAAAGTGTGCTTCTTAAACGTCGATCAATGTGTTCACCAGGGAGCCAAATTGTTAAAATGACGACAAAACGCAAGCAGCATAAGATAGCATTCAACACGCCCTACTCGGAGATCGGCATTAGTGACTTTAGCAAGAGAATCATGAGTTGCTCTAGTGATGAGGAAATCTATGAGAAGATCTACGATATAAGTCAAGTGATCGCCAGCACTGTCAATACCGAAGTATACAATCTTTACATCATCGAAAACAACGAAATTGATATGGCCGTTTTTCTCCCGGCAGGCAAGAAAAATAAAATTAAGTATGTTGGCCCAGTGGGATATCGGTTGACTGTCTCTGCACATGTTGCTATGGACAAAAGAGCGGTAAATGTGACCGACGTCCCACAGGATTCGAGGTTTCCCAAAGGTATTGGTCTTGGCGACGAGATGGCTCACCACGTGATGTGTGTACCAATCCTGCTTGATTGTGGAAGTGTGTATGCAGTCGTGGAGTTAGTGAGAGGCTGGGACATGGAGCCGTTCACTAAGACTGATTATGAGTTTACAAACGCCATTTTGAGTTGGGTCACGGCATGCGTCCAGAAAATTAAATTGAATAAGGTAGGTGAAAAGTCCAGTTCAATATAATTTTCAATCTTTTTATTTTACATCGATTGTGAAACAAGTTTTACAATTAGACAAATCACGCTCGAGGTCTTCCTGGTTAGAACCAGTACAAAGCATATGCGGATAAAGCGCCAAATAAATTAAATAAAATAAATTATAACATAAGTTACATGTAAAGCTTTTGAACTGACGAAACATAATCTTAGACACATTGAGAATAATAGCATTTGATCTAACATTCAGTTGACAATTTAAAACATACAAATAGTTAAGCATAGCACATAAAGAGCATAAAAGCATAAACATTAAATATTTTCAAATCTGATTTAATAATGTAAAATAAGACTAGTTAAAAATATATATTTAATATGAACAAATTACTTACTAATATAGATTTAATTTACTTTTAAAGGAATACATATTTAAATATGAGGAAAGTAGTAATATAACAATTATATGACTAGCAAAAGTTTTGGGAAATTAACAGTTTAGAAAATTGAATCACGGATGTCATATAATGCATAGATATATCTAATTATATTTCATTATTATCAAAAGTTAAAACTGAAAAAGTGGTGTTAATCTTGACCTTAGGCCTAAAAGAAGTATAAAAGGAGAAAATAAAAACTGAACTGGAAAAAATAACGCTATTGTGTATACTTCAGAAATATCCTAAACTTCACTTATCACCTCAAATCAGATTTGTTGTGACCTGATTAACAACGCTCTCTTAGATGCAATAAAAGTATTTGAAATATTAGTAAATAAGACACAAAATTATTAGCATAATAATTATTTTTTGATAAACCAATCTAGTAAAACACTGAACATTTTGAACAGAAAAAGCACAGAAGCACACGTTAAGGACGTTTAAACACATTTCAAACATACACACTATATATATGTACACACATACGTATATACGCACACAGATGTATATACATGCATGTATACATACCTGCATGTTCACACATACGTATATATGCAAACAGATGTATGCACATGTATGTATAAATACCGGCATGTACACACATACGTATACATGCATACAGATGTATGCACATGCATGTATACATACCTGTATGTACACACATGCGTATACATGCATACAGATGTATGCACATGCATGTATACATACCTGCATGTACACACATACGTATATATGCATTCAGATGTACGCACATGCATGCACACATACCTGCATGTACACACATACGTATACATGCATACATATGTATGCACATGCATGTATACATACCTTTATGTACACACATACGTATACATGCATACAGATGTATGCACATGCATGTATATATACCTGTATGTACACACATACATATAATACAAACACACTTTCATAAATAGAAATTAGAAGTAACAAGTGTTGGATTTGCATGCTACCCACAGTGAATTGTAGGTCTACTACAGTTTATGTCGTCTTGCATGCATGGTATTTGCATGATGTTTAAGATACTTACAGCTTAAATTAGTCATAATTTGACGGTTTTTTTGCTGAATTCCTCTGGTAAGAAGTTCCAAAGCACTTGGGCAGAATACCGAAAATTGTGACCGTAGTTTGTTGTACTGATGCTTCGTATTTGCAAGATACCTAAGTTATATGTAAACTGTCCATGGACACTACACATAACTGTAGAAGAGGATCGAACCCAGCACCCTCACTGTGATCTGTGATCCGATGCTCTACCATCGGACCACGTGTTTCACACTTAATGACAGGCCACTGTTTTAATATGACTTAAAATGCAAGAAACTTAGTTGTATTATTGTATTGTTGTTAGCGTCGCTTGTAAAATCTTTTCAGTCATATCGCCACAGTGTCTACTTGAGACAGTATTATGAGCGCTACAACATTAGAGTATCATGCCACAGACATGTGGTATGATACCCCACCCAGTTACACCAAACTGATACCGGTCCCACCAGACCTAGAACTATCCTCTAAATGCTGAGAGCCAAGGAGGAAGCTCCTAGTATCATTTTTGGTATAACACGATCAGTTATCGAATCCATGTCATTTCGCATGTGAGGCGGACGCTTGCTCTACCTCTAGACCACCGCCGCGGTTTGTAAGAAACGAAAAAGAGATATCGCAACGAAATTGATACCCGTATCACTCGTATCGGAAAGTGTTTTTAAATGATAACGATAACGATAACGATAACAATAATAACAATAATAATTATACCACTACTACTACTACTACTACTACTACTACTACTACTAACTACTACTACTACTACTACTACTAACTACTACTACTATTACTACTACTAATACTACTACTACTACTACTACTACTACTACTACTACTACTACTTACTAATACTACTACTACTACTACTACTACTACTACTACTACTACTACTACTACTACTACTACTGCTACTACTACAACTACTAACTACTACTACTACTACTACTACAATAATAATTATAATAATAATATAAATAAAAAGAAGAAAAAAATGAATAATAATGATAATGATACTGATACTGATACTGATACTGATACTGATACTAATACTAATACTTATACTAATACTAATACTAATACTAATTATTATAATTATAATGAAAATAACAACAACAACAACAGCAACAGCAGCAGCAGCAGCAACAGCAACAGCAACAGCAACAACAACAACAACAACAACAACAACAACAACAACAACAACAACAACAACAATAAAAATAATAATGATAATAATGATAATAGTATTAATGATGATGATGATGATGATGATGATGCTATTAATAATAACAATAATAATAATAATAATAATAATTATAACAATAATAATAATAACAATAATCATATTTAGAATTAAAATAATAATTATAATAATATGTATAATAGTTATAATAATGATAATAATAATAATAACAAGAGAAGACTTGTTTATAATTGTTGAAAGCGGGGCTAGATACCATACAAAATTACAACACCAACATTTAATGCAATGCATGTATACTATTTTAACAATCTAAATTATCCAATTAAATACCACAATGTACAACGACCATTCCTGTACAAACAGATGCTGACGATCCAGACGTCGCTTAACAACTACCTGCTGGAGACGACCAAAGTGATGTTTGACGACATGGATAATATCGACAACCTTGTCACCAATATCATGATGTTCACCAAGGACCTCGTCTCCGCCGAAAGATGCGCTCTCTTTCTTGTCGACGCTGAACGGTAACACTGACGTGAATCTGTACAATGTCGTAAAATATGTTCAATGTCGTAATATGGGTACCTATATATTAGTCGTAAGGTGTAAGCCCACCATTGATTATGTGTTTTTTATTTTATAGTAAATATTAAAAGTTTGAAGGTTTGTCATGCATAGAGAGGCCCAAATGAAAGAAGTCAAACTTACATTTTACTGTTTGTCAACCTCTGCACTAACAAAATATGATGAGAACAGTAAGGGTCATGTGTCATATGAGAGATTTTTTTTCTGCTAAGTGTGCACACTGTTGAAAAAGTGAAAATCAAATCATTTTTTTTCTAAATTCACAATTTGAACATGGCAATGCTTTCAAAATGTTCGAAATAAACCATTACTGCCATTCTAATACAATAGTGATCATTAAAATAATGCTTTTTTATATAAGAAGAAACAAGTACAGTTATTAACCGTCGTTACTTATTTCTCGTTAACAATGCTAGTATTATGCCTGTATTTGCACATTTACATAGTCGTAAAATATTTACGGTGTCGTAAAACGGCCAAAACACGTTCTATTCATCATGAAGCTTGTAACACGCTTGTCTGTCAATATATAGGTCTTGACTTTGAATCTCCAAACAGACTCGTGAATATTAGTATTGCACTTCGTAATACAGATATAAATCTCCCACGTTTGTGTTTGGGGAAGTAGACAACGACCTTAAGAAATGAGGTGTGTCTAGTACGGTTTAACCACATAGTAGGCCCCAGGAACGATAATTTGAAGCGCTAACCCCATATATATGTAACATACAACACACGTGTAGGATTAGAAAGGCAGACAACTATTGCCGTGTTCTTACACTTTTTAATAGGTGCGAATTATTTGCGGACTACTTTGACGAAGGTAAACAGGATGTGGAGGGTGTACCCCTATTCACCAAAAAATCCCAGATTAGGTTCCCAAAGACCAAAGGAATAGCCGGATACGTGGCGGAAACTGGGGAGGTAAGCATGCCGTCATCATTCTTTTATTGTACGGTATACTGAACGGAACAGCTAAACCGCCACTTTTGTATTTCCAAATTTTTTTTTAGAATTTGCATATAAACAGACAATTACATGTTAATTTTAAAGCCTAATTGTTCTTTCTTATTCAAGTACAAATTTCAAAGAAATTGTTTTTGATACTGTTATAGAAAAAGCATAAAATGCCAGGTACTTAAAATGCCAGGTACTTAAAATGCCAGGTACTTAAAATGTCCGGTACTTAAAATGCCAGGTACTTAAAATGCCCAGGTTCTTAAAATGTCAGGGTACTTAAAATGTCAGGTACTTAAAATGTCAGATGGCAGGTTAGCTGTTTTGTTCAGTATATGATTGGAAAATTTTAAACGGAAATTATACGCTACAGCTAACTAAAACTAGTTAAAAGACCATATCAGCCACATTCAACTGTGACTGTTTGCATTCAACATAACATACTTATTTTGTAAGCCTGATTTTTGTGATCTTAAAGGAATGTAATGGAAATACAATATTAAGTAGCCAGTCAAAGGAATGAGCAAAAATGGCCTTTAAAGACAGGTTGTTGCTTAATGCATGTTTATTTACTCTAAAAGCACAAACATGAGAAATAGAAATTATGGCTGTTTAAGACAGGTGGCTGCTTAATAGATGTAACCGCTTCAACAGGTTTGACAGAATATATATCCAGCGTACCAATTCGTCAAATGCAAATACTTCAAATGGAGAGAGATACACGTGTATTAACTTAAAAGAAATATATGTCTGCTAGTTGTCAAGGTACTAATTAAGTTGCTGTATCCTCGATAAAAAGGGCACTGCTATAACTCATGTCTGGCGGTGTCAGACTCATTTACATTTAATGTTGTTTAAAGAAAATCAGAGTTCGTTTCTATAGGTCGTGAACATTATGGACGCCTACCAGGATGAACGATTCAATAGGGACATTGACAAGAAAACGGGATACCACACCCGCAATATTCTCTGTATGCCCATAACCAGCAAGGCTGGTGTCCTGGGAGTCGTACAGATGATAAACAGGTAGGTTACTTAAAAATACTGGCTAAAATACTAGCATATAACAATATTCTCTATGTAACCAGCAAGGCCGGTGTCCTGGCAGTCGTACAGATGATAAACAGGTAGGTAACTTAAAAATACTTGCTAAAATACTGGCATAAAACAATATTCTTTGTATGCAAATTATCAGCAAGACCGGTGTCATGGGAGTCGTACAGATGATAAACAGGTAGGAAAATTAAAAATACTGACCGAAATACTGGCATATAACAATATTCTTTGTATGCAAATAACCAGCAAGGCCGGTGTCCTGGGAGTCGTACAGATGATAAAACGGTAGGAAACTTAAAAATACTGACTGAAATAATGACATATAACAATATTCTCTGTGTGCAAATAACCAACAAGACCGGTATCCTGGGAGACGTACAGATGATAAACAGGTAGGTAACTTAAAATACTGACTGAAATAATGACATATAACAATATTCTCTGTATGCAAATAACCAGCAAGGCCGATGTCCTGGGAGACGTACAGATGATAAACAGGTAGGTAACTTAAAATACTGACTGAAATAATGACATATTACAATATTCTCTGTTTGCAAATAACCAGCAAGGCCGGTGTCCTGGGAGACGTACAGATGATAAACAGGTAGGTAACTTAAAATACTGACTGAAATAATGACATATAACAATATTCTCTGTATGCAAATAACCAGCAAGGCCTGTATCCTATGAGTCGTTCGGATGATAAAACGGTAGGTAACTTAAAATACTGACTGAAATAATGGCATATAACAATAATCTCTGTGTGCAAATTACCAGCAAGGCCGGTGTCCTGGGAGACGTACAGATGATAAACAGGTTAGTAACTTAAAATACTGACTGAAATAATGGCATATAACAATAATCTCTGTTTGCAAATAACCAGCAAAGCCGGTATCCTGGGAGAAGTACAGATGATAAACAGGTAGGTAACTTAAAATATTGACTGAAATAATGACATATAACAATATTCTCTGTTTGCAAATAACCAGCAAAGCCAGTGTCCTGGGAGACGTACAGATGATAAACAGGAAGGTAACTTAAAATACTGACTGAAATAATGACATATAACAATATTCTCTGTATGCAAATAACCAGCAAAGCTGGTGTCCTGGGATACGTACAGATGATAAACAGGTAGGTAACTTAAAATACTGACTGAAATAATGACATATAACAATATTCTCTGTGTGCAAATAACCAGCAAAGCCGGTGTCCTGGGAGACGTACAGATGATAAACAGGTAGGTAACTTAAAATACTGACTGAAATAATGACATATAACAATAATCTCTGTTTGCAAATAACCAGCAAGGTAGGTGTCCTGGGAGTCGTACAGATGATAAACAGGTAGGTAACTTAAAATACTGACTGAAATAATGACATATAACAATATTCTCTGTATGCAAATAACCAGCAAGGTCGGTATCCTGGGAGACGTTCAGATGATAAACAGGTAGGTAACTTAAAATATTGACTGAAACAATGACATATAACAATAATCTCTGTTTGCAAATAACCAGCAAGGCCGGTATCCTGGGAGATGTACAGATGATAAACAGGTAGGTAACTTAAAATATTGACTGAAATAATGACATATAACAATAATCTCTGTTTGCAAATAACCAGCAAGGCCGGTATCCTGGGAGATGTACAGATGATAAACAGGTAGGTAACTTAAAATACTGACTGAAATAATGACATAAAACAATATTCTCTGTATGCAAATAACCAGCAAAGCCAGTGTCCTAGAGTCGTACAGATGATAAACAGGTAGGTAATTTAAAATACTGACTGAAATAATGACATATAACAATATTCTCTGTATGCAAATAACCAGCAAAGCCGGTGTCCTGGGAGACGTACAGATGATAAACAGGTAGGTAACTTAAAATATTGACTGAAATAATGACATATAACAAAAATCTCTGTTTGCAAATAACCAGCAAAGCCGATGTCCTGGGAGACGTACAGATGATAAACAGGTAGGTAACTTAAAATACTGACTGAAATAATGACATATAACAATATTCTCTGTATGCAAATAACTAGCAAGGCCGGTGTCCTGGGAGACGTACAGATGATAAACAGGTAGGTAACTTAAATGTACTAGCTCAAATACTGGCATTTAACAATATTCTATGTATAACCAGCAAGGTCGGTGTCCTGGGAGTCGTACAGATGATAAATAGGTAGGTAACTTAAAATACTGGCTCATATACTAGCATATAACAATATTTTAGGAAACCCGGGCAGAGTTGGGGACGGTGAGGCAATGCCCAAGTCCGGCCCTCCTTTTGACCACTGGTGATAGAGGTTTGGTCTATTGCTTACTTGTTCAGTTCATGTATGGAATAAAAACTGACATTTATTTTCCAGATTTTAACTTGGTCTTATTGGGATTCTTTTTTCGAAACAATAACATTTTGGTTTGACATTTGTTTATTTACAAATGTTAAGGTGGTCTAGTGGTAGAGCGTCCGCCTTGCATGCGGAAGGTCGTGGGTTCAATCCCCGGCCGGGTCATACTAAAGACTTTAAAAATGGTACCAAAAGCTTCCTCGCTTGACGCTCAGCATTTAGAAGAGAGTTTTAGGTTTGGTCGGCCCGGTGTCAGTATAATGTGACTGGGTGGGGTATCATAACATGTGTCTGCGGCATGATACTCCAGTGTGACAGCGCTTAGAATACTGTCTCAAGTAGACACCGTCGCGATATGACTGAAAAATTGTCGAAAGCGACACTAAACACTATACAACAATGTTTCGGTAGCTCACTGATAGCGTATAGCAACTACCGCTCAAGATGTTGTGAGATCGAACCCAATTTAAATTATTATTAATGACAAAGTCATTAATGAAATACCGTTACATACATATTTAAAATAAACCTGTGATCTTTTGCTTTCATTAGTTTGATTATGTGGCTCTGAAATTCACAAGAGGTTTCGTTATCCTTTCATTATTATTGATCTCGTTGCAACCACCGCGTAATTTGCTATCTTGCTGACGTTTCCTTTGGGATACAGTCGAACCTGTCTTAAGAAGTCAGTCAAGGGAAAGGAGCAAAAATAGACTTAATGGCAAATAGCAAATGTGATTGCTTAAGACAAGTGACTACTCAATATAGGTGAACGTTTACATAGGTTTGGCTGTATTTGAAAACAAGTCACCTTGTGCTGTATTTAATTTCAGATTGAACGCTGACCACTTCACCCAGGAGGATGAGTCCGCATTCAAAATGTTTGCCGTGTACTGTGCACTGGCTTTGCACTATTCCCGGATATACAATCTTCTCACACACCAGCAGGCCAAATATAAGGTATAATACCACTAGCCTACAGAATCTCTAAACTTTATTCTCCCATCCTTTACTTAACAGAAATACGACCGACTGAGAGTCCATCCATGTACACCCAGACTGACAGTTACCTGCATGGTTATCTGGGCGTACACTGTCAGCACATATTTATTTGAGAGGATCAGAGAGCTATATTATCCACTTTTCATTGGACAATAGAGGAAACTATGATAAAGTATCCTCTTCTCATTGGTCAATAGAGAAAATTATGAAAAACTATCCTTTTCTCATTGGTCAATAGGGAAATTTATGGTAAGTTATCTTCTTCGCATAAGGCAATAGAGAAATGATTATCCTCTTCTCATTCGGCAATAGATAAAATTATGCTAAATTATTCTCTTCTCACTAGTCAATAGAGAACATGTATAATTTCACACTAGCTTAACCGACGTCTGGCGTTCAATCCAGTGTTTGTGAACTGTTTATTTAACAGAGAACTTATTTTAATAAACCAATTTTCTACGAAGCACGCACACACGTACGCATGCACGCACAGCCACGTGAAAACAAACACAATAAAAGCATTACAAAAAGAGTGTCCTCCGTGGCCGAGTGGTCTACGTCGCTATCGTTTAATGATCACTTACCTGTCACTGCTAAGGTCGTAGGTTCGAGTTCTGCGCAGTTCAAAACTTTATGTGAGAAAGTTTGCCAGTTACTTGCGGAAAGGACGGTGGTTTTACTCAGATTCAGTTTAACGTCTCCACCAATAAAACTGGATATGTATTGAAAATGGAGTTAAACCCAATTAAAAAACAACAAGAAAGCATTACAAATAATTAATCGATTATAGGTGCACATATCTGGGGTGATTGGTTATGAGGGTTGTTCTACGACCATGAGTCTACTACTACTACTACTACTACTACTGAAACTACAATGTATAAAGAAGAAGTCAGTGAGATGCCAACGTTACAAACAAATAAATCTTATTTTTTCTTCAAATATATAGTTAAACATTTTAAGGGATACACGACAGTGATGAAATGTATTCTACGAATATTGGTATATCAAATCATTACATCCACGAAATCACATGGAAATAATACAAACCCGAGGTATCAAAGTATCAAATTTTATATTAAAAAATAAAAACAATGTTTTAAAAAATATAAAATGTTTTTTTTGTGTGTTTTTTTAAATCTCTATATTAATTATATGATATATTTCCTTAGATAACCACTCCGTGATTTTGATAGAAATGGCCAGCTTGAATTTGCTTCATAATAGTTTAAACCGTTGTATTTGTTAAACTGTAGGGCAGGGGCCTGATCTAATGTTAGCAGAACTTGTGGCCCGACCCCATTTCAAGATATATTGAAATAAAATATGTTAAAACGAAAATAACAATAGTTAAGTCAGGGTTGCATCTAGTTTGGTTGACTATACCAGCTAAGGTTTGCTAACACAAGCCGACTTATTAAAGAGTTCGCTGCGTTTGTGTTTCATCACTTGACTCAAGAAGAAATGGAGTGGCAGCGCCAACATAGTCCGACTTCCGTTTACTGTTTGTTTAGTTGAGTATCATTAACGTTTATGAACACATAACACATTGTAACCAAACTGAACGCAGCCCTGATTTCCGAAATAGGAAGAGACGAGTCTGCATTTTAAGGCGCCAAACGTGACTTTATTCAGTGACATAAATATATATGTTGTTTGTAAATGTATATACTTTTAAGTAAAATATATACACCCTCGACAAATAATATGGTATATATATATACACACACGTATAAAGTCAAGTTACCATATTTATATACATTTATTTATTTACCGGTGTGCATAAGCTATATATATATTTTGTTTGCATAACGCATCTAGATCGATATTTTTACACTTTATTTATTTGTCGAGGGTGTATATTTTTTAAACGTATATAAAATTATATATTTATAAACAACATATATATTTATGTCACTGAATATAGTCACGTTTTGCGCCTCATACTGCTTACAGGTCTGGTTTTAATTTCATATTTGATTGTAATAGATAAAAGATTAAGCCAAATCGCCGTGTGTCACTACAAATTAGCGTATTTCCATAAATCATATTTTAAATGATGCCATGATACCGGTAATATTTACTCAAACTCTAGGTTGCCATGGATGTTCTTCATTTCCATATCTCGTGCTTAGAGGAAGAGGCGGAAAATCTAAATGACAGTCCGACTATACCAGACGACATGATTCCCGCCAGATTTCATTGTTTTGATTTCTGCTGTTACAACTACGATCAACTCCTGCCACAACTGTTCATCAAAATCATCCAGGACACGTTTCCAAGCAGGTTTGAAATGGAGAAACTTTGTCACTTCGTTCTGACAGTCAGGAAGAACTACCGCCCGGTTGCATATCACAACTGGCAACACGGATTCCACGTGGCACACTGCGTCTGGAGAATGATTCAGTCAGAGGAGAATCAGATTTTTACCGAGCTTGAAAAGATGGCCCTTATAATCAGCTGCATTTGTCACGATTTAGATCACCGCGGCTACAACAACGAATTTTTCAAAAAATTAAAGCTCCCCCTGGCGGCTCTTTATTCGACATCTACAATGGAACAACATCATTATAAACAGACAATTACTATTCTACATTCGGGGAAGAACGATATATTTTCTTTCTTGACGGCCAACCAGCACCGAGAAGTTCTTGAAATGATAAGGTAAGTCAGAAGCGCATACAACAGTTAACGGCAGACGTCAGTTAACGGCAGACGTTAGTTAACAGTTAACGGCAGACGTTAGTTAACGGCAGACGTCAGTTAACAGTTAACGGCAGACGTCAGTTTACGGCAGACGTCAGTTTACAGTTAACGGCAGACGTCAGTTAACAGTTAACGGCAGACGTCAGTTAACGGCAGACGTCAGTTAACGGCAGACGTCAGTTCATCTTACCTGACCTGGCGTAAAGCAACTATCCGCCCACTGGCTACGTGGAGTTGTTTGTCCAAATAAATACATGTAATACAGTGTAGCGTTTGCTTAGATACCGTTAACTCTTCTTAGTAAAATGTCAGTCATGGCAACAATATCGATCGTTGATTGGATTATCGTCTCGTTTGCATGACAACCCGGGTCAGGTCAATCAATTACTTTCACCTTGCCCAAGATTCAAATTCCTGGTAAAATAGTTCTCTGCGGCACGGTGGTCTAAGGAACTGTCGTTCAATGATCACTTACCTGTCATGGCTAATTCCCAGGGTTGGAGCCCTGCTCCGCGGACCAAAAACTTAATGTGAGAAAGTTTGCCGGGTACCGATCAGTGTGGAAGGGCGGTCGTTTTACTGAGATTCATTCTGAGGTATTCCCCTACCAGTAAACCATGTGTTGAAAATGGCGTTAAACCCATTAACATTATGGATATCCAACGTTCTTGGCAGGTAAACATCTACTGACGGTCATGGCATTCTATCTAAAATGGATTGTTCTATTTTGAAAAATCTGAGCAATTTTATTGGCTGAGAAAATATCTGAATATGCTCACAGACCTTGTTTAGCCACAATGATATCTATTTAAACATGCCAAAATTAATATTTTGAAAAGAAATGTCCAAACTTAGGTTAGACTAAAATAGATTCCCCGTCTAAAATTACAACCTATTTGTGACGTATCAAATGAAACACGTGATTTCATTTTGATTCCGATTTGATCCGGCAATACTGATTTGCATGTTGAAGTATCAATTCATTTGAGAAAGAAATCAAACAAGCAAATTCAGTCAATTTATGTTCCCCGCTTTTTTCAAAAGGTTTGATTTAGGCATTCATAAGTTATTACACGGAAACCAAAATGTGACGATTTTTTCACAAATTAAAGGGGAACAACTCTACAACATCATCTATGACAACCCCGATAATCGAGTTTGGTAAGTTTTGTCCTTATAAACATTGTATTAGAATTTCAAATATTTTATTCTGGCGTTCGTAAATTATTGTACGAAAACCAAAGTGTGACGGACTGACAAATAGACAGACGGATGGATGGACGAACGGACCCAAATTAGTGTCTCCCGCTTTTCAAAAAGGGGTGTGTGTGTGTGTGGGGGGGGGGGGGGGAACAATAACGATGTGAATGTCTTCAATCAGTATGTAAGTAATATCTTTTTTTAGAATGCAGATTTCGTTTCAAGTTTACCATTCGGATTAAAATATCTATTTTGTCACGTGTTTGTGGATTTGATCTACGAAACCACTCGCATGTTATTTATTAATATTTATAAGATGCTTTGTACACAAAGATGTATTTATTCTAACAGCTAATGTTCATCCACGCACATTAAGGTCATCTTCTAAAGTTGTATTCTGCTAAGCCAAATTCTGAATTTGTTTGCTTATTCATGCTATTGTTTGTTAAACTCTTATTCTGTCTTATATGAAAATGCAAATTATAATGATCAAGTCAAAGCTATATATATGCAATGGAGTAAAAATTCTTATCAAAATTGATTTCCATTCACACACACACACACACACACACACACACACACACACACATATTCTTGTTTATTATTTTATTTATATGTTAAATCAATGTTGTACTTTTTGTAAATATGTTGAGGACCTAATGGAAGATTGAATTTATTCAAATGAATAATCTCGTTAAACTTTATTAAAGTCTTTATTATTATTATTACTAGTAGTAGTAGTAGTAGTAGTAGTATAATTATTATTCTAAAATAATAAGCGCCCCCTCCCCCGATATGTTCCCTAAAAACCCCAAGTCAAGTATTAAAACTTGTGAAAACAAAATATAGCATGCAGGTAAACTACTCAAAACGATACAACGTGTAAAAATAAATTCCATAACAAGAGAAAAAATAAATCCCGCATGTGTTTTGTAATTATATATTGTGCTGTTCGCGATCTATCTTATAAATCTCGGAATGCGTTGTTTACCTCATTAGGATAATAGCTTTTCTCGCAACTCGCAGGGTTTATGGTAATTTTAAAAGACATCAGAAGTAAAACTTAAAACGTTGAAAGCAAAAAAAAAACCCGTTATAGTCGAGGTACAATAAACTATGCTGGAAATGTGGAACATTAAATATGTTTAATCAGATGATTTGTCGGTCTTAAATTTCGTTTTACGGCAACACGTTGCTATATAGGTGTCATTATTTCACTTCTATTATTGAATTTTGTTTTGAGTTTCTATACCATCAAGGGCTCACAAACGAGCAGTTAACATAATCACTTCCTGAGATCTTGGAAGGTTAACCAATACTCGAGCACACCCATCTCCACAAGAAACAGATAACTTTCTCATTCGAATCAGTGGCCAGAGATGAATGACCATGAGACGGAATGTCGTATATAAATATTTACGGAGTCTATGGCTGAGCGGGTATTCGAGCTTACGACCCCTGAATTGGTGTTTAGACGCGCCACCGATGGAGATAACCGGTCCCTCCTTTTTTTATTTAACAGTTTCTTTAACATTTCAGGTGTAATATCATATCCACAGATCTCGCCACTTATTTTCCCAACCAGAAGTTTCTGTCGAAGCTGATAGACAATGGGGAGTTCAACATTGATGAGCCTGACCACAAGCAAGGGTTGCTGAGTCTGATGATGACCGGCGCTGACCTATGTGCAGTGCCCAAGCCCTGGGAGACCCAGAAACACACTGTAGATATGATTTACGAGGAGTTTTATATTCAGGTATAATACACTATATAACGCGGCACAACTAGTAAGTTTTATCCTTTTAGTGCAATAAAAATACTGGTTTAATTGTAATATTTAGCATAGTATGACTATTTGAATAATATCTGGTGCAAAATACCGTTATATATTGAGCTGCGTGAAGTTGGCTATGAGATCGGCAATCGTAGATCAACATTCAATACAGATCCAGGTCTGAGATCGTAGATCAACATTCAAAAATAAAGTCGGAATTTGAATAACGATCCAGGTCTGCAATCGTAGATCGACATTCAATGCAGATCCAGGTCTGAGATCGTAGATAAACATTCAAAATAAAAGTCGGAATTTGAATAACGACCCAGGTCTGCAACCGTAGATCGACATTCAAAATTAAAGTTAAATGACGGACTGAACTTTAATAACGACCCAGGTCTGAGATCATCTGGGTCGTTATTCATATTCCGACTTTTATATTGAATGTTGGTATACGATCTCAGACCTGGGTCTACATTGAATGTCGATCTACGATTGCAGACATGGGTCGTTAATCAAATTCCGACTTTTATATTGAATGTTGATCTTCGATCTCAGACCTTGGTCTACATTGAATGTCGATCTACGATTGCAAACCTGGGTCGTTATTCAAATTCCGACTTTATTTTGAATGTCGATCTACGATCTCAGACCTCTTTTTACTTGAATTTTGAATGTTGATCTAGAGAGGTTACAGCCGCGGATATTGGCACACGCGATTCGGATTTAAACTCGTAAAAAAGTTGTTTTTTTGTTCGGTTGTTCATTTCACTAGCAACCTATTTTTCCTACAGTCTTTCTCATCTCCAAGAAATATTTAAAAAAATTCAAAATATTAAACAAATTGTCTATATATCTTTGCACATATCTTGTGACCGTCCCGGTTTCTATGATAACATTATTTTTTTTGCCATTTAAACAAAGAATTTTCTTATTTTAAACAATGAAAATAAGACGCAAACTAGATCTTTTTTCGTAATCTGTGGGTGTTCTTAAATGCCTATCGTGACCGAAGAATGACGGATTTGGCCGAGTATGTGCGATTGATTGCAAGATCATCATAAAGTTAAAGATAATTTTCTTAAGCGAAGCAGCAACACTACATATTAGAAAAAATGATCAGTATATATATCTTTATATATACATATATACACACACACGATTAATTCATGTGTAAGAGGCTGTCAGCTGTCATACATACGTGGAAGACGATTTAAATTCACAAAAATGTGTGTCGTTCGTAAACAGTTTGTATATTTCGTTATAATAATATCTTTAGTTACTGGTCATGCAGCCTTTGATAGAGAAGTGTAATATACTATAGTAGTTATGCATAAATGTACTTACATATTCACTAACCACGGTTTAACCGGGATTCTGAAACCTTTTTGTATAACAGTGCATGTGTTTATTACAATTAGTTTTAAAACTACTATATTACAAACTTAACCCTTTACTTCATATAGACGCCTTTCGACACCTCTAATATACACGCCTTTGGACACCTAATATAGAAAGCTTTTGAATTATTGGGTGAATTATGTTTATATTAACTGACAGAGTGGAAAACAGTGTAGGAAGTGTTCAGATTGCAATCTGAACTCTTCCTACACTGTTTTCAAAGGTCTTCTGTGATTGGTGCGGGAAAACGCGTATCTATGGAGTAAATTGTTAAGCTGTAAACAGAAGTGGACATTACACAACACGCACGTGTGCAGTTTAATCAGTCATCTATACATAATGTACATCGACTCTGACATCAGAAAACACGTGCGGCACATTGCATCATGTTGGTTATTAAAATTCTAATTATGTGATCGTTATTAAAAAAATAGGTCTGTCAGCTCATGAGGTATACTATACAAAGATAACCAGTGGTGAATATATATTTACATTCCCACTGCAATCGGCCTAAATGAACTATTATATAGATTTACTGCATTTCGTTTCCCAATGAAAAACACTTGCAGCTGGGCGGAGCTAAAAGGACCAGTTTGCATTTTATTGGTTGCACGATTTTGTTTTGTTGGTTGCCATTAGTTTCACGTGACGTTTGCCGTAAGTTGTCCTACAAATGCGTGCAGTATGTTGAAAAATAACGTAATAGTTTTATCTAAAATACCTGGAGAATGTAATGTAAATACAGGTGATAAAAACATTAGCCTAGTTTAATCTTGCCGAGAAGCTCCTTGGTATTCACGAACATTAAACTGGCGTTATGTTTTTCATCACCTGATGAAAACTCAAAATTCGGCTTTTAGCCCTTAAATAATGCAAACAAGAAATTTGAGTTGTACCATACCACATGACCGTGTGTTCATATAACAATGTTTGATGTTACCATGTTTATCACCAGGGTGACGAAGAAAAGAAGCGAGGTATGCAGCCGGTACCTATGATGGACCGTGCCAACAGGGATGAAATACCAAAACAACAGGTAAGCGCAGTTTTAATTTCGAGGCTGATTGTGGGGTGGGTTTAATCAGTTCGAAAATAAATCGACATTTAGATAACTCAAGTTGGTTCTGACTGATAGGGAGTTCACAACCCCTAGTGACCTCTAGCGAGCTCTAGCTACCACTAGCTGTTTGTCAGTGCGTATGTATTTTCTATGATCTATATTTTAGCTGGACTTTATGGCAAACGGATATCACTGTATATAACGGTTGATAAATCCATATCCCTGTATATAACAGTTGATAAATCCATAAACAGTTGATAAATCCGTATCCCTGTCTATAACGGTTGATAAATCCATATCCCTGCATATAACGGTTGATAAATCCATATCCCTGTATATAACGGTTGATAAATCCCATATCCCTGCATATAACGGTTGATAAATCCATATCCCTGTATATAACGGTTGATAAATCCTTATCCCTGTATATAACGGTTGATAAATCCATATCTCTGTTTATAACGGTTGATATATCGGTTGATAAATCCATATCCTTGTTTATAACGGTTGGTAAATCCATATCCCTGTATATAACGCCATATCCCTGTATATAACGCCATATCCCTGTATATAACGGTTGATAAATCCATATCCCTGTATATATCGCCATATCCCTGTATATAACGCCATATCTCTGTATATAACGGTTGATAAATCCATATCCCTGTATATAACGCCATATCCCTGTATATAACGGTTGATAAATCCATATCCCTGTATATAACGCCATATCCCTGTATATAACGCCATATCCCTGTATATAACGGTTGATAAATCCATATCCCTGTATATAACGGTTGATTAAGCTGTGTAGTCTTCGTCACCGTGAAAATGTCCTACGCGACATGGGGCAGGGACTCATTTTAATTCGTCGAATTTCATTTCCTTTTCATATATTTTATTTAACCCTTTACTCCAAAGATACGCGTTTTCCCGCACCAATCACAGAAGGCCTTTGAAAACAGTGCAGGAAGAGTGCACTTCCTGCAATGTTTTCCACTTTTCAGTTAAGATAAACATAATTCACCCAATAATTCAAAAGTCTTCTATATTAGGTGTCCAAAGGCGTCTAAATTAGAGGTGTCCAAAGGTGTCTATATGAAGAAAAGGGTTAAGCAACAAATAAAAACGACAAATTTATATTGTGAACAGTGCATTGTGTCTTTTATGAAAAGATTGCATAAAACAAAACTTCAATAATATCAATCAAATTCGATAGGTGTATGTATATTCATTGAAGGCAGGCCGTTAGTACTTTGAGTATTTTGATATTAATATATGTTTATACAAATATAGGACAGATTTTTAATATCCTCTTTGTTTATATATCGTTAATGAAACACTGATAGGGTTTAAAATGTAAGTCCGTCCATTTTTTTTTCTAATTTTATAGTGAACAAACCATTTTAAGGCTTGTCATTCAGATATCGACCCAAGTCAATAAAAGGAAACTTACATGTTACTGTTAGTTGACATCTGCAGTGTGAAATATCATTACAAAAGTAGTGGCCATGTTTCATAATTATAAATATTTGTTTTTGTTTCAAATACATAATAATGCCAATCAAATAATGAAATAATTAATTTTAAATATGAAGAAACATTAATTTTTCATCGCCATTATGCGCCGGACTACCCCAAAAATGCACTTCCCATTTCTAAAGGGTGTGTGAAGTTGTACGTTTGTATTTTCTTTTCATTATCTTATAGGACCTATTGAAAACTTAACTTGATTTAAAATTATTTTATCCAGGTTGGATTCATCAACTTTATATGTAAACCCCTCTACACCACGCTAGTTGCCCTTCTCCCAGGGAGCAAGCCCCTATTGGACGCAACCAAAATGTGTAAGGAACACTGGGAGATGGTGATAACAGAAAACACAACTAAGAAGGCCACGCTTTCTTCATAAATTATTTATTGTTATTGATTAAAACTGTTTTTAATATCTTATATGTTGTCAAGTAAGTTTGTATGTCACCATGTGTCAATTATAAATCTTTAAGTGATTGCGACAGTTTCAAAATTACAAAAGCGACGCGGTTTTACAAATGTTGAATATATCCGTAAACGTTCGGAAATTTCCGGTTATCGTCGATTAAAATGCACGACAACACGGACAAGCGGTTCAATTAAGAATTATATATATATATATATATATATATATATATATGTATATATATGATGTTTCAGGTTTGATCTCCAGCTCGACCATTTGGACACTTGAAAAAAAACAGTCAGTACTGGTTCTACCCAGGAAAAGAATCGAGTGAGATTCATATAGCTTACTTCCTAAACGAGCTAATATAAATAAGAATACCGTAAATTACCAAAATGACGCACTTATCGCGAAATCTATTTATTTCATTGTTTTATGTTTGTGCTAATACTAAGAACAGACACTTTACTCTTCATGAAATGTTTCTCAGAATTTGGCTTAACTCATTTTAAAATTATATAACTATTGTGCGGTAGGTGACGTTCGAAATAGTCTTGTACAGATAGCGTTGTGATATACCTTCAAAATGTGTACAAACAACGAAGAAATTGTCGAATTGAGTTGAAGCGATATTTTCGTCTATTTTATTGTGAATCACAGCCCAGGTCCTTTATTGTTAGATATGTAGTGAAGCGCAACCCAAGGTCCTCTATTGTTATATGTGTTGTGAAGCGCAGCCCAGATCCATTATTGTAAGATATGTTGTGAAGCGCAATCCAGGTCCTTTATTATTATATATGTTGTGAAGCACAGCCCAGATCATTTATTGTTAGATATGTTGTGAAGCACAGCCCAGATCCTTTATTGTTAGATATGTTGTGAAGCGCACCCTATGTCCTTTATTGTTAGATATGTTGTGAAGCGCAAACCCAGTTTCTTTGTTGTTAGATTATGTTGCGAAGCACAGCCCATGTTCTTTATGGTTAGATATGTTGTGAAGCGCAAACCCAGTTTCTTTGTTGTTAGATTATGTTGCAAAGCACAGTCCAGGTTCTTTATTGTAAGATATGTATACATTAAGAAATATGGCTTTTGGAGAATATTTAAAATAGTAAACATTACCTCAATTTGGTACGATACAGTGAAAGCATATTGTCCATTAGAAGGGACGAAAGTCGTCGGCGGGCAAGAACTGTTTTACCTTTACACAGACTGCTTCAGTTCCTTGCTGAGGCACAAAACAGACCCGGGATCCATTTAGTTTTGTGGTTTTCTAGTATAACAAATAACCTGAAATCCTCATTAATAGAACAGAACAGAATATGGATTTTATTTAGATTTGTACGAAGAACACCAGCATAAATGATACAATATACAATCAATATAAACGTATAGTCACTGAACTGCAATTATAATTAAATTCGTACAAAAGCATGACCACAGTATGTAATTTATAGTTCAGAGTATGAGGTCTGTCCATCCCAGGACGCAATTGTATTCTTGCAAATGTTCAGTCGCTGGTCGTGGTGGATTGAACACCTTTCTATATTCTCGCTGACTTTCTATATCTACAATTGTTTAATCTCCCGGGATTACTTCGCATGTTACAGTTTACTTATCTGTGTTGCATGCACATTGATCAAGTGGTTTTCATAAATTTCCAACTGGTTATGCAAACTTTATTACTTCTCATATGTCGGTTAACATTCTGTGCTAGAATTTGTCTTCTGTATAAATCTCCCTTTTCTCGCTTCCTTTTCCAGCGGTCAAATTATATATATAAATGTTTCGCCAGACAGGTGTCTTTAAAATTAAAAAGGAAGATAAGTAAATAAAAATACGACCCAGCCTGCCAAAAATACATACGTAGAATTGACTATGAACATATTATACAAATATATATAGTATGCATTCAATTTCTATTTAATACTGTATTACTAGTAGTATTGACACGAGGACAAATTGAGTCT
Source organism: Panopea generosa (assembly GCA_029582155.1). Taxonomy (NCBI): domain Eukaryota; kingdom Metazoa; phylum Mollusca; class Bivalvia; order Adapedonta; family Hiatellidae; genus Panopea; species Panopea generosa. The sequence goes on from CM055896.1 coordinate 52,705,359, forward strand.
ACAGTTTGGACAGATATTTGGTCACTCTTAAGATTATATTAATAAACATATACAGACACGAATAGCTGGAACACCACATATAATAGCTCGGATTGCTGGAACACAACATATAGCTCGGATAGCTGGAACACCACATACAGCTCGGATAGCTTGAACGCCACATTTAGTTCGGATAGCTGGAACACCACATATAGCTCGAATAGCTTGAACACCACATATAGGTCGGATAGCTTGAACACCACATATAGCTCACCACATATAGCTCGGATAGCTGGAACACCACATATAGCTCGGATAGCTTGAACACCACATATAGGTCGGATAGCTCGAACACCACATATAGCTCGGATAGGTGGAACACCAAATATAGCTCGGATAGCTTGAACACCACATATAGCTCAACACATATAGCTCGGATAGCTGGAACACCACATATAGGTCGGATAGCTTGAACACCACATATAACTCGGAGAGCTTGAACACCACATACAGCTTACCACATATAGCTCGGATAGCTGGAACACCACATATAGCTCGGATAGCTCGAACACCACATATAGGTCGGATAGCTGGAACACCACATATAGCTCGGATAGCTGGAACACCACATATAGCTCGGATAGCTGCAACACCACATATAGCTCGGATAGCTGGAACACCACATATAGCTCGGATAGCTCGAACACCACATATAGGTCGGATAGCTGGAACACCACATATAGCTCGGATAGCTCGAACACCACATATAGCTTGAACCACTTATCTTGTCCCCTCCGAATTTCTATTTCGATGTATAAACTTTTTGGAAACTAATGTTTAATGCTATCTACGTAAAATGATTTACGTGCTCAGATTGTTTTTTTAACTTGGTCATGTTCCTTTTTCAACACATAATAGTTTACATATGGCATAGTCAGTTACACACTGGAGGATTATGGAATGGCATTTAAGTAGGAAATACATGAATGTAGGTGTCCTGTGGTGATGACACTATACATGTTTATGTATGTTATAGAGAATTCCATGTCAGTGCCTGATAGTCGAAATTTTAGCAGGTGAGGTAGAGAGAAAATGTGTTCGAAATCGGCGAGTACTTATTATTTTTTCGAGATACACCTGATATCATGTTTTATTTGCGTGCCTGGTCTAGTTTTACTTAAATAGCAACAACTTATTTTAGTCCAGCAAACAAACTTATGTGTCTAAAAATATTTCCAAATTTGATTGATTAAATCAAAACAAAAGAAACGTACTTTTTATGGAAGCTGTTCGACATATTAAACAATTGATCAACGGTAAAAAATTGTTTAAACGCGGTTTTAACATAACGCAAAAACAATTGTGGAGCGTGTGGTCCGGTGGTTGAGCACCGAACCCATTATCGGAGGGTCGTGGGTTCGATGTGTTCGGCCATGTGTGGTGCCCTTGAGAAAGACAATGTTTTCCGCATATGCTCAGTTCTTCACAGGAAGACTTCTAGCGTGACTTGTATAAACATTTGTTTCGCAATCGAAGTAAAATCAATAAGTTTAAACTAACGCAAAAACAATGACGTCATCAATTTGTGTGTTGCTGCCGAAGGGCTTCTCGGCAACATTAAACTAGCTGAATGTTTTTCATCACTCGATGAAAACTCAAAATTCGGTTTTTAATTCTTATATTTACATTATCATTCTTTAGATATTTTAGATGAAACTGTTATGTTATTTTTGTAATTTTGATATTTAAAAAGCAAATTATATACATTAAACCGCAATCAATGTCATGAATGCAACGGCGACATTGTCAGCAATAAGTGCACGAATTTGTAGAACAACTTAGGGCAAACGTCACGTAAAACTATCTTCCGTCGTTTCTTCTCTTTCTCCTCCTTGCTCATTGAGACTGTGACACTTTCTTGATTGGGCTATCTGTAGTGACATTTCTTCAGATCACCATTTACATGCTCATTTCTACGGTGTTCCGTTTGGACCATCGGATTTTCCCCCCAAAACCACGATGCTCGAAACCACGATGATGAAAGCCGAAACTACGATGATGAAAACGCGAAACTACGATGGTGAAAGTCGAAAATACGAAACTACGACGATGAAAACACGAAATCACGAAACTACGATGGTGAAAACGCGATGGAATTTCGCGTTTTCACCATCGTGGTTTCAATTGTCACCATTATCGTAGTTTCGATCTTCGACTTTCATCATCGTAGTTTCGACTTTCACCATCGTGGTTTCGACTTTCACCATCGTACTTTCGACTTTTCATCATCGTACTTTCGACTTTTACCATAAAGTCCTTAAAGTCGAAAGTACGATGGTGAAAGTCGAAACTACGATGGTGAAAGTCGAAAGTACGATGATGAAAGTCGAAAGTCGAAACTACGATGCTGAAAGTCGAAACTCCGATGCTGAAAGTCGAAACCACGAGGATGAAAGTCGAAACTACGATGATGAAAGTCGAAGGTCGAAAGTCGAAACTACGATGGTGAAAGTCGAAATTACGACGATGAAAGTCGAAATTACGACGATGAAAGTCGAAATTACGATGGCGAAAGTCGAAACCAAGATGGTGAAAGTCGAAACTAAGATGATGAAAGTCGAAAGTCGAAACTACGATGGTAAAAGTCAAAACCACGATGGTGAAAACGCGAAATTACATCGCATTTTCACCATCGTAGTTTCGTGATTTCGTGTTTTCATCATCTTAATTTCGTATTTTCACCATCGTGATTTCGACTTTCATCATCGTAGTTTCGAATTTCGACTTTCGTGGTATGGGGTTCAGAAATAAAAAACGCGATGGTCCAAACGGAACACCGTACATTTCATTTGTTAAGACATCCGGTTCAGATATTACAACCAAATATTGGCTAGTGTGTGTTGGCTTGCGGTACATAATGGTCTTCAGTGAGCCGCCCTGATTCCTGATTGTGTTTGTATTAAAGAAAGCCAGTGTGTTGTCCTCTTCTTTCTGTAAATGTGGTCAGTAAATTCATCAACGCACTCTACATTCTGCCTAGTGTGAGTGTCATCTACATAACGGTACTACAAACTCGGGGGTGGGGTTGAAAGTGGCAGTGACTCGAAATACGAAACCGGTGGCGGTGAAAATTAAGTTTACATACACCCCTGCAACCTAATCATTAGAAAGCTGAAGTTCTAAGAACAAGGATAATTGATTGTTTGAATATTTAACGTATTTTTCTGCCATGCAGTGCTAACAGACGATCAGTTAACCTAACCACTGTTTCCTGGTATCCTGGAATGTTAACCAGTACTCGAGCACATCCCATCTCCGCAAGTAACTAATAACTTTCCCACTTGAATCAACAGTGAGAGACGAATGATAATGAGACGCAATGACGTATATCAACTATACGGAGATTGTGGTCGTCCGGGATTCGAACTCATGACCCCTGGATTGATAGTCAGACGCGCTAACGACTGAGCTAATCGGACCCGGTTAGTACAAAAATAAAAGCCATGGTTGACCTTCAAATTATATGTATTGGATATAATAAAGTATAAATTTATTAATAAAACCTTGAAAACTATATTGATTGAACATATTAAGAAGATTAAACTTGTCAAAAATAACACAAGCAATTATATACTGAAAGCATAACTGGTGACACAATTATGAAATGTAATCGAACCTAATGGCAAATTGACACATCGTGAGAATTATTTGAATTTAACATCGTAAAATAACTTTGTTCATGTGAATTTTTTTTACTGTTACAAACGTCTCTATTGTCAAGAAGTCCTTGCCATTTTACACTTGACTTGTAATTCCCCCGGTATTTTTAAAGTGATAACTTAAGTATCTTAAAGTGCATGTATTCAAAATATGTACGAATAAATGTCTATCAAAGTTTCCGTTATGTCATTGAGAATAGATTACACTGTTCAACTAATATTTGTATACGCTTTGAAACAAATAAACCATATATGAGCTATTGCTTCTTGGTAACATATCAAAACATATGTATATGTATAAAAGAAGCATTAGAAACTATAAAAAACCCAACATTGTTTAAGCATATTGTTCATCTGCATTACCTTTAGTAACCTTAATTTAATATTTTGTTACTCAAAACTATATTTACACTGTTTTTGCAAATAGATGCAATGAACTATCAATTACAATTCTTGTATAATTTCAAAAAAAAAACATTACTAAGGGGCGTGTCTTAGTGTCGGGTATGAATAAAAAAGAAGCCGGAACTACTTTACTATTTTGCTTTCTGGTAGGTTGTTCCGGTTAATGGCAGTTTCTACAAAATATACTGTGCCTTTTTAAAATTTTACAATTTTAACAATTCTTAAAATTATCGAACAGTTCTAAAAGGTATAGCGCAAACTTCAATGACAGTAACCATGTTGCACCAATATATTAATAGGTTAACATCTTTGTTTCACTGATAATCCACAATTAGTTTTGTATTGCCATCAACTAGAATAGATGGAAATATTTGGGCTACAATATTCATTTTTGATAAATAAATTCACACAACTTTTGTATAAATTTGCACGACATTGTACATGTTTGACTGATATTATGCCTGTGTCCCCGCCAGGTTTTGACCCTGGATCTATTTTCTCAGAAAGAAAACAGTGTTGCAGTTACACCACAGAGACTAACCTAGCATCAGTCGTGTACAATCTTGCAAATTATTCAATTCAATTTAAAACAAAGCAAACGTTCAAACAAAAGTTACCATATAAAAGAGTATGATAAATCTAGAACTTACATTGATTCTGGAAAACCATAACTCATGAGAGTGTTACGAAGGATTTTTTTCAACCTGAGCGTTAACCATCCCAGCTTGAACACTCATCCCATTGACAATCGTGTACTTTATAATCCATATCGGTTGTTATATCCGTTTCATCGCGGAATGAAATACATTAGTGTTAGTTCTTGTGCATGAAACCCGAATATAACTTGAACTTTTGTATTATGACACAATTAATGGCGTTTCCGGCTAGTTAGCGGTACAAAATGGCAGCTATGTTGCCGCCAAACATCGACCGAATAACGCGTTTTATGCATCGTAGTCATGTTGTTTTTTTTTAATTTTATCAATAAAAGCAGGACCATTATTGAAACCGAAGAAAAAAGTTTCATATTATGTAAGTGAAAATAAGTATAAATATAAGGAATGAATTCTATAGTTTGATGTTTCATCGCGGATTGAAAAACACTAGAGTTGTTTACAGTTAGCGAGAAGCCCCTCGGGGAGTACCTGATATCTCCCTAATCAGGTAAATCAACTCCAATGAAAAAAACGGAAATTCTATGTCTGTCTTGCAATTCATGGCAATTGAACGCTTATTAAACTCTGACATCATTCAAACTTTCCTTGAAGCAACTGTCCCATCAACGTGCTCAGATGTGCTCATAATGAGCAATCTGAACATTTCCTGCAATGTTTTCCACTCTGTCAGTTAATAGAAACATAATTCACCCAGTAATTCAAAAGCTTTCTATATTAGAGGTGTCCAAAGGCGTCTATATTAGAGGTGTCCAAAGGCATCTATATTAGAGGTGTCTAAAGTCGTCTATATGACGTAAAGGGTTAAATAGCATAGTTTATATTCAGATAAAATATTGACAAATAACCTTATTTACGGTCTGCCATACAAAGAAAGCAAAATGTTTAATCACAAAATAATGTGTTAAAATATTAACATGTCCTTTTAATGTGTTAATGTTTTAACATGTCCCTTTAATGTGTTAAAGTATTAACATGTCCCCTTAATGTGTTGAAATAATCTGTAAAAGTATTAACATGTCCATTTAATATCTTAAAATAGTATCATGTCCCCTTTATGTGTTAAAATATAAACATGTCTCTTTATTGTGGTAAAATATTAACATGCCCCCTTTATGTGTTGAAATATAAACATGTCTCTTTAATGTGGTAAAATATTAACATAGCCCTTTAATGTGTTAAAGTATTAACATGTCACTTTAAAGTGTTAAAGTATTATCATGTCCCTTTAATGTATTAAAATAGTAACACATGTCCCCTTAATGTGTTAAAATATAAACATGTCTCTTTAATGTGGTAAAACATTAACATTTTCCCTTAATGTGTTAAAGTGTTTACATGTCCCTTTAAAGTGTAAAAGTATTAACATATCCCTTTAATGTGTTAAAATAGTAACATGTCCCTTTAATGTGTTAAAGTATTAACATGTCCCTTTAAAGTGTTAAAGTATGAACATGTCCCTTTAATTTGATATTTATTTTATTCAACTATTGATTGCTTATATGTATATGTGTATCATATATTACATAAAAATATACAGTAACAAAGATAAAAAATACAAACAGAATCTTTATTTACAATAACTAACAAAGTAAAAAAAATACGAACAGAGCTAAAATAGAGAATTTATACGTAAGATGAAGATGGTTTTTATTTGTTTGACTATTTAGCGTCATTTTTATGCCATCAATGCTAACAGACGATCAATTAACGAAACCGTTCTTTCCTGGCATCCTCGAAGGTTAACCAGTACTCGAGCACACCCATCTACGAACGTAACTGATAAATGTCCAAATTTAATCAGCGGTGAGAGACGAATGACAATGAGACACACTTTCTTATATCAATTATCATGGACACTGTGACCGTGTTGAGATTCCAGCTTGATACTTAGAGCTAACAAGACCGACACAATTAAGGTGAAGATGTATGTTTTATAAAACCACAGACTGTACCTTGAGCGCAGTTATGCACTCAATGCGCAAACTAATCTTTCAGATACAGTATAGATATACAAATAGTCACGTAAGAATGTTTTAAAACGTAATTTGAGTTTCGCGGAGATACTATAAGCTCCTAACTATTGGAGAGTGGTCGAGATATTGCAGTTGTTGTTTCGTATATCTCAATTAATTGTTTTCTGTCATAATGGCTACGTACACCGGAATTTCAGTTGTAATATTGCTTTTGTTTGTGTATGTATTCGAAACAGTAGTTTGCGAAGAGCCGTCATGTTCGAAGTTTGTATTCCAAGAACAGCTATTGGAGAAAATGGTACGCATGGAATTTAAAGTTGAAACCATGGTTACTGAAATAAAAACAACACAGGACGAAGTTAAGCGAGAACTGAAGTCAATACGTGATCACGTCATGCAAGACCTCGAGACAATAAAACTAGAAACAAAAACGATGAAAACAGACTTTGCACATCTAAAAGACGAAATTACCCGGGACTTTACTTTACAATCTGGAACGATGACGGAGACGTTCAAGCAACAAGAAAGTCAGATAGTAAGATTGTCAAATGATATTCGACACTTTAACAATGTAACGGTTAAAGAACTCACTGGTAATTATGTATTTCGAACGATTTCTAAATAATTTAAACTATTGATTATAATTTGTGGTTGTTTTGTCAAAGCATTATTTAGTATAAAAAGCATATGTACAAGCAAGTTTGAAATATCAATGTTTATCATTTGAAGAACAAAAGCATTTCCAAAAAATTGGTAGATACAATTAATTTAGATGTTTGCACACTTTGGTCTATGATTGTGTGTGTGTCGCTGTAGCAACGCTAAATGTTGAAATTCCATTAAATGTTAAAGGTTTTTACACTAAATGTTAATAACTAAACGTTCAATGTTTAAAACTGAACGCTAATTCCATTGCCAAAGTTATTTTACTTTCGTTTCGAAGAGACACACTGGTGTATGTAAAGGTCAGGGACTCTCTCTTTATACCCTGATATATTTAAATAACGCCAAATCACAGTAATATATATAAATATAAAAACACTCGGACACCACAATATCACCGATTGAACAAACCGGATACTGACATAGTCGTCACAATGTTCGTTTATGTGATTAAGCCGTATGTCCGTCCTATTTACTTCCCTATGCAATGATAGATTTTTCTCATAATACAAGGTTGTATCAAGTGTAACCGACATCTGACAACCTTCAATGTCAAGGTCGCACTGATGACACTTTATATGATCATTTATTCTGTAATTTCTTTTTTGTTTTGTTGTAAAACTTGATTTCCTTGTTGCTAAAGATGAACACAAACCACGACACTAAAAAGGGGTATCTATATCCTATGGATACATTTGTAGCTACTGGACATGTATAAAAGGGATTTACCTGAGTACATTGATATTTTCAATCATTTGTTAACGGATTATTATGTTACCTTTAAAATATGGTAAATGCTGTAAAGAAGTGAAAAGGTTCGACGACGAACCTCGTATTTTCCTCTGTACAATATTACTACACATACATACAGCGCCATTGCACATTCGCCCAACACGATCGTGCTTAACTCATCGCCATCGCTATTGCACATCCGCGCATCGCTACAGCACATTCGGGAACCGCTATTGCATCTCGGCACATCGCTACATAACATTCGGGAACCGTAATTGCATCTCCGCGCATCGTTACAGCACATTCGGGAACCGCTACTGTATCTCCGCGCTTCGCTACAGCACATTCGGGAACCGATACAGCATCTCCGCGCACCGCTACAGCACATTCAGGAACCGATACAGCATCTCCGTGCACCGCTACAGCACATTCGGGAACCGCTATTGCATCTCCGCGCATCGTCATTATTTTTCTGGCATCACCATCTGACATTTGCGCATCACTGGTATTCTATGATTTGCTCCGTGGAAGATATTTACTTTTAAACTGTAAAAGACTGACTGATTGTTTGATAAAATCAGGGGAGGTATTTCAAATTACAACTCCTAAATATAAGATTTTCTTAATAATTCACAGTTGGCTTTGGGATATACGACAAACTTCTTGAAGTGGATCTTCAATTTCGGGAATGTACTTCAATGAATCTCGAATATAAGGTGGTGAAATTCCATATATTATTTTATATATTAGTATTGCGTTTTGATATTTAACCTTGTAACACCATGTAAATGTTAATAAGATTTGATCGTTTAAAGATTTATTAAAGAAACTATTCATTACTCAATTTTAAAAAGAAAAAGTTATAGAAACTATTCTCTACCCAACTTCCTTTTAATTTCTGATAAGCACATGGTGGGAAGTAAAGTTGTTGTTCCGCTTAAAATTGATAATTAAAAGAAAATTTAGTTAGTTATAACAAAGGAACAAGTTTAGTTATATTGCGAATAACTTCATTCAGCGTGTGATAACTTACCATAAAATTGTAGAGGTTTTATTTACATGTAAATTGTTTCGTAAATGTTGTGTCATGTCTTTTTGCGTTGCCAGTGTGTCCCTATCACGAGTGTACATGCGTCAGTTATTTTTCACAAGTCTTTAAATATTTGTATTCTAATTCTCATCAACATATTGAAGCCACGGCCTAGATTCGCCAATAAAAGTAATCAAAGCTTATATTTAACCTCTATAGTTATCTTTTATAATACAATTTAAAAAAACACAGACGCAACTTGGTACATGTATTTCAGTATAACACACAAAACCTTTGTTGGATGATAAATGGGTTTGGCTCACAATCAAATTAAAATGTTTTGGATTAAACCGGGACATATTAACACAATATCAATATTGTATAAATTGTAATTGTACAACTTTGTACAAAATCGAAATATATATTTGTTTTATTTTGTTCTCTTCTATGATTTGCAGATTTGACTTTCACACCGACTGTTGCCTTCAAGACACGTGTTGTTGCCGATACAAGTCCGGCTACAAATCAGATTATCATATTTACAACCAACATTCTGAACGAAGGTCAAGGCTATGACAATGCTACCGGTTTATTTACAGCACCGGCAGACGGGGTGTATCTGTTTACAGTCCAGTTTTGTACACAACCTAAAACAAAATATATACATTTCAGTATTGTTGTAGATAATAAAAGCATCCAAACCGGAGTTATGGGTGATTCAGACGGTTATGCTTGTCATTCAACTGATGCCGTCTCCATCATGAAATCCGGAATGCGTGCATGGGTAAAATGCAAACATGGGTATTCAGTCTCTTTCCTTTACACTGACTCCTTCCGATGGAACACATTTTCAGGCGTCCTTCTTCATAAATAAAGCAATGCAGTACATTTTGTCAGTGTCAAATTGTCAAGTATTTGCAAAAGATCACGGCTAAATATATGTAATATCTCATATGATAATCAAAGGATGTACAATGTTAACTTTTTACAGGGATCAATATGGACATAATTAAACACTAGACACTGTTTAGCATATACTTTTTTTTGTAAAACAAATTGGTAGTATTATTTTAATGTAATATGTTGACGTAACTAAAGTCAAGGCCAAAGTAAAGGTTGAGACTGTTAAATAAATAATCATGTGCAGGTAACAAATCTTAAACCTCTTAACATATCGCGATATATTGTCAATACGACTTCTACTTTTACTATTTCTACTATACTACAACTACTTTTATTTGATACAATATCAAGGCCTCTGTGAGTAGTCATGAATCCTTAACTGTATCTTACTAATATAAAGCTATCACTTTATGTATGCAAATATGTCCACCCTGTCCAGATGTGTTGCATGTAATCCATAGTATATAAGTCATGGTTGACACGAAATTTATTGGTTTGGCAGAGGTCTTGATATTGTATCTATGGTTTGCATTGTAGCTAGGCGTACTCGCCGTAGTCTGGTCGGTACATTTAAGTATTGGTTATTTACAAATAATTATCTACATATATATATATATATATATATATATATATCATGCATTGTGAATGAGCATCTGAAAAGATCCAAAAAAAATCGTAAATTCCGTTGTTGTGAATTTAATTATCTCCCTTTATACCTTTATATATATATATATATACATAAAGTATATATAAATAGCAATGTACAAGGCTATGTTGCTAACCATTAACAGTAAATACTTCTGTAAAATGGTGATAGGTAATGTCATATGGCGTTATTAATGTCATTGGAATTCAATATAGAGTTACGCAATACTATTAATAAAATAATATTAATTAATTAAAAATAGTTCATTTGAAATAAATGATACCAGTGCAGCCAAATATCAATTTACGTCAAATTTACCATACCAACAACAATAATAACTAAATATTGTCAAGAGTTGATGGCATACGCTAGATTGTTGATATTCTTATATTGACAATTACTGATGATACAAGGTAATTAAGGTTATATACGATATTGTTTTATTGATAAAAGTATACCATTGTAACCTAACACAAATAGTGTGTACAGATACACTTTCAATAGAATTCAATTCTACTGAAGATATACGTTGGGTCTTACTTCTCTTATTTTTAGCTTAATATATTGGTTTTACATATAGAAAATAGCCATAGTTGCACTCAATTTAACATTTCACCATAACTTTAACCAGTACAATATAAATCCATATTGTACAGTGAACTGTATAATAACCTTATAATAACGGGTTAGGTTAACCGTGCAAATTACGTTGCATATGGTTTCCAATGACTGGTACGCCGTATAGAAATACAAAGTCATGTTTACACGATACAGATACAGATACACGTAAATAGGTAATCAAAACAAACATGCATAACACAAGTGTTTAATTGGAATGAATCATGAACCAATATATGTAAAATTCACAAAATGAAATATATTAAAACTGCAGTCAGACCAATCCTTTCACCTTTATTTTATAGAGTCCTCCGCGGCCGAGTGGTCTAAGGCGCCGTCTTAAGATCACTTACCTCTCATCGCTAAGGTCATTGGTTCGAGTCCTGCTCGCTCCAAAAACTTTATCTGAGAAAGTTTCCAGTTACTTGCGGAAGGACGGTGTTTCTACTCAGTCTGAGGTCTTCCACCACAAGTGAAACTGGATATGCCATATATAACCTGAAATGTGTTGAAAATGGCGTTAAACCCCATTAAAAAACAAAAAACAAAAAAAAACAAATATATATATATATATATATATATATATATATAACAAACGTGGACAACCATTAATCAAACCATTGAACAGACTGCTTGGCCAAATTTACAGGGACGATACCACCAAGTTCCTGCTTGTAAATAATAAAATGATGATTATCGAATTTTGTTGATATTTCCAACAGTAACAGACTGTTTCCACATACGTCTTTATATTTAAAATATAAAATGATAGTTCTGAAAACATTTTAAAAGTACATGTATGCATTTCCTTCGTTTATATTCCATGTAGATCAATTAGAACTTTCCCGGATATATATGTAAAATAACTCATTATACTATTACAATTGCTTGGAACTTTTTAGATTTAAATACTTTTTCTCTAAAATATTGAAAATTAACAAAAGAAATATATCAATGTTCATATTCAACCATGAATTTCTTCAGATTGTCTATTCCTTATAGCACACGTAATCTGTTTTCGTGTGTTACGGATATTCCGTGTTCTTTAAGCTTTTGAAGGTATTTGTCGGTTAACGTGTGAACTGTTTGATATCTGCCATACTTCAGCAAAGTTCCTGAGTGGGTAGACACAGTCCAGCCGTGAGAATAGTTACATCATTTAAATCTGCCATATATTCGGTGTCATCGCTATCCAAGGTCGCCACAATTATTTTCGAAGTGAGCAATATGACAGAATTTGAACATTTAAAGTGACTCACTAGCTGAAGTGAGCAGTTATCATATACTTACATGTTTCGTTTTTAACGAAAACCAAGAATATAAGTATAAACATTTAAAATAGTTTTTTTTTATTGGACGTTTACTCAGATCAGGCACCAAAACGAAGCTTAATTAATAAGATTGGATTATTTAAAGATTAAATCAATTGATTTAAGAAACTATTCGTTATTCAATTTTAAAAAAAAAATCAAAATTATTGAAAAAACGGATTATCTCACACTTTCCAATGAGATTTCCTGACTTACTGGAATCACGGAGAAACATCGTCCCTTGTGTTCTAAAACCTGGTTTACGACTGCACAAAATCCACGTTAACCCGCCGTCGTAACCTTATAAGATACAGCGGAAATAAAAGGAGCACCCCTGACTAATATCTTGCAATTTAAATGTGGCAACACGCACATGTATATGTCCCGGTAATGCTATACATGTGACTATATAAAAATGAATTTGCATATAATTAAGGATATGGCAAGACTGTAACCAAAATTGTCATTTCCAGGATAATTGCGTCAAGCGTTATAGTATAAAACGTAATATTTGAACAGAACAGAACAGAACAGAACATACTTTTATCTAATATAACTTGAACATTATACAGTTCATCGTTATATATACAAACAGTACAATACTGTACGAGAGTGAACATTATACAGTTCATCGTTATATATACAAACAGTACAATTACAGTACGAGAATGAACATTATACAGTTCGTCGTTATTTACACAAACAGTACAATACGGTACGAGAGTGAACATTATACAGTTCATCGTTATTTATACAAACCGTACAATACGGCACGAGAGTGAACATTATACAGTTCATCGTTATTTACACAAACAATACAATACGGCACGAGAGTGAACATTATACAGTTCATCGTTATTTACACAAACAATTCAATACGGTACGATAGTGAACATTATACAGTTCATCGTTATTTACACAAACAATACAATACAGTACGAGAGTGAACATTATACAGTTCATCGTTATTTACACAAACAGTACAATACAGTACGAGAGTGAACATTATACAGTTCATCGTTATTTACACAAACAATACAATACAGTACGAGAGTGAACATTATACAGTTCATCGTTATTTACACAAACAATACAATACAGTACGAGAGTAAACATTATTATGTTACATACATGAAGTAAAAAATAAAACATATAGTTACTATGTACATTTACATATTAATTGTTTGAATTGAACGCATTTGATCTTTGCTTAAATGCCTTGATACAAAATACAGCTAATTTATCTAAAACTCTTAGTTTAAAAGCCTTTAAAAGGTCAGTAAATTTATACATACTCCGACGATTGTAAAAATAGTAAGGTACGTACTGAATTCATAGAAAGGACATATTATATAAATATTGATCTTGGTGGGCTTATAAATTATACAATATTATGTACTCATGTTCATGTTAACTCTACTTGTCTTAACAGCAGTTTGCATGTGTTAATTATCTCCCTTACTCCACTAGTAAAGAAACACATTGTATTTAGTGATACAAAACTAGATCATGAATGCTGTTGTTGTTGTTGTTGTTGTTGTTGTATGGTGCTTAGCGTCGCGTTATACAATTGTTACGTCATATCGCGACGGTGTCTTCTTATAAGAATAATAAATGAGGCTGTGTTTAAACTGGTATTTTCGACATATTACGGTATTTATGGATATTATGGCATTAAGTATTTAATTTTATGATTTTGGAGATAAACTAGTACGCACTATTCATGTTGAGGCCCGAATAGCTCAGTCGGTAGCGCGTCTGGCTATCGATCCAGGGGCTGTGAGTTCGAATCACCCACCCGGCGACAGTCTCCATGATGATTAATATACGACATTGTGTCTCATTATCATTCATCTCTCACCGCTGATTCAAGTGGGAAAGTTATCAGTTACTTGCGGAGTGCTTGAGTACTGGTTAACGTTTCAGAATCCCAGGAAACAGTGATAAGTTTATCTGAATGTCTGTTAGCCCTCGATGGCATAAACATGAAGCTAAATATTCAATCATTCAATCAATCAATCATGTTGATGTACATGTACGATACTTCTCATGGGACTCAGGCATGTCAAACTAAACACCTGGTCGTATAGAGTGCTGGCGCCTCTAACGCTGATGATCGCTGGTTCGACCCCAGGCTCGTGTTACAATAAAGTTCTACGACATCTCTACGAATGGTACATTAAAGTATATGTTGTTCTTTTTATTTATTATTAATGTTCTAATATGAATAACATATCAGTGCGGTTACTGTGAAGCAACCCACCTGCTTCCTTGGTTTTTGTTCTTTACATTCTATACGCTTTGTGAGGCCCTGAGAAATAAATAGTGAAACTCTTATATGATGTTCATGCCGTCTATTTCATTAACCATGAATATATACATGAAAGAAATGTAAATTAACAAGTATATCTTATTTCAATCAATCAGAATTGGTCATTAACATTATCTCTTTTAATTATTCTGTTTCAATTTAATTAATATTTTATTAAGTTTGGTTTAACAAACATCTTATTGTTAATTACATTATTATAATGATAGAAAAAACAAACAAATAGATTACCTGAGAAATAAATTGTCTTTTGGCACACGCGATGTAACAAGCGTCTATATACAAAATCATGAGTGTTGGCATGCCTTGCAAAGATTACAGTTATCTTTATTTGCATAATCAGAATTGATATTAGCACTGACCAAATATTTTCATCAATTAATTGGTTGGTTACATGGAAGTGGCGAATGTTCAATAATTTTACTAAACGACCAACCCCTTGTGGACTCTTAATATTGACAGTAATAATGTGATTTGTCACATTATGGCACGCATGACAGAATCAATTACATTTGATGCAATGACGGATCATGATGGGAAACATGAGCGTGCAATGGGAAAATGAAAGAATGTGCTAAACGCATCTTAACTGTTCCAGTTATCACCAAAATGTATCACCTATTTAACTTAAGAGTAGAAATGTACCTAACTAATATGCATAATATCGACCCTTAAATGGTGCTCATTGTTTCTCAGTGCGTACGAATACAGTAAAGACTTACTGACTACGCTCGTGAAAACGATACATATTCATCACAGGCATTAATATTCATTTAAAAAAAGAAAATAAACTTCTTTGGTGACTTTGTATGATTCCTTGTTGATGGACACCATCTTAAAATAATCTAACTGTGGCATCAAAATAGGAGAAAATATCCAAATACCTGCGTCCATGAAATGCTTAATGTATTCACATACGTTAGCATGTTCAATGACAATGGGTTTAAAGGGATTATATCACGAAAAAAGTGCTATAAATGTCTCGAAAAATAAAATTATTTTAAAAAACCCAAAGAGCATCTCATTTTCATTAAATATCTCCACAAGTCAGCAGTAGAATGTAGGTCCATGTTAGGAGTATTGTAAAACAAACGGAACGTATGAAATATTTGGTAAAAAATATATTATCTTTAAAAATGTTACCTAATAATATACGTATTTAGGGATATAAAATATCAGAGTTACATTGTGAAGCGCTTTTACTGTGTATAAAGAAGCAACTGGTATAGACTAAAGAGTGGTTGATAGACAGTAAAACAATGAGCTGCAGTAAGGCTGAAAAATTAAATCTAATATTGATCAACGGTGTGCCTGTGTCAGTATAGGTTTTTAAACAAGTCATGTAATTGGAGAGAGGTAAATTAGAAACAGGTCTGACACCAGCACAAAATCGATCTTCAAAGGCAAGGAAACAAGTTGATTTCTAGGATAACAAACGTAAGTGTAAAGGTCTAACCGTCGCCCAAGGTGTCCATGCATGAGTTCAGAACGTCCAAAGAAAATACTATTGAAGAAAACAAATAATGATGTTATTAAAAGCATGAAACTGTTTGGAATGTAAAATGGAAAGGATGTTAGCAATGGTATACATAATGAATTAAGTGTATGCAAGGATCGATGTTTGGAATAAACAAGTAAAGTGTACAGTAATTTGATAAAAAGCAACATCTTTCGGATACTTGAAACAATACTTCAATGATTATAGGCACTTGGTGTCACATTGTAGTGAAATACAGAACAAATCAATCTTAGGTACATTCAAGCAGTAGCAACATAAATACTATGTCTGTGCTCAAAGCAGTAATTACAATTAAATACAATTTAACAAAAGTAACTTTACGTGCGTTGCACTTGCAAACTTCCACATACATCGCATACATATGCACACGCAAATGAATAAAAAACACGTACGCAAGCGAGCATTCATACTTTCACACGTGCAAAAATGTTTCTAAAAATTGACATAGTTTTAATTTGTATTGGCACAGCTTACAAAAAAAAAAACATTTCGCAGTATGATAAATAAATCATTCATTATATAATCATTTTAATAGGCATTAAAGAAAAAATACGGCTCTCACATGTACATGTGCATGTTCACGCATTCGCTTACACGTGTATGCGAATGTCAATATATACCCTTAGACACGTGTCATCTACGCACGCTCGTACGCACACATACACATACATACATAGCTGTGCATGTACAAAATAATCAATACAAATACAAATAACGCTGATAACACGTGGAGTATTAGCTTGATCATTATATTATATAGTTCAATACACATGTATAAGTTGCAATGAATGTGAAGTTTTAGGCCTATAGAGTTCAATACTGTAAGTCACAATAAATACAATCAATATCCATGAAATTTCGATGATTTCTAAATAAGGTACTCATAACATCAGAATTGAGTGATTTTAAGCACTGCATGCAAGAAAGATAACAACAGGCAGAATTTAAAGCGAT
The DNA here is from genome assembly GCA_029582155.1 of Panopea generosa. Taxonomy (NCBI): domain Eukaryota; kingdom Metazoa; phylum Mollusca; class Bivalvia; order Adapedonta; family Hiatellidae; genus Panopea; species Panopea generosa. The sequence goes on from CM055896.1 coordinate 52,722,816, forward strand.
GTTCCGTTAATTGTACTGTATTATAATAAAACCGAATTACATGTAGGCCTATTTCATTTAATCACAAAACCGCCAGTCGCTCGTATTAGTATAACGTATCTAGGTTCACAGTGATTCACTGATGCATATAACCACACGGAGAGTGAATACCACTGGCATGTTGCCAAATACAAATGTTGGTTATGTCTCTTTTTGGCTCCACTGGACTGAAGGGGGCTAGGTCATCTTCCTGCGTTATTCTATGAACGCTGTTGCTGTTGTCCTTAACCAATATATTGCCGTCTGATGACCATGCACCTATCAAATGTTTTCCTTTGACCAGATGACGGGCTTCATATAACAGGCCATTTCGAAACTTGGTCAGATCCTCGTTGATGTATTTACCCATATAACCACGATCATTGGCTAGGGTACACGCGCGGTACAACTTCTGGCGAGCTCGATACGACCCAAACTTAACAATGATGGCTCGGGACTTGGAACAACCGGGCTTTCCAACTCGATGGGATCGATCAATATAGCATAGTTCGATGTTCGCGTTAATCGCCTTGGTCATGTTCAACACCAGAGCGTCAGTGGCTTCCCGGGAAGACTCGTCAATGCCGGAAATTCGTAAACAATTTCTACGGCTGTATTGCTCTCTAGCATCTGCTGCAGATTCTAGGGAAGTCACTCTCGTCTTAAGAGCGACATTTTCAGATCGGAGCGCTACCACTTCATCCTTTAAGGCATCAACAACTCCACTGATAATGTTGCTCACCATATTTTTCAATTTTATTTCAAAGGTAGTCTGCAGGATAGAAGCAATTTTGTCTATATCCTGATCACCGAGGACAATTTTGTTGAACACTTCAGATGAGGCTGTGGCTGCTATATCTGACATGTCTGATATATTAACTGGATCACACACTTTAATTTTGTTTAATTCAGTAGAGTCCAGAGGTGACGATAACTCTCTTTTTTGCTTTTAGGTATTCCGCGGAGTTGACGTTGATATTGCATTCATACTATTAACGTGAAACCTCAGCTCCGTGCAATAGTGAACTATCTATTTGAAAGTTGAGCGTGCATCTTTTATGTATAGCGTGCAATACTGAACTATCTAGATGTAAACAAAGGGTTTAAATTTCACAAACTCATCAAATACGCAACACTATATCCAAATTTCATCACCGAGTGTTCCTTATATACATATAATGGTACTGTCAGTGTCCGAACCTCCGGAATCAAGACGTTAAAGCATAATATTGATATTTTGACTCTGTCGATAAGATTTATAAGCTATCCGCCATTTATTATCACGTGGTCCCTGTTTACCTTTATATCGTCATTTGGACACTTTCTAAGGTGAAATAAATAGTATAACGGATCATACTGAAATCGAAATGTAATCCCGTGACTCATTTAATATGTTGAAATTTTAAGCAGGAAATCTGTTTTAGTCTAATATTTTGGCATGTTTAAATAGATATCCTTTTGGATATGCGGGATCAGTGAGTATATATAGGGATGGTAGATTTTAAAATAATGTACAAGTAAACTTTTTTCTCTTTGTTCAGTTGTGTTAGCAGGCAAAATATAACTCAAGGAAAGATATGATTGAAACATGTCTGAACGTATGAAAAAACACATTTATAAACAACAACGCACAGGATTATGCGTTTAAAATCATTCAGTGACGACACACTGAATACATTGTGTTAAATTCAAGATACAGAATTAAGAGTGTTCAAATTTAACAAATTTTGTATGACACAGAATGAAGTGTGCTGAATCTTCAAAATAGTGCCGACACAAAGTAGGATAGGTAAACCACCAACAAATAAACACATTATCCATATCATGAAAAGTAAAACAGAAGAATATTTGAAAATAATTTGAAAAACAATCATTCGAAAAGAAGTGGCCATGTTTCATAATTATAAATATTTTTTCTGTCCAAGTAAAAGTAGATTTAAAAAATAATGCATTCATATCCCAATTTCCAAGACTCTTTTTTTTTTTAAATCCACATTTCAAACATGACAATGCTTTAAAAGTGTTTCAAATACGTAAGAATGTCATCAAATAAGTTAATAATTAATTTTAAATATGATGAAACAACGTTTATTTTTCACTGCCATTATGCGCCGGAATACCCCAAATATGCACTTCCCATTTCTTATGGGCGTGTGAAGTTATACGTTTGTATTTTCTTTTCATTATCTTATAGGAACTATTAAAAACTTAAACTTGATTTAAAATTATTTTATCCAGGTTGGATTCATCAACTTTATATGTAAACCACGCTAGTTGCTCTTCTCCCAGGGAGCAAGCCCCTATTGGACGCAACCATAATGTGTAAGAAACATTGGGAGATGTTGATAACAGAAAACACAACTAAGAAGGCCACGCTTTCTTCTTAAATTATTAATTGTTATTGATTAAAACTGTTTTTAATAGCTTGTGTTGTCAAGTAAGTTTATATGTTACCATTTGTTAATTATAAATCTTTAAGTGATTGCGACCGTTTCAAAATTACAATAAAGGCTCTGGGGTGTACAAAAAGCGGCGCGGTTTTGCAGATGTTGAATATATCCGTAAAAGTTCGGAAATTTCCGGTCATCGTCGATTAAAATGCGCGACAACACGGATAAGCGGTTCAATTTAGAATTATATATATATGTGATGTTTCAGGTTCGATCTCCAGCTCGACTATATGGACGCTTAAAAAATAACAGTCAGGACTGGTTCTACCCAGGAAAAGATTCGAGAGAGATTCATATAGCTTACTTCTCAATCGAGCTAATATAAATAAGTATACCTTAAATTACCAAAATAACGCACTAATCGTGAAATCTATATATTTCATTGTTTTATGTTTGTGCTGATACTAAGAACAGACACTTTACTCTTCATGATTTTTTCTCAGAAACTGGCTTAACTCATTTAAAATTGATATAACTATTGTGCGGTAGGTTAGGTTCGAAAAAGCCTTGTACAGATAGCGTTGTGATATACATTCAAAATGTGTACAAACAACGAAGACATTGTCAAATTGATTTGCAGCGATATTTTCGTATATTTTATTGTTAATCACAGCCCAGGTCCTTTATTGTTAGATATGTTGTGAAGCGCAATCCAGGTCCTTTATTGTTAGATATGTTGTGAAGAGGTCCTTTATTGTTAGATATGTTGTGAAGCGCAATCCAGGTCCTTTATTGTTAGATATGTTGTGAAGCACAATCCAGGTCCTTCATTGTTAGATATGTTGTGAATTGCAATCCAGGTCCTTTATTGTTAGATATGTTGTGAAGCGCAATCCAGGTCCTTTATTGTTAGATATGTTGTAAAGCGCAATTCAGGTCCTTTATTGTTAGATATGTTGTGAAGCGCGCCCTAGGTCCTTTATTGTTAGATATGTTGTGAAGCGTACTTCATGCCCTTTATTGTTAGATATGTTGTGAAGCGTACTTCATGCCCTTTATTGTTAGATGTGTAGTGAAGCGAAACCAAGGTTCTTTATGGTTAGATATGTTGTGAAGCGCAAACCCAGTTTCTTTGTTGTTAGATTATGTTGCGAAGCACAGCCCATGTTCTTTATTGTTAGATATGTATACATTAAGAAATATGGCTTTTGCAGAATATTTAAAATAGTAAACATTACCTCAATTTGGTACGATACAGTGAAAGCATATTGTCCATTAGAAGGGACGAAAGTCGTCGGCGGGCAAGAACTGTTTTACCTTTACACAGACTGCTTCAGTTCCTTGCTGAGGCACAAAACAGACCCGGGATCCATTTAGTTTTGTGGTTTTCTAGTATAACAAATAACCTGAAATCCTCATTAATAGAACAGAACAGAATATGGATTTTATTTAGATTTGTACGAAGAACACCAGCATAAATGATACAATCAATATAAACGTATAGTCACTGAACAGCAATTATAATTAAATTCTTACAAATGCATGACCACAGTATGTAATTTATAGTTCAGAGTATGAGGTCTGTCCATCCCCAGGACGCGATTGTATCCTTGCAAATGTTCAGTCGCTGGTCGTGGTGGATTGAACGCCTTTCTATATTCTCGCTGACTTTCTATATCTACAATTGTTTAATCTCCCGGGATTGCTTTGCATGTTACAGTTTTCTTATCTGTGTTGCATGCACATTGGTCAAGTGTTTTTCATAAATTTCCAACTGGTTATCCAAATTTTATTACTTCTCATATGTCGGTTAACATTCTGTGCTAGAATTTGTCTTCTGTATAAATCTCCTTTTTCTCGATTCCTTTTCCAGCGGTCAAATTATATACGAGTATATAAATATCTCGCCTTACAGGTGTCTTTAAAATAAAAAGGAAGATAAGTAAATAAAAATACGACCCAGCCTGCCAAAAATACATACGTAGAATTGACTATGAACATATTATACAAATATATATAGTATGCATTCAATTTCTATTTAATACTGTATTACTAGTAGTATTGACACGAGGACAAATTGAGTTTACAGTTTGGACAGATATGTCGTCAAGCTTATGATTATATTAATAAAGATATACAGACACGAATAGCTGGAACACCACATATAATAGCTCGGATTGCTGGAACACAACATATAGCTCGGATAGCTGTACACAACATATAGCTTGGATAGCTGGAACACCACATATAGCTCGAATAGCTGGAACACCACATATAGGTCGGATAGCTTGAACACCACATATAGCTCACCACATATAGCTCGGATAGCTGGAACACCACATATAGCTCGGATAGCTTGAACACCACATATAGGTTGGATAGCTCGAACACCACATATAGCTCGGATAGCTTGAACACCACATATAGCTCATCACATATAGCTCGCTCGGATAGCTGGAACACCACATATAGGTCGGATAGCTTGAACACCACATATAGGTCGGATAGCTTGAACACCACATATAGTTCGGAGAGCTTGAACACCACATACAGCTTACCATATATATCTCGGATAGCTGGAACACCACATATAGCTCGGATAGCTGGAACACCACATATAGCTCGGATAGCTGGAACACCACTTATAGGTCGGATAGCTGGAACACCACATATAGCTCAGATAGCTGGAACACCACATATAGGTCAGATAGCTCGAACACCACATATAGCTCGAACCACTTATCTTGTCCCCTTCGAATTTCTATTTCGATGTATAAACTTTTTGGAAACTAATGTTTAATGCTATCTACGTAAAATGATTTACGTGCCCAGATTGTTTTTTTTTTAACTTGGTCATGTTCCTTTTTCAACACATAATAGTTTACATATGGCATAGTCAGTTACACACTGAAGGATTATGGAATGGCATTTAAGTAGGAAATACATGTATGTAGGTGTCCTGTGGTGATGGCACTATACATGTTTATGTATGTTATAGAGAATTCCATGTCAGTGCCTGATAGTCGAAATTTTAGCAGGTGAGGTAGAGAGAAAATGTGTTAGAAATTGACGTGTACTTATTATTTTTTCGAGCCACATCTGATATCATGTTTTATTTGCGTGCCTGGTCTAGTTTTACTTAAATAGCAACAACTTATTTTAGTCCAGCAAACAAACTTATGTGTCTAAAAATATTTCCAAATTTGATTGATTAAATCAAAACAAAAGAAACGTACTTTTTATGGAAGCTGTTCGACATATTAAACAATTGATCAACGGTTAAAAATTGTTTAAACGCGGTTTTAACATAACGCAAAAATAATTGTGAAGCGTGTGGTCCGGTGGTTGAGCACCGAACCCATTATCGGAGGGTCGTGGGTTCGATGTGTTCGGCCATGTGTGGTGCCCTTGAGAAAGACAATGTTTTCCGCATATGCTCAGTTCTTCACAGGAAGACTTCTAGTGTGATTTGCATAAACATTTGTTTCGCAATCGAAGTAAAAGCAATAAGTTTAAACTAACGCAAAAACAATGACGTCATCAATTTGTGTGTTGCTGCCGAAGGGCTTCTCGGCAACATTAAACTAGCTTAATGTTTTTCATCACTCGATGAAAACTCAAAATTCGGTTTTTAATTCTTATATTTACATTATCATTCTCTAGATATTTTAGATGAAACTGTTATGTTATTTTTGTAATTTTGATATTTAAAAAGCAAATTATATACATTAAACCGCAATCAATGTCATGAATGCAACGGCGACATTGTCAGCAATAAGTGCACGAATTTGTAGAACAACTTAGGGCAAACGTCACGTGAAACTATCTTCCGTCGTTTCTTCTCTTCCTCCTCCTTGCTCATTGAGACTGTGACACTTTCTTGATTGGGCTATCTGTAGTGACATTTCTTCAGATCACCATTTACATGCTCATTTCTACGGTGTTCCGTTTGGACCATCGGATTTTCCCCCCAAAACCACGATGCTCGAAACCATGATGATGAAAGTCGAAACTACGATGATGAAAACGCGAAACTACGATGGTGAAAGTCGAAAATGCGAAACTACGATGATGAAAACGCGAAATCACGAAACTACGATGGTGAAAACGCGATGGAATTTCGCGTTTTCACCATCGTGGTTTCAATTTTCACCATTATCGTAGTTTCGATCTTCGACTTTCATCATCGTAGTTTTGACTTTCACCATCATGGTTTCGACTTTCACCATCGTACTTTCGACTTTTCATCATCGTACTTTCGACTTTTACCATAAAGACCTTAAAGTCGAAAGTTCGATGGTGAAAGTCGAAACTACGATGGTGAAAGTCGAAAGTACGATGATGAAAGTCGAAAGTCGAAACTACGATGCTGAAAGTCGAAACTCCGATGCTGAAAGTCGAAACCACGATGATAAAAGTCGACTTTCGTGGTATGGGGTTCAGAAATAAAAAAAACGCGATGGTCCAAACGGAACACCGTACATATCATTTGTTAAGACATCCGGTTCAGATATTACAACCAAATATTGGTTAGTGTGTGTTGGCTTGCGGTACATAATGGTCTTCAGTGAGCCGTACTGATTCCTGATTGTGTTTGTATTAAAGAAAGCCAGTGTGTTGTCCTCTTCTTTCTGTAAATGTGGTCAGTAAATTCATCAACGCACTCTACATTCTGCTTAGTGTGAGTGTCATCTACATAACGGTACTACAAACTTGGGGATGGGGTTGAAAGTGGCAATGACTCGAAATACGAAACCGGTGGCGGTGAAAATTAAGTTTACATACACCCCTGCAACCTAATCATTAGAAAGCTGAAATTCTTAGAACAAGGATAATTGATTGTTTGAATATTTAACGTATTTTTTCTGCCATGCAGTGCTTACAGACGATCAGTTAACCTAACCACTGTTTCCTGGTATACTGGAAGGTTAACCAGTACTCGAGCACATCCCATCTCTGCAAGTAACTAATAACTTTCCCACTTGAATCAACAGTGAGAGACGAATGATAATGAGACGCAATGCCGTATATCAACCATTACGGAGATTGTGGCCGTCCGAGATTCGAATCATGACCCCTGGATTGATAGTCAGACGCGCTAACGACTGAGCTAAGCGGACCCGGCTAGTACAAAAATAAAAGCGATGGCTGACCTTCAAATGATATGTATGGGATATAATAAAGTGTAAATTTATTAATAAAACCTTGAAAACTATATTGATTGAACATATTAAGAAGTTTATACTTGTAAAAAGTAACACAAGCAATTATATACTCAAAGCATAACTGGTGACACAATTATGAAATGTAATCGAACCTAATGGCAAATTGACACATCGTGAGAATTATTTGAATTTAACATCGTAAAATAACTTTGTTCATGTGATTTTTTTTTATTGTTACAAACGTCTCTATTGTCAAGAAGTCCTTGCCATTTTACACTTGACTTGTAATTCCCCCGGTATTTTTAAAGTGATAACTTCAGTATCTTAAAGTGCCTGTATTCAAAATATGTACGAATAAATGTCTATCCTAGTTTCCGTTATGTCATTGAGAATAGATTACACTGTTCAGCTAATATTTGTATACGCTTTGAAACAAATAAACCATATATGAGCTATTGCTTCTTGGTAACATATCAAGACATACGTATATATATAAAAGAAGCATTAGAAACTAGAAAAAAAACAACATTGTTTAAGCATATTGTTCATCTGCATTACCTTTAGTAACCTTAATTTAATATTTTGTTACTCTTAACCATATTTACACTGTTTTTGCAAATAGATGCAATGAACTATCAATTAAAATTGTTGTATAATTTCCAATAAAAAAACATTACTAAGGGACGTGTTTTAGTGTCGCGTATCAATAAAAAAGAAGTCGGAACTTCTTTACTATTTTGCTTTCTGGTTGTTTTTTCCGGTGAATGGCAGTTTCTACAAAATATACTGTGCCTTTTTAAAATTTTACAATTTTAACAATTCTTAAAAATATCGAACATATCTAAAAGCCGCCAAACATCGACCGAATAACGCGTTTTATGCATCGTAGTCATGTGTTTTTTTAAAATTTTATCAATAAAAGCAGGACCATTATTGAAACCGAATAAAAAAGGTTTCATATTATGTAAGTGAAAAAAATAAGTATAAATATAAGGAATGAATTCTATAGTTTGATGTTTCATCGCGGATTGAAAAACATTAGTGTTGTTTACAGTTAGCAAGAAGCCCCTCGGGGAGTACCTGATATCGCCCTAATCAGGTAAATCAACTCCAATGAAAAAAACGGAAATTCTATGTTTGTCCTGCAATTCATGGCAATTGAACGCTTATTAAACTCTGACATCATTCAAACTTTCCTTGAAGCAACTGTCCAATCAACGTGCTCAAATGTGGCTTTCCCATCATTGCTATTTATCGGACCCAGTCGGGAGAGCTGGATCTGTTCAACAGACTAAAATACTGATTCATGCCAATGGAGGCTGCTGCACAACACGCAACGAAATGTCAAAAATCGTCAAGAAATTAAAATAAATAAGTTAAATATTGATAAATGTTTGTGTATTTATTTGTATCCGCTTTCAGTTTATTTTATTAAACGTATGTGTATTAAAAAGATTGATAAATTGATGAATTGAATATTAAGAGTCATTTTTATGCCATCGAGGGCTAACAGTCGATCATTTAACCTAACCTATAAACAATCCATAGTTTTACAAATACATATCAGTACGTTTTGTAATAATGTATCAAACATTTAACATATAGCGTATGTTCATTTGTTCATCCTATACACAATAGAAAATGTTTTATTTGTAGAATAAATAGTCCCATATAAGTGACGTAATAGCTATAACTCGTGCAAGCTAACATTAAGTTTCAAAGTTTATTAGCAACTCGGCAAGACATTTGCCTTTGGCCATTTACAATGTTACAGAAATATGACAAAGATAATAATATAAAGTTAAATACAATGTAAAATAATATTCAGACACAATGCAAATAAGTATATAACGAAAGTAGAATATTAATTAATTTGTTTCAAGAGTAGTTTATCTAATGATTAATGTTTCTTTGATGAATTTTGAATGTTTAAACAACATCTTTTTATTTTTTGATGACATAAAAGTATTGAATTTGTGTATTGTAGGCCACGATATATGACCTAAATATGTTTTCCTAAAACAGTATACCTTGTTCACTGTAAGATGAAATGATATTCAGATTCAATTACATTTTGATTACACAATTTACATAAACAGTTTTCTTTATCGATTCAATTAAATCTACCAAATTCGATTGATATTGAGTGTGAACTCAACCTAAGACATGAAACTTGTTTTCTCAATGCATCATATCATATCTATTTTGTCAATATAATCTTCGTAATAAAAGGAGGTCTTAAATTTTGTATAATAATATAGTTTAGACATATTATGTATCCAAGCATTCTATTCTTGACAGAATTGGTTACGTAATCGTCCTTTCAATAATGGCAAATAGTTAATATTAAAATCGAAGTAATTAAGTACATTTGTGAATCCCAAGTGCTCAATTAAGAAAAGCGTAAATGACGACGAGGTTAACAATCGAAACAATGCATTTTGGTATCTTATTACCTTTCAGTATACACTGTTAACCCTTTACTCCATGAATACGCGCGTTCCTGCACCAATCACAGAAGGCCTTTGAAAACAGTGCAGGAAGAGTTCAGATTGCTCATAATGAGAAATCTGAACATTTCCTGCACTGTTTTCCACTCTGTCAGTTAATAGAAACATAATTGACCTAATAATTCAAAAGCCTTCTATATTAGAGGTGTCCAAAGGCGTCTATATTAGAGGTGTCCAAAGGCGTCTATATGAAGTAAAGGGTTAAATAGCATAGTTTATATTCAGATAAAATATTGACAAATAACCTTATTTACGGTCTGCCATACAAAGAAAGCAAAAGGTTAAACCACAAAATAATGTGTTAAAATATTAACATGTCCCTTTAATGTGTTAAAGTATTAACATGTCCCTTTAATGTGTTAAAGTATTAAGATGTCCCCTTAATGTGTTGAAATATAAACATGTCCCTTTAATGTGGTAAAATATTTACATAGCCCTTTAATCTGTAAAAGTATTAACATGTCCCTTTAATGTGTTAAAATAGAAACATGTCCCCTTTATGTGTTAAAATATAAACATGTCTGTTTAATGTGGTAAAATATTAACTTGTCCCCTTAATGTGTTGAAATATAAACATGTCTGTTTAATGTGGTAAAATATTAACATAGCCCTTTAATGTGTTAAAGTATTAACATGAACCTTTAAAGTGTTAAAGTATTACCATGTCCCTTTAATGTATTAAAATAGTAACATGTCCCCTTAATGTGTTAAAATATAAACATGTCTCTTTAATGTGTTAAAACATTAACATTTCCTCTTAATGTGTTAAAGTATTAACATGTCCCTTTAAAGTGTAAAAGTATTAACATATCCCTTTAATGTGTTAAAATAGTAACATGTCCCTTTAATGTGTTAAAGTATTAACATATCCATTTAAAGTGTTAAAGTATGAACATGTCCCTTTAATTTGATATTTATCTTATTCAACTGTTGATTGCTTATATGTATATGTGTATTATATATTACATAAAAATATACAGTAACAAAGAGAAAAAATACAAACAGAATCTTTATTAACAATAACTAACAAAGAAAAAATACGAATAGAACTAAAATAGAGAAATTATACGTAAGATGAAGATGGTTTTTGTTTGTTTGACAATTTAGCGTCATTTTTATGCCTTCAAGGCTAATAGACGATCAATTAACGAAACCGTTCGTTCCTGGCATCCTCGAAGGTTAACCAGTACTCGGGCACACCCATCTACGCAAGATACTGATAAATGTCCAACTTGAATCAGCGGTGAGAGACGAATGACAATGAGACACACTGTCTTATATCAATTATCACGGACACTGTGACCGTGTGGAGATTCCAGCTTGATATTCAGAGCTAACAAGACCGAAACAAATAAGATGAAGATGTATGTTTATAAAACCACAGACTGTACCTTGAGCGCAGTTATGCACTCAATGCGCAAACTAATCTTTCAGATACAGTATAGATATAGAAATAGTCATGTAAGAATGTTTTAAAACATGTTATTTGAGTTTCGCGGAGACACTATCAGCTCCTAACTATTGGAAAGTGTTCGAGATATTGCAGTTGTTGTTTCGTATATCTAAATAAATTGATTTCTGTCATAATGGCTACGTACCCCGGAATTTCAGTTGTAATGTTACTTTTGTTTGTGTGTGTATTCGAAACAGTAGTTTGCGAAGAGCCATCATGTTCAAAGTTTGTATTCCAAGAACAGCTATTGGAGAAAATGGTACGCATGGAATTTAAAGTTGAAACCATGGTTACTGAAATAAAAACAACACAGGACGAAGTTAAGCGAGAACTGAAGTCAATACGTGATCACGTCATGCAAGACCTCGAGACAATAAAACTAGAAACAAAAACGATGAAAACAGACTTTGCACATCTAAAAGACGAAATTACCCGGGACTTTACTTTACAATCTGGAACGATGACGGAGACGTTCAAGCAACAAGAAAGTCAGATAGTAAGATTGTCAGATGATATTCGGCACCTTAAAAATGTAACGGTTAAAGAACTCACTGGTAAGTATGTATTTCGAACGATTTCCAAATAATTTAAAACATTAATTTCATTTTGTTGTTGTTATATCAAAGCATTATTTTGTATAAAAAAAATATGTACAAACAAGTTTTAAATATCAATGTTTATCATTTGAACAAAAAAAAGCAAATACAAACAATTTGGTAGATACAATTTATTTTAGATGTTTGCACACTTTAGTCTATGATTGTGTGTGTCGCTGTAGCAACGCTAAATGTTGAAATTCCGTTAAATGTTAAAGTTTCCACTAAATGTTAATAACTAAACGTTCAATGTTTAAAACTGAACGCTAACTCCATTGCCAAAGTTATTTTACTTTCGTTTCGAAGAGACACACTGGTGTATGTAAAGGTCAGGGACTCTCTCTCTATACCCTGATATATCTAAATAACGCCAAATCACAGTAATATATATAAATATAAAAGCATTCGGACACCACAATATCACCGATTGAACAAACCGGATACTGACATAGTCGTCACAATGTTCGTTTATGTGATTAAGCCGTACGTCCGTCCTATTTACTTCCCTATGCAATGATAGATTTTTCTCATAATACAAGGTTGTATCAAGTGTAACCGACAGCTGACAACCTTCAATGTCAAGTCCGCACTGATGACACTTTATATGATCATTTATTCTGTAATTTCTTTTATTTTTGTGTTGTCAAAGATGATTTCCTTGTTACTTAAGATGAACACAAACCACGACACTAAAAAAGGGGTATCCATATCCTATGGATACATTTGTAGCTACTGGACATGTATAAAAGGGATTTACCTGAGTACATTGATATTTTCAATCATTTGTTAACGGATAATCAGGTTACCTTTAAAATATGGTAAACGTTGGAAAGAAGTGAAAACGTTCGACGACGAACCACGTATTTTCCTCTGTACAACATTATTGCACATACATGCAGCGCCATTGCACATTCGCCCAACACGATCGTGCTTAACTCATCGCCATCGCTATTGCATCTCCGCGCATCGCTACGGCACATATGGGAACTGCTGTTGCATCTCCGCGCATTGCTACAGCACATTCGGGAACCGCTATTGCATCTCCGCGCATCACTACAGCACATTCGGGAACCGCTGTTGCATCTCCGTGCATCGCTAAAGCACATTCGGGAACCGCTATTGCATCTCAGCGCATCGCTACAGCACATTCGGGAACAGCTATTGCATCTCCGCGCATCGCTACAGCACATTCGGGAACCGCTATTGCATCTCCGCGCATCGCTACAGCACATTCGGGAACCGCTATTGCATCTCCGCGCACCGCTACAGCACATTCGGGAACCGCTACTGCATCTCCGCGAACAGCTACAGCACATTCGGGAACCGCAACTGCATCTCCACGAACCGCTACAGCACATTCTGGAACCGCTATTGCATCTCCGCGCACCGCTACAGCACATTCGGGAACCGCTACTGCATCACCGCGAACCGCTACAGCACATTTGGGAACCGCTACTGCATCTCTGCGCATCGCTACATTACATTCGGGAACCGCTACTGCTTCACCGCACTACAGCACATTCGGGAACCGACACAGCATCTCCACGCACCGCTACAGCACATTCAGGAACCGCTACTGCATCTCCGTGCACCGCTACAGCATGTTCGGGAAACGCTATTACATCTCCGTGCACCGCTACAGCACATTCGGGAACCGCTACAGCATCTCCACGAACCGCTACAGCATATTCGGGAACCGCTACTGCATCTCCGTGCACCGCTACAGCACGTTCGGGAAACGCTATTACATCTCCGTGCACCGCTACAGCACATTCGGGAACCGCTACAGCATCTCCACGAACCTCTACAGCACATTCGGGAACCGCTATTGCATCTCCGCGCACCGCTTCAGCACATTCGGGAACCGCTATTACATCTCCGCGCACCGCTTCAGCACATTTAGCAACCGCTACTGCATCTCCGCGAACCGCTACAGCACATTCGGGAACCGCTACTGCATCTCCGCGCACCGCTACAGCACATTCAGGAACCGCTACTGCATCTCCGTGCACCGCTACAGAACGTTCGGGAAACGCTATTACATCTCCGTGCACCGCTACAGCACATTCGGGAACCGCTACAGCATCTCCACGAACCGCTACAGCATATTCGGGAACCGCTACTGCATCTCCGTGCACCGCTACAGCACGTTCGGGAAACGCTATTACATCTCCGTGCACCGCTACAGCACATTCGGGAACCGCTACAGCATGTCCACGAACCGCTACAGCACATTCGGGAACCGCTATTGCATCTCCGCGCACCGCTTCAGCATATTCGGGAACCGCTATTACATCTCCGCGCACCGCTTCAGCACATTTAGCAACCGCTACTGCATCTCCGCGAACCGCTACAGCACATTCGGGAACCGCTACTGCATCTCCGCGCACCGCTACAGCACATTTGGGAACCGCTATTGCATCTCCGCACTACAGCACATTCGGGAACCGCTACAGCATCTCCGCGCACCGCTACAGCACATTCGGGAACCGCTACTGCATCTCCGTGCATCGCTACAGCACGTTCGGGAACCGCTATTGCATCTCCGCGCATCGTCATTATTTTTCTGGCAACACCATCGGACATTTTGCATCACTGGTATTCTATGATTTGCTTCGTGGAAGATATTTACTTTTAAACTGTAATAGACTGACTGATTGTTTGATAAAATAAGGGGTGGAATTTCAAATTACAGCTCCTAAATAAGAAAAAGATTTTCTTAATAATTCACAGTTGGCTTTGGGATATACGACAAATTTTTGAAGTGGATCTTAAATTTCGGGAATGTACTTCAATGAATCTCGAATATAAGGTGGTGAAATTTCATATATTATTTTATATATTAGTATTGCGTTTTGATATTTTACCTTGTAACACCATGTAAATGTTAATAAGATTTGATCGTTTAAAGATTTATTAAAGAAACTATTCATTACTCAATTTTAAAAAGAAAAAGTTATAGAAACTATTCACTACCCAACTTCCTTTTAATTTCTGATAAGCACATGGTGGGAAGTAAAATTGTTGCTCCGCTTAAAATTGATAACTAAAAGAAAATTTAGTTATTAATAACCAAGGAACAAGTTTAGTTATATTGCGAATAACTTCGTTCAGCGTGTGATAACTTACCATAAAATTGTAGAGCTTTTATTTACATGTAAATTGTGTCGTAAATGTTGTGTCATGGCTTTTCGCGTAGCCTGTGTGTCCCTATCACGAGTGTACATGCGTCAGTCATTTTTCACAAGTCTTTAAATATTTGTATTCTTATTCTCATCAACATATTGAAGCCATGGCCTAGATTCGCCAATAAAAGTAATCAAAGCTTATATTTAACCTCTATATTTATCTTTTATAATACAATTTAAAAAAACACAGACGCAACTTGGTACATGTGTTTCAGTATAACACACAAAACCTTTGTTGGATGATAAATGGGTTTGGCTCACCATCAAATTAAAATGTTATGGATTAAACCGGGACATATTAACACAATATCAATATTGTATAAATTGTATTTGTACACTTTGTACAAATCGAAATATATATTTGTTTTATTTTGTTCTCTTATATAATTTGCAGATTTGACTTTCACACCGACTGTTGCCTTCAAGACACGTGTTGTTGCCGATACAAGTCCGGCTACAAATCAGATTATCATATTTACAACCAACATGCTGAACGAAGGTCAAGGCTATGACAATGCTACCGGTTTATTTACAGCACCGGCAGACGGGGTGTATCTGTTTACAGTCCAGTTTTGTACACAACCTAAAACAAAATATATACATTTCAGTATTGTTGTAGATAATAAAAGCATCCAAACCGGAGTTATGGGTGATTCAGACGGTCATGTTTGTCATTCAACTGATGCCGTCTCCATCATGAAATCCGGAATGCGTGCATGGGTAAAATGCAAACATGGGTATTCAGTCTCCTTCCTTTACACTGACTCCTACCGCTGGAACACATTTTCAGGCGTCCTTCTTCATAAATAAAGCAGTGCAGTACATTTTGTCAGTGTCAAATTGTCAAGTATTTGCAAAAGATCACGGCTAAATATATGTAATATCTCATATGATAATCAAAGGATGTACAATGTTAACTTTTTACAGGGATCAATATGGACATAATTAAACACTAGACACTGTTTAGCATATACTTTTTTTTGTAAAACAAATTGGTAGTATTATTTTAATGTAATATGTTTACGTAACTAAAGTCAAAGCCAAAGTAAAGGTTGAGACTGTTAAATAAATAATCATGTGCAGGTAACAAATCTTAAACCTCTTAACGTATCGCGATATATTGTCAATACGACTACTACTTTTACTATTTCTACTATACTACAACTACTTTTATTTGATACAATATCAAGGCCTCTGTGAGTAGTCATGAATCCTTAACTGTATCTTACTAATATAAAGCTATCACTTCTTGTATGCAAGTCTTGATATTGTATCTATGGTTTGCATTGTAGCTAGGCGCACTTGCCGTAATCTGGTCGGTACATTTATGTACTGATTATTTACAAATAATTATCTCCATATATATATATATATATATATATATATATATATATATATACATAAAGTGTATATAAATAGCAATGTACAGGGCTATGTGGCTAACCATTAACAGTAAATACTTCTGTAAAATGGTGATAGGTAATGTCATATGGCGTTATTAATGTCATTGGAATTAATTATAAAGTTACGCAATACTATTAATAAAATAATATTAAAATTAAAAATAGTTCATTTGAAATAAATGATACCAGTGCAGCCAAATATCAATTTACGTCCAATTTACCATACCAACAACAATAACTAAAAATTGTCGAGAGTTGATGGCATACGCTAGATTGTTGATATTCTTATATTGACAATTACTGATGATAAATGGTAATTAAGGTTATATACGATATTGTTTTATTGATAAAAGCATACCATTGTAACCTAACACAAATAGTGTGTACAGATACACTTTCAATAGAATTCAATTCTACTGAAGATATACGTTGGGTCTTACTTCACTTATTTTTAGCTTAATATATTGGTTTTACATATAGAAAATAACCATAGTTGCACTCAATTTAACATTTCACCATAACTTTGACCAGTACAATATAAATCCATATTGTACAGTGAACTGTATAATAACCTTATAATAACGGGTTAGGTTAACCGTGCAAATTACGTTGCATATGGTTTCCAATGACTGGTACGCCGTATAGAAATACAAAGTCATGTTTACACGATACAGATACAGATACACGTAAATAGGTAATCAAAACAAACATGCATAACACAAGTGTTTAATTGGAATGAATCATGAACCAATATCTGTAAAATTCACAAAATGAAATATATTAAAACTGCAGTCAGACCTATCCTTTCACCTTTATTTTATAGAGTCCTCCGCGGCCGAGTGGTCTAAGGCGCCGTCTTAAGATCACTTACCTCTCATCGCTTAGGTCATTGGTTCGAGTCCCGCTCGCTCCAAAAACTTTATCTGAGAAAGTTTCCAGTAATTGCGGAAGGACGGTGTTTCTACTCAGTCTGAGGTCTTCCACCACAAGTGAAACTGGATATGCCATATATAACCTGAAATGTGTTGAAAATGGCGTTAAACCCCATTAAAAAACAAAAAACAATACAAAATATATATATATAACAAACGTGGACAGCCAGTAATCAAACCATTGAACAGACTGCTTGGCCAAATTTACAGGGACGATACCACCAAGTTCCTGCGTGTAAATAATAAAATGATGAATATCGAATTTTGTTGATATTTCCAACAGTAACAGACTGTTTCCACATACGTCTTTATATTTAAAATATAAAATGATAGTTCTGAAAACATTTTAAAAGTACATGTATGCATTTCCTTCGTTTATATTCCATGTAGATCATTTAGAACTTTCCCTGTATTTACAGTGACGTCTACAGCGCCACCTAACCAACAATAATGGACTGTAATTTTAAAGTTAAGGGTCACAGCCAGGCAGTAGTAGGTTACACTAGAACATGTTTGCGGATATATATGTAAAATAACTCATTATACTATTACAATTGCTTGGAACTTTTTAGATTTAAATACTTTTTCTCTAAAATATTGAAAATTAACAAAAGAAATATATCAATGTTCATATTCAACCATGAATTTCTTCAGATTGTCTATTCCTTATAGCACACGTAATCTGTTTTCGTGTGTTACGGATATTTCGTGTTCTTTAAGCTTTTGAAGGTATTTGCCGGTTAACGTATGAACTGTTTGATATCTGCCATACTTCAGCAAAGTTCCTGAGTGGGTAGACACAGTCCAGCCGTGAGAATAGTTACATCATTTAAATCTGCCATATATTCGGTGTCATTCCTATCCAAGGTCGCCACAATTATTTTCGAAGTGAGCAATATGACAGAATTTGAACATTTAAATTGACTCACTAGCTGAAGTGAGCAGTTGTCATGTAATTACATGTTTCGTTTTTAACGAAAACCAAGAATATAAGTATAAACATTTAAAATAGTTTTTTTTATTGGACGTTTACTCAGATCAGGCACCAAAACGAATCTTAATTAATAAGATTGGATTATTTAAAGATTAAATCAATTGATTTAAGAAACTATTCGTTATTCAATTTTAAAAAAAAAATCAAAATTATTGAAAAAACGGATTATCTCACACTTTCCAATGAGATTCAGTGTTGTTATATTTCCTGACTTACTTGAATCACGGAGAAACATCGTCCCTTGGGTTCTAAAACCTGGTTTACGACTGCACAAAATCCACGTTAACCCGCCGTCGTAACCTTATAAGATACAGCGGAAATAAAAGGAGCAACCCTGACTAATATCTTGCAATTTAAATGTGGCAACACGCACATGTATATGTGCCGGTAATGCTACATATGTGGCTATATAAAAATGACTTTGCATATAATTAAGGATATGGCAAGACTGTAACCAAAATTGTCATTTCCAGGATAACTGCGTCAAGCGTTATAGTATAAAACGTAATATTTGAACAGAACAGAATAGAACATACTTTTATCTAATATAACTTGAACATTATACAGTTCATCGTTATATATACAAACAGTACAATACTGTACGAGAGTGAACATTATACAGTTCATCGTTATATGTACAAACAGTACAATACAGTACGAGAATGAACATTATATAGTTCGTCGTTATTTACACAAACAGTACAATACAGTACGAGAGTGAACATTATACAGTTCATCGTTATTTACACAAACAGTACAATACGGCACGAGAGTGAACATTATACAGTTCATCGTTATTTACACAAACAATACAATACGGCACGAGAGTGAACATTATACAGTTCATCGTTATTTACACAAACAATTCAATACGGTACGATAGTGAACATTATACAGTTCATCGTTATTTACAAACAGTACAATACAGTACGAGAGTGAACATTATACAGTTCATCGTTATTTACACAAACAATACAATACAGTACGAGAGTGAACATTATTATGTTACATACATGAAGTAAAAAATAAAACAGATAGTTACTATGTACATTTACATATTAATTGTTTGAATTGAACGCATTTGATCTTTGCTTAAATGCCTTGATACAAAATACAGCTAATTTATCTAAAACTATTAGTTTAAAAGCCTTTAAAAGGTCAGTAAATTTATACATACTCCGACGATGTTAAAAATAGTAAGGTACGTACTGAATTCATAGAAAGGACATATTATATAAATATTGATCTTGGTGGGCTTATAAATTATACAATATTATGTACTCATGTTCATGTTAACTCTACTTGTCTTAACAGCAGTTTGCATGTGTTAATTATCTCCCTTACTCCACTAGTAAAGAAACACATTGTATTTAGTGATAGAAAACTAGATCCTGAATGCTGTTGTTGTTGTTGTTGTTGTAGTATGGTGCTAAACGTCGCGTTCAACAATTGTTACGTCATATCGCGACGGTGTCTTCTTATAAGAATAATAAATGAGGCTGTGTTTAAACTGGTATTTTCGACATATTACGGTATTTATGGATATTATGGCATTAAGTATTTAATTTTATGATTTTGGAGATAAACTAGTACGCACTATTCATGTTGAGGCCCGAATAGCTCAATCGGTAGCGCGTCTGGCTATCGATCCAGGGGCCGAGTTCGAATCACCCACCCGGCGACAGTCTCCATGATGATTAATATACGACATTGTGTCTCATTATCATTCATCTCTCACCGCTGATTCAAGTGGGAAAGTTATCAGTCACTTGCGGAGTGCTTGAGTACTGGTTAACGTTTCAGAATCCCAGGAAACAGTGATAAGTTTATCTGAATGTCTGTTAGCCCTCGATGGCATAAAAATGAAGCTAAATATTCAATCATTCAATCAATCAATCAATCATGTTGATGTACATGTACGATACTTCTCATGGGACTCAGGCATGTCAAACTAAACACCTGGTCGTATAGAGTGCTGGCGCCTCTAACGCTGATGATCGCTGGTTCGACCCCAGGCTCGTGTAACAATAAAGTTCTACGACATCTCTACGAATGGTACATTAAAGTATATGTTGTTCTTTTTATTTATTATTAATGTTCTAATATGAATAACATATCAGTGCGGTTACTGTGAAGCAACCCACCTGCTTCCTTGGTTTTTGTTCTTTACAATCAATACGCTTTGTGAGGCCCTGAGAAATAAATAGTGAAACTCTTATATGATGTTCATGCCGTCTATTTCATTAACCATGAATATATACATGAAAGAAATGTAAATTAACAAGTATATCTTATTTCAATCAATCAGAATTGGTCATTAACATTATTTCTTTTAATTAATCTGTTTCAATCTAATTAATATTTTATTAAGTTTGGTTTAACAAACATCTTATTGTTAATTACATTATTATAATGATAGAAAAAACAAACAAATAGATTACCTGAGAAATAAATTGTCTTTTCGCACGCGCGATGTATCAAGCGTCTATATACAAAATCATTAGTGTTGGCATGCCTTGCAAAGATTACAGTTATCTTTATTTGCATAATCAGAATTGATATTAGCACTGACCAAATATTTTCATCAATTAACTGGTTGGTTACATGGAAGTGGCGAATGTTCAATAATTTTACTAAACGACCAACCCCTTGTGGACTCTTAATATTGACAGTAATAATGTGATTTGTCACGTAATGGCACGCGTGACAGAATCAATTACATTTGATGCAATGACGGATCATGATGGGAAACATGAGCGTGCAATGGGAAAATGAAAGAATGTGCTAAACGCATCTTAACTGCTCCAGTTATCACCAAAATTGATCACCAATTTAACTTAAGAGTAGAAATGTACCTAACTAATATGCATAATATCGACCCTTAAATGGTGCTCATTGTTTCTCAGTGCGTACGAATACAGTAAAGACTTACTGACTACGCTCGTGAAAACGATACATATTTATCACAGGCATTAATATTCATTTAATAAAAGAAAATAATCTTGCCTCAAGTCATAACTTCTTTGGTGACTTTGTATGATTCCTTGTTGATGGACACCATCTTAAAATAATCTAACTGTGGCATCAAAATAGAGAAAATATCCAAATACCTGCGTCCATGAAATGCTGAATGTATTCACATACGTTAGCATGTTCAATGACAATGGGTTTAAAAGGATTATATCACGAAAAAAGTGCTATAAATGTCTCGAAAAATAAAATTATTTTAAAAAACCCAAAGAGCATCTCATTTTCATTAAATATCTCAACAAGTCAGCAGTAAAATATAGGTCCATATTAGGAGTATTGTAAAACAAACGGAACGTATGAAATATTTGGTAAAAAATATATTATCTTTAAAAATGTTACCTAATAATATACGTTTATAGGGATATACAATATCAGAGTTACATTGTGAAGCGCTTTTACTGTGTATAAAGAAGCAACTGGTATAGACTAAAGAGTGGTTGATAGACAGTAAAACAATGAGCTGCAGTAAGGCTGAAAAATTAAATCTAATATTGATCAACGGTGTGCCTGTGTCAGTATAGGTTTTTAAACAAGTCATGTAATTGGAGAGAGGTAAATTAGAAACAGGTCTGAGACCAGCTCAGTATCGATCTTCAAAGGCAAGAAAACAAGTTGATTTCTAGGATAACAAACGTAAGTGTAAAGGTCTAACCGTCGCCCAAGGTGTCCATGCATGAGTTCAGAACGTCCAAAGAAAATACTATTTAAGAAAACAAATAATGATGTTATGAAAAGCATGAAACTGTTTGGAATGTAAAATGGAAAGGATGTTAGCAATGGTATACATAATGAATTAAGTGTATGCAAGGATCGATGTTTGGAATAAACAAGTAAAGTGTACAGTAATTTGATAAAAAGCAACATCTTTCGGATACTTGAAACAATACTTCAATGATTATAGGCACTTGGTGTCACATTGTAGTGAAAAACAGAACAAATCAATCTTAGGTACATTCAAGCAGTAGCAACATAAATAATATGTCTGCTCAAAGCAGTAATTACAATTAAATACAATTTAACAAAAGTAACTTTACGTGCGTTGCACTTGCAAACTTCCACATACATCGCATACATATGCACACGCAAATGAATAAAAAACACGTACGCCAGCGAGCATTCATACTTTCACACGTGCAAAAATGTTTCTAAAAATTTATATAGTTTTAATTTGTATTGGCACAGCTTACAAAAAAAAACATTTCGCAGTATGATAAATAAATCATTCATTATATAATCATTTTAATAGGCATTAAAGAAAAAATACGGCTCTCACATGTACATGTGCATGTTCACGCATTCGCTTACACGTGTATGCGAATGTCAGTATATACCCTTAGACACGTGTCTTCTACGCACGCTTGTACGCACACATACACATACATACATAGCTGTGCATGTACAAAATAACCAATACAAATACAAATAACGCTGATAACACGTGGTGTATTAGCTTGATCATTATATTATATAGTTCAATACACATGTATAAGTTGCAATGAATGTGAAGTTTTAGGCCTATAGAGTTCAATACTGTAAGTCACAATAAATACAATCAATATCCATGAAATTTCGATGATTTCTAAATAAGGTACTCATAACATCAGAATTTAGTGATTTTAAGCACTGCATGCAAGAAAGATAACAACAGGCAGAATTTAAAGCGATGTTCCGTTAATTGTACTGTATTGTAATAAAACCGAATTACATGTAGGCCTATTCAAATCCGCCAGTCGCTCGTATTAGTATAACGTATCTAGGTTCACAGTGATTCACTGATGCATATAACCACACGGAGAGTGAATACCACTGGCATGTTGCCAAATACAAATGTTGGTTATGTCTCTTTTTGGCTCCACTGGACTGAAGGGGGCTAGGTCATCTTCCTGCGTTGTTCTATGAACGCTGTTGCTGTTGTCCTTAACCAATATATTGCCGTCTGATGACCATGCACCTATCAAATGTTTTCCTTTGACCAGATGACGGGCTTTATATAACAGGCCATTTCGAAACTTGGTCAGATCCTCGTTGATGTATTTGCCCATATAACCACGATCATTGGCTAGGGTACGCGCGCGGTATAACTTCTGGCGAGTTCGATACGACCCAAACTTAACAATGATGGCTCGGGACTTGGAACAACCGGGCTTTCCAACTCGATGGGATCGATCAATATCGCATAGTTCGATGTTCGCGTTAATAGCCTTGGCCATGTTCAACACCAGAGCATCAGTGTCTTCCCGGGAAGACTCTCGTCAATGCCGGAAATCCGTAAACAATTTCTACGGCTGTATTGCTCTCTAGCATCTGCTGCAGATTCTAGGGAAGCCACTCTCGTCTTAAGAGCGACATTTTCAGATCGGAGCGCTACCACTTCATCCTTTAAGGCATCAACAACTCCACTGATAATGTTGCTCACCATATTTTTCAATTTTACTTCAAAGGTAGTCTGCAGGATAGAAGCAATTTTGTCTATATCCTGATCACCGAGGACAATATTGTTGAACACTTCAGATGAGGCTGTGGCTGCTATATCTGACATGTCTGATATATTAACTGGATCACACACTTTAATTTTGTTTAATTCAGTAGAGTCGAGAGGTGACGATAACTCTCTTTTTTGCTTTTAGGTATTCCGCGGAGTTGACGTTGATATTGCATTCATACTATTAACGTGAAACCTCAGCTCCGTGCAATAGTGAACTATCTATTTGAAAGTTGAGCGTGCATCTTTTATGTATAGCGTGCAATACTGAACTATCTAGATGTAAACTAAGGGTTTAAATTTCACAAACTCATCAAATACGCAACACTATATCCAAATTTCATCACCGAGTGTTCCTTATATACATATAATGGTACTGTCAGTGTCCGAACCTCCGGAATCAAGACGTTAAAGCATAATATTGATATTTTGACTCTGTCGATAAGATTTATAAGCTATCCGCCATTTATTATCACGTGGTCCCTGTTTACCTTTATATCGTCATTTTGACACTTTCTAAGGTGAAATAAATAGTATAACGTGTAAACCTGTATAACGGATCATACTGAAATCAAAATGTAATCCCGTGACTCATTTAATATGTTGCAATTTTAAGCAGGAAATCTGTTTTAGTCTAATATTTTGGCATGTTTAAATAGATATCCTTTTGGATATGCGGGATCAGTGAGTATATATAGGGATGGTAGATTTTAAAATAATGTACAGGTAAACTTTTTTTCTCTTTGTTCAGTTGTGTTAGCAGGCAAAACTCAAGGAAAGATATGATTGAAACATGTCTGAACGTATGAAAAAACACATTTATAGACAACAACGCACAGGAGTATGCGTTTAAAATCATTCAGTGACGACACACTGAATACATTGTGTTAAATTCAAGATACAGAATTAAGAGTGTTCAAATTTAACAAATTTTGTATGACACAGAATGAAGTGTGCTGAATCTTCAAAATAGTGCCGACACAAAGTAGGATAGGTAAACCAACAACAAATAAACACATTATCCATATCATGAAAAGTAAAACAGAAGAATATTTGAAAATAATTTGAAAAACAATCATTCGAAAAGAAGTGGCCATGTTTCATAATTATAAATATTTATTCTGTCCAAGTAAAAGTAGATTTAAAAAATAATGCATTCATATCCCAATTTCCAAGACTCTTTTTTTTTTCTTTTTAAATCCACATTTCAAACATGACAATGCTTTAAAAGTGTTTCAAATACGTAAGAATGTCATCAAATAAGTTAATAATTAATTTTAAATATGATGAAACAACGTTTATTTTTCACCGCCATTTTGCGCCGGAATACCCCAAATATGCACTTCCCATTTCTTATGGGTGTGTGAAGTTATACGTTTGTATTTTCTTTTCATTATCTTATAGGAACTATTAAAAACTTAAACTTGATTTAAAATTATTTTATCCAGGTTGGATTCATCAACTTTATATGTAAACCACGCTAGTTGCCCTTCTCCCAGGGAGCAAGCCCCTATTGGACGCAACCATAATGTGTAACAAACATTGGGAGATGTTGATAACAGAAAACACAACTAAGAAGGCCAAGCTTTCTTCATAAATTATTAATTGTTATTGATTAAAACTGTTTTTAATAGCTTGTGTTGTCAAGTAAGTTTATATGTTACCATTTGTTAATTATAAATCTTTAAGTGATTGCGACCGTTTCAAAATTACAATAAAGGCTCTGGGGTGTACAAAAAGCGGCGCGGTTTTGCAGATGTTGAATATATCCGTAAACGTTCGGAAATTTCCGGTCATCGTCGATTAAAATGCGCGACAACACGGATAAGCGGTTCAATTTAGAATTATATATATATGTGATGTTTCAGGTTCGATCTCCAGCTCGACCATATGGACGCTTAAAAAAATAACAGTCAGGACTGGTTCTACCCAGGAAAAGATTCGAGTGAGATTCATATAGCTTACTTCTCAATCGAGCTAATATAAATAAGTATACCTTAAATTACCAAAATGACGCAATAATCGTGAAATCTATATATTTCATTGTTTTATGTTTGTGCTGATACTAAGAACAGACACTTTACTCTTCATGATTTTTTTCTCAGAAACTGTCTTAACTCATTTAAAATTGATATAACTATTGTGCGGTAGGTTACGTTCGAAAAAGCCTTGTACAGATAGCGTTGTGATATACCTTCAAAATGTGTACAAACAACGAAGACATTGTCAAATTGATTTGCAGCGATATTTTCGTATATTTTATTGCTAATCACAGCCCAGGTCCTTTATTGTTAGATATGTTGTGAAGCGCAATCCAGGTCCTTTATTGTTAGATATGTTGTGAAGCGCAATCCAGGTCCTTTATTGTTAGATATGTTGTGAAGCGCAATCCAGGTCATTCATTGTTAGATATGTTGTGAAGTGCAATCCAGGTCCTTTATTGTTAGATATGTTGTGAAGCGCAATCCAGGTCCTTTATTGTTAGATATGTTGTAAAGCGCAATTCAGGTCTTTTATTGTTAGATATGTTGTGAAGCGCGCCCTATGTCCTTTATTGTTAGATATGTTGTGAAGCGTACTTCATGCCCTTTATTGTTAGATATGTTGTGAAGCGTACTTCATGCCCTTTATTGTTAGATGTGTAGTGAAGCGAAACCAAGGTTCTTTATGGTTAGATATGTTGTGAAGCGCGCCCTAGGTCCTTTATTGTTAGACATGTTGTGAAGCGCAAACCCAGTTTCTTTGTTGTTAGATTATGTTGCGAAGCACAGCCCATGTTCTTTATTGTATATTGTTCTATATGTATACATTAAGAAATATGGCTTTTGCAGAATATTTAAAATAGTAAACATTACCTCAATTTGGTACGATACAGTGAAAGCATACTATCCATTAGAAGGGACGAAAGTCGTCGGCGGGCAAGAACTGTCTTACCTTTACACAGGCTGCTTCAGTTCCTTGCTGAGGCACAAAACAGATCTCGGGATCCATTTAGTTTTGTGGTTTTCTAGTATAACAAATAACCTGAAATCCTCATTAATAGAACAGAACAGAATATAGATTTTATTTAGATTTGTACGAAGAACACCAGCATAAATGATACAGTCAATATAAACGTATAGTCACTGAACAGCAATTATAATTAAATTCTTACAAAAGCATGACCACAGTATGTAATTTATAGTTCAGAGTATGAGGTCTGTCCATCCCCAGGACGCGATTGTATTCTTGCAAATGTTCAGTCGCTGGTCGTGGCGGATTGAACGCCTTTCTATATTCTCGCTGACTTTCTATATCTACAATTGTTTAATCTCCCGGGATTGCTTTGCATGTTACAGTTTTCTTATCTGTATTGCATGCACATTGATCAAGTGGTTTTCATAAATTTCCAACTGGTTATGCAAACTTTATTACTTCTCATATGTCGGTTAACATTCTGTGCTAGAATTTGTCTTCTGTATAAATCTCCCTTTTCTCGCTTCCTTTTCCAGCGGTCAAATTATATATATAAATATCTCGCCTTACAGGTGTTTTTAAAATTA
The DNA here is from genome assembly GCA_029582155.1 of Panopea generosa. NCBI lineage: Eukaryota > Metazoa > Mollusca > Bivalvia > Adapedonta > Hiatellidae > Panopea > Panopea generosa. The sequence continues at coordinate 52,750,519 of CM055896.1, forward strand.
AAAAGGAAGATAAGTAAATAAAAATACGACCCAGCCTGCCAAAAATACATACGTAGAATTGACTATGAACATATTATACAAATATATATAGTATGCATTCAATTTCTATTTAATACTGTATTACTAGTAGTATTGACACGAGGACAAATTGAGTCTACAGTTTGGACAGATATGTCGTCAAGCTTAAGATTATATTAATAAAGATATACAGACACGAATAGCTGGAACACCACATATAATAGCTTGGATTGCTGGAACACAACATATAGCTCGGATATCTGGTACACAACATATAGCTTGGATAGCTGGAACACCACATAAAGCTGGGATAGCTTGAACGCCACATATAGTTCGGATAGCTGGAACACCACATATAGCTCGAATAGCTGGAACACCACATATAGGGCGGATAGCTTGAACACCACATATAGCTCACGACATATAGCTCGGATAGCTGGAACACCACATATAGCTCGGATAGCTTGAACACCACATATAGGTTGAATAGCTCGAACACCACATATAGCTCGGATAGCTGGAACACCACATATAGCTCGGATAGCTTGAACACCACATATAGCTCATCACATATAGCTCGGATAGCTGGAACACCACATATAGCTCGGATAGCTTGAACACCACATATAGCTCGGATAGCTTGAACACCACATATAGCTCGGAGAGCTTGAACACCACATACAGCTTACCATATATAGCTCGGATAGCTGGAACACCACATATAGCTCGGATAGCTCGAACACCACATATAGGTCGGATAGCTGGAATACCACATATAGCTCGGATAGCTGGAACACCACTTATAGCTCGGATAGCTGGAACACCACATATAGGTCGGATAGCTGGAACACCACATATAGCTCAGATAGCTGGAACACCACATATAGTTCAGATAGCTCGAACACCACATATAGCTCGAACCACTTATCTTGTCCTCTTCGAATTTCTATTTCGATGTATAAACTTTTTGGAAACTAATGTTTAATGCTATCTACGTAAAATGATTTACGTGCCCAGATTGTTTTTTTTTAACTTGGTCATGTTCCTTTTTCAACACATAATAGTTTACATATGGCATAGTCAGTTACACACTGGAGGATTATGGAATGGCATTTAAGTAGGAAATACATGTATGTAGGTGTCCTGTGGTGATGGCACTATACATGTTTATGTATGTTATAGAGAATTCCATGTCAGTGCCTGATAGTCGAAATTTTAGCAGGTGAGGTAGAGAGAAAATGTGTTAGAAATTGACGTGTACTTATTATTTTTTCGAGCCACATCTGATATCATGTTTGATTTGCGTGCCTGGTCTAGTTTTACTTAAATATCAACAACTTATTTTAGTCCAGCAAACAAACTTATGTGTCTAAAAATATTTCCAAATTTGATTGATTAAATCAAAACAAAAGAAACGTACTTTTTATGGAAGCTGTTCGACATATTAAACAATTGATCAACGGTTAAAAATTGTTTAAACGCGGTTTTAACATAACGCAAAAATAATTGTGAAGCGTGTGGTCCGGTGGTTGAGCACCGAACCCATTATCGGAGGGTCGTGGGTTCGATGTGTTCGGCCATGTGTGGTGCCCTTGAGAAAGACAATGTTTTCCGCATATGCTCAGTTCTTCACAGGAAGACTTCTAGTGTGATTTGTACAAAAAATTTGTTTCGCAATCGAAGTAAAACCAATAAGTTTAAACTAACGCAAAAACAATGACGTCATCAATTTGTGTGTTGCTGCCGAAGGGCTTCTTGGCAACATTAAACTAGCTTAATGTTTTTCATCACTCGATGAAAACTCAAAATTCGGTTTATAATTCTTATATTTACATTATCATTCTCTAGATATTTTAGATGAAACTGTTATGTTATTTTTGTAATTTTGATATTTAAAAAGCAAATTATATACATTAAACCGCAATCAATGTCATGAATGCAACGGCGACATTGTCAGCAATAAGTGCACGAATTTGTAGAACAACTTAGGGCAAACGTCACGTGAAACTATCTTCCGTCGTTTCTTCTCTTCCTCCTCCTTGCTCATTGAGACTGTGACACTTTCTTGATTGGGCTATCTGTAGTGACATTTCTTCAGATCACCATTTACATGCTCATTTCTACGGTGTTCCGTTTGGACCATCGGATTTTCCCCCCAAAACCACGATGCTCGAAACCATGATGATGAAAGTCGAAACTTCGATGATGAAAACGCGAAACTACGATGGTGAAAGTCGAAAATACGAAACTACGATGATGAAAACACGAAATCACGAAACTACGATGGTGAAAACGCGATGGAATTTCGCGTTTTCACCATCGTGGTTTCAATTTTCACCATTATCGTAGTTTCGATCTTCGACTTTCATCATCGTAGTTTCGACTTTCACCATCATGGTTTCGACTTTCACCATCGTACTTTCGACTTTTCATCATCGTACTTTCGACTTTTACCATAAAGACCTTAATGTCGAAAGTACGATGGTGAAAGTCGAAACTACGATGGTGAAAGTCGAAAGTCGAAACTACGATGCTGAAAGTCGAAACTCCGATACTGAAAGTCGAAACCACGATGATAAAAGTCGACTTTCGTGGTATGGGGTTCAGAAATAAAAAAAACGCGATGGTCCAAACGGAACACCGTACATATCATTTGTTAAGACATCCGGTTCAGATATTACAACCAAATATTGGCTAGTGTGTGTTGGCTTGCGGTACATTATGGTCTTCAGTGAGCCGTCCTGATTCCTGATTGTGTTTGTATTAAAGAAAGCCAGTGTGTTGTCCTCTTCTTTCTGTAAATGTGGTCAGTAAATTCATCAACGCACTCTACATTCTGCTTAGTGTGAGTGTCATCTACATAACGGTACTACAAACTCGGGGGTGGGGTTGAAAGTGGCAGTGACTCGAAATACGAAACCGGTGGCGGAGAAAATTAAGTTTAGATACACCCCTGCAACCTAATCATTAGAAAGCTGAAGTTCTTAGAACAAGGATAATTGATTGTTTGAATATTTAACGTATTTTTCTGCCATGCAGTGCTAACAGACGATCAGTTAACCTAACCACTGTTTCCTGGTATACTGGAAGGTTAACCAGTACTCGAGCACATCCCATCTCCGCAAGTAACTAATAACTTTCCCACTTGAATCAACAGTGAGAGACGAATGATAATGAGACGCAATGCCGTATATCAACCATTACGGAGATTGTGGCCGTCCTGGATTCGAACTCATGACCCCTGGATTGATAGTCAGACGCGCTAACGACTGAGCTAATCGGACCCGGCTAGTACAAAAATAAAAGCCATGGTTGACCTTCAAATGATATGTATTGGATATAATAAAGTGTAAATTTATTAATAAAACCTTGAAAACTATATTGATTGAAAATATTAAGAAGATTAAACTTGTCAAAAATAACACAAGCAATTATATACTCAAAGCATAACCGGTGACACAATTATGAAATGTAATCGAACCTAATGGCAAATCGACAGATCGTGAGAATTATTTGAATTTAACATCGTAAAATAACTTTGTTCATGTGATTTTTTTTTATTGTTATAAACGTCTCTATTGTCAAGAAGTCCTTGCCATTTTACACTTGACTTGTAATTCCCCCGGTATTTTTAAAGTGATAACTTCAGTATCTTAAAGTGCATGTATTCAAAATATGTACGAATAAATGTCTATCCTAGTTTCCGTTATGTCATTGAGAATAGATTACACTGTTCAGCTAATATTTGTATACGCTTTGAAACAAATAAATCATATATGAGCTATTGCTTCTTGGTAACATATCAAAACTGATGTACATGTATAAAAGAAGCATTAGAAACTAGAAAAAAAAACAACATTGTTTAAGCATATTGTTCATCTGCATTACCTTTAGTAACCTTAATTTAATATTCTGTTACTCTAAACTATATTTACATTGTTTTTGCAAATAGATGCAATGAGCTATCAATCACAATTGTTGTATAATTTCCAATAAAAGACATTACTAAGGGACGTGTTTTAGTGTCGCGTATGAATAAAAGAGAAGCCGGAACTACTTTACTTTTTTGGTTTCTGGTAGGTTGTTCCGGCGAATGGCAGTTTCTACAAAAAAAACTGTGCCTTTTTAAAATTTTACAATTTTAACAATTCTTAAAAATATCGAACAGTTCTAAAAGGTATAGCGCAACCTTTAATGACAGTAACCATGTTGGACCAATATATTAATAAGTTAACATCTTTGTATCACTGACAATCCACAATTAGTTTTGTATTGCCATCAACTAGAATAGATGGAAATATTTGGGCTACAATATTCGTTTTTGATAAATAAATTCACAAAAATTTTGTTTAAATTTGCACGACATTGTACATGTTTGACTGATATTATGCCTGTATCCCCGCCAGGTTTTGACCCTGGATCTATTTTCTCAGAAAGAAAACAATGTTGCAGTTACACCACAGAGACTAACCTAGCATCAGTCGTGTACAATCTTGCAAATTATTCAATTCAATTTAAAACAAAGCAAACGTTCAAACAACGAGTATTAAAAGTTACCATATAAAAGAGTATGATAAATCTGGAACTTACATTGATTCTGGATAAACACAACTCATGTGAGTGTTACGAAGGATTTTTTTCAACTTGAGCATTACCCCTCCCAGCTTGAACACTCATCCCATTGACAACCGTTTACTTTATAATCCATATCGGTTACTATATCCGTATCATCGCGGAATGAAATACATTAGTGTTAGTTCTTGTGCATGAAACCCGAATATAACTTGAACTCTTGTATTATGACACAATTAATGGCGTTTCCGGTTAGTAAGCGGTACAAAATGGCAGCTATGTTGCCGCCAAACATCGACCGAATAACGCGTTTTGTGCATCGTAGTCATTTTATTTTTTTTTAAATTGTTCAATTTTATTGAATCATGGAATATATTTTATTTGTTGAAAAGAAAAAAAAACATCGTCGTTAATCATTATTTATCATTTAGCATGAACTCAGTTTTATCTAAAATACGAACTATGTTTTGGTTCTATATTTTGTCTCATAATGGGCGTGGCTAAGACATTCACAGTGCTATTCTTAGGCCAATTAAAAAATGTGCGTGTATACTGTAAAAGGTATCAATAAAAGCAGGACAATTATTGAAACCGAATAAAAAAGTTTCATATTATGTAAGTGAAAATATGTATAAATATAAGGAATGAATTCTATAGTTTGATGTTTGATCGCGGATTGAAAAACATTAAGGTTGTTTACAGCTAGCCCTTCGGGCTTCACGCACTATAAACAGCCCTAATGTTTTCCAATCCGCGATCAAACATTAAACTATAGAATTCATTCCTTAAATAAATCATATTCTGTAGTATTGATGCTGTATTCAATTATTGCTGTTAAAGACGATTTCTACATTTTTATGCGCACCAATTCCGCGCACAAATGGAAGCAACTTTGTCGAGTTGTCCCAATGGTTTGACAGCTCGGTCTTGATAAGAAAAGACAATGAAAGACGTGAAAGAGCGATTTACAATAAAGACAGGTATTTAAAATAACATGGGTAAACTTATGATCAGTATCAATCGACGATAGAGTTCTCTTTTACCAGTCAGACCAGCCAATGCTACTACGCATTATTACAAATGACCCTATTTCGGATGGCATTTACGGATACGCCTGGAATTGGTATCTTGCGTTGTCTTCAGTATATAGCATACGCACAGCGATAAAAATAGTGTTTGTAGCAATTTAAACTGACTATTAAATATTAAAGAAGTCTTAATCTTTATACAAATATGTTTATTTAATATAAAAACTTTAATTTTGTAACTGCATTTTTATTAAACGATGACATACTAAAACCTATAGTTTTCTCCAATGACAGGGTAAAGTTTTTTATTGGTATTTTGATTGTCATAAGAAAGGATATCAGCATTTTGTGATATTTTAAGCAAACTTTTTCCATACACTACATCAAAATATAAAAAAAACGCTATATTTTAATTCCAAACAGTTAAATTCAGGCTTATAATTACCTTTTCCATTACATATATTGTTATCTTTATGCATCTATTTATTTTTTTTAATTAAATACTAGTTTAGATTTTTTTTTCGCATTTCTTGTAAATCCTACATCTTTTCTCCAAATATCGAGGACGGGTATGTTATTGAGGAGGTAATAACAAAAACTCTGTACGGTAACATTGTGTTTTTTATTACTGATATTTCATAAACATGCATTCAACTTAATTAATTGGAAGTTTCATCAAATTCTATCCATAGGAAAAAAATAACAAAAACTATAGAAATCGTCTTTAAGTGACTATACAGACTGTAGTAGGTAAAGTGGAATAGTCAAAACGCTGCAAGTCGAAGCGGCCTAAGCTGTGAAAATACAAGCTCAGCAGTAAACGGAGTATATTTCGTGTACGAATCAACAAAGATAATTTGATATTGTGATGGATGTGTAAAATAGTCATAGGACTGAAAACGGTAAGTATGTATTGTAATACGTTTTTTTTGTTGTATCTTACGATTTAGACTAGCGATTCCTAATCCCCTTTGGTGCTTACGTTTCTATCTTAAAACATCGGTGACGAACAATTTAGGTTAGTTTGTATCGTAATATGTACACATTTAAACAATGAAAATAAAACAACAGATAAAACATTCCTTGCCTATTCCAGTACCTGATATCTCCCTAATCAGGTAAATCGAATCCAATGAAAAAAAACCGGAAATTCTATGTCTGTCCCGCAATTCATGGCAATTGAACGTTTATTAAACTATGACGTCATTCAAACTATTCTTGAAGCAACTGTCCCATCAACTTGCTCAAATGTGGCTTTCCCAACAATGATATTTAACGGACCCAATCGGGAGAGCTGGGTCCGTTCAACAGACTAAAAGATTCATCCCAATGATGGCTGCTGCACAACATACAACGAAATGTCTAAAATCGTCAAGAAATTAAAATAAATAAGTTAAATATTGATAAAAGTTTGTGTATCTAATTGTATCGGCTTTAAGTTTATTTTATCAAACGTATGTATATTAAAATGATTGATAGATTGATGAATTGAATATTAAGAGTCATTTTTATGCCATCGAGGGTTAACAGACGACCAGTTAACCAAACCTATAAACAATCCATAGTATTACAAATACATATCAGCACGTTTTGTAATAATTTATCAAACATTTAACATATAGCGTATGTTCATTTGTTCATCCTATACACAATAGAAAATGTTCTATTTGTAGAAAAAATTGTCCCATATACGTGGCGTAATAGCTTTAACTCGCAAAAGCTAACATTAAGTTTCAAAGTTTATTAGCAACTCAGCAAGACATTTGTCTTTGGCCATTTACAATGTTACAGAAATATGACAAAGACAATAATATAAAGTTAAATACAATGTAAAATAATATTCAGACACAATGCAAATAAGTACATAATGAAAGTAGAATATTAATTAAGAAGAAACAGTCAAAGTTTGTTTCAAGAGTAGTTTTTCTAATGATTAATGTTTCTTTGATGAATTTTGAAAGTTTAAACATCTTTTTATTTTTTGCTGACATAAAAGTATTGAATTTGTGTATTGTAGGCCATGATATATGACCTAAATATGTCTAAAACAGTATACCTTGTTCACTGTAAAAATGATATTCAGATTCAATTACATTTTGATTACACAATTTACATAAACAGTTTTCTTTATCGATTCAATTTAATTTATCAAATTCGATTAATATTGAGTGTGAACTCAACCTAAGACATGAAACTTTTTTTCTCAATGCATCATATCATATCTATTTTATATAATCTTCGTAATAAAAGTAGATCTTAAATTTTGTATAATAAAATTGTTTAGACATATTATGTATCCAAGCATTCTATTCTTGACAGAATTGGTCACGTAACCGTCCTTTCAATAATGGCAAATAGTTAATATTAAAATCGAAGTAATTAAGTACATTTGCGAACACCAAGTGCTCAATTAAGAACAGCGTAAATGACGACGAGGTTTACAATATAAACAATGCATTTTATTATCTTGTTATCTATCAGTATACACTTTTAACCCTTTACTCCATGGATATGCGCGTTCCTGCACCAATCACAGAAGGCCTTTGAAAACAGTGCAGGAAGAGTTCAGATTGCTGAAAACAGTGCAGGAAGAGTTCAGATTGCTGAAAACAGTGCAGGAAGAGCTCATAATGAGCAATTTGAACACTTCTTGCAATGTTTTCCACTCTGTCAGTTAATATAAACATAATTCACCAAATAATTCAAAAGTTTTCTTTATTAGAGGTGTCCAAAGGCGTCTATATTAGAGGTGTCCAAAGGCGTCTATATGACGTAAAGGGTTAAATAGCATAGTTTATATTCAGATAAAATATTGACAAATAACTTTATTTACGGTCTGCCATACAAAGAAAGCAAAAGGTAAATCCACACAATAATGTGTTAAAATATTAACATGTCCCCTTAATGTGTTAAAGTATTAACATGTCCCCTTAATGTGTTGAAATATAAACATGTCCCTTTAATGTGGTAAAATATTAACATAGACCTTTAATGTGTTAAAGTATTAACGTATCCATTTAAAGTGTTAAAGTACTAACATGTCCCTTTAATGTGTTAAAATAGTAATATGTCCCTTTTATGTGTTAAAATATAAACATGTTTCTTTTAATGTGGTAAAATATTAACATGCCCCCTTAATGTGTTGAAATATAAACATGTCTCTTTAAAGTGGTAAAATATTAACATTTCCCTTAATGTGTTAAAGTATTAACATATCCTTTTAAAGTGTAAAAGTATTAACATATTCCTTTAATGTGTTAAAATAGTTAAATGTCCCTTTAATGTGTTAAAGTATTAACATGTCCCTTTAAAGTGTTAAAGTATGAACATGTCCCTTTAATTTGATATTTATCTTATTCAACTATTGGTTGCTTATATGTATATGTGTATTATATATTACATACAAATATACAGTAACAAAGAGAAAAAATACAAACAGAATCTTTATTAACAATAACTAACAAAGAAAAAATACGAACATAACTAAAATAGAGAAATTATACGTAAGATGAAGATGGTTTTTGTTTGTTTGACAATTTAGCGTCATTTTTATGCCTTCAAGGCTAACAGACGATCAATTAATGAAACCGTTCTTTCCTGGCATCCTCAAAGGTTAACCAGTACTCGGGCACACCCATCTACGCAAGTAACTGATAAATGTCCAACTTGAATCAGCGGTGAGAGACGAATGACAATAAGACACACTGTCTTATATCAATTATCACGGACACTGTGACCGTGTGGAGTTGCCAGCTTGATACTCATAGCTAACACGACACAAATCAGATGAAGATCTATGTTTATAAAACCACAGACTGTACCTTGAGAGTAGTTATGCTCTCAATGCGCAAACTAATCTTTCAGATACAGTATAGATATATAAATAGTCATGTAAGAATGTTTTAAAACATGTAATTTGAGTTTCGCGGTGACAGTATAAGCTCCTAACTATTGGTAAGTGTTCGAGATATTGCAGTTGTTGTTTCGTATATCTAAATAAATTGATTTCTGTCATAATGGCTACGTACACCGGCATTTCAGTTGTAATATTACTTCTGTTTGTGTGTGTATTCGAAACAGTAGTTTGCGAAGAGCCATCATGTTCGAAGTTTGTATTCCAAGAACAGCTATTGGAGAAAATGGTACGCATGGAATTTAAAGTTGAAACCATGGTTGCTGAAATAAAAATAACACAGGACGAAGTTAAGCGAGAACTAAAGTCAATACGTGATCACGTCATGCAAGACCTCGAGACAACAAAAGCCGAAATTATCCGGGACTTTACTTTACAATCTGGAACGATGACGGAGACGTTCAAGCAACAAGAAAGTCAGATAGTAAGATTGTCAGATGATATTCGGCACCTTAAAAATGTAACGGTTAAAGAACTCACTGGTAAGTATGTATTTCGAACGATTTCCAAATAATTTAAAATATTAATTTCATTTTGTGGTTGTATTATCAAAGCATTATTTAGGCATATGTACAAGCAAGTTCGAAATATCAATGTTTATCATTTGAACAAAAAAAAGCATATACAAACAATTTGGTAGATACAATTTATTTTAGATGTTTGCACACTTTAGTCTATGATTGTGTTTGTCGCTGTAGCAACGCTAAATGTTGAAATTCCGTTCAATGTTAAAGTTTCCACTAAATGTTAATAACTAAACGTTCAATGTTTAAAACTGAACGCTAACTCTATTGCCAAAGTTATTTTACTTTCGTTTCGAAGAGACACACTGGTGGATGTAAAGGTCAGGGACTCTCTCTATATACCCTGATATATCTAAATAACGCCAAATCACAGTGATATATATAAATATAAAAGCCCTCGGACACCACAATATCACCGATTGAACAAACCGGATACTGACATAGTCGTCACAATGTTCGTTTATGTGATTAGGCCGTACGTCCGTCATATTTACTTCCCTATGCAATGATAGATTTTTCTCATAATACAAGGTTGTATCAAGTGTAACCGACAGCTGACAACCTTCAATGTCAAAGCCGCACTGATGACACTTTATATGATCATTTATTCTGTAATTTCTTTTATTTTTGTGTTGTCAAAGATGATTTCCTTGTTACTAAAGATGAACACAAACCACGACACTAAAAAGGGGTATCCATATCCTATGAATACATTTGTAGCTACTGGACATGTATAAAAGGGATTTACCTGAGTACATTGATATTTTCAATCATTTGTTAACGGATAATCATGTAACCTTTAAAATATGGTAAACGTTGTAAAGAAGTGAAAAGGTTTGACGACGAACCACGTATTTTCCTCTGTACAACATTATTGAACATACATGCAGCGCCATTGCACATTCGCCCAACACGATCGTGCTTAACTCATCGCCATCGCTATTGCATCTTCGCGCATCGCTACAGCACATTCGGGAACCGCTGTTGCATCTTCGTGCATCGCTACAGCACATTAGGGAACCGCTATTGCATCTCCGCGCATCGCTACAGCACGTTCGGGGAACCGCTATTGCATCTCCGCGCATCGCTACAGCACATTCGGGAACCGCTATTGCATCTCCGCGCATCGCTACAGCACATTCGGGAACCGCTATTGCATCTCCGCGCATCGCTACAGCACATTCGGGGAACCGCTATTGCATCTCCGCGCATCGCTACAGCACATTCGTGAACCGCTATTGCATCTCTGCGCATCGCTACAGCACATTCGTGAACCGCTATTGCATCGTCATTATTTTTCTGGCAACACCATCGGACATTTGCGCATCACTGGTATTCTATGATTTGCTCCGTGGAAGATATTTACTTTTAAACTGTAAAAGACTGACTGATTGTTTGATAAAATCAGGGATGGAATTTCAAATTACAGCTTCTAAATATGAAAAAGATTGTCTTAATAATTCACAGTTGGCTTTGGGATATACGACAAACTTCTTGAAGTGGATCTTAAATTTCAGGAATGTACTTCAATGAATCTCGAATATAAGGTGGTGAAATTCCATATATTATTTTATATATTAGTATTGCGTTTTGATATTTAACCTTGTAACACCATGTAAATGTTAATAAGATTTGATCGTTTAAAGATTAAATCAATTTATTAAAGAAACTATTCATTACTCAATTTTAAAAAGAAAAAGTTGTAGAAACTATTCACTATCAAACTTCCTTTTAATTTCTGATAAGCACATGGTGGGAAGTAAAATTGTTGCTCCGCTTAAAATTGATTATTAAAAGAAAATATAGTTAGTACTAACCAAGGAACAACTTTAGTTTATATTGCGAATAACTTCGTTAAGTGTGTGATAACTTACCATAATATTGTAGAGGTTTTATTTACATGTAAATTGTGTCGTAAATGTTGTGTCATGGTTTTTCGCGTGGCCAGTGTGTCCCTATCACGAGTGTGCGTGCGTCAGTCATTTTTCCACAAGTTTTTAAATATTTATATTCTAATTCTCATCAACTTATTGAAGCCATGGCCTAGATTCGCCAATAAAAGTAATCAAAGCTTATATTTAACCTCTATAGTTATATTTTATAATACAATTTAAAAAACGCAGACGCAACTTGGTACATGTGTTTCAGTATAACCTCAAAACCTTTGTTGGATGATAAATGGGTTTGGCTCACAATCAAATTAAAATGTTATGGATTAAACCGGGACATATTAACACAATATCAATATTGTATAAATTGTATTTGTACAACTTTGTACAAAATCGAAATATATATTTGTTTTATTTTGTTCTCTTCTATAATTTGCAGATTTGGCTGTCGCACCGACTGTTGCTTTCAATACACGTGTTGTTGCCGATACAAATCCGGGTAAAAACCAGATTATCATATTTACAACGAACACGGTGAACGAAGGTCAAGGCTATGACAACGCCACCGGTGTATTTACAGCACCGGCAGACGGGGTGTATCTGTTTACAGTCCAGTTTTGTACAAACCCTGCAAAATATATACATTTCAGTATTGTTGTAGATAATGAAAGCATCCAAACCGGAATTATGGGTGATTTAGACGTTCATACTTGTTATTCAGCTGGTGCCGTCTCCATCATGAAATCCGGAATGCGTGCATGGGTACAATGTAACCAAGGGTATTCAGTCTCTATCCTTTACACTGGCTCCCACCGCTGGAACACATTTTCAGGCGTCCTTCTTCATAAATAAAGCAATGCAGTACATTTTGTCAGTGTCAAATTGTCAAGTATTTGCAAAAGACCACGGCTACACACACATATATATATATATGTGTGTGTGTGTTATCTCATATAATAATCAAAGGAAGTACAATGTTAACTTTTTACAGGGATCAACATGGACATAATTAAAAACTATACACTGTTTAACGTATACTTTTTTGTTTTAAGTTTGTTTGATTTTTTGTAATTGAAACATGTGCAGGTAATAAATCTTAAGCCTCTTAACGTATCGCAATATATTGCCAATACAACTACTACTTTTACTATTTCTACTACTACAACTACTTTTACTTGATAAAATATCAAGGCCTCTGTTAGTAGTCATGAATCCTTAACTGGATCCTACTCATATAAATCTATCACTTCATGTATGCAAATTTGTCCACCCTGTCTAGATGTGTTGCATGTAATTTAATAGTATATAAGTCATGGTCGAAACGAAATTTATTGGTTTGGCAGAGGCCTTGATATTGTATCTATGGTTTGCATTGTAGCGAGGCGCACTCGCCGTAGTCTGGTCTGTACATTTATGTCTTGGTTATACATAAAGTGTATATAAATAGCAATGTACTGATGTACAGGGCTATGTGGATCATCATTAACAGTATACACTACTGTAAAATGGTGATAGGTAATGCCATATGGCGTTATTAGTGTCACTGGAATTCAATATAGAGTTACGCAATACTATTAATAAAATAATATTAATTAATTAAAAATAGTTCATTTAAAATAAATGATACCAGTGCAACCAAATATCAATTTACGTCAAATTTACCATACCAACAATAATAATAATTAAAAATTGTCAAGAGTTGATGGCATACGCTAGATTGTTGATATTCTTATATTGACAATTACTGACGATACAAGGTAATTAAGGTTATATACGATATTGTTTTATTGATAAAAGTATACCATTGTAACCAAACACAAATAGTGTGTACTGATACACTTTCAATAGAATTTAATTCTACTGAAGGTATATACGTTGGGTCTTACTTCTCTAATTTTTGGCTTAATATATTGGTTTTACATATAGAAAATAACCATAGTTTCACTCAATTTAACATTTCACCATAACATTGACCCGTACAATATAAATCCATATTGTACAGTGAACTGTATAATAACCTTATAATAACGGGTTAGGTTAACCGTGCAAATTACGTTGCATATGGTTTCCAATGACTGGTACGCCGTATAGAAATACAAGGTCATGTTTACACGATACAAATACAGATAAACGTAAAAAGATAATTGAAATAATTATGCATAACACAAGTGTTTGATTGGAATGAAACATAAACCAATATCTGTAAAATTCACAAAATGAAATCCATTAAATCTGCAGTCAGACCTATCCTTTCTCCTTTATTTTATATGGTCCTCCGCGGCCGAGTGGTCTAAGGCGCCGTCTTAAGATCACTTACCTCTCATCGCTTAGGTCATTGGTTCGAGTCCCGCTCGCTCAAAAAACTTTATCTGAGAAAGTTTCCAGTTACTTGCGGAAGGACGGTGGTTCTACTCAGTCTGAGGTCTTCCACCACAAGTGAAACTGGATATGCCATATATAACCTGAAATGTGTTGATTATGGCTTTAAACCCCATTAAAAAAACAAAAACATAAACGAAACAAATATATATATATATATAACAAACGTGGACAGCCAGTAATCAAACCATTGAACAGACTGCTCGGCCAAATTTACAGGGACGATGCCACCAAGTTTCTGCTTGTAAATAATAAAATGACGAATAACGAATTTTGTTGGTATTTCCAACAGTAACAGACTGTTTCCACATACGTCTTTATATTTCAAATATAAAATGACAGTTCTACACATTTTAAAAGTACATAAATGCATTTCCTTCGTTTATATTCCATGTAGTTAGGGATCATTTAGATTTTTCTCTGTATTTACAGTGACGTTTACAGCGCCACCTAACCAACAATAATGGACTGAAGTTTTAATGTCAAGGGTCACAGCCAGTCAGTAGTAGGTTACACTAGAACATGTTTGCGGTATATATTTGTCAAATAACTCGTTTAACTATTACAATTGCCTGGAACTTTTTAGATTTAAATACTTTTACTCTAAAATATTGAATATTAACAAAAGAAACATATCAATGTTCATATTCAACCATGAATTTCTCCAGATTGTCTATTCCTCATAGCACACGTTATCTGTTTTCGTGTGTTACGGATATTCCGTATTCTTTAAGCGTTTGAAGGTGTTTGCCGGTTAACGTGTGAACTGATTGATATCTGCCATACTTCAGCAAAGTTCCTGAGTGGGAAGACACAGTCCAGCCGTGGGAATAGTTACATCATTTAAATTTGCCATTTATTCGATGTCATCCCTATCCAAGGTCGCCACAAGTACTATTGAAGTAAGCAATACGACAGAAGTTGAACATTTAAAGTGACTCACTAGCTGAAGTGAGCAGTTATCATATAATTACATGTTTCGTTTTTAACGAAAACCATAAAACCATAAATGTAAGTATGAACATGCAGGGATCTTTCCTGATGTGATCGAAGTCGGGTAGAAAACCTTGTGTGGTAAAGTATTAACATTAAAGATATGATTTGACAAGTAAGTTATACCGTCATTTCGGTCTGTCTAAATAATGTTACCTGCAAAGTACATTTAAAATAGTTTTTTTTAATTGGACGTTTACTCAGATCAGGCGCCAAAACGGATCTTAATTAATAAGATTTGATTGTTTAAAGATTAAATCAATTTATTAAAGAAACTATTCATTATTCAATTTTAAAAAAAAATTCAAAGTTATTGAAAAACGGATTATCTCACACCTTCCAATGAGATTCAGTGTTGTTATATTTCCCGACTTACTGGAATCACGGAGAAACGTCGTCCCTGGGTTCTAAAACTTGTTTTATATTACGACTACACAAAATCCACGCTTTCCAGCCGTCGTTACCTTATAAGATACAGCGGAAATAAAAGGAGCACCCCTGACTTATATCTTGCAATTTAAATATGGTAACACGCACATGTATATGTGCCAGTAATGCTACACATGTGCTATATAAAAGTGACTTTGCACATAATTAAGGATATGGCAAGACTCTAACCAAAATTGTCATTTCCAGGAAAATTGCGTCAAGTGTTATAGTATAAAACGTTATATTTAAACAGAACAGAACAGAACAGACTGTTATCCAATATAACGTGAACATTATACAGTTCATCTTTATTCATACAAACAGTACGAGAGTGAAATTATACAGTTCATCGTTGTTTACACAAACAGTACAATACGACACGAGAGTGAAAATTATACAGTTCATCGTTATTCAAACAAACAGTACAATACAGTACGAGAGTGAAATTATACAGTTCATCGTTATTTACACGTCAAACAGTACAAAACGGCACGAGAGTGAACATTATACAGTTCATCGTTATATACACAAACAGTACAATACAGTACGAGAGTGAAATTATACAGTTCATCGTTATTTACAAAAACAGTACAAAACAGTACGAGAATGAAATTATACAGTTTATCGTTATTTACACAAACGGTACAATTCAGTACGAGAGTGAACATTATACAGTTCATCGTTATTTACACAAACGGTACAATACAGTACGAGGGTGAACATTATACATTTCATCATTATTTACACAAACGGTACAATACAGTACGAGGGTAAACATTATACAGTTCATCGTTATCTACACAAACAGTACAATACGACACGAGAGTGAGCATTAAACAGTCCATCGTTATTTACACAATCGGTACAATAGGCACGAGAGTGAACATTATACAGTCCATCGTTATTTACACAAACGGTACAATACGGCACGAGAGTGAACATTATACAGTTCATCGTTATTTACACAAACGGTACAATACAGTACGAGAGTGAACATTATACAGTTCATCGTTATTTACACAAACGGTACAATACGGCACGAGAATCAACATTATACAGTTCATCGTTATTACACAAATTGTACAATACGGCACAAGAGTGCACATTATACAGTTCAATTATACAGTTCATCGTTATTACACAAACGTTACAACACAGTACGAGAGTGAACATTATACAGTTCATCGTTATGTACACAAACGGTACAATACAGTACGATAGTGAACATTATACAGTTCATCGTTATTTACATAAACGGTACAATACAGCACGAGAGTGAACATTATACAGTTCATCGTTATTTACACAAACAGTACAATACGGCACGAGAGTGAACATTATACAGTTCATTATTATTTACACAAACAGTACAATACGGCACGATAGTGAACATTATACAGTTCATCGTTATTTACACAAACAATACAATACGGTACGAGAGTGAACATTATACAGTTCATCGTTATTTACACAAACAGTACAATACGGCACGAGAGTGAACATTATACAGTTCATTATTATTACACAAACGGTACATTACAGCACGAGAGTGAACATTATACAGTCATCGTTATGTACACAAACAGTACAATACGGTACGAGAGTGAACATTATACAGTTCATCGTTATTTATACAAACGGTACAATACGGCACGAGAGTGAACATTATACAGTTCATCGTTATTTACACAAACGGTACAATACGGCACGAGAGAGAAATTATACAGTTCATCGTTATTTACACAAACAGTACAATACGGCACGAGAGTGAACATTATACAGTTCATCGTTATTTACACAAACAGTACAAAACTGCAGGAGAGTGAACATTATACAGTTCATCGTTATTTACACAAACAGTACAATACGGCACGAGAGAGAAATTATACCGTTCATCGTTATTTACACAAACGGTACAATACAGTACGAGAGTGAACATTATACAGTCCATTGTTATTTACACAAACAGTACAATACAGCAGGAGAGTGAACATTATACAGTTCATCGTTATTTACAAAAACAATACAATACAGTACGGGAGTGGACATTATACAGCTCATCGTTATTTACACAAACAGTACAATACGGAACGGGAGTGGACATTATACAGTTCCTCGTTATATATACAAACAGTACAATATGGCACGAGAGAGAAATTATACAGTTCATCGTTATTTACACAAGCAGTACAATACAGCACGAGAGTGAATATTAAACAGTTCGTCGTTATTTACACACTCAGTACAATACTGCACGAGAGTGGACATTATACAGTTCATCGTTATTTAAACAAACAGTACAATAAAGCACGAGAGTGAACATTATAGAGTTCATCGTTATTTACACAAACAGTACAATACTGCACGAGAGTGAACATTATACAGTTTATCGTTATATAAACAACAAAACAGTACGAGAGTGAACATTATACAGTTCGTCGTTATTTACACAAACAGCACAATACAGTACGAGAGTGAACATTATTATGTTACATGCATGAAGTAAATAATAAGAC
Source organism: Panopea generosa (assembly GCA_029582155.1). Taxonomy (NCBI): domain Eukaryota; kingdom Metazoa; phylum Mollusca; class Bivalvia; order Adapedonta; family Hiatellidae; genus Panopea; species Panopea generosa. Next base: position 52,768,780 of record CM055896.1, read on the forward strand.
ATATAGTTACAAGGTATATTTACAAATTAATTGTTTGAATTTAATGTATTTGATCTTTACTTAAATGCCTTGATGTAAAATACAGCTAATTCATTTAAAACTCTTAGTTTAAACGCGTTTAAAGGTCATTAAATTGATATATACTCCGACGATGGTAAAAATATTTAGGTACGTACTGAATTCTTAATAATTCATTGAAAGGACATATTATATATATATTGATCTTGATGGGCTTACAAAATATACAATATTATGTTTTAATGTTCATGTTAACTCTACTTGTCTTAACAGCGGTTTGCGTGTGTTAATTATCTCCCTTATTCCACTAGTAAAAAAACACATTATATTTAGTAATACTTAACTAGATCATGAATTTTGCTGTTGTTGTTATTGTTGTTGTTGTTGTATAGTGCTAAGCGTCGCGTTCAACAATTGTTACGTCATATCGCGACGGTGGCTACTTGAGACTCTGCCTTACTGAAGAATTATGCCGCATACGTATGGTATCATACTCACCAAGCCACCGGGCATACCAGAAGTAGAGCAATTATATAAAATGCTGACCGCCAAGCGAGGAAGCTTATAGTATCATTTTTCAAGTATTTTGTATATGAGATCGAACTTAAAACCTTCCGTACGCCAGGCACACGCTCTACCACTAGAACTACACAGCAGCTCGTGAATTTGAAATAAGTCGATGCACATACTGCACCTAGGAGTTAATTTGCATGCTGATTATGTCATTATATGTATGTTACGTTTTAAATACAGTTATATAATTATCCGTTTAGTTCATAATGGAATATATTACTTATTAGAATAATAAATGAGGCTGTGTTTAAACTGGTATTTTCGGCATATTACGGTATTTATGAATATTTTGGCATTATGTATTTAATTTTATGATTTTGGAGATAAACTAGTACGCATTATTCATGTTGAGGCCCGAATAGCTCAGTCGGTAGCGCGTCTGACTATCGATCCAGGGGCCGTGAGTTCGAATCCCCCGCCCGGCGACAGTCTGCGTGATGGTTGATATACGACATTGTGTCTCATTAACATTCGTCTCTCACCACTGATTCAAGTGGGAAAGTTATCAGTTACTTGCGGAGTGCTTGAGTACTGGTTAACGTTTCAGGATCCCAGGAAACAGTGGTAAGTTTATCTGAATGTCTGTTAGCCCTCGATGGCATAAAAATGAAGCTAAATATTCAATCATTCAATCAATCAATCAATCATGTTGATGTACATGTACGGTACTTCTCATGGGACTCAGGCTTGTCAAACCCAAACACCTTGTCGTATAGAGTGCTGGCGCCTCTAACGCTGATGATCGCTGGGTCGACCCCAGGCTCGTGTTACAATAAAGTTCTACGACATCTCTACGAATGGTACATTAAAGTATATGTTGTTCTTTTTATTGATTATTAATATTCTTGAATAACATATCAGTGCGGTTACTGTGAAGCAACCCACCTGCTTCCTTGGTTTTTGTTCTTTACATTCTGTACGCTCTGTGAGGCCCTGAGAAATAAATAATGAAACGCTTATATGATGTTCATGCCGTCTATTTTATTAATCATGAATATATACATGAAAGAAATGTAAATTAACAAGTTTATCTTATTTAAATCAATCAGAATTGGTCATCAACATTATTTCTTTTAATTAATCTGTTTCAATCTAATTAATATTTTATTAAGTTTGGTTTAACAAACATCTTATTGTTAATTACATTATTACAATGATAGAAAAAAAAACAAATTGATTACCTGAGAAATAAATAGTGAAACGCTAATATGGTGTTCATGACGTCTTTCGGCACGCGCGATGTATCAAGCGTTTATATACAAAATCATGGTCGTTGGCATGCCTTGCAAAGATTACAGTTATCTTTATTTGCATAATTTGCTAATAACTTTCATCAATTAATTGGTCGACTGCATGGAAGCGGCGAATGTTCAATAATTTTACTAAACGACCAACCCCTTGTGGACTCTTAATATTGACAGTAATCATGTGATTCATCACGTAATGACACGCGTGACAGAATCAATTACATTTGATGCAATGACGGATCATGATGGGAAACATGAGCATGCAATGGGAAGATGAAAAAATGTGCTAAACGCATCTTAACTGCTCCAGTTATCACCAAATCTTATCACCTATTTAACTTAAGAGTAGAAATGTACCTAACTACTATGCATAATATCGACCCTTAAATGGTGCTCATTGTTTCTCAGTGCGTACGAATACGGTAAAGACTTACTGACTACGCTCGTGAAAACGATACATATTTATCACAGGCATTAATATTCATTTAAAAAAAGAAAATAAGCTTGCCTCAAATCATAACTCTTTTTTTTTTTTTGGTGACTTTGTATGATTCCTTGTTGATGGACACCATCGTACAATTATCTAACTGTGGCATCAAAATAGGAGAAAAGATCCAAATACCTGCGTCCATAAAATGCTGAATGTATTCATATACGGTAGCATGTTCAATGACAATGGGCTTAAAGGGATTATATCACGAAAAAATTGCTATAAATGTCTCAAAAAGTAAAATTATTTTTAAAATACGCAAAGAGCATCTAATTTTCACTAATAAATAAAATCCAAATGGTTTGGTATGTCAAATTCACCAAAACGTGACATAATCGATATTTAAATTGGAGTGCAAAGCTTGAAACGAAATCCCCATTCTAAAAATAGACAGCATTTAATTACCTTTATATCGTCATTCGGACACTTTCTAAGATGAAATAAATTGTATTACGTGTAAACCTGTATAACGGATCATATTGAAATCAAAATGTAATCGCGTGACTCATTTAATATGTCACAAAATATGTTGCAATTTTAAGCGGGAAATCTATTTTATTCTAATACTTTGGCATGTTTAAATAGATATCCTTTTGGATATGCGGGATCAGTGAGTAAATATAGGGATGGTAGATTGGAAATAAATGTTTTTAGCCAATTGAAAATTTTTGAAAAATCCTGATATATTCCCTTTAACATTTCATCATATTATTTCATGTATATATTATTTATATTTGTTCTCAAAATAATGTACAGGTAAACGTTTTTTTCTCTTTGTTCATTCGTGTTGGCAGGAAAAATATAACTCAAGAAAAGATATGATGTAAACATGTCCGAACGTACGAAAAAACACATTTATAACAACAACGTACAGGATTATGCGTTTAAAATCATTCAGTGACGACACACTGAATTTCAAGATACAGAACTAAGAGTGTTCAAATTTAACAAATTTTGTATGACACAGAATGAAGTGTGCTGAAACTTCAAAATAGTGCCGACACAAAGTGGGATAAGTAAACCACCAACAAAAACCATATTATTAATATCAAGAAAAGTAAAACAGAAGAATATTTGAAAATAATTGGAAAAACAATCGCTTCATTTAACACATTATGCAAAGTGAAAAACAGAGTATGTGATAACAAGTGTGACAAAATTCTTTCATACGTACTCCATGAACAGTAAACAGCAAAAATAAAACTTCAGATAAATGTAGCATGCCATGAAAGGTAACTAAGATGTGAATTAAGTGGAAGAAAATGCCGTTTCATAAGCATAACATGCAATGGTGACATCAACGTGCGTAGTATCAAACTGTATAAATAAGTGTCGTCAAGCAGTTAAAAATGTTTGTGAAGAAACTATTAGGCAGACAAAACGGAGGAAACAAATTGAACATTGGATTTGACGAGAAGGAAGTGGGGAGGAAGTGGTGAAGTAAACAAATCCAAAGACAATCGTCATAAAAACATCCACAAACTAGTTTTTAATTGTTGGTGAACACAAAGGGAATGAAAACAAAAGTCTGGTCAAGATTATACACGCGTGAAAGGTCGACGATAAAAGTAGCACTAATCCTATCAGGGCACTGATTGGCTAAGGAGCGGCTATCACATCAGTTACATTTGTGTGCTTACCGCAGAGTTGTCAGCATGCCCCGATATCTTTATAGATTATTATACGTATGTACACATGCTGTCTGCGTGACATCCTACGCAGTCTGCCCTACAGCTTCCAACCTTTTATATTAGAGGTACATGATCACAAATAATAGTTACAAACTAAAATACAATGAAAATTCTCATATAAAATTATATCAGTATATGATCACAAATATAAACACATTTATACTTGTTTTACAACATAAATAAATGTTAAGGCAATCCAAGATATTAAGCCAAAAATATGTATAGTGTTTGTCAGAATCAATACCATATTCACCGACACCGCTCGTCAAGAATCTGCGTGGTGGCAATGACGATGCTACTTCGTCTTTTGGGCGATCGTCCAAACAACTTAATCAAAATTTCAGTTTCAATTTTTGAAAACATCAGAAACGCATTAACTTAAAGGTCAATCTAACTCTGATCAAGTAGAAATAAGAACAAGCCATATGGCAACTGTGAACTGTCTTGCGGATCCGACTCCTGCAACACAAGAAGAGGTGAGAGTGATCATACGTAAATCTCCGAATTAATCATACCGACATGACTTTAAAGTTATGCCTGGATAGACACTTAAGCCTTATCATATACATCATAAAGCATCAATGTATCTTTGAAAGCAGGTTGCATATCAAATATGTTTAAGAAACGCGGATGAAAGTTCTTCTCATACTTGTTATTTTTTCTATTTTGACTTCCTTTTCGAAAAAAAATTAAACCGTTGTATTGTCATAATGCTTTTGTTAAACTATAGGGGAAGGGCCGGATTTAATGTTGGCAGAACTTGTGGCCCGACCACATTTCATGATATATTGAAATAAAATATGTTTAAACTTAAACTTAAACTATGAGAGTTCTTCTCAAGAAGTCTAGCGTAGGCCCCAATACACTTAAAAACTTCAGTCTCTTTTTTAAAAAAAAAACCAGTCAATTATAGGTTTATAAAAATGTCTTAAGTAATATTACAAACGTTTTGTTTCAATAATTTTTGTTAACATCAAAAGTTTTGATTTTCTGAAGTTTAATCGGAAGTATAGTGGCATTGTACTGTCAAATGATTTTGGAATACATGTATTAGTATTGAAAAGGATAAAGTGCTATTTTTACATTTTGCAACTTTGTGCTTGTGTCACATTAATATTAACAACGTGTATATATCTATATATATATATATATATATATATATATATATATATATATATATATATATATATATATATAGAGAGAGAGAGAGAGAGAGAGAGAGAGAGTTTTACGAACATTCAAAAGTCCATATGTATGAAAATGTAGAACAACGTTGATAAATTGATAAAGAGGTAAGCGGAAGGATTGCTTCAAACATACGTTATTCGACTAAATTTTCATTTTATTTTAAAATAATCGGAGCCACAAATTTCGTGTCTCCACCATGTGGTTATCCGAAATTAAAATGGAAAAGGAGTAGTGTAGAGTTTCAAAATTAGTAATTAATAGTTCCTTTAATAAATTTATTTAATATTTAAACGATCATATCATAATATTTTACAGTAGATTATTACATATATACAAACAATTTTGTCAAAAGGATTGGAACAAAGATAATCTTAAAGAATTCCTCTCCTATTTACAATTTATGTACACAAAAGACAACATTGGATTTCTAGTATAATACACTAGATAACAACAATTTATAATAAATATCAAATATAAAGATGAATGAGAAAAAGGAACTAGCAGGATCGATTTCTCTCAATACAGATAATCTAGTCATTTTAAATTAAAAGACAATGTTTCGTGATAAAAGCCGTTATGCTTGTACTTTATTGCTAAGCGTGACAGCCTTACATGATTAAAGATGTAAAACGTGTTATGAAGTGATGTATTTTAAAGGAAATACACGCCGTCTTAGTATAAAACAATTTGTTTGAAATGACATTGTCACAGAAAATTACTTTATATTAATGAATTATTAATGTTTATTGTTTGCTCATTAACTTCCTACGAAAGTCGTCGTAAACAGTCTTTACCAAAATGTGTATGATATGACTTGTCGAATCTAGAGATATCGGTTACTGGGATGGACTTACGGACAAGTATATAGCACGTCCGTTTGCGTAAGACTTTAGGTCTCCATCATTAAGTTTCTAGTCCTTCCTGCCGACATGCGATCATAGAGGTAAACGTGATAACTAACTAGTACAATATCATCCAGCAAATATGAACTATAGTGTAGCAAGACTGTGATTATACTGATATATTTGCCCATCAAGACACGTAGTATGCAATGGACACATTGCTGATATTCTTTTACATAGATATATGGTTCCTTTTAACCCTTTACTCCATAGATACGCTTTTTCCCACACCAATCACAGAAGGCCTTTGAAAACAGTGCAAGAAGAATTCAGATTGCTTGTAACGAGCAATCTAAACACTTCCTGCACTGTTTTCCACTTTGTCAGTTAATATAAACATAATTCACCCAATAATTCAAAAGTCTTCTATATCAGGTATCCAAAGGCGTCTATATTACAGGTGTCCAAAGGCGTCTAAATGAAGTAAAGGGTTAACATAAGAAATATCTTTTACTGAAGATAGTAGGCAGGATGAACTTGTGTTTGTATCAAAATGAATCTGACATTCACAACAGTTTACTTTTTACAGTATTTATGGCTGAAATGTGACTGAGTAAGCCTGAATGCAGAGTGTTTTAATTTTATACTTTCTTACATAAACAAAATCACCTCAAAAGATTGACAAATCAAAGTTAAATGCTTACGTGGATTGTGAAAGTTGAAATTGAAAATGTATATCATAAAATGGAATGCCATTAATATTGTGTTGTTTTTCATTATTCGATAACTGTTATACCTTATAATACGCACGCACGCACGCACGCACGCACGCACGCACGCACGCACGCACGCACGCACGCACGCACGCACGCACGCACGCACGCACGCACGCAATATCCACGGATTGTTCGTTACAACAAATAATGTTGTTTTTTAAGGTTTTTAGCATCGCTTTCAACAATTTGTCAGTTTATCAAGTCTTTAGTATGACACGACCGAGGATCGAACCCATTACCTTCCACGTACGAAGCGGACACTCTGGTAACCTAGACCACCGCTGCGGTTAAAACAAATAACGTCAACCACTTGCAATGATTTCAAAGATAGAAAAATATACGATATTGCATTGAAAGAGTGTGCAATATGGTACTATTTGACACAGACTACGTAATGAGCGTACATTATAGATGTATACAGAAACAGAACATAACACGCTTTACGAATTGTCTTCAGTTTCTGACCGACTATGTAACATTCGATAGTCTTTACAAAAAGTTTATCAATTCACTAGTATATAGACCAGAACATGTTATAGACCAATACGTTTATACATTCTTACTTTTAACTGTTTCACTATCTAACATGTCTGTTGTTCAGAATTCATCAAATAATAATACAAGTTTATATATTGCTATTATAACAGTTGATATAACCTGTCGTAATTCTGGTTATGCTTGAGATTATAGGTGTCGCTTAAAAATATCCTCCCCTACATGACGGTAGCAAGATTTTTACGCCCAAGAAATTAGAACTGTGTAAAGCGGTCGGACAAATTATGATGTTTAAAATGCATATAATGTTATATATTTTTGCGTATATGTGAACATTGGAACATTTTCATGATTTCTGCCAAGATTGGACGAAATTGAGAACTGTTTGATGGATCTATAACAGTTTAAAGATGCGTAGTGATACACTGCAATAAACGGACAGAATTGTCAAAAAAGAAGGGATGCCATCAAACCATCGAAATTGTAAAAATATGCAACCTTGTCAACCCCATGCTTTTTTCTGCATAATTGGACCAATAGAGGACTATCTATGGGACCAAGGCACTTTTAGAACCATTGGTAATGTATCCAGTGTTCCAGAAATGCATGTCTCTATATGTAGAACAGTACAAAGTTACCAGTTGTGTGAGACGCTATATGTCCTTAATGAGCATGTGTTATAAATGTATACATGAACGGACCGTAACACGCTGTACGCTGTCTTTAGTTTCTGACTGACTATGAAACATTCGTCTTGCATTATACATTTTTTTCCAATTTTGAATTCGCAACAAAATGGTTTCACCAACGTCGCATCAATCATTTAGACTGTTTGATAGATGTTAAGCGTTACCCTATCTGAAAGTCGCAATGCATCAGAGTTAAAACCACGTAATAACAGGCTGTTTCATCATCGGAGTTATCTCTTGGTAGATTTCTAACCTTATTTGCTTGGCACATGGGCGCACAATCACCAAATTGAAATCGTTATCACACGCGTTTCGCAAGAATGTAATAATGATTTAGCGTAAATAATTGAGTTAGTTTAAGCAGTCAATTTATTTTACAGCTAAAAAAAAATGATGATCGTTTTGTCGCCCTTCCACGAATCACACGGAGAAGACGGAAGGGTCTGACACCTTTCCGCAGAATGGATTTAAATGTCTGTAACCAGTAAGTAGTTTAATTTTGGTTTTAAACTATTTTATTTAAATATTACATTGTAGTGGGTTTGGGCCACAAATGCAGATGCATTATAGTATGCTTTTGTCCTACATATTTTCACATTAAATTCAATTCTAAAAATATATCTTAAAGCGCTTTAGTGAATATATCTGTAAGTTGGGTCTTTAGTTAATATTACTGCAAATTAGTACTTTAGTAAATATCATTGTAAATTAGGATTTTACAGAAAATCATTGTAAATTAGGACTTAAGTGAATATCATTGAAAATTAAGACTTTAGTGAATAATACTGTAATTAGGACTTCAGTGTATATAACTGTAAATTAGGACTTAAGTGAATATCATTGTAAATTAGGACTTAAGTGAATATCATTGTAAACTAAGACTTTAGTGAATAGTACAGTAATTAGGACTTTAGTGTATACTACTGTAAATTAGGACTTTAGTGAATATCATTGTAAATTAGGACTTTAGTGAATAATACTGTAATTAGGACTTTAGTGAATAAAACTGTAATTAAGACTTTAGTGAATATCACTATGAATTAGGACTATAGTGAATATCACTGTTAATTAGGACATTAGTGAATATTACTATCAATAAGGAGTTAATTTATTAAAACTGTAAATTAGGACTTTAGTGAATATCATTGTAAATTATGACTTTAATAAATATTACTGTAATTAGGACTTTAATGAATATTACTGTGAATTAGGACTTTAGTGAATATTACTGTAAAATTGGAGTTAAGTTAATTAGAACTTTAGTTAATATTACAGTATATTAGGAATTTAGTGAATAACAATGTGAATTAGGACAAAGGTGAAAATTACTGTAAATTAGGACTATTGTGAATATTACAGTAAATTAGGACTTAAGTGATTAATACTGTAAATTAGGACTTTAGTGAATATTACTGTAAATTAAGACTTTAGTGAATATTACAGTAAATTTGAACTTTAGTGAATGTTACTGTAAATTAGGACTTTTGTGAATAAAGCTGTCAATAATGACTTAGGTGAATATGATTGTTTATTAGGATTTTAGTGAATATTACTGTAAATTAAGACTTTAGTGAATATTACTGTAAATTAAGACTTAAGTGAATAATACTGTAATTAGGACTTTAATGAATATAACAGTTTATAAGGAATTTAGTGAATATCAGTGTGAATTAGGACTTTAGTGAATATTACATTGAATTTTGACTAAAGTGAATATAACAGTATATTAGGAATTTAGTGAATATCAGTGTGAATTAAGACTATAGTGAATATTACAGTAAATTAGAAATTTAGTGAATATAACTATAAATTAAAACTTAAATTATTATTATTGTAAATTAGGAGTAACGTTATTACTACAATATTATGAATTTAGTGAATAGCTTTGTAAATTAGGACTTTAGTGATTATCCTTGTAGACTAGGACTTTAGTGAATATTATTTTGAATTAGGACTATAGTGAAAATTACAGTAAATTAGAATTTTAGTGAATGTTACTGTAAATTTAGAATTTAATTAATACTACTGTTAATTAGGACTTTAGTGAATATTACTTTAAATTAGGACTTAGGTGAATGTTACTGTATATTAGAAATTTAGTGTATATAACTATAAATTAGATCTTAGTGAATATCGTTTTGCTTTAGGCTTAAGTAAATAATACTGTAAATTAGGACTTTTGTGAATATTAACGTAAATAAGAACCTAATTGAATATTTCTTTAAATTAAGACTTTAGTGAATATTACTGTAAATTTGGACTTTAATGAATATTACTTTAAATAAGGACTTTAGTGAATATAACTGTACATCAGGACTTTATTGAATATTACTGTAAATTAGGAGTTAAGTTATTAATACTGTAAATTAGGGCTTTTATGAACAATACTGTAAATAAGGAGTTAAGTTAATATTACTGTAAAATAGGACTTTAGTGAATAGCATTCCTATTGTTGATGGATAGTTACCCACTTTTGCTGTGGGAATGTTTGATTTTATTACCGAATTGTATTATTGGAATTTTCTAGCTAGTCATGTTATGTAAGAATTTTAGTTATAAAAATACATGTTTGCATAACATGGTATTCGTGTATGAATGATTCATATTTGCAAAACAAGCTGCATATTGACGCGATTTGGGCACTTAAGAGAGCTGCATTAAGCAAACACAAAAGTACATTATGTGATTCTGCACAGAGCGTTAACTAGTGTTGTCCCGATTCCACCGATTAAGTCATCGCTACAATTAAACAGACAATAATTTGGTTTTCTAAAATGTTAAGTATAAGTCTAAGCATAAATAGTTTCCGTTAAGCAGCGCAGTACGTCAACGTCTCAAAATAGTATCAGTTAACATTATGTAATTTATTATGTTATCTTTCAAGTCGGAATGCAACTCAGCATTATTTGTACGAGAGTTGAGCTATACAGATAACACCGAGTGATGAATCAGCTGTTGTTGTAATAAATAAACATTAACAATGTGCCATTGGTCGATTACAGTCTCGCCACAGTAAATTGTCTGATACATTGTTTTATATTTGGAACACTTTGTTAAGATATTACTTCAGTAGTCAAGCATCAACGTGGTTCAATCCTATTTCTTGACAATCGCATAAACATCATTCAGGAAAAGATGTTATGCTTTGAATTACGATAAATAGCTGGCTTACAGCGTTTTCTTTCTCAAAAGCTACGCTGTTGAAATAATCAATTCATAATCTTCACGCTTTCCCGAAGCTTAAATTAACCGATCCCCTGAAAAACGGCGCCATAAACACTTCCAGTGGAAGAAGAAAATAGTTTTTCATATTGGCATTCATTCTTTTTATAAATGTTATAGAGCAAAGTAAAGAATACAAGCAATTAGTGTCAGTTAAGAGCGCTCCGTTTTTGTACTTGGTTGCCTGATCCTGAACATTAAACATATGCAAATAAAAGTATAGTTATGTTGTAGGTTCGAGCCCATCTTGGTTTCAAAATCTTTAAGTGAGACAGTTTGCCAGTTACTTGAGGAAGGAAGATGTTTTTACCCAGATTTGTTCTTAGGTCCAATAGAATTGAATATAACATGAAGTGTGTTCAAAATTGCGCTACACTCCATTTAACGAAATCACAGGCCATCAATATAATTTTAATAATTTATTTGTTTAAATTATTCAAACAATAACATGCCATAATAGACTTACATCGTATTATAATGAAAATTATATAACACTATTATAATCATATGTTGCAATGGTTGACAAGCATTGTGTGATCGAATAGAGCTCCTGGCGCACAGAACTCCTCAAGGATACACACCAACTTTAAAACGGGTCTGACATCTTGCCGCATTAAAAATGATAGTCACACTGACTGTCACATAATTTGCCAGACCCCAAACGACATCATTATTATAAATTATGCAGTGTCAAAATGTACATCAGCACTGTTGTTTAAATATACACTAAAACCCCGCATTAGGACCATATATGTAATAAATTCAGAAGTTTCCTTTCATCTAATAATAAGATTGCCACCCATATATTCGGTTTTAGGGCCGTTTGTATGACGACGGATTAGTGTATTTTCTTTTGATTTAACTCCGGAAATCGGACCACCAGTTGATCTTTAGGAGTTAATTTTAAACTTTTTTACTTCTCTTATTTTCAGGTGATGGTTATTAACATTTCTTTCGTTTATTTTAATACATATTTTGTAAATCTTTTCAAAGATATACCTGTTTCTATTTCCGATGATGCCGAAACTTTTAACCAAACCCATGATTTCAATCAGGACGACCCAGTTTTCAAAGAACTGGATAGACATAGAAGTGTCCGAGAAGTTGAGGTCGAGATCCGAGCGTTCAAGAAAAAGAAGGTCGCTGGAGATAATATGCTTAATGCATATTTTATATCAACTTGCAATATATTACTTCTGACAGACATTTTTAATATTATTTTTGATACTGGGTGTTTTCCAGATGAATGGACTAAGGGTTGTATTATTCCACTACACAAAAAGGGTGACAAAGATGAAGTTAATAATTACCGGGGAATAACACTAGTTAGTTGTATGGGCAAACTTTTCACTAGTGTTTTAAATGAGCGAGTAAATAAATGGTGTGATGAAAATAATATTATATCAGATGCTCAATTTGGTTTTAGAAAGGGGAAATCCACCACAGATGCTTTATTTATACTCCGATGTATTTTCGATAAAGTTCTTAACAATAAAAATCGTCTATATTGCGCATATGTTGATCTTTAAAAAGCCTTTGATTCAATTTATAGACACGCAATTATTTGTGGTTTAAGTTATTTAAATAAGGCGTTAAGGGGAAAATGCTTAGGATTATTCGATCAATGTATCATTCCGTTAAATCTTGTGTTAAATTGAGCGGATCTTGTTCGGACTTTTTCAATATTTCAGTAGGCTTAAAGCAAGGAGAAATAATGTCGCCGATCATGTTTGCTCTGTTCATGGAGGATATTGAGCTCTTTTTACAAAATAGAGTAAACTGTGGAATGTTTTTGGACGATATCACTTTAATATTTTTGCTTTTTGCTGACATGATTCTCATAGGTTCAAGCCCGGAGGATCTGCAAAGAAGTATTGATAGATTACATGATTATTGCGATATTTGGGGTCTCCAAGTAAATACCGAAAAGACAAAAGTCGTGTTTTTTCGCAAAAGAGGTAGATAAAAAGAATCCGAACGTTTCCACTATAATGAAAAGTTATTGGATATTGTAGATGATTTTAACATTGAATCAACAATATCTTTGCGGTAAAGCGTCAAAAGCAATGAATCTTAACTTCAAATATAAGAAAATTTGAAATTCGTCCAAAAACATCTTTGCAATTATTTGATGCTTTTATTACATCTATTCTTGGTTATGGGAGTGAGGTATGGGGATTCACCAAGTCCAAGGATATCGAGAGAATACATTTAAAGTTCTGTAAAAATATTTTAGGGGTTAAGTGCAACGAACAATGCAGGTGGCTATGGAGAACTTAGCCGCTATCCGGTTTTTATATCAAGATTTATAAGGATAATCAGATACTGGATAAGGCTTTTAAAGTCGGATAATGTGATTTTAAATTGTGTATATAAGAGTACATATGAAGACTGTGAAAATGGGAAAATAAATTGGTTGTCAAATGTAAAATGTATGTTACCTAACTATGGGTTTATGTATGTTTGGGATGAACCAACTAATGGTACTAATAAAAAATTTATTTCAATATTTCGCCAGAGTAGTAGATTGTTTTATTTCAAAACTGGAATGCAGATCTCATTTCAAATAGGGTTCTCAATGTTTTATACAGAAATGTAAAATCAACTTTTGGTTATGAAAACTATCTTGATTTATTGTGTACTAAAACCTTACGCAGCTTTTTAACTAAATAACGACTTTCTTCTCATTCACAATCGAAACTGTTAGATATTCCAGGGAAAGATTAGATAGAAACGAACGTAAATGGCAAATGTGTAACAGTAACGATATTGACGAGTTTCATTTTGTTTTATTGTGTTCTATGTAAACTGATATTAGAAATAAGTTTATAAAAAAATATTATATTAGAAGACCAAGTATGATAAAATTTGTAACCTTCCTACAATCTTCAAACAAAATTTAACTTGCTAAACTTAGCAAATACATATCGGAAGCTTTAAAAATTAAACGCTCTATTCAGAACTTTATTTTAAACTAATTAATTAATAGTACATTCTCACGAAAGCTATGTCAAATGTTATGTATGTGTTGTTAATAAATAAGCTGAATTAATTTATTATAATTGGGTGGGTAAAATACTAAGATTATATGGGTAAATCATATGATTTTGTTACTTAATATATTTTGTTTAACAGACACGTCTATATACTGAACATTTTATACTTTTGCAAAATTTAATGTTTATAATGCTTATATCTGTCATGTGCAAAAACATTGTCAATTGTATATATAATGATGAGAAACTGTAAAGTTTAGGTCAATAAAATATTTGTATGTCTATGTTATTAACGAGTGATTGGGCGTTTATTAAGTGTGTACAAGGGGTTTTTTGATGGTTAGGTGTTAATTGTTATTCAGCATCTTGGTTACATAAGTGTCATTTTGTTTGTCCCATGTAAGAAATAGATAATAAAGATTAAATATGTTTCATGTGTGCAATGTATTAGTTAAATAAGAATTCATTTATTTTGATAAATTAACATCTTTCAATTATACACAGTTAAATTGTTTAATCATTGAAAGAGTTGTTGTTTTGAATTTCATCCTTCATAAAGTAACATTTTATATTGTATATTTAAATAATTGTGTATCTGTTAATGGCGAAAATGATGATGAATATAATGATAATGATTGGGATACTGATGATGACGATAATGATGATGGTGAAGACAATGTTAAAGATTATGATAATGATAAAGAAACAGATAACAATTTTGGTGTTATCGTTGTTGTTGTTGTGGAAGAAGTGGTAGATGTTGTACTAGTTCTCTAAATGGTCTTAATTAATATTGAAGTCGATATATCCAAATCGAAGAGCTTGATGAAAGGACATATTGACGCATAGAACTCCTGGCCGTCGGGAGCTCTATGCGGTTTTGTGAACGTCAGGACCTCTATGTGGTATCACAAAGCATATTAAAAAGGGTAAATATTGATTCTTTTAAACAAGTGAAAAGGTTACTATTACGTCAACTGCGAAAGAATAAAGTATATCTCAGCTTGTTTTTATCTTCAACATTGTTTTGGGAGAGTTGTAACAGACTTCGAAATAACTTTTAACATTGATGGTAATTAATAAAAAAGATTTAAAACACATATAACAGTTTTTCATGTTAAGTGTTGGGGTTTCAAGGGGCCTAGCTCCATAGTCAACTACTTCATATTGATTGATTGAATATTTTGCGTCGTTTTATGCCATCGAGGGCTAACAGACGATCGGATCAGTTAGTTAACCACTGTTTCCTGGGATCCTGAAAGGTTAACCAGTACTCGAACATACCCCATCTCCGCAAGTAACTGATAACTTTCCCACTTGAATCAGCGGTGAGAGACGAATTATAATGAGACGCAATGTCGTATATCAATCATCACGGAGATTGTGGCCGGGCGGGGATTCAAACTCACAAAACCTGGATTGGTAGTCAGACGCGCTAACAACTGAGCCAATCAGGTCCGGCAAATACTTTATATATAATCACACTTATATCCTCAGATAATCTACGTTTGCACTACTCATAAAATAATCATTACGAGACGCACTGATGTTTCCTGACATATTTTCTAAAGTATATGTACGATACAAATTGATAGCATCTTTAATGTATATTCCCCTTCTCCGATATTTACAGCGACAACCTTGAAAATAAATGGTAAATATACCTTTTCACTTAGTAAATATGATGATTATAATCTCATTTTTGGTGCTCATTTAATATTATATTAAATAAACTCATTATATATTTAATGTATCACCTGACAAAATCAACTGAACTATGTCTTCATCTCGAACGTTTTCTTGTTTAGCAAACATATTTGACAGTGTTTTGCACATATATCTCTACATGCTACCAATTTCAAATTAAAATATCCCAGTATGTGTGTAGACCCTTAATTTTGTTTATTTGGAAAGGGGCCGAACTCTGGTATATCGTTTTAAAGGCACATTACTGAGACTACCATGGTCATAATTAATGACAAAATGTCAAAATATATTTTCTTTTGAATTTATCAGATTTGCTTTGTATGACAAAAAACGATGTTCAGATAAAAAAATTTAAATATTTTTTTTTATTATTTTCAAAACTAGCGTACCAGCCCTGTTGATAATTTCTTGAATATAAAGTATCAGGTAATAGTACTTTGAGATCAAATGGTTTCATTATATTTATAGGTGTTAATATTAATAGCATGCAAGCACATTACGTCTCACTACACAGTTACGCCCCTTTTTGCCACGGTAGCAATATTCTTACGCTTAATAAAAGGCCTATGTACTTTGGTTATGAAATATTTTCAAAATGGTTCAAAGTGGTTGTGATTTCCTGCTGCAGATGAGTAGAGCAAAAGTTGTCATAGCATAAAGTGCAATAAGACATCACTGGTGTTAAAAAAGTGACTTTTATAGGGTTTCAACATATGCATGTATTTATGATCATTTTTTTCAAAAAAGCTCAAGGTGTCACTGCACCCTCTTTAAAAAACCAATGTGGACAACTTACCAGTTATTGTGAATTTTTATGTGGGTATACATTCCTGCTATGAAAAAAAAATACTTAAAAAAATTATATGTGTTTTTTTACCATTGAAATCCTAGACTTTATTTTATATAGAACAAAGAACAAAATTCAACTGTGTAGTGAGACCTTTAATTAAAATTGACTTCAACATTGCCCATTGTCCCTTTAAAAGAGAATGGAAGTGTAATTGTTTTAGTATGAATGCATGCGTTCGTAAATAACTTTCTGTTACTGGCATGTTATACGTGTTTAATAGCTACAGTGACATTTGTACTGTTGGAATTCTCTCATCAATGTCACTTCAGCAGCAGACGTTTCCGTTATAGGATCGCACTGAATATATATTGATAGAGTCTTTTACAAGTACTAGTGTACTTAAATATATCGAAATAATGCATGTCGCGTCCAAAAACAGACTCTTTACTGGACGTAAAATAGCGATTAAAAGGGCTGAGTTTTTAACGAATATTTAGGTTAAAGAAATGTCAAACAGTCAGTCAAATTTGGTATCAAAAGAAAGATGCAATCTTTTATCAAATACATATATAATATAATGTTACACAATATTTGTTGAAAATGATTATAATTTGTTGCAACCACGGAAAGGAGAAAATGTCCCCAATACATTATTTTATCATTTAATTATATATAATATAATACAACAAAATTATTTGTTGAAAATGATTAATAATTTGTTGCAACTACAAAAGGAGAAGAAAATGTCCCCGATACATTGTTTTATCATATAAATATATGTAATATAATATTACAAAAGTATTTGTTTATGATTGTTCATTATTTTTGCAACCACGAAAAGAAGAAAATACCCCCGATTTTTTAAAAATAAATCATATCTATATACATCTGAATGAAAAACAGAGTATTTCTATATTTTTTACAATATTGGTTCATAATCTTTTTTTTATTTTTTAAAATTGTGTCGTGTATGTATGGGAGAGAAGACAGCAACATTTCCGGAACTATATATTTAGAATGTGATTCAATGCATATGAAACCACTTTTATATATTCACATGGATTGAAGAAATCTATTTAAACTGATTTCGCATTTGATAATTAAACCCAACTAAAGTGGTTTATGAACCAAAAGTATTGGATATACCTTGGTCAAGAGGGGCAGTGGTTACCGCTGTTTCATATTTTATGTAGCAATTTAATTATCAATTTATATGGTGATATGAAAGTTCATCAGAAATGCATCTTATTGATCAACATTGTTGTTTTATTCAATTTGTATAAAAGTTATAAAACATTTTTTCACATTCAAAGGCAATAAACAAATAAACGACATGGAATTGCAATAAATTGTTAACAGTGGTTATATACATCAAATTCATATAATTATAATATTTTTTATAAAAAAGTGTTCATTTAATTTGTCTTAAAGCATATTATACAGTTTAAAGCTTCGCGATTCCATAAATCTGACTTTCCGAATGAAAATAACGTTTGTCAATTAACCAACCAACAAACACATGAACATTTTGCATTAAATTTGAATAAATATTGCCGATATGTAGGGTTTGCTCCAAAAAACAACAAGTCACAATATAGGACGACTGCAGAACGGCTCAATAGCGGATTCAGGGTGAACAGAACACCCGGCACGCTCCCTAAACTATAGCAAGTATAGTTTATAGTTAACTTATCGAACACTTGACCCTAGTACCGGCCAAAAACATAGCACGCCCTATTTTCTCCCAAAAATCACGACTGATCCAGCCACCCAGGTATATCCACACACGTGTTGAACTATGATAGCATGGACTTACCATTGCTACATGAGCGCAGGAGAGAAGGGAAGGTGCAACCCTTTCCAGTTCTGAGGGAGACTGGTCACAATTTTCACGAAAAGAAAAAAAGATTAACAAAAAGCATGTCCCTGTGTGATTTTATCGTAATTCCTGAATCCAGGCCTAAAAATCAGTCGTAAACGTAAAGTAAGAACTATTCATAAAATTTTGCATAGTCATCCGTATGAATTTAATAGCGTATTTTCAGGAACCATTTTGTTTTTAAATATGCAACCCAGAAGGGAAGTTCATTTGGATTAACATTCAAAATTTAATGAAGCATATATACTTCACGTTTACGAGGTTTTTTTTATCGTAAGTTGTTTTGTGAAATGCAGAAATTGTACATAATGTACATTTTTTAACAACAAGGGGGTCACTGTGATTATTTTTTACTAGATCAATATTTATTTAAGTCTGCCTTGTACCAGCCTTATAAAATAAATCCATGTGATAATTTTCCTATATCGTCTGTGTAGTGTTGTTCTCCTTAAGGTGCCGTCTCAAGATCACTTACCTCTCACCGCTAAGGTCGTAGGTTCGAAGCCCGCTCGCTCTTAAAACTTTATGTGAGAAAATTAGATATGTCATATACAACCTGAAATATGTTAAAAATGACGTTAAACCCCATTCCTTAAGTAGGTATGCAAACGTTTAAAGTCAGAATATACAAAAAAAGTAAATAACTACAATATATTATCCTAAAGGTTCACCGGAAATCAGCATTTGGCGTCTCAAATATCAAACGGTGCTGACCTCCTCCTTGTAGCGATGTAGCCGCTCTTAGATACATATGGCGTGACGAATGTAGGAAATATAAAATAATTTAATTTATTTCTATACCATCTATCCCAAATACAAAATAATTTTGAAATGCTCCTTGTGCTTTTTCTTTCCGTTTAAAAGTGTGTACTGGAAAACAGAACACATTTATATAATTTATTAAATGTTTGAAACAATAAAAGGTCAATGGTGATTCAGTTGCTATAAACAGACCAAAATTCAGAATTATTAAAAGATGCTAATCGTCAATCTCCTGTCGCAGGTACATATCTCAGGTACATGACTTAGGTACATGTCGCAGGCACCAGGCCAGAAATATTCAGAAATAAGTACCTTAGAAATGTCTATGTTCAATTAATCTGACTCTTAAACATATTTTATTTACGTTGCCGATATTAACATATATTTTACACAAATGCATGTATTTTTAAATTGACAATGATTAAATTCGTCAGTGATTTTAATTTTTTTCGAGAAAAACAAAACAGGTACATTCCTATTTCGTCCTATAGCGAAAAATATTCATAGATTGATATGTTAAAAACTTACAATACACCTCCTCAGACATCAGCAAATAAAATCTATTTTTGTAATGTTTACATTTGTTTTATAATGCATATAGGCTTATTTCAAAGAAAAATATGGTGGTTTTACATATTATCAATATTAAAAAATACCATAGTCTATACATGATATATACACTGCCCCAACCCCCTCATTGTCCCCCCACGCACTAAAAATTACCCCACACGCACACGAAATGATGTAAACAACAAAATATATTATAAGATATGTTTATTTGTATTATTATTGGGTCAGGAAAAGGGATTCCAAACATCGATACATATCGCGTTTTTGCACGACGAACTTGGTACAGTAATGGGTTTACCTTATATTATATTTGGACGTACCCATTGTTTACAAAATTGTTCTTTTCCCATAGTTCGTATTTTTTATGTTTTATAAACACAATAAATACTGTCCCGCATTCTTATATGGTGAACGCTTAGAATTAAAACGGTTCACAAAAGCAAGTACTTTTTTCAAATTATTATCTCTACATCGATTGTGAAACAAGTTCTTAAAACTTTGACAAATCAATCTCGATGTCTTCCTGAGAAGAACCAGTAAATTGAGCTTTGTGGATAAAGTGTCTTGCTCAAAGACACGTCAAATAGCCGTTGTGAAGGACCAAACCCACGATTACCGTTATTGGATCTGATGCTCTATCACTCGCTCGACATCAGTTCTAAGTTCACTCAACAGTGGCAAACTTACTTTTGCAAATATTTCTTTAATCAAAACGACCTTTACCGCTTTCCGCAGTGTTTGCAACAAACAAACGAAGTTATCATCAGGAATTTACAGGACTTGTTTTAACCCAGATATTTGCATTTTAAATGGGCATAATGTTGGTGTGGTCAACAGACTTTTTGATCTCTTGAACACAACGTTTGAATAAGACGCACAACTATCGATTCATATATATTTTTTAATAATAGACCATCTTTTTTTCCTTCTTCACAGTTTTCGTATGTTCAGTTTCCTTATGGAAATTAAAACAACAATGTATTAATGTTACAACTAGTCATTGCATAGTTTGACATATCGATGGGGATGAATTTGCATAAGCTTTATCGAACTTGTTTTCAGGCCCATTATACCTTGTACCTTTATATCCATATACGTAAAAACAAAGAAGAAATATTGTTTATACCGTTTAAAAAATATTAAATAACTTTTGACTGCTACCTAAAGCTATCTTTGGCCATAGTGTTACCACCAGGGTACGTCATCTTGGGAAACAGAAGTTTCAATATAACTAACTTGTAAATTCTAAGTTTTAAATTCTTAGTTTCAAATTATGACTTAGATGAAGAAACGTGTAACTTGCACATTTGGTACTTACTTTCGAACATAGGTTACATTTCAGTGAATATAATTTGTAAAGTACAAGTTGCAATATCATCAGTCAAAATAACACATATAGAAGCAAGAAATTGGCATTTAAGTATATGGAATTCATAATCATCCAGTTGCAGCATATAATTTACGCATGAAAGTTAAAACTGGGCATTCAGATGAATGTAATTTGTAATAACCAAGTTAGCAAATACAATAAAGCGATCTGAATTACGACGGATAATACCCTCCGTAACAAATAGGCCGTGAGCTAAGACCCAAAATTTAACAAATTGGTACCAATCAGACTGGCAAATTGCTATACTATTTTTTGAATAGATACATGTTTGTGGTATATGAAAAAGTCAGGGGGCCACCTCTGGGGCACAGCTTAGTGTCTGATTTTAGTGAGTTTCTATGGTAACTGTAATTTCATTAAAATCATTACAAATAATTTCTTATTTTTTGGTATACAAAACAGTTGCATTATTGCAGTGAATAATTGTTATATGTGTTATCCAATAGTGTTTAAACAAGAGCAGAAGTGTTCTTCTGATATAAAATAACACATAAAGCAATTATTTTGTAATCATTTTGTATTTTTACATTACAATTACATTTGACGTTACTTTTTAGAAGTTATATTGATTTCCGATATTTCTATTGAAATCCCTTCCTAGATTTGTTTATAAAGTATTAATTTAACACAAGCAAAATACATAACAAAACACAATTGTATCAGATAAGTTTAAAATATGTAATTTATTATTAATAGTAATTTCTTTTAAACAATATTTACGTTACATTTATCTGATAAAAACAGTTATATAATTGTTCCAAAAATCATCTTAAAATATCGGATCAAATTCCTTCAGGCTTTGATTCATATTAACACCTATATGGTTTTTCTCGTCCTAATGCTTTTATAAAATGTTCTGTGGACACATGTTAGTACAATACAAACACATTTTTATAACTTTATATAACATAAAATACGTTGCAAAAATGTGAAATGTAATGTTTACAAGTAGTATTTATTAACTTATTTAAAATTTAATTATCAAGTTTA
The DNA here is from genome assembly GCA_029582155.1 of Panopea generosa. Classification (NCBI taxonomy): domain Eukaryota; kingdom Metazoa; phylum Mollusca; class Bivalvia; order Adapedonta; family Hiatellidae; genus Panopea; species Panopea generosa. The sequence goes on from CM055896.1 coordinate 52,791,095, forward strand.
AATTGGATCAGATCAAATTCCTGCAGGCTTTGATTCATATTAACACCCAAATGGTATCGTCTCGTTCTGATGTTTTTATAAATGTTCTGTGGACACATTTAAGTACAATCCAAACAAATTTTTATAATTTTATATAACATAAATACGTTACAAAAATGTGAAACGTAACATTTATAAGTTGTATTTATTCATCTTTTTAAATATAATAACCAAGCTTAAATTGATCATATGAACTGTAATTTAAATCATGCAAGCCTGCTAATGACTTCCATATAACATAATAAGAATGACGATACATATAGGTACACTCGCAAAATAGGGAATGTTTTTAAAGGAATATTTTACACAAAACAGACTACTGTTTCAAGCAATTTTGAACTCCAAAGTAACATAATCTTTTACTGTAATAAAACACTATGTGTACTTAATCTGTACATTTCCGTTGCTACAAGAAGTAGTTGGATAGTGTACATGTCATCATTACTGCCATTCTCTCCATCTTTGCTTTCTCTATGTTCCGTATCAAAACTCTTACTCGAATTTTGCAAACGGATGAGCATTTTAATGCATTTAACAGATAATGACATGTTGGTAATTTACATTATCTAGCGTACTTGCAGGAGACATGAGTTCTATAACAACCTGTGTAGCAGAATATCACTTCATCCATTTAGCTTCCAACTAACCATCTTCAATGAACCATCCGTGATCTTTGGACTTGAATTTCAATAAAGTTTATTAGGCTTCTACGCCAGATGTCTGATAATTTGCTCGCAATGAGTGGAGATATAATGTGCCTTCACAGGGCGGAAGTTTTCCTGATTCAACACTAATTTATTAAACCCAAAACATCTTGTTGCACAAGCTATTCACTTTAGTATCAGTACCCTTTGAATCATATATCCTACATTTGAAGTCTTGGAGAGATGCAATCAGCTCGCAAAGTAGTAAAATCCATTCTTCACCTAACTTTAACATAGCTGATTAGAATACAATGGACTTCATAACAAATCTAATTGCAGACACCTTTCCATGACCATTGAAGGCACAAACTGGGTCACATCTGGTAAATGCTTGAAAAATGTCCATTATAACTAAGAGCGTTTCCATATATCTCTGTATCGCTGTCTATTCGTGGTCCTACATCTGATAAATATATGCTCGAACTCCCTGTAAAGTGCCAAACATAGTATAACATATCTTCTATTTCAATGGCAATAGAGTTAAAAATGTTGACTGGCATGTAGCAGCATTAAGCAGCGTGCGAGTTTCAGTTTTTCGTGTGAAGATGCCGGCTCTTCCACATGACATCCAGTATCATGCGTTAGTTTATAACATTTGTTTTCTGATGTTGCAAACATCTCTTTGTCACCTAGAACGGCAAGGTAGTACGGGACCTTCCAAGTATCAACAAGAAAATTGGTAAATGCTGTCTTGCCTTCTGGAAAACCTTAGAGGCATCTCTATTGCTGAATTGGTTGTCCTCTATTGATATTACAGATCCACAATCCACTACCCGTGCTTCTATTATTCATCTCTGTATTAAAGTTTACATCAAATACCACACTAATTCTAAAGCTATTCTTGCATTGCAGTATCAAATGTGCTTTTGGACAGATCTCCAAACGTTAGGTTCTCAACACTTACTTTGTTGACAATCATCATAGCATCAATAACACATACTGGTCTATGTTGGACATGTTCCTTGCAAGTGCAGATTTATTTGTTTTCTTGAGGATACCATGACAGTTAGCCAATGCTAAGGTTAATGGTCCAGGTGGAATTTGAAGTACTGCATTCACAGCCAGCTAGATGCTACCAAACCATGTATTTAAGTAAATGGTTATCAACCTCACGAATGCATTCTTTACAAAATATTTTAATTTGTTTTCTGAACGCTACCGAATATATTTAGGTGTTTCCTTCGCAATATGTCGTAAAACTAATCATATGGATTTTCTTTCAAAAGATTGTATTCTTGATATGTTAAAGCATATATAAAGCATTCTCTTCCCTTTCCTTTGCACTTAAAAGATCATTACAATGGCAGTAGATATTGCTGTAGCTGTTGATAAAAGAGCACAACCATTTATTCTCAAGTATATTTCTTGGTCTAAATTGTCATCCTTTTGAATGATCTGTGCTTCAAGATCAACATTGATAAGTCTTAAATTAGCTAGTAGGATCGCTTTTCGTCCATACATCTGTCTGTCTGTCCGCATGTCCGAATGGGTATTTAAATGCTTATGGTTTAGGTAGGATAAGTTTTTTTTGACAGTTGAAAAATAGATGAAAAAAAATTGCAATTGTTTTTAATCACTTAGAAGATGCTTTTATATGGCTAAAGATCACTTAAATACCTATTAGCTCGAATGTCTGTCAATAATTTCTATAAATCACTCCTCAGATACTGCTCGATAGGTTTTCACCAAATTTTAAGTGAAGCATTCTTACGCGAAGTTTGTTTAAATCAAGACCCTGGTGCCAAGACTGGACTCATCCCAGAGGCTTATCAGTTGTTTTCTTATTCAAAATTTCAACAATATTCTTATTGGAAAGTGAAATACCTGGCTTTGATTTTTGCAATAAGTATCTCTCAGATTTATTTATGCCATGATCATAGGTTCTGGCCACGAGAAATCTTAATTTAACAAAGTTTCAATAACCGACCAGCCAAATTCGTTTTTATTCAGTATAGATATCCCTATGAAAAAGGGTTTCAAGTTTGTTCAAATGAAAGGGTTAGGGCTCATTGGGGCCCCCAGAAAATGGAATTATTTTGATCATTTTAAGAGCTGGATTATTGTTTAATCATAACAATTTGGACGACTGTGTCCTTTAACCCTTATCCTGCTATGGACGTTTGGTTTTATTAGAATATACACTTTGTAGTTTAAGGATTGAGTGCATATATCTTCACCCTGCTATAAAAAGTGTATTTCTTTAAATAGCATAATCAATTAAATACAGACCAGAGATTGGCATGCATGCAGCAAAATATAACCAACGAAAGTGTTGATATTTTGACCTGTTAGTTAGATTCTCATGGAGCTGAATGTTTTTTTCTGATCTATTTTTGGAATTATATCTTATTCATCTTGAGAACTCTATTGTTTAGTAATAACAGTTGGAACTGGGTCCTTTAACAGTGATCTTATGATCTCCATAAAGTTTCAACAGGGGTCTAAAAAGGGATGGAATTGTGGATTTTCAAAAGTATCATCTTCAGATCTTGAGCATTGTTAAGTAATACTAATTGAGACTGGGTCCTTTAAAGAGGAATAAATATCAATAAGGGACCAGCAGGGTAAAAGAGAAGGGATTAATGTTGTATGGTGTTAAGTGTCCCTTTCAAAATTGTTTCAGTCATATCGAGAAGGTGTCTACTTGAATCAGACAATATTCTAAGCGTTGTCACACTGAAATATCATGTCACAGACATATGGTATGATACCCACTCAGTCACATGATACTGACAACAGGTCGGCCAGACTTATTCTCTAAGTGATGAGCACCAAATGAGAAATATTCTAGTACCATTTTAAATCTTTGGTGTGACCCGACCGGAGATTGATCCCATGACCTACCACATGCGAAGCAGAAGCTCTATCACTAGACTACCACTTTGATTAGGAAAAATGAAAATGTGAATTTCAAAAAGCTTCAACTCAAGAACGTAGGTCAAATGTTTTCATATTTCCTATAAATTAACACTATGATAGAGTTTTCTTTATTCTAATAAATGGACAGGGGTCTACCGAGGCCTTGTATTACCGGTAAAACACTTATATAGTAAATATGAGAATGCTATAGGTAAATAAGGCTTTTTTAAATCTTCTGCAAGTGATATGTTGTATGTCAATTGGTTGATAGTCCTTTATCAAGATTGTTCAAACTGGGTTGCTGGGGTGAAATTAAGGGCTTCCACAGAGGTTAACTTTTACAAAGTGTTAATAAGCACAATGTATGGAGTTTGAATATTTTACATCTAGTATTGTCTGGTAGCCCTGTATAAAATTTGATCAATCTGAACCCCTTTTGTCAAATTTGGGGCCTCCACAGGGGTCAATCCTTTACTCAGATGATCGATTTACATGGGCTTCTTATTTAAAACAAATGTATAAATATTTCATGTTTGTATTTTCATCAATTGTTAGTGTCCATGAATTAATTTCGTTAGAAATAAATGTTAAACATGATTAACCAATATATGCATATGAATTATGACTTATTGTCAAATTGTGTAAATATTATACGATTTACCCCACCCACTTTGATTTTGCTGTAATTCACAAAAAAAAGAGTTTAACACCTTATTTTGATAAAATCTATAGTTCCTTTTTAACCTTATATCATATGTGATTAAAATATTATGACATAGACCATCTAACATATAAAAAATATAAAATTTATACAATTTTAATGCAAAAATGTGTTCTTGGTGTTGATGTTTTTAGTTTTTATTAACAAAAATCCATTTATTTTTCAACAGAGTGTGTTTTAATGAAGAACATTACAATTTTCATACATTAATGTGATAAGTAACTTAAAACACATACATATATGCAGTTAAAATTTGAAAATCGGGTGTATATTATAGATAATGACATTTTTTAAGAAATTGGCGGCCATTTTGGAAGCCATTTTGGAATTTGCTCATTTTCAGACATTAAGCTGTGCCCGAGATATGGCCCCCCAGATTTTTTTTGGTGTAGAGATATATATCTTTCAAAGAATCATAGGGGGAATTTGCCAGAAAAATGGTACCAATTTTTTGTTTAGCTCACGGCCTAAAAGGAAAGAAAAGAGATAAAGCGGTAAATTTGTATACAATAATTTGAAACAACCGCTTGATTTGGCACTGAAGAAGAACAATTTAACCAGCTGTCGTTATTTCACTTTGCTGTGTATTGTGTTCAACTAATTTTTATCTCGTAAAAATGAAATTTTTAGTACCTGTTTTATTGAAAATGTTCTAAAAGTTGTTTTATTGAATGTTGTATCCATGTGTAAACAGAAACACACACACATATATATATATATATAGCATTTACACAAAACAAATACCTCATTTTATTGTTTTTAAAATGTAATCTATGGAATAATTCCATTCAAATATCAGACTTCTCCACATGCCTTTTAAGCACAGGGGCACCCCAGCACTTGATTATCAGAAATGGTGTTCCCCTAGCGCTTGAATTCTTTAACAATATTTTGCAAAAGCTTATTATGCTCTAAATCACTAAATTTCTTTGCATATCTTTTTCTCATTTTAACGCCTAAATGGAATATACTAAGTTTCACTAGTGAATTATTTTTCAATGAGTGCCCCACACAGCGCTTGAAAATATTTTGAAGATGTTCAGCATTCTTACCCCGGCGCTTGCATTCCTTCCTTTGCAGAACCCTGAAAATTATTAATAAAGCGATAAACACATATCGACTTCAACGTCTCACACAACAATAAATTTTGTATTGTTCTACATATAGAGAAATGCACTTCTGAAACACTGTATACATTACCAATGGTTCTAAAAGTGCCTTGTTCCCATAGATATTCCTCTTTATTGGTTCAATTATGCAGAAAAAAACATGGGATGACCAGGTTGCTTTTTCACAATTTCGATGGTTTGATGGCACTCCTTCATTTTTGACAGTTCTGCCCTTTTGTTGCAGTATATCACTTCGCATATTTAAACTGTTATAGCTTCATCAAACAGTTCCCAGTGTCATCCAAACTTAGCTGAAATCATAGAAATGTTCCAATGTTCCAATATGCACAAAGAATTATGACACTTTATGCATTATCAACAAAAAAATTATCCAACCATTTTACACAGCTCTAATTTCTTTGGCGTAAGAATCTTGCTACCGTCATGTAAGGGAGGTAATTCTTTAAGTGACACCTCAACCGTTTTTAACATCCTTTTCAACTAGTTTTAGCTATGTTAAGATAAGATATTAAGATTCCACAACAATGAATACATAATAATGGAGTATAAAAAAATATTTACGAGTCCCTATTTAAAAACGTTGATTGTCATTGTCAAACTTGCTGATGTCAAGGTGTCGTGTTGTGTATTAGACGTCAGACGCATTTTATAATGCTAACAAATTAAAAGAGTGAAAACTGAAGAGTGATTTATCTCAGTACATACATATTGATATTTTTAGTTAAAACATTTATTTACGTAATTTTTATGTAGATATTTTCATATCTAGTGTAACTTTTACATTTTATTACCCAGTCTCATATACGTTTGTGGAATATTATACCTAATTCATCAAATTGTTTGTTCATTTGAAAGCATCTGTTTAAAATGATGCTAGTTTTGTTGACAAGGACAATATCGTGTTGCTATATTGAAAGAAATATTTTTTCTCAATTGTGTTACGGAACATCTCGCATGAAATACAGCTATTTCGAAAAGATTAAAATTGAAAATGCAGCAGCACGTGTTATGTTTCTACTATAAATAAAGTTTACTCTTCAATTATTTTAACTAGACACTTTCGTCCTTTGAACAAACAATATCATTAAAGACATGTTGTGTTTTTAATTTAACAGAACAAACAATGTTCAGTATGTCCGTTTTTTTTAAGTTTAATTAATCGTCTATTCTATTTATATGTTTTTCAATGTTAAATGTTTCATTATAAATAAAACCAAAACAAAAAAGATGATTTACTAGTATTGGTATAAAATGCTGAAAAAGCCATGTAAATAAGATTTACTGGTGTAAAACGCTTGAAATAATGTGTAAAGAAGAGTTGCTATTTTAGTTGAAATAATCAGTAAAATAATTACAATGGTAACGTTTTATGAGTGTGATTAGTTCTTTGTTACTTTTTGATTTTCTTTTGATTATTTATCTTTGTTTCCAAATTAGAATTTAGCAATAAAGAAAATACCGACGGCAAAGAAATGGCATTGTATTCCAGGGAAGACTTCTGTGGGAAGATTTAATAGCAATATAAGAGGACCGAATGTCGATCTGCAAGTAGGTAGGTAGAACAAGGCATGGATGGATATAACCATGCGTGGATGGGCGGATAAACTAATGGACTGAAGGCGGACAGCTGGGCGGACTGACGGACCGATCTGCAGACACACGTATTTACAAGAGTAAATTTCTCGGATTGTGTTGATTGATTGATTATTTAGCGACATTTTATGCAATCGAGGGCTAACAGATGATCACCTAACCACTGTTTCCTGGGATCATGAAAGGCTGATCAGTACTCGATCACACCACATCTCCACAATAAACTGATTAACTTTCCCACTTGAATCAATCAGTGGTTAGAGACAAATGATTATGAGACACAATGTTGAATATCTATCATCAAAGAGCTTGTGACCGGGCGAAGATTCCAACTTACGACCCCTGGATCTATTGCAAGACGCACTACCGACTGAGCTTATCCGACCCGGGACTATTTGCGAAATAAAATAAAAAACACTAAATGTATCTGAGTATATCTAGTATTTAAAATGAAAAACAACATAATTAATAACTATAAAAGTAGTTTCAAATTATTCTATCTTCTATGTTACCCTGAAATATAAATAAGCATATACGGACAGACGGTCGGCAGCCAAAAGGATACAATAATTGAAGGAAGTACCGATTGATGGATAGACAGATACCATGACGAGTAATGGGACGACATTTTCATATTGATATCTTACACTTACGTCTTTATGATTCTTTACTAAAACAATCTTAATTTGTTTCTGTTATGATCTGTTTTAAGATATTCTCCTCGTTTCGTCCATTTACCGGGTGAAGATAGTCCATACTACCTAACAGCACTGCCTTTATAAATACTTTCATTGCGCTATGACGTAGTGTGACGTATACGGGAGACGGTCATTATCTAGGTCGACTTTTGTTAAAATATAGCATATTAAAATATAAGTCATATCGAAACACATAATGTGCACTGTTATATTAGACCTTAGCAGATAATATACAACAATAACATTTAATATCGGACAATGCGTTGTACCTAATCGGTCACTTATGCATTGCTTATCGTAATATGGACTCAACATATGGAGAACAGCGTGCCGTAATAAGATTTCTTCTTCAAGAAAGACAAAAACCGGTTTTTATTTTCAATTGACTTCAAAATAGGATTAGGGATTCGATTCATGTATGTCACGCCATCATTTTCTGCGATTAATCAGGCGTTGTATCGACACATTATGTTCCAAAAGGTCGCACAGTTACTGCAAATAATTATTCTGATGTAGTTTTACCAAGATTGAAAGCAAATTTGCGTAAACTGAAGCCTAGACTCACAATGAAGAACGTTGTTCTTCAGCACGACAATGCCCCAGCACATACCGCCACCAAAACAAAGGACTTGTTGTAGACCTACACGTGGGAAACTCTACACCATCCTCCCTACAGTCATGACCTTGCTCCCAGTGACTTTTAATTGTTTCCAGAATTAAAAAATGCTTGCTGTGACCAAATATGCCAACAGAGGGGCATTGATTGGGGATGTAAATCAGTACCTTCGACATTGGCCTAAATATTGGTTCACTGCGGGAATCATGAAACTCCCACACCGCTGGAACAAGTGTATAATGAAAGAAGGAGAATAATTTGAGAAGGATAAAAATCGAAATTTAAAAAATAATGAGCCACAAATTAGCACTGAGGGTTGTTCACCTAGATAATGACCGTCCTTCGTACATGTATTTCATTACACACTACTTCACACTGAACGTGCTGCAATAGATCAATGACATTTTGAAGAATTATTAACGTCTTTCTGATAAGTTGAGAAAAAGTATATTTGTACCGGTTTATCACTGTCCTCATTCGTGTATTTTATGATTATTATACTAAAGCGCTATTAAAATGAGAAAAAGAAACAATAGTTTAAACAAAATCAATATTACATCGTTTGTATGCAAATAAAGGAAACTTTCAAAAGAAATATTCATCTTTTGTACTTAGATTTCCCTGAAGTTTTCCTTTGTATTTTGGTTCCATTCGAAACTTGAACAATTTCATGATGATCTGATTACGGTAAAAGTCAAGCTGTAAACATCACTGGTGGATACGTTCAGTTATTAAAAATGACTCATGGTAAGGCACGTACTACCATTTTAAGTTTTTCATATATTTTCTTGTAATTGCCGGATAGTTTTGAAGGCATGTTACTCGTCAAAGTATCGTCCGTGACTTATCCGTGTGATTGATCGATTGATTGATTATTTAGCGTCAGTTTATGCCATCGAGGGCTAACAGACGATCAGTTAACCTAACCACTGTTTCCTGGGATGCTGGAAGGTAAACCAGTACTCGAGAACACCCCATATCCGTAAGTTACTGTTAACTTTCCCTTTTTTGAATCAGCGGTGGAAGACGATTGATAATAAGACACCACGCCATATATCAACCATCACGGAGATTGTTGCCGTGCAGGGATTCGAACTCACGACCCCTGGATTAATAGTCAGACTTAGCTTATCGGGTCCGGCTCCGTGTGCTTGGACGGTATTTCACTGTGTTATTCATCACGGGTATGGAGATGGTTCAAGGACAAATGGAACGTTCCAACACTTTTCTATACTAAGGCGAACATGGACACCAAATACGGACACGGAACATGAACGAATATACTAGTAATAGCGAATTATTCGAGAAGACTTTGTCACGTTTCATTCAGACGAAAAGACATGAACATTTCAGATTATCTTTGCAATAAAATTATACTTACGTCAAAAGTAATATAAAAGTTATATAAATATATAAATATATATATATATATATATAATATATAGAACTTAAGCTTTATTTATGATACGATTACTCAAAATATTTGAGATTACATGTCGTATTATTTCTACCAAGTACGACATATCTTACGTTTACTACGAATATTATACACCATACTTTCAGCAAATGCAGCGCATGTCACTCGACCAAACGCTAAAACGGTTGCGAATAGTTTTTATGTTTAAATTAAGTACTAATAAATAAAACTGCTATGTGTATGAACATGGTATATGACATTTCTTTAAAGCTACCCTGGAAACGTAACAAGAACAATGGTATGGAAGGAAAATCCGAGATCAAAAATTAAAATGATAAAAAGGAAACAATAATATAACGGTACATGTACCTACACCAGGTAAATTTTTAACAAAATGTTCTTGAAATATATGCCGTATCTACTCATATTACCCCACCGTCCTCAAATCGTTAATTAACCATAGTTTGCTGCATGCATTGCAAAAATAACCAATTCTTCGTTTAAATGATATATCATGGTTTGGAACTTGTTTTTATAATTAATAAGATTTGCTGTTCGTGAGACAGATGTTCGTTCACAGGCTACCGTAATAAGGAACTTATTCGTGATATAAAATTGATTTATTGTGGCGTGGAACAGACGCGTCACAGAGTTCGCAAAATAAAACTATATGTATGGCTTTGTTTATGCAACCAAGCGTCAGATAACCTAACCATTCTGTCTTTGGATTCTGGAAGGTTAGCCAGTGCTCGAGTACACCAATCCCGCAAGTAATTGATTACTTTCCAGAATCAGCATTGAAGTAATTGACCTGCGAGAGAGAGAGAGAGAGAGAGAGAGAGAGAGAGAGAGACAGACAGACAGACAGACAGACAGACAGACAGACCAGCAAGGGACTAATTAAGGATTGCGAGATTGATATAAGGGCCAGTATCCAGCACCTCCGTCTATTCAATCATTACTTAACTTTTACGTTTGGCCTGGATGTCTTAACTTGTACGTGTGGCCTGGGTGTCTTAATTTGTACGTGTGGCCTAGATGTAGTCGGATGATGGAACTGAACGTTGGTGGGTTTTAGTATCAGACTTATCCTAACGTTCATAAACCTACTTGTGTCATAGTTTTCAAATTGTGACGATAGGTAATGAAACTTAACTCTGTTTTGTTGTACTCCCCTATAATAATCTTACCATGGAAGTGTTAATAAATGCAATATGCCACATGCAGATCGACGCATGTTGTCATTATAGACAAAGAAAATAAACCAAATGGTGTTGAATCTCACGATATGTTCATAATACTGAAATAAACACAACATAACCATGGTTATCATATGAAACGTGCTATTGCGTTACACAATAGTTATTAATATAGACACGTTGGTCTGGTGCAAGACGAAAGCTCACGTTGAAGAAATCGTGTGACCGTCTAAAATATCGTATTATCTATTTCTGTTTCTTTCAAATGTAATGCACGATACATTGCTATAGCAACACGGTTTTAGTACAGTGCTAAACTTGTAATTAGTAGTTGTACGTTGATTCGGGAACAAAATGAGGCTTACAGCGTAATCTCATAAACATCCTGTGATTAATAACATAGCAGATCTCAGTTTAGTGTACATGTTGGTAACATTTGGACTATAAAGTATAAAATGTAAGCCACCATACCTTATTTCAATAACTGAATAATAATAGGCATTTTTATTCAAAGACTGAAATGACGGCAATTGTTGACAATTCACTGACTCCAAATATAAACAAACGTTACAAACTGTCCAAGTACATACAAATGATACTACATATACCAAGTATCTTTATGTATAAGATGTGAACCCACAATTGATTTTTGTTCTTTATTCTATAGTAAATAATAAAAGTTTGAAGGCTTGTCATTCATAGAGAATCCCAAATGAAAGAAGTGAAACCTACATTTTACTGTTTGTCAACCTCTGCACTATCAAAATATGATGAGAAAAGTAGGGGTCTTGTGTCATATAAGAGATTTTTTTTTCGGCTCAGTGTGTACACTGGTGACAAAGTGAAAGTAGACTTCCGAAATCATGTATTCATACCCCAATTTCCAAGCATCATTTTTTTTTCTAAATTCACAATTCAAACATGACAATGCTATCAAAACGTTCAAAATACATCAATAATGCCATTCAAATAAAAAAATGAGCATTAAAATAAGGAAAATGCATGTTATAAGAAAAAGAAATGACGATTATTTACTACCACACGGAAGCTCTTCCTATTTGCAATGGTGGTACTATGCCTATAAGCACGAAACTCCCTGTCCGTCAAACAATTAAAAAATCAATCGGAACATCGCTCGGTCATTTCCATAACGGTTCGAAATAATGTTATTTCGAACGTTTACGGAAATGGCCGAGCGATGTTCCGATTGTATAACTATTGTGAGGTAAATCAATTTCCGTTGAACAAACTGACGAATGAGCATGCGCGTATGACATTGCTGTGTAAAAGTACCCAGCTTGGATAGCTATATTAAGGTATTAAATATACTCGTGATTCGAGACATTTGTATCATTTTGCTGGGTCATTAAAACATCACACTCACTATTTATACTTGTATAATTTGTACTTAGATTATTCTTGTTTTATAGTTATTCATTACTTGTACATGTATATTTTACACTCAGCATGAATACTTCACCAGATAAAACAAAGATTGCACAATACTAAAGCCAGTGTGTCAGGGCTAATTGATAGTATTTACAAGAATATTATTCCTGAACAGTACTCATAAAAGTAAAAGGAAATAGTCAAAATTGTTCTAAAATAGGACAGTCAAGTATGTGATCCTGAGAAAATGACATGGCGTTGTCAAAACGTGTTTCCCATACAAAACTGTACTGTCGTGTGACCTTCTTACGTTCAGCTTTTTCCTTCATCCATTCACAAGGCACTTCTTTAATAAAAAGAAAGCACAAAAATCATCTCCTCTAGTCCAGTCAGCCTATGGAAGTTTTGGTTCAATGTCAAACTAATTTCAAAAGAATGACTTCCTAGGTTTTTAATAAGGCAAACGTATTTTAAAGTTGGAATTATGTCTAGAAAAATCTAAACAGTGAAAATATGTTAAAATTTCATGTTGCTTACCCCCACATTTGAAGAAAATCCCAAATCCCCCGGCCCCCAAAAAATGCTATTTCTTTTTGACGGATTGATATGTTATATAGTGCTTTTTAAAGCATTTAATTGTAAGGTAGGCTTTTATTATCTTATAGAACTAATCATTCATATAAACTTCTTATAGATAACATATCAAACGTATACCCCCGAATACTTTACAAAAAGTTTATCAAATTACTAGTATAAAGATCAGAACATGTTATAGACAAATACATTTATACATTTTTACTTTTAACTGTTTAACATATTTGTTGTTCAGAATTCATCAAATAATAATATAAGTTTATGTATTGATATTTTAAGAGTTGTCATAATCCCGGTTTTGCTTGAGATTATATGTCCTTACTTAGGTCTGCCTCAGTCAGGTTTGATACATTTGTGCATCCACCACCTCTACACTCTCCACAACCAACAGAGCATTTGAGCCCATTTTTCTACACGTGCTCCTTTGGTGTTACAGTCAACTTTACAATTACATTTTATCATTGTTAAGGAATTGTCAGGCGCTGGTGGTAAATGAGTCATGTCATATTGTTTCGGCAACTTCCCTTTCCCTCTCTTAGAGTGCTATTTCTACATTCGAGTTTACCGAAGTTTGAATTTGAAAGTAAACTCGCAGATTATGTTGCGTTACTGTAGCCGATGTTGGTAGAAGTGTATATACATATGTTGTACATATGCTGAATTAGTCATAACTTTACTAGCGATTTTTTGTAAACGCAACAAATCCATACCCTTTAAAGTAATGCACGTTCTCCTACTATTAGAAAATCCTCTCGTAAACTTGTCTTTGTAAATATTTCTGCACATTCCTGAAATTGTTTGTCCTTTATAAGGTTTTTAACTGCTGGCCCTTTCCAATCCCAAATAGTCGTGATGTCGTATCATATCATGTAACACAGCATGCACAAACGGCAATGAACCACAGGTATCAGGTCAAACTAACACCTTTGTCCGCTTGATATCACAACATTTTAATGTGTTAGACATGTTTTGCTTCCCTTCCGACTTAAATAAAATACTTTTACTTTCAATATTAGCATGAACGTTCAGCAAAACAAGAATATCTGTGTCTCAAAATCACGTTACTCTCTTCAGCACAAGAAACTGATGTCGGTACTATAAGTAAATCGGCATCACCTTCCGCATACGCTACTTTATGGCCTTTGTCTTCCAGAGATTCACCTCGCATTTTTATGACTTTTTTTTGTTTTCCGAATTTGCTTAAAAATGTTCTTTTTCCCTTTAAAAGGAGTACTGTCTTTGAAATTAGCGTTTATACTCACAGCTTCTTTTGAACGTCGCGAATGCGTTTTATCTTTTGTAGATGATCCGGACTCATATTCATTAAGAACAACTACGTGGTCATAGTCTACATAAACACCACACATTTCAGAACAGAAAATGTTACATGGTATGCGCTGAGGTAATCCTCCGCCACCAATTACATGTTGAACTGTGCTGTTTCTTGCTCCTGTTGTCTACCACAATCTCCTTAAGACCAAATTGCATCTGCCAGTGCTGGTTTCTGTGACTGTCTCATAAAACCAGATGAATCAAAGAGTGCAGATTGTACATGTAAGATTGGTATTATGTTAATGATTTTTTTCTGCTGTACCGTTTTGTACCTGATATAAAGATATCTTATTTATATAATATCATACAAAACTGTTCAAACTTTACAAATGTTTCAACATCATCACAGAACTAACACAGAAAGCGCACAGACATTTTCTATAGTGATGTTATTTCTGTATTATTATAAACTTTATTGATCACTACTTTAAACGCAGTATACGCTTTAAAACATAATTCAGACGAAACACTCCCATTTTGGAGCCTAACCAAATCTCACTGCCTACCAAACCCACTCTGAACCTGACTTATTTTAACTGCCTATTCAATCCAAACTGAAACTATGCCCTAACTCTTAGCTTTTATTTTGTCAGTTCATTTGCCCAGTAGAATGACAGCTATAATCATAAAACAAGTTCAAATCTCTATTTGGACCTGCTGATGCTTTTCTCTTGACAGGCCGTCACTCATCATATAAGACCACTTTTACCTCCCATTAGAATGCGGGCAATTGTCTAAATATATGCATGTAAATATTATTTTACCATTTGTGCTGTCTCATCTTAACTAGGAAATCTCCAACATAAAGCATTATATCATTGCTGAAATTTTACATTTATTTAACTAATAGAATCAATAATTAATGAGTAACTGTAAAACACAAAACGCCGAATTGTTTTACTTGTTTCACATACTAGATGTAAAATAGTGACATACATTGTATTAGTATTTTTGCATTGTAAATATGTATACTTGGCAAATTGATATGCTTTTAACTGTATCTTTTATTATTTGGTGTAACAAAAAACTTTTCGTGTGGTACCTTTCATTATTTGATGCTAGAAAACATAGTAACAATCGAAAATTGATAAAATTCGCAAAACTTTTTTTTTTCAAATTTGAGACGGTAGAAGTTCGATATTTTTTAGGTACTTTTGCACTATCAGTTGATATATCGAAACAGTAAATGTGCATTTAGTACTGCACCTTTTACATTTTAATGTTACTCATTGCAAGATATGTAGAATTTCAAAATGACGATAAAGAGGCTAATTTTATGATATTATTGAATATGGAGACATCACTACAATTTGTTTCCTGATCTTGTAATGAGATATGCTTGTCATATTTGTAATCTACAATGTCTTCCTTAGTTCATGGTATGTAACAATATATAAAAGTTGGGTTTATATCCTAAATTCGATGTGAAATTGAAAAAAAAGATGGCCTCAACATTGAGTATTATACAAGGAATACTATAAGACCGTTTCTATAGTCTACTTGTCTACCGTTTGTTTTCGATCATTATAATCGTGATATAAATTCGACGTCATGTAACACTGATTGGGGGATGTCATATTTTCGAAATACGTATATATTTTTTTTTATTCTGATGGCCCATTACTTTGCAATTAGTCAACTTGACTCGGTATTAACGCACTGATAATGGCCAACTAAAATTCTATTAATTGGACATTAGGACTATTACAGCATCCTTTGCATTGTAATGGTTAAATAAAAAAAAGAATTAACATTTTTTTACGAGATATCTTTTGTGTTTGCTGGTGTGGTGAACAGGGAACTGCAGACATTTTCGCACCAATTGCATAAGAAACAATCTGCATAATGAGTTTCCTATGATAGTATAACATAAAAGTATAGCAATGACAAGACGTAATGCGTACATTCCTGTATGATCTGTAGTCATCGGAGTGACATTATACATGTCGTTACTTTGTTCAGAGTGACTGAATGATCTAAGGCGCCGTCTCAAGATCACTTCCCGCAGCTGAGACTGTAGGTTCGTGTCTCGTTCGGTCTAAAAACCAAATGAGGGTCGTTCAGGTTTTCAAAATTCTGAGACATTCATTGGTTTGTAAAGCAGGATATGACATATATAACGTGCAATGTGTTGATAAAGGTGATAACCCCCATTAACAATAACTTTGCTCAGCAGAATAAATATGTACACTATGCTTTCTCAAGTGGCAATCAATGCGTCGAATAAATACAACAACATATAAACATAAACATCACATTCCTGTGAGGGCCATACTAAAAGGTCTCAACCTGAGAAAATAGTTTTGACCGAGGCAACGCACCCACACAGGAATGTGATATTTATTTTATCATGCCAAAGTAAATGTATTTTACACAGTTACATGCATACGTAGATGTGTGTCTATTGTTAAGGGCGCTTGTTTTAGCTAAATATGATGAGGTAATTTGTGAAAACAGTTAGTTAAGAGTGTGTATCTATCTTTTGACCGGCAAATACATCTTATTTTTCAAAATCAAATTCAATAGCTTGCAGAAGCTATTTAGTAGATAACAAAATATGATTTTGGTTGACAAATTTCAATTTTATTTTAATGAATTAAATAGATATTTCATAAAAGTATGGAACAACGTTTTAATCAATGACTTGTCAAATACTTATAGTAAAAAAAGTGGCATTGTTGTAGTATAGTAAGCCTATTAAAAGCAAAATCTCTATTGGCAACAATCTGCATTTCTGTATCTGTATAGTTGCACTACAGGCATTTAATCAGAAGGTTTTGAGAAGTATATAGTCAGTGATGATGCTGATCTGGAAACATTGATGGTGACATATGTTGGTCTGTTATTATATCACTATTCTTATTAATGAATATTAGTGCGTCTCAGTCTTAGTTTATTAGTGGTTAGCGATACACATCGCTCGGTGTTGGTATCGGAAATGTCAACAATGATTTCATAATCAAAATTATCCTGGCTGCCATCAGCCAGACAACCAGGTATTTCCGACGTTCCTGTAACAGTAGAAGACTCAGGTCCTTCAGCATGATGTGTTCGGGAGTTATAGTAATGTTGTACTTGGTGCTGAAACGGACAGTCTCTCTCTATTCTCTCAAGCTTGTCTATGTCGGAATTGATCCCAGATGATCACTCCATAGTCTAATGTTGATCTAAAAAGTGGTATGTAGGCCGACTTCCTATTACGTGCACCTTGTGGTGTAGATTGAGGTTGATCAATCCTAGTGTATTCTCTCAAACTTGTCTATGTCGGACTTAGGAAATTGATCCCAGATGATCACTCCATCGTCTAATGTTGATCTAAAAAGTGGTATGTAGGCCGACTTCCTATTACGTGCACCCTGTGGTGTAGATTGCAGTGGTTCAATCCTAGTGTATTCTCTCAAACTTGTCTATGTCGTACTTAAGAAATTGATCCGAGATGATCACTCCATAGTCTAATGTTGATCTAACAAGTGGTATTTAGGCCGACTTCCTATTACGTGCACCCTATGGTGTAGATTGCGGTGGATCAATCCTAGTGTGGATCTCGCGCGATATGTGCGGGTACCCAATTTCAAATCTGATGGTATGTTGACCCTATGTATGGGTTGTTGGCTTCCTTGAGGATGGTTTTGTCTAGCTGGTAGAAATGATGGGACGATCTAGGCTTCCATCAAATTACGTGTTATTGTTTGGCATTGAAGCGCATTCCCCACGCTGTGCCTAGTCGTCAAGGTTCTGTTGAAGTGTTGAATAGTTCTTCATGATGTTACGGACGACCCGGTTGAATAGGTAGTTGTCGGATGATCGACTTCACAGCACTGGGCATGTCATTCACATGACTTTTTAACAAAGAAGGACCGATGACAGTTCTTTGGCGGATACACCGGAGACATCAGGTATAGATCTCATGTACCTGCCTTCATATACTACTGACATCTCTATGTTGCAGAGAAATGTTTGTATCCATCAATGGAGCTTACCTCTGATTCCAAGTACAACCTATGTGTAGTAAACCCTGGTGAGGTACCGTGTCAAAAGATTTTGAGAAATCGAGGATGGTGACATCGGTCTTTACATATATGTATGTGCGCGTCTAAAATCATAGTTTGCATTAAAATGTGTTTTAATTGACAGATTAACTTGACAATAAACATTCTCATTGACCGAGAATTATCTTTTGATATATAATTTTAAAGAAATCCGACTTAAAAACGTTGCCTGAAAGACGTCCCGTATAACTTTCAAATTCACAATTTGTCTTCCTAAAAAAAATCATGAAACAGTTGTAAACCCCTCTAAACTGGGAACAGCAAAATGTTTATTAAATAATTGTTTGTCAAGTATTCTCGTCGGACAGATAAAATGGCATTGCTAAATCAATAATAAAAACATGAAAAGCGTTTTTAATACAGCTTTTTAAGAAATTTAAACTGGCGTGGCTTTCTTGTTTGAACTATACGCGCATCAAAGTCGCGCATGTGTTATTATTTTTCCGGATAGTATTACCGGGAGTATTAAACTTGATCGGGTATGCGGAATTTAACATAGAGGCTTAAATTAAGATATATTATAAAACATATTAAGGTGGTTTGAAAATATGTCTATGGTGATAGTTTTTGCCTCGCAGGGGAAATGTATATCAACTAGAGGCGTTTTCAATAAATCTCTTTCAGATATTCTTGCAAATAACACCATGCCAATTGTGATTGAATGGGTTTAATGATTTATAACTTTTACTTGTATGTTTCAATTTGTTCCTTTTGTCATGGAAACGGTTTGTAACATTTTCTATGATGTCTCTGTTCATACACCAGATCAAATCGTCTTTCACATGTTCTGTTGAAATAATGTTTAATGGACTCAGCTGTAAAATGCGTAATGGTACACCCACTGCTTACTAAATGTGGCATTCTATTGTTTCAGTAACACAACGGATTGTTTCAAACATTCGTGAATGGCATTTCGAAACAGTAGAAACAAATATACCCGTCTATGCTTCAAATCGATAAATTGAAAGAAAAAAAAACAGATCTCGTAGCAAAAGTAAAATTGTGTTTCATGATATATATAATGATCACCGTTTACACTCGGATATACAAAGACACATGATACATAAAGATAAATAGATATTTATTGACATTTTATTTCCCATTTGCTGTACTGCTATAAAATAGATACTAGTATGTCTACTTAGCTTTACTACAAATTCATTTTTTATAAAAAAAGAATGACTTGTGCTTCCAGTGGATAGAGTTTTGATCTGTTTAGTTCTCAGCACCATTGGCAACTGTATATAATTCCGACATTGTTACCCGGATAAGTACTATTGTTCTAATATAAGTATTAATCTAATGCACAAAATGTTTTTTTAACTTAATAATGGGGGTCGGGGTTAACTTAAAATCACTGATACAAAAGTTGAATTATAACTCTTTTCTTTTAGAAGTCTTCCAAACGGTTTGTTTTTATATGTAAATAAGCCGGGTCCAGTCTAGTCAGTCAGGTACGCGCCTGACTGTCAATCTAAGGTTGTGAGTTCAAATCCCCGCCCAGTCTCAGTCTCTGCGATGACTGGCCACGAAATTTGTCATATGGTTATGACTCTCTCATCTCTAAATATGTATTCTAACATCCTTTAGAAGTTCCATGTGATTTTATTGGTTGGTGCTCTTAGATTTGCAGGTATTAAAAACTGCATAGACCGTCTGTAAAATCACCACGTTTTAGCGTTCTATGCGTTACTACGTCACTTGTTTAGGTCACTGAAAACAAACAGTAGTTTAAAAAAATTATAATTTATTTGTAAAATGTTAAAAATATAAAGCTATATTGAATATTTCGATCAGTTCGTCGATTTAGTTTGATTTTTACAAGAAACTACTTTTTGGCACATTATTGCTGATAAACGTCATTCGGCTAAACGGTAGGTTCAATTTAAACGCTAGTCGCTCGAGTAATTTGGTTCAGCAAGCGAATTTTAATGATAAAACGTATATGTGCGCTAGAATAGGGTTAAGTATATTGTATATCATAAATTTGTTTTAACGACCATCAGTGTCGCCGTTAAAGAAAATGTCAGTATGCTTAAGTCCATAGAGGAAAGTTAATGGCGTAAGTACGCGATATCAGCTTACGAATACTAATTAGGTTAGATCATCAGCTTCATCAAGTCGCATTATCGATATTCGCGCAAGCAAAAAACGAACGCGGCAGATAAAGAGATAATGATCAGAATTTCGCTATGTTTTTTTTATATAAAATGTATAATATGAAAAAGTTACATAGTCGAAAGGAATAATAAAATAACTACGATATGTTTATGTCTGTCTTTGTTAGTGAGAGAAAAAAGAGAATCGTAAAAGTAGCTATATGAATATGGAATCCTGGCGAATGAAACTAAGATGTTTAATTTCATGGGATACAGACAATAGAAAAACACAGATAACCTACCAATACACCATATTCTATAATTATTCCGGCTAGACCGTCAAATCTGGTGCAAGTATTTGTCGCGGACATAACACAGAAATATAATAAGTATCCCTAGTATACCTGATATCGTATGAGCACCCCGTTCTGACATAACTACTTGTTTTTGGTCAAATATCACAAAAAATATAACGACTATATACATGGGGTTGTACTCACCAACCATTCTCAAGAATATTCTTAGACTTGAACTCAAGAATGAATTTTGAAAAACACATTAAGAGACCATTTTTAAGCCAAAATGTACAGGCATGCAGAGACACCTAATATATAGTCAGATAAACTCTTATAATTATTCTATATGTCATGGTAAACTGGATATCTAAGGTTGAAATTTGGATTTTCAATTGATTGATTGATTGAATATTTAACGTCATTTTTATGCCATTGACGGCTAACAGACGATCAGTTAACCTAACCACTGTTTCTTGGGATTAACCAGTACTCGAGTACACCCCATCTCTGCAAGTAACTAATAACATTCCCACTAGAATCATTGGTGAGAGGTGAATGATAATGAGACACAATATCGTATATCAGTCATCACGGAGACTGTTGCCGGGCGGGGATTCGAACTCGCGACCCCTGGATTGATAGTCAGACGCATAACCGACTGAGCTAATCGGGCCTGGCTGTATTTTCAAGCTCAAGTCAAAGACTATTCTCAAGAATGGTTGGTTAATACAACCCCTGGATACATGGTTATGAGTTATAAAAGAAAACTACGAAATGATATATAAGCTTTGGTTACTTTTAATGACAAATCTAGGACAAGGCTTCAGTAAATGTATGAGAATAATAATAAAACATATATTTATCAGAGAAATAACAATACACACATGTATCAATATTACTAAATTACTGAGCATTTTTAAATACCGACTATTTGCAGTTAAATGTAGTAACAGCAATTGAAACTAATTTAAACTAGTCAAATGAACTCTTGGACAGCCGATCACATGATCAGATTGAACTTAATTTACAAAATACATATCGTTGAATACCAACATAAAACAAATTTAAAACATGTCCGCCACATAGTAATGAAAACACAATTCACAATGTCTTTTTTCTTAACTTTGCTACCCTTGACGAGACGAAATTCAAACGTTTACCGTTTCCACATAGAATTGAGTTTATGTTCCCTTTGGTACTAAAGCCGTGACGGAGTAAAATTGTTTGATTTGTGTGAACTAATCAAACTTGGTGAAGATTAACGTTCGTTTTCTGAAATTATAAAATAAAAGAGAAGCAGAACATGGGAGTATGGTTGGTTATTTCATTACTTATCTTATTAAATTCGTTGTTTACGCTGGTCATTGGAAGACTTTCGCTGTCCGGATGTTCATTGGCTGATTTCGAGCTGGTACCAGACTATGGGTGGTGATTTGGCACGAACACAACCAACAATTATGCAGATAAGAACCAAAATATTGACTATGGCATGGATGCATATAGCCTGTCTAAAAACGTCCATGGTTCATTCCTTAAAACAAAGGCATGTGTCAACGCGAACTTAGTCGACGTTAACAACTGGATAGAGTATTGCCCGCTCACGCCAGAGGTTGCGGGTTCGATCCCCAGCTCGACCCGATGCCTCTCATCATTAAAACAACACTCAGTACTAGTTAGGTCTGGTAACTCTTACTCAGGATCAACCCTTGCTTATACACTTGAAACCTTCATACGCACTATTACGTCATGATCCACTTACTGAGAAGCTACCAAGAGTTGTTTGTTTAGTACAGTTATTAAAAAATAATTGTATTTATAATATTATATGAACAATCTTCCGTGCAATAAATTAGCTCGTGAGTTCCAGTTCATTAACACACTGAGGGGAATAAAAGGGATGTTCTTAAAAATATCTTATTATAGTCTTATTATGTGAATTGTATTTTGTATTGTCTGATATAGTCTCTTGTAATTCATATATTTGAATGGCTATGTACATGTACTGTACGATATTAATGTTATTGCGATGAACATAGATGTGATAAAAAATACAGACTGAAACTGTGTGGATAGGTGAGAACCAGTTATCCAGTTATGGTCTGTCGACTTTGGGCTATAATTCAGGTTAAATCATTAATTAAAATTAAATTGAATTGAACTGTAAGCTAATCGCACGTGTCATTTTTATATACACCCCGGCCTTTGTTAATTTAGCAACCTGACTAAAACACTCTTCTAGAATATTGCGGAATTTAAATATACAAGTCAGGCAACTCTTTTTAGTATTGATTGTCATATAGTATCTATATTGTACTACAATGACCATATATATATATATATATATATATATCTTTATTAAAGTCTCATCTATGTACAAACATATAAATAAAACATACAGTAACACATACAACGTACATAGCCATTCAATATTAGAATTACAAGAGACTATTGCTATAAGATTAACTGACATAAAATATATACATCTATCACAGATTATTCATGCATTATTTTATTTTATAGATGTATACTATATAGCATTATACACCGTAAGAATTGAGACACCGGCTCTTGGCTCTAGACCTAAAAGTGTGTTAAAATAACTTTTGTTTAATCGTGAAAGGAAAAATAAATGCAAATGCATCACTATTTCGTCAAAATATATACTAAAAACTAGTTTGTGATCAGTGCCTGTAGTTGATTGCATGCCGATTAAAAAGATAATGACAAAACACAAGGTGTGAAAACGACATGGTATTTTAAAGGAACCGGGGCTTTAATGATGTATTGTCACAACCAATCATAGGAGTTAATTCCTCTCGGTATTTTAATATTCAACAAACGTCAGTATTAGTGATTGAACTATAGTTAGCTCAAGTAAAACATTATATTGATTTTTCAAAATATTAAATATTTTTGGTTTACACTTTTATGGTTTAAAATAAAACGTATTCTACAAAGTCTAGAGTGTTTAATTTGCCATTTCCGTGTTGAAATGTCCTTTCCGCAGAGCCGTTTTTAGTTTTATTGCTACAAAATCTTTAAAATTCAATTAAATTAATTTATATAACTCCCAGATATACCATAAAACATGTTTCTAAACGATTAAAAGTCGATTTTATGTGATTTGCACAACAAATATGTGTGTTTTACAACCGTGTTGAAAAGGCCCTTTCCGGAGTTTAGTCATACCGTTATGTATTAATTATATATTGTATTAATAATATAATAAAAGATAGGGGAAAAGGTGTGGCCGGATTTACTTTTTTGCGGCCGGTTTGACCTGGTTCCTAACGATATATGCTGAGTTGCCGGTTAGGGTCAGCTCGTTCATTTTGTCTGAACCCTGCATATGAGATTATCCCTGCATATGAGATTATATTGTATACTATTATTTTTTTATCATAATTTCCCATTGAATTTTAATTATTATCTTCATATTGTATATAATATAACATTATATAATGTATAATATAACAGATAAAAAAGTAGTAAATTACTCGTTTTTAAAAAAAACGATATCTCGAAACAACGCAACACAGATATTTAGTAAGCAATCCATTGACCCCTGTATTATTTGGAGGTAATAAAGATTTTTTCAGATATTTAGATCGCACCCCTAAAGATTTGTGTTAAAAGTTCGTTTGCTATTATAAATTAACAGTGAGACATATATAAAATTTAGTTTGTGTATAACAAATTTAAGAAAAATCAACACTTACCCAGGGTCCCTACAGTTATCCATCTTTTTTGGAATATCATAAAACACACGCTTATAAACTTGTAATCAATTACACTAAAACGCACACTATATCAACTTTGAAAACAGGTTCTTTTCAATTAATTAAAACCGAAAATTAAACACTATATGATTACTCGAATACGGACATTTACACATAAAATAATTCAGCTAGAAAAATGACCAGTAATTATACAGGTTGAGCATATGCAATTTAGCTTTGAGAAGCCATACGCAGCCATACAACCTGCGCCATGGCGCCGGCACTTCCCGTATATGCAGACATTCAGGCACGTCCTGTGAACATGTCATACATCTGTACAACTGACATATGGAGGATTGTGTACATGCCATACAACTGACATGCCGGTATTTTGTATATGTTTGTGTAAAATGCAGAATAATGGACATTCCGAATGAAAGGACAATCCTGGTATTACGGTCGGTATGTCGAAATAGTGAACGACCTCCCCCTCCTACCCCCTACCCCACCGCGTTGCTTTTCTCATTGATCGCATGTGCTGGTTGACCTAAACGTATTGGGAAAATAATGAAATACGTATAATTTATTGTAACATGTACATGTGTGTCATGTCCTATCATGATACATTATCAAGTCCTTGTTTATATATAGTTTAAATTACATTAAATATTGCAAGCATGTCTCCCAAGTACTCAAGTTTATTCAGCAATCGGGCAATTTTGCCTTTGGCTATTTACAAAGTTTTACAAAGAAATATGGCAGAGTTAGTAATAATAAACATTACAAACATAGCATACATAACACATTTAACAATACATTACATGAATATTATTCTTGCGAAATATTTACATTTTCGTGGATACTCTTCCTTTATTACAAGAGCTTCTTGTATAAAATTTGAATTTTTTAACATTTTTATATTTTCAGACGACATGATCTGTATACATTTATTGAGTGTTGGCCAAGATATGCTCCCTAAATATTTGGTTCGAATATCGAAGTATTTAGTACAACACAGCAAAAAATGGTATGTTGACTCAATGCCATTCTCGTTACAAAGTTTACATAATCGTTTTGCACGATCAACACCATCTGTAAAACGATATACTTCATATTACACACATAGCTTTAAGAAGATTGCATTTACGTTTAATGTTTGATAAAATATTCGTACTCCTATATCTTATTTTATATTTTATTATATTTTATATTTTATATTCCTTTTTTCATGTATTGTTTAACCAGAGACTTACGAACTACGAATCCAGAGTGAGAAGGCCCCTTCTTCTATTGGTCCTTGAAACAATATAATACCATACATGCATTTATTAAAAGAATAGAATAATTATGCAACAACAAACAAATAACAAAACCCTATTAATACCGTTTTGAATAGAACTTGAATTTGAATACACTGTTAGATCCAATTATCGTTTGTACGAAAAACTTAATATGTGCAATTCTTTATTTTGTGGCACATGTGGTAGGTGTTATGCAGTTAGTTGTCAATATGTAAAAATAATCAATATAACTGAATTGTTCAACTATTTAATAAAATATATCGGCATAACATATACATGTTTATTGCCTTTTATATATATTTTATTACTTTTAATTTATTAACAGTAATGGAATTATGAGGTTATATAATACAGTAGTTTATATGACTTCAGTAAAACGTACACACACACTCACACACACACGCGCGCACGGGCGCGCGCACATGCACACGCACACAGAGTTTTATATTCAACACTATAATGGCAAATTGATGGAAATGTATTTAATTAATGAAACAATAAAATAAGCAAATATCCCAAATTACAGAAATGTTTTTCACTATTATAATAGTTCAGTCGATTTGTTTGTAACGTTAGTTGGGTTGAGTATACGTACGGGAATGTTTTACGGCGCATCTATAACCGATAGAACATGCATGCGCGTGTATTGTAATGTGATGTGAATATCAGACTAGTTTATTCTGTTTTAATTGTCATTTAAAAAAATCTTCTCGAGAAAGAATGATTGAATGGTTTATACCAGTACGAGTGTACTTCAAAATCCCCATGGTTCAAAAATGGAATAGTAGTCAAAATCCCCACGACAGAATTAACAGTAGTCAAAATAGAGGCGTAGTCAAAATCCCCTTAATCGGTGGTAAAAATCCCCATGGTCAAAATAGAGGGGCAGTCAAAATCCCCTTCGTGGGTGGTCAAAATCCCCATGGTCAAAATAAAGGGGCAGTCAAAATCTCCTTAAAATTGATATGCAGTTTGTTTGTTGTTTTTTTTATATATAAAAAACATGTTTGTTACAGCCAAACAATATGATAAACCGTTGATTAATTAAACTGACGGTGTAATGGTTTAAGATCTTTGCTTCTAATTAGTTAAATCATTATCATACAGTACATGATTTAATTTTCAGTTTGAAAATGTACGCATGCCCCTGCTCAACACCTTTGAGTGAAGTCAATCAATAAAGTAACACTTAATTATTTAACAAAGTTACCAGTGTGAAAATTTGAGTAATTATAACTACCCATTGAGGGAATTTTGACTACCCAACGTGGGGATTTTGACTCCCCTGTCATTGTAATGGGAATTTTTAATTCTATGCCATTTTTGAGCCATAGGGATTTTGACTATCTCCCTACCAGTACCCGTACTGCTTCACTTTCGGGCTACTTAGAACAGTACTCGGTTGAAGAGAAGTAGCATCGCTTTTAGCACATTGCCTCTTTTTTTTTTTAGCTTTGGGAAATCATCAGGGAATTTCTGATGATAAGAATTGGTCTTATTTATATCAAATTCCATCCAAACCGCTTGTGTAATTGTCTGTTTATAAATGTATGTTATTGTTGTGGATTTATCAGCTGTCGTCTGCTATGGACATAATACGTTATCTTGTCGCCACTACGTACATATGGCGAATCTCGGCCTCTCGAATTCGTTCAAGTTAACAGATGGGATCATGCGCTTCATGATTTCGGCAGGCGACGTTACACCGTTGCTATTATTCCCTCCGACGTTGACCAGAGTGCAATCAGGGTCAATCTATGGCATCCCCAGACAAATGTCTTGTTGCCGACTCTACATGCCGCATCAACGAGTGGGTCCCGGTAGACCTCATTCACTCCGTGTCTGCTTCTGCAACCTCCCGATGCAGGTATCGCCGCTGAGAGGGTAGCGAGTCTATAATAACGTTAAAGAACGTGCAAATGAATGACGTCATGTTATGTGTTTCCGTCTTCTCGCACTTAACATTACCATGTTTCAGCGAGCATTGATTGATTGATTGAATATTTAGAGTCATTTTTATGCCATCGATCAATTAACCTAATCACTGTTTCCTGGGATCCATAAAGATTAACCAGTACTCGAGCACACCCCATCTCCGCAAGTTGATCGCCAGGCACAACAGATCGTACGAAATTTTGTTGTAATAGACCCATAAAATATTTGTCGCGGCCAGATCTTGCAACATGCCCGAAATCTATTTCGAGTGGTCACAAGGGCTACGACACATTAAAGATGGTTTGGCGATGGGGACGCGATAGAAAAAAAATATGTCGTGGATGTGTCGCAAGTCAGTCACGCGACAGTCGTGGGACCATCGTGAGTTTCGGGCATTGTCGGGGGCTGTTTTTATTCAAGACTGCCGCACAACAGTCGTGGGTCACTCGTGGGACGTTTGTGCGTTTGTCTCCCGACTATACGAGGCGAAATATAATATTCGTGAGACAATCTTGCAACTGCCTCTCGACTGTCTTACAATAGTCGTGAGACAGTCGTGGGACAGTTGTGCGTCAGCCGTAATATTGTTTGACTAAAATTTTTTAGGCAAGTCGATGCCACGATGCTCACAATTTCGTAGGACTGTCTTGCGACGACCCCCGATGACCCACAATTTGCCCAAATTCTCTGTCGTGCCGTGGCACAAATGCGTCGTGGGTTCGTTGTGACCAAGCCTAACTGATAACTTTCTTACTTGAAGTAGCGTCGAGAGACGAATGAGAATGAGATACAATGTCGTATAGCAATCATCACGGAGACTGTTGCCGGACGGGGATTCGAACTCACGACCCCAGGGTTTCAGCGGCAGGATTATATTTATAATGAAATAATAGTAAACAGGAACATGGAATAGATTAAATCAAAAGATAAGATATGCATACAGCAGCAAGCAAACATCTGCTTAGCCGGGGATTTAAATTATGTTTTCTGGTTACTCTCTGATCATTTTGGATGAGAAATAACGGTTTCTACTATTTGACATTTTTCGGTGAATCGAAAGCGGCAATGCATACCATGACATACAATGCAAATTGCAACAGATCTTCTCATTATGAAAGAAATGTAAAAAATAAAATAACATAATGAATAGAGAGAAAATAGTATACGCGTACACCACCCAAACACAAAACGTGTAATCGTCATTTTTGTGACTACAAATTGTCTTAATTCAAACATTGTTTAAATGATTTTGGTCCATAATGCGAAACGTCACAACACTGTCATAGTTTTACTTAATGTTCAACGTGTTTACGACAGCTAATGATTTTGCCTGTCTACAAAACTGATTCATTCTAATTTGGTTTGCAAATGAAACATTCAAGACGTATAGCTGCAGGGATTATAAACGTAGCAGCTGTCTGTAACAACTTCTGTTCTCGACTTTTTATCCCGTGTAGACTCGTGTTTAATTTAATTTGTACTTGTTCACAGCATGGCATAACGTGAACTGCATCACAGTATTGATATATTGTTGTTTTATTGATATTTGTTCCGGCAGTTTGTATTTGATATGCCTCCTACGAAAACAAATAAATCATAATTTATAAACATACCATGTTTATCAAGTTTTCTACCATTTCTCCCATGCTGGTATGTTGTACTAAATCTCACCCGTGGCATTCTTACGTATTTCTAGTTATTGACCGAGTAGCTCAGCCAGTATCAAGCCTGACTCTCAATACAAGGGTCGTGAGTTCGAATCATCCCTGCTCGATCAGTCTCCGTGATTATTGAAATACCACATTGCGTCATATTATCATTCGTTTCCTACCGCTGATTCAAGAGGGAAAGTTATAAGTTTCTTGAGATGGATGTTCTCGAGTTCTTGCTTACCTTCCAGAATCTCAGGAAAGAGTGGTTAGGTTAACTGGTCATGTTTTATCTATTTATATACCATAAAGTCAAACCCCTGCTGGAGACCTAAACTAACGAACGCCATTGCCAAGAGGGTTAATATGATAAGATTTGATCGTTTAAAAATTAAATCAAGTTATTAAAGAAACTATTTATTATTAAATTAAAAGAATACACATATTGAAACTATCCACTACCCATCGTGGGTGGAGAGTGCATTGGAAACTTGGCATATGATACGATGGGGTGCTCAGTTATGGAAAGCCAACAAAGTCAAAATTCCTCATACCCAAAGCTTAATTCTTAATGATTTAGTTGAATATGCTTAATGTCTCTTAATTATTTATTCCTATTTCTTTATTCTAAATGATAAATCAAAATTCATCATGCCAAATGATTATTTCTTTACTTCTTGATACTTACTGTTTTAAACTCAGATATGTTAAATGTGTTCTTATTGTAACAGCACACCAAAGAGCACCACAAACTGACACACCTGTGAAACGATTGAATGTTAAGCAGCGTATTTATGCCACTGAGGGATAACAAACGAAACAAATGTGGAGTGAAACTGAAATAGTGTAGGGTGTTTTGTGGAGACAGAAAAAAGAGATAGAGCGCCTTAATTTTGTTTCCAATTCGGAAAGGGACCATAACTCTTGTAATTGGTTGAAAAACTAGTATGTATTGCACGGGTTTATGTGATATTATGCATACTGTATTTTAATCAGTTTTCATTAAAAATTGATATCTTCTTTATATGGTCATTTATACGTTCATAATGTAAAAATCGACTTAATGCATATAAACTTAGGTGAACACTTGTTAAATTTGATTTTCAGCACTGCTTCGTGTCCCTTTAAAATATGTTAAAATGGCATAACCAATGTATTTGTCTTTCAATTTAATAAAAAATCTGGTAAAATTGTAATATTTAGTATAAATTGTGACTACTAGTATTTGGATCATGCCCGGTGCAAAATACCTTTATTTGTCCTTAAGAAAACGTACTTAAACTCGCAATTGATGCCATTTTTAAGCAAAAAGTTCCAGATACTTTTATTCAAAAAATGGTATTCTGATATCGAAAACAATCATAAATTATTGTTATACAAAAACATCAAAACACATTTTTGTTATGAACATTTTTTACATGTTATAACTACAAAAAGTTACAGATATTATTTTACTAAGATTCGTATTTCAGCTCATAATTTGAAAACGGGAAGATATTACAGTATTTAAAACACCTGCTACATGTATTTATATGTATTTATATAAGTATGTATTTTGTTTTTGTACCTGATGAACAACTGTATACAGTTTACAGTTTAAGTCAATAAACTTCTGCTCTGCTCTCTGCTCTGCTCTGCTCTGCTCTGCTCTGTTCTGTTCTGTTCTGCTCTGCTCTGCTCTGTTCTGTTCTGTTCTGTTCTGTTCAGTTCAGTTCATTTCTGTTCTGTTCCTGTTCCTGTTCCTGTTCCGTTCCGTTCCGTTCTGAAGTGTTCTGTTCTGTTCTGTTCTGTTCTGTTCTGTTCTGTTCTGTTCTGTTCTGTTCTGTTCTGTTCTGTTCTGTTCTGTTCTGTTCTGTTCTGTTCTGTTCTTATAACTGAAGTGAATGTTTTTAAGAGTTAATGAAAGATGGGATGCTATCGCAGGTTTATGAACGAACGCCGAAAGAACGATAATTTACCGTGACACACGCCCTGCTGACCTTTGGCATTGACTTAATTGAGGTTAATTGTTTATGTGTCTCTGCCTTTGAACGTAGAGTTAAAACGATACTATCTAATTTATTTCGTTTTTATCGCCATCCGGTATATATAGTTGTATAAACACATAAAAGCATATGTTATCAACTGTTATATAATTATACACTATATACTATAGCCACATTTTATGTCTTCTTTCTCTTTCAAATTTTCGTATAATTACATACATCAATATAGTGACATATTTTATTGCTTTTCAATAATTTCCCCAAGTGTTTTTGTAATTACACGCAGTATCATTATTTTAGTAATAAAAAAGGGATTGAAAAGATAATGACTCAATACTTGGCACGCCGGGAAGTATATAATGGTAATAACCTAATCGTGTACTGAAACACATTAGCGATCTAGTAATAGGTAAAATCCGGTACTGCAAGGTTGAATAGTATAATTTTCACACGTTTTTGGCCTTCGCTATTGTGAAAGCGTGTAAGTGTATATAGACGTTATAACTGATATTTGTTTATATGTTATTTGTGATTTCTTTGTTGCATACTTGTATAACTCGTATGTAGCCATGTTGCAATCTTCTTATTGGTAGGATTACAATATATTATTATTCGTTTTGGTATAAACTAACCAATTATTACTGAATGAAACTATACGCCATACCTCAGAGATACCAACCTGCTGTAGCATGTCTATATAAAACATGACACGTCTACATGGACCTGGTAGAAAAACTTGGGCAGGGCGTATTAAAGATATACTTTTCAGATTTGGCTTTGGATATGTGTGTATCTCCCATGACGTTGGGGATGAATTGGGGTTTATTAATATGTTTAAGCAACGCTTAATGGATTGTTAATTACAAAATTGGCATGATGATGTTGAAACTTCACCAAAATACTTACATTATAAATACTTTAAGTCTCTACTAAATGTTGAACATTATTTAATTCTAGATTTACCATATAAATATAGAAAAGCTATTTCAAATTTTCGTTGCTCATGTCATAACCTAATGATAGAAAATGGAAGACACATTGGTATAGATAGACACTTAAGATATTGCTCTCTCTGCTTAAAGACAAATACTTATGTTATTGAAGATGAATACCATTTTTTCTTTGAATCCCCATTGTATAACAATATGAGAGCTATCTATTTTAAAGATATTTGGTTACTAAACAGTTCTCATAACTTATTGTACTCTCTTATGTCGTCCACAAAAACAGATAAAGTTTTGTCAATTGCAAAATATTTATTTAATGCAATGAACTTAACAAAACTAGAGCTTACTATTGAATAATCAGTAAAAGTATCTCAATTATAAATTCTAATGTATCTGCATATATGGTATTTGTTACAACATGTATATTTGTCACTCTAATGTCAATTTGTACTTTTGTATTTTGTATTTTGGGCCAAAAGCCTATATTACCTGAATAAAAATATATCAATATCATTACCTGGTGCGTTCCAGTTCAAAAACGTATGTTTAGGTAATGCAATGAAAAACGATTGTTAATACATGTTTTTTTATTGCCTTCGATATGCAATTAACCATTTATTACTAGTTAATACAATTAAACGTCATAGAGGAGTATCTAATCTCTTATACTGGATGCATGCTGATACTGATTGGCTTGTGCTATATATTGCACGGGTACCGACGTTCGTATTGAATGGGTACTAGTAGGTACGTATCTGGCGCACGAGTACTTATGTTTACATATCGCATAGGTACTGAATAGTACGTAAAGAATGGAAAGTGATGTGTTCACATTGATAAAATACTAGTGTGCATGTGAACTGATCTGTATGTTTCGCATGTGTACTGATCTGTATGTTTCCATGTGTACTGATCTGTATGTTTCGCATGGGCACTCATCTGTATGTTTCCATGTGTACTGTTCTGTATGTTTCGTATGTGTACTGATCTGTATGTTTCGCATTGGCACTCATCTGTATGTTTACATGTGTAATGATCTTAATGTTTCGTATGTGTACTGATCTGTATGTTTCGCATGTGTACTGATCTGTATGTTTCACATGGGCACTCATCTGTATGTTTCGTATGTGTACTGATCTGTATGTTTCGTATGTGTACTGATCTGTATGTTTCGTATGTGTACTGATCTGTATGTTTTCATGTGTACTCATCTGTATGTTTCGCATGGGCACTCATCTGTATGTTTCGTATGTGTACTGATCTGTATGTTTCGTACATGTACTGATCTGTATGTTTCGTATGTGTACTCATTTGTATGTTTCCATGTGTACTCATTTGTATGTTTCGTATGTGTACTGATCAATATGTTTCGTATATGTACTGATCTGTATATTTCGTATGTGTACTCATTTTTATGTTTCCATGTGTACTGATCTGTATGTTTCCATGTGTACTGATCCGTATGTTTCGTATATGTACTGATCTGTATGTTTCCATGTGTACTGATTTGTATGTTTCGCTTGTGCACTGATCTGTATGTTTCCATGTGTACTGATCTGTATGTTTCCATGTGTACTTATCTGTATGTTTCGTATGTGTACTGTTCTGTATGTTTCGTATGTGTACTGATCTGTATGTTTCGTATGTGTACTGAATTGTAAGTTTCGTATGTGTACTGATCTGTAAATTTCGTATGTGTACTGATCTGTATGTTTCGTATGTGTACTGAATTGTAAATTTCGTATGTGTACTGATCTGTAAATTTCGTATGTGTACTGATCTGTATGTTTCGTATGTGTACTCATTTGTATGTTTCGTATGTGTACTGATCTTTATGTTTCGTATGTGTACTGAATTGTAAGTTTAGTATGTGTACTGATCTGTAAGTTTCGTATCTGTACTGATCTGTATGTTTCGTATGTGTACTCATGTGTATGTTTCCTTGTGTACTGATCTGTATGTTTCGTATGTGTACTGATCTGTATGTTTTCATGTGTACTGATCTGTATGTTTCGCATGGGCACTCATCTGTATGTTTCGTATGTGTACTGATTTGTTTGTTTCGTATATGTACTGATCTGTATGTTTCGTATGTGTACTCACTGTATGTTTCCATGTGTACTGATTTGTATGTTTTGTATGTGTACTGATCTGTATGTTTCGTATATGTACTGATCTGTATGTTTCGTATGTGTACTCATTTGTATGTTTCCATGTGTACTGATCTGTATGTTTCCATGTGTACTGATCCGTATGTTTCGTATATGTACTGATCTGTATGTTTTCATGTGTACTGATTTGTATGTTTCGCTTGTGCACTGATCTGTATGTTTCCACGTGTACTGATCTGTATGTTTCCATGTGTACTGATCTGTATGTTTCGTATGTGTACTGATCTGTATGTTTCGTATGTGTACTGAATTGTATGTTTCGTATGTGTACTGATCTGTAAATTTCGTATGTGTACTGATCTGTATGTTTCGTATGTGTACTCATTTGAATGTATCCTTGTGTACTGATCTGTATGTTTCGTATGTGTACTCATTTGAATGTTTCCATGTGTACTGATATGTATGTTTCGTATGTGTACTGATCTGTATGTTTCGTATGTGTACTGATCTGTATGTTTCGCATGTGTACTGATCTGTATGTTTCGTATGTGTACTCATCTGTATGTTTCGTATATGTACTCATTTGTATGTTTCCATGTGTTCTGATCTGTATGTTTCGAATGTATACTCATCTGTATGTTTCCATGTGTTCTGATCTGTATGTTTCCATGTGTACTGATCTGTATGTTTCGTATGTGTACTCATTTGTATGTTTCCATGTGTACTCATTTGTATGTTTCGTTTGTGTACTGATCTGTATGTTTCCATGTGTACTGATCTGTATGTTTCGCTTGTGTACTGATCTGTATGTTTCCATGTGTTCTGATATGTATGTTTCGCATGTGTACTGATATGTATTTTTCGTATGTGAGCGGCCAAAAGTGCTTGTGAGATGGTGCGTAGTCCGGCGTCCGTCGTCTTCCGCCATTTAGCAGCACTTTCTATGAAACCACAGGGCCAATTAAACTGAAACTTCACATGGATGTTTCTATTGCATAGGAGAATAAGCAGAACATTTTTTTTCGATCTGAAATTCAAGATGACCGCCGTTACTAAAAATAGTCCAAAACTTAAAAAATCTTCCTCTCATGAACGGCCCAACATATTTTCAAAACGTTTATGTGGTAATGTTGACCAACTATTGTTTTGTTAGATTTGTTCAGATGGTGTCCCTACGGTTAAGAATGACCCCGCCCCGGGTGTTCCATTAGGCGATACATGTCTTTAGAATAATTATTTATTATGTTTTTTTAAAATGGAAATGATTTTGCCTTTATCTTCACAAAAGCATTGTTTGGTGAAGGAGGTTCTGATATGTAAAAATGACTGGGTTCCACTGTCTTAAGGGGTCAGGATGGGCCCCAAAAGGGTACAAATTGGGAATTACTAAAATCGTTTTCTTAAGAACAGGTTTGTCAGATTTATACATATTTGGCATAAATTATCCCTATGTGTTGGGCTTTGATTGCAGATAAGAATTTAGGGGCTAAAATTTATAGGGGCCCTGTAAGGGGATTTAGAATTTTACAAAGGGATACTATGGGGAAACAGAAAATTCTCTTTTTCTTTTCATTTATTCTGAATCTACTAGGCCAGTTAAACTGAAACTTCACATGGATGTTTCTATTGCATAGGAGACTATACAGAATATTTTTTTTCGATTTGAAATTCAAGATGGCTACCATTACTAAAACTAGTCCAAAACTTAAAAAATCTTCTTCTCATGAACGGCCCAACATATTTTCAAAAGGTTTATGTAGTAATGATGACTATAGTTTTTTTTAGATTTGTTCAAATGGTGTCACTAGGGTTAAAATAACTCAACCCCGATATTTCTATTGTATAAGAGAATTTCTAAAACTGCTATAGCCACTATGAGTCAGTAGAGCGTCTTCAGACCCTCTTGAGCCTCTTGTTTGATGAAAGTATCGAGGTATTGTTTTGCTTCTGTGTCAGTTCCATTTTGATGGTCTAGTACATGTACTATATGCCGGACAGCCTCTGTGCGAGACCAGAAGTGTGAATTGCAGTATTTTCATAGGGTTGCACTAGTCTACAATGTTAAAACTCTCTACACTGAATCTGTGACATTGATATTAAGATCCACACGCCTCTGTTACACTGTCCTCAGAAAGCTGTGACATTTAAAAATTAGAAATTTATATAAAATGATAAATGCGTGTTCTTGCATTACCCAAACTTAGCAATAAAAGTGACTACATTTTTTATTTTTTCATGCTGGTTGTGATTTGATGTGGTAGTTGTGTCAGTTATAAACACATATTAAAAAAGCTCCAATGACATAAAAATACAATTAAATTGCTTTTAAACTTGAAGAAATAATTATAATCAAATGTTGAATTTGATCGCATTTTACTTAATAAATACATAACATTCCACCGAATGTAAAAATATACTTTGTATACATCTGGGTGATGTCCCCGCTATCACCTAGTAACTGTGACAAAACTAACGAAAAAATAATACTGTCGGCGTGAATTTTTGACAAACTGGTGAATCCCTACATTGTGACAGGGTTCCCTGACCGTGATGAAGGAATATATACATGTACAATATTTTATTATATCGAGATGAATTATAAAACAAACATATTCCAAAGCTGTTGGTATATATAGACATTTTTATTCTTGTGATATTGCTTTGCTTTATGACTGAGGATGTTTATGGCTAACATTTCCATAAATTATTTTTATTAAGGTAATGGCCTCCAATTTTGTGGATAAAAAAGGTGTTGCAGAGCTATTGTTATTATTCTGAGATGTATATTTTATGTATATACAAAGAAATGTGAGTTTGTGCTTGTTCAGTATCCTTACATAACAATGGTTAACAGCATTAAGAAGCTGCTGTTACTGTTTAAGACATGCCGTCTGCCATATAATTGTATAGATAAGGAAAGGCAATATTTATATTTATTGCTGTCTTGGCCATTTTTCATGCAATACTATTTTGTAAATGACCAAGGCCATTGTGTCGCCGATTTGCTAATAAAATATTTTTCAATTTAACCTTTTTTTTACATACACCCGCAAGACCACGAGTGCATGCGATCCTTACAATACAGGACAATAAAAGAAAATGACTATATATGTCGGTGCTTGAAATACCTGTAGTGGTTTCATAAACTATGAAGAGACATGAAAATAAAGTTTCAAGGCCAATCAATATCGTGACATAGACAACGTGCACAGAAGCACTAAATGAAGGAGTGACAATCATCAAAAAGGGGCCAATGGTAATTATTAATGTAGTTTAACCTTTTCAGCTTATTTCTACTATGGAATACAACAAAATAATCATGAGTACAACAGAGGATCTGAGGGGGATCAAACCTGTGACCACTTGTTTGGCATACCCAATATCCGTGCAAGTAACTGACAACTTTCCCACTTGAATCAGTGATTAAAGATGAATGAATATGAGGCACAATGTTGGAATTGGCATATATTTAAATATTCACAGAGACTGGCCAAGCAGGGATTTGAGCTTGCAACCCCTTGACTAATTGTTACACAATATAACAGTTTCATTCAGTAAAAAATGTCCACATACACGCAAGTTTATAACCATTAGAGTTTGTTCAATGTTTTGAACATACATATCATAACAGGAATTGCTGCTCAGTTATAGCCCTTGAGTTGTCAAACTACACCCATATATTGTGCTGTTTAATTAAAGTACTTTGTCGTTTTTTTAGCCCGACCGATTGATAACTGAGGCTGGCTAACTCACAGTGCTAACAGTCATTCAGATGGGACGTTAAACAGAAGACCTTTATGATGGTGCTATACACTGAGCAAAAGAACCAGGTGAAACAATGATTGGGTTTCTATGATATTTATTTCCTGCACTATCCCCTACAAACCTTAATACTAAACTATTCACTGTTCTGGGTGCATCACCCATGTGGGAAACTGGTGGCGATATAAATTAAGCTTTCATACAATTTCTCAAACAAACATTGTCATTTATTTCTTTATCTCATATAAACTTTCTTTAATTTTCAGTGATGAAGTCAGTCAAGCAGTACACCAGGACCAGGCCAATTAATAACAATATGTGTTGCCAAAAGCATGAATTGTGACAGTAAATCATATATTGGGACCATGTTAAGAAAAAGTATTCGAAAAACAAATGATGTTTTTTTTTCAAAAGACTGTAGGAAATGCACATATTATGAAAAATTAAGAACAATCACTACCAATTCACCAGGAAGTGTTCTAAAATTTGAATGACAATTCAAAGATTAACGTTGGCAGTATCCCAGTACAGGAATTTAAATGTCCAAGTTAATGTAATAATAATGGATGACGGCGTGACTACTATAGCCAAGATAAATACCAGAAAAAAATGACTTGAATTGACTCGTAGATAAAACTCTAAAGATATTATGTTGAGTAGCAGGTCACTGGTGATCCAACTTTGATTGACAGTACATGGTTTAACCACTAGGCATCTAACATTTCAAACTATTACTCACAAATATTGATGATCATTTATAAAAAATTACAACATTTAATGTTCACAATTTTGACAATCTTAGGCCATTTTTGAAAAAGGGAGGTAATATTTAGCACTGTAACTTAGTAACAAGCATGGCAACATATAATTTTTTTCTGATGTGGTTTGTTACGGTGCCTCAATTTAGAAAGAATGAAACAATTCTCTGCCTTAGAACTTTTTTTATTTTTGAATTAGTGTAAAAATTGCAATATTTGCGGCCAAATTTATGATCGTAGCAATTTTTGAAAATCATTGTATGAAAGGTGAAACCCAAAATAACATCATGATTTTTTCTGTTTTAGATACTTTATCTTTTGTTACATGGATAACAACAATATTTTGTTGAAATATATCACTCTTATAGTCAACAAAACATGATTTATAACTTGCACCCCTTTGATGTCTTTTCTTTTAAAAAAATGTAAAACGGTGTAGTTTAAGATTAGTTGTAGCAAAACAACAAGCATGGTGATTATATCTTTTCTAGTTTTTTAAACTTGTCTTAATTCAAAGCATTTGTGTGCAAAATAATCTTGTTAGAAGTAACTCGAAGACATGTCTTTAAATGTTTAATTAAACCAGATTTGAAACAAATGTATATATTTTGATTAAAGACTGGCTTACAGTTTGGTTAGGCTTTTTTCCACCATTTAAAAGGATGAGTAGACCTGGTTTTTTATTTGATATTATACTATATATTATAAGAAAACATGTACTGCTGCGAGTGTGTGTTAGAAGAGTGTATTTTATAAATAGAAAATGGGACTAGTTTAAATTCTTTTATCTTTTAATTTACATAATTGATTTTGTAAATATTTGAGTCCATTATCTTAGTACAACATGATAAGCTGTTGTTGTGTAACTGGCAAACACATCTACAGTTTTGTGGAAATTCTGGGTTCAAATCCCAAATCCCAGCATTTGCAAACAACATGGAAAAGAGATGGCTTCAATATGGTGAAAAAGTTGTTTTTTAATGAAATTATTCTCTATTAAATACCTCTATAATTATTTTTATATACATATATATATATATATATGTAACGAATAAAATACCTTAAAATAATAGTACAATATTGATAATGCTAACATTGTAAACTGTTGCTGAGTTAAGTATATTGTATCTATACAGCATGTTTCCTTCTTTTGAACATGCTAAGTAAGGTCTTTGCAGGACAAAATTGCATTGCATCACTGTTCATTAATATTATTAAGTTTATCACGGGAAGAGTAAACAATGAAATTTCGATTTTCATATAAAGATTTGCGAAATAATTCGTAACGTAAATCTGATCAAGTACAATATATCAAAAAATGTTATTCATCTTCAATTGTATGTGTGTCACAGTATTTGCAAATACAGTCATAAACAGGAGTTTCAGATCTAGTGTATCGCCCAGTTTCAACAGGTAATGGGAGATTGTAACTTCTTAATTTTGATAATATACGACGTTGGTCTCTGCTCATATTTAATTTAACATATTGTTCTGTTTTATAATTAGTCTTATACAGCGGATATGTTCTGAATTTATTTCCATTATTTTCAATACCATTTCTCATCAGACCATCTATCCATTTTGTTTTGGTTATATCTTGTAATTTTACTTTTGCTCGCTATAAATATACAGTTTTACAAGGTTTATCAACAAAAATACAGTCATTTGACTCAAGAGCGTTAAACATTAATTTAAACATTTCTCCATGAATCATTTATATAACAGGAGTGATTATGAACATTATTTGATTAGTCGGCATGTTTCGTAGTCTGCGCCATAATCTTACAACTTCCTGATCCAGTCAATGTCCCCTTTGGTAGCAACATTTGCAGAATATTTACTTACTAGTACTAATAGCCTTTATACATTGTTAAGTACGGCTTCATTTTCACTATGTATAGTATAGCCAAAAATTCCAGTACTATATAATAAAACTGGTTCTACAGCATATTCAAATATATTCATATACGTCAAAGGACCCCCAGAATTTAAAAACTTCACATGTACTGCACCATGACCTCTACTGGTAGCTATTACAATTTCTTAAATACATTTTTTCATGTCCAAATTATCATAAAACCAAATCACTAAGTAATTATATTCATAGTTAAAAGTAATTAGTACCGCATTAAAACCGTAATGGCGGTATGTCTCCAAATGTACAGAATGCCAATGCGAATTAGATCTGAAAACAACAGTTGCTGAACTTTTCCCCCAGCAAGCAGCACATCAAGTATTAATACTGCTCTTTTAGCTGGTGGAATATATTCCTTGACGACTAAATGAATTATATCGTAAACATAATTATGACGACTAGAGCAGGCACTGTGTGATGCGAGTTAAATAGAAAAATGGTATAACCATGTGAAGTATTGATACATCGCAGTAATGTAACATGTATTAGCAGACACTTGTGCAAGTGACGATGTTTGTATTAAAATCAAATGGAATATTTGTCTGTCATGTACAGTGATCGCACTTAAGATACTCAGCATGTATACTTTACATTCGGCGTTGACGGATACATAATTACATTGAAACCATATTATATCACATTGCTTGATTTATAGCTTGGTTATGCAATTCACTTAACATTGTATTGCAGGTCAAATATGCATTGTGTCATCCTCTCATTCGCCTTATTTTAAGTAGTCGCATGTGGATTTATTATAAAACTATTAATAACATATCAGTGCTGTGCCGTAAATATCAGGTTTAAACGCTTTATGGGTGTATTTATTCATAAGATACATAGATATGTCACAAGCTGTTTTGCTTTTTTAACGTTTTATTGTCATGAATTGGAATATTTGAGTTACATACGAACACTTTAATATTAAAGTTAAAACTTTTGAATACAGCTATTACTAACACATCGCGTTACATCAGTTCAAAGAATTATTCAGGTTTTAATGATGTTTTTATATTGTTTTATTTATGCATCTATTTCAATAAGCTGAAGTTACAAAATGATAATGACACTTTGTCTAACGTTAGTGACAAATATTGTGAAATTTTATTTAAATAAACTGAAGTTTGTTACATTAAACGCAATACAGTTGTTTTGACACTAATGCTAGTGACCAGTATTGTGCATTTTGTATAACTAAGCTGAATTAATAATGAGCGTCATGCAGTTGATTTTACACTAACGTTAGTGACCAATAGTATTATTCCTTTAGTTACATTAAGTGTCGTGCAGATGTCAGTTGTTTTGACTCTTACGTTAGTGACCAATATTGTGCTATTCCTTAATTTACATTAAGCGTCGTGCAGATGACAGTTGTTTTGACTCTAACGCTAGTGACCAATATTGTGTTATTTCATAAGTTACATTAAGCGCCATACAGATATCATTTGTTTTGACATAAACGTTAGTGACCCAAATGTGTAATTTAGTTTAAATATGCTGAAGTTTCTACGAAATTCATATAACTGCTTTGCAGGAAGGAATATTTACAAAGTTTAAGAAACTTATTCTAAATACTAAATACGATATCTGCTACGTATCTGTTTGGTCGATTTAATGTTAATTATACGAAGATTTACGACACCTATACGTTGCGTAAACACGACTACTAACTAGACTCAATTGTCGTTCTTTGTGGTCTACAATGAACATTTCGTTTAAACTTGAACCGGAAACTGCGCACCATAACACT
Organism: Panopea generosa; assembly: GCA_029582155.1. Classification (NCBI taxonomy): domain Eukaryota; kingdom Metazoa; phylum Mollusca; class Bivalvia; order Adapedonta; family Hiatellidae; genus Panopea; species Panopea generosa. The sequence goes on from CM055896.1 coordinate 52,833,659, forward strand.
AATGTGTGGGACCCATTCACCAATGAGGACAGGATTGAACATCAACATTGGAGGAGTATGCCACCTTTGTCAAAACTGGCCCACAACATGTTTGGTGCTGTTGGAATCCTCATATTTACTATGGGTGTGACTTGCAACATGGCAGTTATATTTTTGTTTGTAAGGTAGGTTTTTTATTATGTTACCGACATGTCTGTTATTTATGGCTGGAGTTCTTTTGCGTTCACTTAAGATCGATACGCTATCACTTCTAAGATTCGAACCCAGTTTGATCAAACTACCGAGCGACTTGAAACATATATCGGTCATATTTTGTAGTTCAGTCGCTTGTCCAAATCACATTCTTTGTTACTTTACCAGTCTCACTGCGGCGCCGGTATTTATTTCTCCTCATTAGTCAGGAAGTTCAGTCGTATCTGCCGCTTTTTACGAAATCCGTTCGGAAAAACCGATTATTATGGACATAATTTAAGACAAACTGCATTCACATTGTAACGTAACTTCTTTGTAACAGTTCTCTTGAGAAGAAATGTGCCATTCTTGCGCTTTATCTCTACGATTCTGGCTTTAGATTATGAATGATCAATGGTTTGTGAAGGAGAAATCATTGATTATTCTAAATATTTCATGATGAAAGTGTATCATGTCTGTTACTAACATTTACCCTCTAGAACTGCATGGTTATGACTGTAGGTTATTTCATAGAATATAATATTCGATCACATAATGTAATTTCTAATAACTCTTAATTTCGCAAAAATGCTGAAACGGTGTAATTTTCAATTCAACTCAAATCACTTGTTTTATAGTCAGTCACTATGAAATTATTGATTTTATCAGGTAAAAAAGCCAAGATATAATGCTTATGTGGGATATTAGTTAATTGTCATTAGTATACAGCGAGGTGCGTACTTGGCTTGAACTTCTGATGAGTTACGATGCTGTCATGAGGGTTACGTGTATCCAAAATTTAGATACATATAGCTGTCAGTCCGTGAACAACGTGACTTGTTTATGAATTTGCTGTCAATTTTATGTCAATTAGTGTGCAGTTGTGGCAGTTTGAGCTTTTGGAATAGGAGATGTTTGTGTTTTAGGCAGGTTGGCAAAGAATGTGTGGGTTAAGAGACAAGATTGGAATCTGGTCTAAACAATGTTTTCATGCCTATATCATGTTGAAGAAGTGACTATTTCAGTTTAAATGAAAGATGTTATAGTGTAGAATAGGTATATATCATAAGGAACTGCGCTTTCTGTTAGTTTTTTGTGTGGTATTGAATATCCTTATTCGTTCAGTTCATATAATACATGAAAGCACGAGTTATAAATGCACATTTACAAAGGATAAGTGCACACATACAACTGTTAGTAACACAAACAGCATATATTTCATATACATATAACATTCATAATCAGAAAAAAAATCATCAGTTTTGATGGGAGTGTTCCACGAAATACAAAATAATATTCAATATATCTGACATTTTACTCTTTGATATTATATGTTTTTTAAGTTTCCACTATAGTATTAGTGTCAAGTAAATCAGTGAAGATTTTATTTACAAAATACATTTCATGTTTATCTTTATTGAAATATCACTGACATGATAGTTATTTAATAAAATCATCAAGAAAGCGCAAAACACATAAGATGTTAGTGAAAATTATATATTTCAATTATAGTTGTACCAACGACAACATTTGTTCCACATCCTTACCAAACAATATAACTGTCATATGCCATTAATCCGACAATGGTTTTGTTACTAACATGTTAATAACTTGTTACCAACTTGTATATATATAATAAACCATTAAACTCCTAACAGAACGGATTATTTGGCATGCCTGTATTCTGTTTCATAACAAAGTTGTGTAGTTGTACTCTTCTACATATCTGTTAATAATATCCGTTTCATTGTAGATTGACATAGTCGTTCCATCTAATGTCCCATCAATTACTTGATATACGTATGACTATTAAACAAGTTTACTTTGATTGCTATTGTGCTATGTACTGCCTGGTGACCGCCACTGACCTCAATCCAACCTCATTTATTTAAGATCTTAGTCTGATACTGATACGCTTCCTTTTACTTCTCGTTTCTTACGCAACGACTGGAATGAGTACATCAATAAACCGGATTAAAGTTCTTTTCTGCTAAGCTTCATTAGGGATGGTCTTGGAACTTTAATAGCTGTGTGCTTAACTCCGATATTCTCTAGACTTTTTTTATTCCCTATTTTTGCATTTAGATTATATTAATTTATTTTAGCTCAATTGCTAAGAAAGTTCAAGGGTAATATGAAACTTCCTTCGACTCTGCTTTCCTGGTTAGAGCCAGTACTGGGTGTTGATTTTGATAGGCATCGGGTAGAGCTTGAGATCTGGCGTTAACTATCAAAAATCAGTACACATATACTATGAAGTATCAGCTTTCTATTTATCTTTGTTTTTTTTAAAATCATATCGCGAATATATATTCATATGAAAAACAGCAAAATATATATAAAAAATATGTACCATCAGGGGGGTGGGGGGGAGGTGGTGGGGGTGGGTGTGTGTGTTTGTGCGGGGGGGGGGGGGGGTTTAGCGCTGTAAACGAGAAAATGCAGAATCATATTAAAACAAGCAATGCTTAAACGAAAGCTGATACGAGTACCTTACATATCAATTTTACAGATTTTAAATTACGCCAGATGTAGAAAAAACGATAGGAATGCACCGAACTACCATAATTTACATGGACTTACCATCCCGGTACTGTCGAATGAAATCGTTTATACTAAACAAATTTAGTTCGACTGCGATGAAAGCTCATAGCTTAAATGAACCGCTCCTGAGTCCACTGCCTGGGTAGAACCAGTTGCAAGTGTTGTTTTATGAGAGGCATCAGGTCGAGCAGGGAATCCACTTCACAACCTCTAGTGCGAGCGGTTAACACTCTATTCAAAATTAAGAAAACAGTTCATTTCTTATAGCTACACTCGTATGTTGTTTGCGTAAGCGATCTCAATTAAAACCATACCTCATGATGTCTAAACGTTAAAATAATGACTGAGGTTTAACGTCATAATCAATCACATATCTCAGCAAGAGAATTTTGTACGAAGTTAAAACTTCTAGAGTATACGTTCATGAAGCATGGGGAATGAACGACAAAAGTATACATACATGCATGTTCAATGAAGCATGGGGAATGAACGACAAAAGTATACATACATGCATGTTCAATGAAGCATGGGGAACGAACGTCAAAAGTATACATACATGCATGTTCAATGACGCATGGGGAACGAACGTCAAAAGTATACATACATGCATGTTCAATGACGCATGGGGAACGAACGACAAAAGTATACATACATGCATGTTCAATGAAGCATGGGGAACGAACGTCAAAAGTATACATACATGCATGTTCAATGACGCATGGGGAATGAACGACAAAAGTATACATACATCCATGTTCCATCAAGGAGTATTGTCACGGCTGTTTATAAAATGCAAGTATTTAAACATATTGCGATTGTCTTAGATTGAGTTTCTGCCGATGTGGAGTTTTCCTATCGGTTACGGTATATAATAACATGTTCACGACGCATAACATCACTGGAAATATATCCATTTATAAACACATCATTAATACCGCCATATCTCATTACCACTTTAAATAAATATTCATTTTTTTCTTAAATGATTATAAATGAAACATGTCCTTTTTCGTAAACAAAATGACGTACGAATGTGCCGATGTGTCGTAAAGCATAATTAATTAATTAATTCGATCCTTCCTTTTTCCTTCCTTCCTTCCTTCCTTCCTTCCTTCCTTCCTTCCTTCCTTCCTTCCTTCCTTCCTTCCTTCCCTTCCTTCCTTCCTTCCTTCCTTCCTTCCTTCCTTCCTTCCTTTCTTCCTTCTTTTTTTCATTTATTCATTTATTAATTTATTCATTAGTGTATTCATAATTTTATTCATCAAGTCATTAATGTATTCATTCATTCATTCATTCATTCATTCATTCATTCATTCATTCATTCATTCATTCATTTAATCATTCATTCATTCATTCATTCATTCATTCATTCATTCATTCATTCATTCATTCATTCATTCATCCATTCATTGGTTGCAATGTTGTACGTACTTATCTGCGCTCGATTAAAGACTAAACATAAAAGTATGCAACTGAAAATATCTTATCTGCCCACGGCATGGGTAAAATATGTTTTATTGTTGTTCTTTCGTCTAGCTGATTGCTAATTCTTCTATCGTCTAATCTCAAACCAGATTCTTTGCTCGCTTGTCTATATGGCATATCTAACAAATACACCAGTTGCTGTTTCCTAAAAGCAGGTGCAGAACAGTTTGTTTTAAATTCCTAATCATGTTTAGGTTTGTTTAAAATTAGTTTTTTATCGTGCAATTATTCATAATTTATGAATTTAGGGATACTGTTCTACAAAACTTTGAGCATTTGCATGTATAGTTATACAGTTCGTCATTTTTGCAATGTGACGCAGCCTTTATATTGTATCTTCTTACTCAAAAAATGATATATTATTGAAAGAAATCTGTTTAACCCTTTACTTCATATAGACGCCTTTGGACACCTCTAATATTGAAAGCATTAATTCACCACATATCAGCAATGGGTGAACTATGTTTATATTAACTGATAGAGTGGAAAACAGTGCAGGAAGTATTCAGATTGCTCGTTACGTATCTATGGAGTAAAGGGTTAAAGCATGTAGTCGTGCCATTAAAATTATGACTCGGAGTTGGTAGAATGAAATTATTATTTTTCAATAAGTTTCAGAAATTTCAACAAAACAAAGAAATTTCAATGTAAGTATTTTATTTTGGGGACATTTTCGTACTCATATAAAAATGAAATAAATGGTAATACGATGAAATGATTTGATGTTTTGCCAATAAGAATTAAAATCAAATAAAATTATATTAGGTAATATAAAATAGGTGTGCCATTAGAGAAATGCAAACATAAGCACAAGTTTTTGTATGAATATGATTGCGCAAGTTTGTGGAGGCAACATAGAACATACTAGCATACTTCAGCTTCATTTTTGTTCACGTTTGGAAATGAAACTCAGTTTATTTCCCCACTGTGTGTTTATTTTATTCATTATGTACGATTGTTTAGTAGAATGGAATTTACATTGCCATGATTCATCTGCATTGAAGTATGCCATATTTTACAATAACCTAAATTATACCACGATAGACAATGGCATAATGTTTATAATCACGTGATGCACTTTCCACCAATCAATGTTTGCTCTTTTTTAAAACGGTTGGTTGGGAGAATATGGATTAAATGTTATAAAGAAAAACACACGAAAAGCGGGTAAAATACACAAAAATAAAAAACTGAGTTTTTTTAAAAAAAATGTAATATTTTAAAACAGAATGATGTATCATTGATGTTCTCGTCATTGCTGTTTTGGTGCTTTTATATAAAGCGTATATTATACCATGGCTTGTTGGTATTCCTCTAATCCTTACTCGACTGTGTTTCTTGCAGTTAGATAGAGAGGAATATCACCAAACCAATCATCAAACCATGTGTATTTACGTTACAAGTGACAGGGACAATACATGTTAGATTTACAATTAAAGCATACACGTTAAATCATGTTAAGAAATACTCAGCCTAATAAGGCTTATCAGACATTATTTTCATACGTCAAGACATATATAAACTATACTGCAGGGGTTAATCTTCTACGATATTCAAATTATACTGCTTAAAAACCTTCGGTCTCTGCATAAACCAAAACATCGACCTTACTCGATTGCAATGGGACGGATATCGTGGTTGTGTAATATGCAATGATCTTAATTTTTTGTTAAGGTTTATTTTAACATAGAACTCACACTCATATTCAAGTTTAATATTCTGATATATTATATTTCTTAAAAACACGAAAATATCAATGATATATCTATAACGTAAAGGAACATACCTTCGTCACATACGAGTTACGTGCATGCGTATAGTTCCCACGGTCCTTAAGTTAAAAAGTTATTAGTTACACGACAATGAAGATCAAATCAACTAATGTTAGGCAAATGGCGCATCGCCGAATAATGAACACAACATAACATTAATTAGAGAACTGGTTTAGTTTCAAACTGTTTTATTCCCGTTTTCTCCGATATTTCGTTAGTTATTTTCTAATACTGGAGACTATGTGATTGGATAGTCACCGTCATGTTTATGCTATTGAGTGCTAACAGACGATCCGTTTACTCCATTCTGGGATCATGGAAGGCTGACCAGTATTCGACTACTTCCATCTTCATAAGTTCTGATATATTTCCTATTTGAATCAGCGACGAGAGATGAATAACATGAGACGAAGTGTCATATATCAAACATCACGGAGAAGAGTCGGGCGAGGATTCGAGCTCGCGTCCAGACGTAATACAAACAGAACTAAATGAGCTAAAAGAGCTAACTGGGCCCGGTCAACTGATGTCTGAAATATATAATCAGCTGGTTGGTGTGTTTTAACTAATTTTGAAATAACCATATTGACATAATTGTAAAACCGCCTTGTTGTTAAACGTATTTTAGTTTTTTTAACGGCAGCACGAGCGCCTACTCATCTATTCTTAGAAGCGTTGCGTCAAATTGTTTGGAAGGCAGACGTGTTATCGACTGACCTAACCGGACCGGCAAATACATCAGTCAAAATAATACGTTTTGAGGTAAATAATCGATGTCCTTGGACAGCATTATTATGTCATTAGAATCTATAATTACTATTTAGAAAGCCTTACGATTTATTGAAATTGATGTTCCTCAATCCCATTCATTTTCTGTAAAGGTTTAATTATTAACATCTAGTGATGCAAAAATTACTTTGAATAAATGTCATCCAATACATTTTTCGCATAAGGCTATGGGTAATACTCTATTTCAAGTTGACAGATTACAGATGTATAACTGATACAGAAATAATTGTAAATAAGATGCTATTTAAAGATCTTCAAACAGGCATAGACTCACGTAACTAATTGCCCTGTGGACACGACAAGGGCACTTTGTAAACACATTCGGCAAGTTGTTGTACATTTTAGACACCTGGTCCCAGTTCCACTAGCATCTTAACTTGAAATTTTGGTCAATTCAGTTTTCAGAAGTGCTATTACTTCATTAACATTGACCAGTTAATAATTTTTGTAATGTTTTACCAATGTGTAAACGCATGTTCTGACTTCAAATATGATTGGTTATTTGATGTGTAATGCCATAAGGAAATCATTAAGATAAAGTGATTTTTTTTGAGTTGAGGAAAATCTCAACTTTAGATGTTTAGTGAACCCCAACCCTGGTGTTTATTCAATTAACAAGTTGTTGTAAACATTGATTTCATCACAATTGGATTGTCGTTAGTACAGACTTAAACGCCCTCAGAAAAAAACACAGTTGTTTGTCATAATTACTGCACAAATTATACAGATAATTCATATAGGTGGCACCAATATATGTTCGGCGTAAAAGTCAATTAGAAAACTGAAACTAGCTGATTGTCCTACTCGTATGTCACAATCCTATGATTCTGCTTGATCTGGTAATACGCCTTAGAGCAGATCTGTATCTGGTAAGCAATTAAATGGAAACAAAACCAACACTCAAATTTTAAAAAAAGATAACATTGCGATTTTCTTTGGATAATACTTAGCTAGTATTTGATAAAATGTGGCACGTTTGTGAATATTGCAAATGTGTTTTATAATTGGTTTAGAAGCTTTATTGCTTAACGTTTAGATCATATATATGTGATATAAGTACATCTTTACACATTTACGAAGCATTTTCGTATTAAAACCGTTACAGAGCACTTCGACTGTTATTTAGGTATTTGGTGCAAGCTTTATACGAATCGTGTGTACTACCAATCCACTGCTATTCCAGAATCTTAAGTATTTAATTTATAAGATTTTTATCTGAAGCAACGTGTTATAATTATAAATAGTGTTCATTCAGCGAGTGAAATATTTTCTTTAGCACAACAAGTTGGATACCTTTGAGCATATGCTTCTAACGGGCCAAAGCTGACACTGTGAGAAGTAAGGACAATATTTCCAGGTGATATACTGCTATAGTGTTCTCATGTAATATTTCCAGGTGAGATACTGCTATAGTATGCTCATGTAATTTTCCAGGTGATATACTGCTATAGTGTTCTCATGTGATATTAACAGGTGATACTTGTATAATGCTATAGTGTTCTCATGTGATATTAACAGGTGAAACTTGTATACTGCTATAGTGTTCTCATGTGATATTAACAGGTGATACTTGTATACTGCTATAGTGTTCTCATGTGATATTAACAGGTGATACTAGTATACTGCTATAGTGTTCTCATGTAATATTTCTAGGTGAAATATTGCGATAGTGTTCTTATGTGATATTCACAGGTGATACTAGTATACTGCTATAATGTTCTAATTAATATTAACAGGTGATATACTGCTATTGTGTCCTCATGTAATATTAACAGGTGATATACTGCTATAGTGTCCTCAGTTAAAATTAACCAATGCGTTACTGCTATAGTGTTCTCATGTAATATTAACAGGTGCTTTAGCGCTATAGTGTTCTCATGTGATGTTAACAGGTGATATACTGCTATAGTGTTCTCATGTAATATTAACAGGTGATACACTGCTATAGTGTTCCTAAGTGATATTAACAGGTGATACTAGTATACTGCTATAATATTCTCATGTAATATTAACAGGTGATAATAGTATACCGATATAGTGTTCTAATGTAATATTAACAGGTGATATACTGCTATAGTGTTCCTAAGTGATAAAAACAGGTGATACTAGTATACTGCTATAATGTTCTCATGTTATATTAACAGGTGATACTAGTATACCGCTATAGTGTTCTCATGTAATATTAACAGGTGATATACTGCTATAGTGTTCTCATGTAATATTAACAGGTAATACTAGTATACTGTTTCAGTGCTCTCATGTAATATTAACAGGTGATATACCGATATAGTGTTATCATGTACTATTAACAGGTAATACTAGTATACTGCCTTAGTGTTCTCATGTAATATTAACAGGTGATATACCGTTATAGTGTTCTCATGTAATATTAACAGGTGATATACTGATATAGTGTTTTTCATATAATATTAACAAGTGATATACCGCTATAGTGTTCTCATGTAATATTAACATGTGATATACCGCTTTAGTGTTCTCATGTAATATTAACAAGTGATATACCGCTCTAGTGTTCTCATGTAATATTAACATGTGATATACCGCTTTAGTGTTCTCATGTAATATTAACAGGTGATATACCGCTATAGTGTTCTCTTGTAATATTACAGGTGATATTTGCTTTAGTGTTCTCATGTATAATTAACAGGTGATAAGTGTTCTAATGTATTATTTACAAGTGATATTCTGTTATAGTGTTCTCATGTAATATTAACAGGTGATATACCGCTATAGATTCTCATGTAATATTAACAGATGATATACCGCTATAGTGTTTTCATGTAATATTAACATGTGATATACCGCTTAAGTGTTCTCATGTAATATTAACAGGTGATATACCGCTATAGTGTTCTCATGTAATATTAACAGGTGATATACCGCTATAGTGTTCTCATGTAATATTAACTGGTGATATACCGCTATAGTGTTCTCATGTAATATTAACATGTGATATACCGCTTTAGTGTTCTCATGTAATATTAACAGGCGATATACCGCTATAGTGTTCTCATGTAATATTAAAAGGTGATATACTGCTATAGTGTTCTCATATAATATTAACAGGTAATACTAATATACTGGTATAGTGTTCTTATGTAATATTAACAGGTGATATACTGCTATAGTGTTCTAATGATATTCACAGGTGATATACTGCTAAAGTGTTCTCATGTAATATTAACAGGTGATATACTGTTATTGTGTTCTCATGATATTCACAGGTGATATAATGCTATAGTGTTCTCATGTAATATTAACAGGGGAAATACTGCTATAGTGTTCTCATGTAATATTAACAGATGGTGATATAATGCTATAGTGTTCTCATGTAATATTAACATGTGATATACTGCTTTAGTATTCTCATGTAATATTAACAGGTGATATACTGCTATAGAGTTCTTATATAATATTAATAGGTAATACTTATATACTGCTATAGTGTTCTCATATGTAATATTAACAGGTGATATACTGCTATAGTGCTTCATATACTATTAACAGGTAATACTAGTAAACTTTTATAGGGTTCTCATCTAATATTAACAGTTGGTATACTGCTATAGTGTTTTCATGTAATATTAGCAGGTGATAAACTGTTACAGTGTTCTCATGTAATATTGACAGGTGATATACTGCTACAGTGTTCTCATGTAATATAAACAGGTGATATACTGCTATAATGTTCCCATGTAAGATTAACAAGTGATATACTGCTAAAGTGTTCTAATGTAATAACAAACAGGTGATATACCGATATAGCGTTGTCATGTAATGTTAACTGGTGATATACTGATATAGCGTTGCCATTTAATATTAACAGGTGATATACTTATATATATAGTGTTTTTATGTAATATTAACAGGTGATATACTGATATAGCGTTGTCATGTTATATTAACAGGTGATATACTGATATAGCGTTGTCATTTAATATTAAAAGGTGATATACTGATATAGCGTTGTCATTTAATATTAACAGGTGATATACTGATAAAGCGTTGTCATGTAATATTAATAAGTGATATACCGATAAAGCGTTGTCATTAAATATTAACAGGTGATTTACCGATATAGCGTTGTCATGTTATATGAACATGTGATATACTGATATAGCGTTGTCATGATATATTAACAGGTGATATACCGATATAGCGTTGTCATGATATATTAACAGGTGATATACCGATATAGCGTTGTCATGATATATTAACAGGTGACATACCGATATAGCGTTGTCATGTTATATTTAAAAGGTGATATACCGATATAGCGTTGTCATGTTATATTTACGGGTGATATACCGATATAGCGTTGTCATGTTATATGAACAGGTGATATACCGATATAGCATTGTCATGTAGTATTAACGGGTGATATACCGATATAGCGTTGTCATGTAGTATTAACAGGTGATATACCGATATAGCGTTGTCATTTAATATTAACGGGTGATATACCGATATATCATTGTCATGTTATATTAACAGATAATATACCGATATAGCGTTGTCATATTATATTAACAGGTGATATACCGATATAGCGTTGTCATGTTATATTAACAGGTGATGCACCGATATAGCGTTGTCATGTTATATTAACAGGTGATATACCGATATAGCGTTGTCATTGTATATTAACAGGTGATATACCGATATAGCGTTGTCATGCTATATTAACAGGTGATATACCGATATAGCGTTGCCATGCTATATTAACAGGTGATAAACCGATATAGCGTTGTCATGTTATATTAACAGTTGATATACCGATATAGCGTTGTTATTTGATATTAACATGTGATATACCGATATAGCGTTGTCATGTAATATAAAACATGTGATATATCGATATAGCGATGTCATGTTATATTAACAGGTGATATACTGATGTAGCGTTGTCATGTAATATTAACAGGTGATATACTGATGTAGCGTTGTCATGTAATATTAACAGGTGCTATACTGATATAGCGATGTCATGTTATATTAACAGGTGATATTCTGATATAGCGTTGTCATGTAACATTAATAGGTGATCTATTGATATAGTGTTGTCATGTAATATAAAACAGGTGATCTACTGATATAGCGTTGTCATGTAATATTAACATGTGATATACTGCTATGGTGATATACTGCTATAGTGTTCTTATGTAATAATAAAAAAGGTGATATTCATCTATAGTGTTCACATGTTATAACAAACAAGATTTAACTTGATCATACGCTGGGACAAGCGATATAGCTTTTATAAGGCTTAAATTCTATATCTTTTATACTGCAGACAGTGTCGACTAGTAACTGCAGACAGTGTCGACTGGTAAGAAAACCAATATCTCTGGTATATTCGGCACTGTGGAATTTTGATGAACACAGAAATCATACCTTTGTATTGTTTACTATCTGTTTAATATTGTGTTTGGCTGGATGTATAATAGGTATTACAGTGTTATTTTTCTAATGTTCATTTTATAAAATTACCGTATTGTGGATATATTCCTGAAACGAATTGTTCATTAACATTTATATTTCTATATATGATTAGACTACACATTTGGATGTACATTTTGCGCTAAATGTATGCAGAAACAAGCGGTGTTTTGTTAAGTTTCATCGACATTAAGTGGAATATTTAAATTACATTTTATGTTAGAGTATTTTTGTACACATTACAAAGGGCATATAAAACAGGTCCTGGCTATATCTGATGCATCGTGTTTCTTCATCTCAATGTCTGTAAACGTTTCTTAAATTATGTTAAATTTCCTACAAGCGTTGAACTATCGTTTCGTCGTTAACTTTACGTATACCGTTTGTAAAAATGTATTTAAAATAAGCTGAATTACGGTAAAATACATACAAGGAATTTGCTTGAAATATGATTTACAAAGTTTGATAACTGTTTTATATTTAAATCAGCAAAAATTACGATAAACAGCAGGCACTAGATTAGCTGGAAAATTAATTACACAGTTTAAGAACTCTGTTGTTAACTAGCTGAAATTTTGGCAAACGACATATAATGGATTTTGTGGAAAATACTTACCAAGTTTGAAAACAGTTGAAGATACGTAAAACGCAATACATTTGTTGCGCCTTTAAAGATAATGACATAGTTTGTGCACTAATTTGAATTGGCTGAAGTAACGGGAGTTTCGGTGCAAATGTAATAATTACAAAGTGTGAGAACTACAACATATACACGTGCATGAAGATGACTTCTTACTAGATTCAGTTGCCGTGTCATGTGATCTAGAATGAACGTCTCCCTTAAACTGATACTGGAGACTGACCATCAAAACACCAGTGTGGGGGAATCCTTTTCCAACGAGGACAGGATAGGACACATACACTGGAGGAACAGCCCTCCTTTGTCAAGATTTACACACAACATGTTTGGTGTTGTTGGAATGCTCATATTTGCTTTGAGTATGGCGGGAAATATGGCGATCATATTTTTATTTTCAAGGTAGGACAATATTTTTCGCCAAATTACTGATCATTCACTACTTGATTGATAGCATGCTTTGTTGTTATTAAAAATATCGAGTGACCTTCAATATGCCAATGTCATTTTGTATTTCGGACGCTTGCATCCGTACTATACACTGAATTAACATGATGTATCTTAAAATTTACGAAATTCATGAGTAGCCACCGATAATTGTGATAAGAAAGCCACAATGACTATTGTAATTAAGTTTATTTCAAATAGTTTATTTCTGAGGAAAAAAGCCAATTAGTCCCACTGTTGCATTCCATCCATAACATTCTAACTTCAAAATTATATATCAATTATCTTTCAAAATAATTGATATATATACGTATATCAAAATATTCATGTTTGTTACAAGGATGACTAGCTATAACATTCAGATGGAAGTCAATATTATTTAAGTATTCCGTTAAATATAACATTCGAATGTATAATTTTAATTAATATGTTACTAAAATGGCGCGACATAGCTAAAAAAATCTTACCCGTTTTCCAAATATCATTGATGTTTTTATATAAAGGTATTATAATGTAGACATCTATCTACAAAACTTTACAAATATTTATATATATAATGTATCGGTAAGTTTCTATACAATGTATCGGTAAGTTTCTTAACATAATTGAACAGTTTATCAGTTTTCATTGTTCTGTGTTTTTCCTACCCGTTTACGTTGAAACAGAATTAACAACCTCTCTACGAATTTAATGGGCACTCAATGAGTGCGAGAAGCTCTTCGATAGTGTGTAAGTTCTACGCTGATGTGTCGGTTCGTGTCTATATTGTGTTAGAAATCTTTTGTGTTCTTTCTCATTGGCGATGTTGGCTCGATGATTCCATTTCAAAATTAAGCTTCAGCCCTTGGCAATGATATTTCTCCTTTTGGATTTTCGTTTCTTTATGTCTTGATTGAATATGGTTAACGTACCAATGTATCGTCTGTAGATAATAAGATTGAAAACAAGATAAATAACAATCAGATTGAAAATTTAAAAAGTTTTCTCATTATAGCCTTCAAAAGAGTGTTGCTTTGTTTCAAATACTATGCTTCTAGCTGTTTTATTTATGATTGTATTTGTCTTTGGACTCTTTTCACTTTTATTCTGATAATTACATTCTGTTCTTTGCAAAGATTCTTTTATCCGATATTAATAATCATGATAAAAGCTTATACGTTAAACCGTTGGATATTAGAATATAAGCTTCACATCTCTTCAAGTGCATGCAAGTATTAATGAAATTAATTTCATCAGTCAAACGTCCATGGGATAATGAATTTACTTTTTTCGTTTGTAAATTAAGTGAACATCGACGGGAACCACGTAAACATCGACGGGAACCACGTAAACATTGGCAACTCAATGCGAGTTCACATCTAACGAATGTTAAAGACATAAATTTCACTTCTTACATTCCAACTATTGATGGGTTCGATTAACACTACCGTGTTTCGTTTCAATTTATTTACCATAAATTATACTGGTAAACTATTTGCTAATTTTTTCTGTTATAGTTATTCATTAAAGTGACAGGTACAATACATGTCAGATTCACAACATTATCAATAATGTTAATAAATATTAAGAAATACCCTGCCTAATAAGGCTTATCTGTCACTATTTTATCAACACAACTATTAAGAAACATGACATTATTTAACCAAAATACAAGAACAAAATAAATTATGACATCAATCCATCTTTGCAATGACAAAAAGAAGAGAAAAGTGTATAAATTTGCCTTGTTTAAGCGCATTTTCTATAAACTCTGTGAGAGATATTAATGCACTTTTATTTTGTAATACAGGGTGTCCGAAAAGAAAGGTAACACTTTAAAGTTTGCATAACTTTGCCTAATCTTGGGCTATTTTAACCAAATTTATATCAATATCTTTGCTTTATTTGTGTGCGTATTTTGATGCAAATTCTTTAACATTAAAGCAAAGTTCTGAAAGTGAGAAAGTGTTACCTTTCTTTTCGGACACCCTGTAGTATGTCGATTTTACCTATATATGAATTATTTGTATCACATAATTCATCAATTTTTTGCGTTCAAATGTTCACGTAAATTATCAAATTTGGGACAACCAGACATGAAAAATATACCGACCTAACTTCATTATAATGGGAAGGGATGTTGAATATGTTCAGGAAATGTCATAAGCCATGTCTATAAACCGACCTGACTTCATCATAATGGGAAGGGATGTTAGAGTATGTTCAAGAAATGTCGTAAGCCATGTCTATATACCGACCTAACTTCATGATAATGGGAAGGGATGTTGAATATTTTCAGGAAATGCCATAAGCCATGTCTATATACCGACTTAACTTCATCCTAATGAGAAGGGATGTTAGAGTATGTTCAAGAAATGTCGTAAGCCATGTCTATATACCGACCTAACTTCATTATAATGGGAAGGGATGTTGAATATTTTCAGGAAATGCCATAAGCCATGTCTATATACCGACTTAACTTCATCCTAATGAGAAGGGATGTTAGAGTATGTTCAGGAAATGTCATAAGCCATGTCTATATACCAATTTAACTTCATTATAATGGGAAGGGATGTTGAATATGTTTAGGAAATGTCATAGGCCATGTCTATATACCGACCTTTCTTCATTATAATGGGAAGGGATGCTGGAATATATTCAGGGAATGTCATAAGCCATGTCTATATACCGACCTTTCTTCATTATAATGGGAAGGGATGCTGGAATATGTTCAGGAAATGCCATAAGCCATGTCTATATACGCTGGCGGTTGACTCGTGGTGTCGAAAGCTTTTGAATTATGGGAGTTTTAAGCAATTGTAAATCTGAAAAAGTGTGATTACTATTACAATAATGCAAGAAATTTAAAATGAACGTTCATCGGAATGCGTTCATTGAAAATAAATGACATACTTTTAAATAGGTTCAATGAATGAGTTGAATGTCATGAATCTGCATATGAGTATTTAAATGGATGAGTTGACGTGTATAAACTGTATATCAAATTGATAATATTTTAATACTGTTGAAATTTACTTTCGAGTTTGGGAATAACATGAAACATTTACTTTGACATATACGTAAATCATAGGTATAACTAAATCAAACAAACTGAATACATATAGTGTAAGTTCTCTTTTACATTCTCATTAACGTACTGATAAGTCGATTTCAGTTTTTCGAATGGCCAACTATTACATCTTTATTTAGAAAGGTTCTTCACTAAATCTCGTAATGATTTATCATAAGGCATTCCCTGCGTTGTTTACCCTCTCATTTTTTCATTGAGATGTTTAGCATTAGATCTGAAATGATTATCGAAATAGTATATTTATTTAATACCACGTTACTGAATATTTTCTTTGTAAACAGAAACCTTTGATATTTGTAAAACTATATTTAATGGTTTAATTACTTAATAAAATAAATGCTTGTACGACGCTTTTTTGTGCATATTTTCAATTTGTATTGTTTTACAATTTAGGTTTTATTGATGTCTTGGCCATGTTTCATGCAATACTATTTTGTAAATGACCAAGGCCATTGTGTCGCCGATTTGCTAATAAAACATTTTGCATTTTAACTTTTTTTTACATACATCCTCAAGACCACGAGTGTATGCGATCCTTGCAATAAAGGACAATATAAGAAAATGACTATATCTGAACTTCGTGATTTTACCGTTTACATGGATGGGATTCAAGTCAAACTTGGTATAAGCTATTATCATATTTAGTGTGTACGTTCCGGTCCGATAGTATTTTCATGAATAAACACAAGGTATTATTATAACAGGATACTTGACGCTTTTAAAAATGTAAGTATGGGTATTGTAAGAAATCCAGATATTACACGAATGCTGAACAAAGAGAAACTCTCTTGCGTTGTTTATCAATGTTATTCCAACAATTCAATCACTTTAAAACACAAATTGAACGAATTAATTACGGTCGACATAATATGAAATAATAAAAATGATATTAGCTCTGGGGAAAATGTATTCAATATTCAAAAATTAAGGCATTAAGTATAGGATCATTGCCTATCTACTTCGTGATTTAAACTCATCCAATGGTCATCATGGAATTCAAATCAAATGTGTATACACTATTAGTATCAAGTAAACACGCGCATATGTGTGGACAGTCCGATTTGATTATCTTTTCACGTTGCTTATACCCTCATTTTCATGCAGTGACGCGGCGGGAAAATTAGCTACTTGTTCATATGTTAGTAGAATCACTTTATCGGTGCTTTGTAACTTTAACAGCACTTATGATTTACTTTGGATTAAAATCATCAACTTGGATTACATAATCAATTATAAGTGGACATACGCATATTATCTGGGTATGACGGACTGGATTGTTTTGAATTTCAACTTATTCTACAGCTTACGTGCTTTTTTATGGACATTTGGTTTAACATCAAGTGGACATGTCTATATTCTTGTGATATTTTTGTTCAATTTTCCTTTCATAGTTTATGTCCCTTTTTATTCTACGTAAATTTGATTGCAATATAATACTGTCATGTTTCTATCACATCATTTTCATTGGTCATGTGTAATATAATATTAACGTCGTCCTTTTCCCTTTAAAATGGTTAAACTCACAGTTATAACCAGAGGCTGGATTTAATGATTCTTAAGGAATAAATAGCGGAAGACAGGTTAAGACGATTACTTAGAGGCAAACAAGATTTTAGATAATTCTTATCTCATAATAAAATGTCAGATAATATCGAGACTAATATGGAGTGGGCGTTGTAATTGTGTTATTCAGCTGAGTACATTCGATTTGTCAATACTAAACCATACCACTCCATTTACACAGACTTTCATACTTCCCATGAGATTCATCATCTGATATATTCCAAAACTGATGTGACCTGAATAACTATAGTCAGCTGTTTATTCCTATTACATCAAAATCCCCATGAGGAACATCTCTTTTCTGAGACAGGTTTACGGGCAGTCTGCATCAATGATTAAATGTACAAGTTCAGTGCGATGCACGGTACGACTCTCACTGCATACAGACCCGGGCGGTGCGTTTACATCCTATCAGAAGAACTGTGTATTTTCACATCTAGACCACTACCAATCCCACAGAGATAATGCATAATTTTGATGACTTCCATGTTGTAAACTATGCTAGGTCGAAACACTCAAATAAGGATGTCACTGGTGTGTCATTGGACTTATAATTTGCAATTGTTCACGGCGGAGTTATGGCCCTTTCTTTGAGTCTGTGACCAATTTATTGTCCGCGCTATTTCTCTACAACCTCAGGTTGGAATTTTATGAAACTTGCTATATCTGCAATTACTAACTACTAATATACGCGTATGCATTGACTCCTGATCTATATTTGACATCATTTTCTTATTTATAAGGTTTATTTAGCAAAGCCGCATGATGAACAATAATGCTTTGAACACATTCCATCTAAATAGCTTTTATTTAACGCAATCGGCCATATTTGAATTGACTAAATACAGACGTTTATCTGTTTAATCGGTTACAGAGCTAAAATATACGATTTATCATCCCAGACTTGTATAAAAAACAAACACAATTGAAATAGAAAATTGTAGTCAACTGCTATCAGATAACATTAAATTTTGCTGTTAAACACTGACAACTTGTGCAAGCATGACTATTTCTTTCTTTACACTTCAAATTTACATGGTAAATATATATACTTGTTAACGTGTACCTGTTTGATTTATAAACCAATGTCAGCAGATATACAAAAAAATATCGGTGGAACCGATGGATGCTCCCACCAAGTGAGCGTTTGACTCAGTTATTGAACGGGGGATGTAACTGTGAGAGTTCTTAGGAGAAGACAATATAATTTTTATTTCGTGATATAATACATTGTAAAACATACTTTGAAATAGGTCATTATGACCCGTGATCAAACATTTCAGCAAATTGTTATTACAAATATACATTCAATGATGGATATACTTAATGATTTCATTTTAAAGATTCAGTTGTTATCCTAGCAAGTTTCATAAAATTCCAGCCAGAGGTTATATTATATATAATATTTAACTATTTATTGTCGGACGTTTTAATGATCAAAATGTTACATAAAATGTTACATAAAAGCCATGCAAGGTCATATAAGTAATGAAAGTATTGAGTCATGTTTAGTGGACATATTATGGACATCGGAGTGTCTTTAAACTATGTACATATATTTGCTATCTACGATACCCTACAGATAATGTAATACATTATCAATAATCCTTTTCAAAATATGTTTCTTTTCTTCTATAAATATTTAAATGAGGATGGTAATATGTCTTAAAACATGTCATGTATGTGACTTTTACGCGGCGTTTACGCACGGCTGTCGGCCTCATTTGACCTACTAAGTTTGACATATATTATATAGTTTCTGTGTAAGCACTTCGCAACCGAATAAATTAAATTTACCCTTTTTTTTCTTCATGATATCGAATTGTTTAATGATACCTTTTCATTTTGTGATTGTTACAGTGTTACAATGTATCATCACCACTCGTCTACCATATGTTATAACTTTATCCAGCAATTCCCTATTTCATTCACAATTGGTAAAACTGATGTAGATGTTACACTATTCTCATCTGTAAAAACAAAATGATCATTTGAAGCAATTTTAAAAGGAAATGTTCTCTACCGAATTACATAGCATCAATTTGTTGATGAAAGAATCTTGCTACCGTCATGTGATGAAGTAATTATCAAATAAAACCTTTGACCCGCGCAACAACATAATTATTATGATACTGTTCTATGGATTTGGTCAGTTTGAAAGGGAAACGACGCGTACTGTTTACACTTATTTAGTTTTTATAACATAAATTATGAAATAAATCAGACAAAATGATAAAAGGTTGTAAACGGTGTCCAACTGTGTAAGCAAGAATCTATATTTTGATATTGAATTGAATTTTCCCTAATACGTCCCATTCTTCCTATTGGGTATAATTTTACTAACAAAGGTACGACTTGTAATGCACAAGTCTGCAGGTAAAATCAATCAAACATTTACAATATTGTTTCGCGACCAGACTTACCAGCTGTCTGCCTAGTCGGTTCTATAAATGATACGTTAAAAGCATATTCGACAAGAGTAGGATCAGTTCTCCATTTTGTGTTTTATTTCACAATGCATTAAACGTTAATGACACCATTGGGTCAAATTAATTGCTAAAGTTAAAATCGACATAATAACATAGTTGCAATAAAATGCATATTTATTGTTAATATCAAAGAAGTCAGGAACGTGAAAACGAAATTATATAATCGATATGGTTGATTAATTGATTGAATATTTAGCGACATGTTGATGCCATCGAGGACTAGCAGACGATCAGTTAGCATTACTACTGGTTCCTGTGATCCTTGAAGGTTAAACAGCACTCGAGCACACCCCATCTCCGCAAGTAACTAATAACTTTGCCACTTGAATCAGCAATGAGAGACGAATGATAATGAGACGTAATGTCATATATCAACCATCACGGAGATTGTGGCCGGGTGGGGATTCGAACTCATGACCACTGGAGTGATAGTCAGACGCGCTAACAATTGAGCTAATCGAAACCGGCTTATAATAATGGATATGAAAAAGAATAAAATATGAGAAAATAATCATACCGGTTTCATTTGAATTTTGCATCATGCAGAGGTTCATGCCGCAATGGGGAATGATCTGTTGGGATTCCTTTATTTCCAATAACTCAGTGAACGGAGAGAGACAGTGTGAAAGAGAGTGAGAGGGAGAAAGAAAGAAAGAGAGAGAAAGATAATGAAAAGAGAGAGAGAGAGAGAGAACGAGAGAGAGAGAGACACACAGAGAGAGAGAGAGAGAGAGAGAGAGAGAGAGAGAGAGAGAGAGAGAGAACGAGAGTAAGTGCAACTGTAAATCAGGTTTAAGTGACAATTCTGCTGCTAACCGTTCCGAGGCGGTCACTCCATATGCTTCTGCATGTATTGTGCCTTTAATTATAATTCTATATATGAAGTATATTTATACATTTATACTTTGGGGAAGGTTATGACCTTCGACTAGAATATGTTCACCTGTTGGGTACACATGGTCTTATATTTAGGTTAAAATATAAATTATAAGCAAAATCGTATTTTAATTACAACTAAAACAAATTAAACTAGGTAGTAACCAAGTGCTATAGTTAACTTCTAATAGACCTATCGATTTCCATTTTTCTCCATACATCTCATTTGATATACTTCGTAACGATACATGCAACATGTGCATATGAACGCAAATATTGAATATATTTACTTTTTGAAAATGAAAGATTCTAACAATATTATCCACCAAAGTATGAACGATGGCATGAACTCTCATCAACCTTTTAAAAGGAAAACGCTATAGATGTTTATTTTTTTTTTTTGAATTGATAAAAAGCATCTCATTATCTTTAATTAGTGAAAGTCGAATGGTTTCGTATGTAAAATCCATCAAAACGTGACAAAATCATATTTGATTTAGAGTGGTAAACTTGAAACAAAATTTCCATTCTAAAAATAGAAAGTGTTAAAATACTGTTTGTCGACCTTTACATCATCATTCGGGCTCTTTCTAAGATGAAACAATTTTACTACGTGTGGACCTGTATAACGAATCAACTTGAAATCAAAATGTAATCACGTCACTCATTAAGTACGTCACAAAATGTGTTTACTATTACTATACGCAATTTTAAGCGGTGAATCTATTTTAGTCTAACCTAGCCGCGTAGCCCAAGTTAGGAAACCCCTTTTCAATATATTATTTTGGCAAGTTTAAAAATATATTATTTTGGCAATACAAGGTCAGTGAGTGGATATAGACATGATATATAGGGAAAACAAATTTAACCAAATTTTGAAAAATCCTGATTTATTCCCTTTAAAACGAAGGAAAGGTTACCCTCGAAATCAATTCCCATTTCGACTTGGTATATTCATGAACGTTAATTTAACAGATCATTGTACAATATGGAATTTGATTGTTAAATTTAATTTGAATTTGTGGGGAATAATGAAGCGGTCATTATACAGTTTACTGTACAAACATGGATTTTTATGGTACGAGTCAAAATTGTGGTGAAAACCTATTTTCAACGGGACGCCACAGCTTTACATCAAATACAAATATTTGCAAACATGTCAAATACAAATATTTACAAACATGTCAAATAAAATATTTGCAAACACATTGTAGCGAAGCGATCATTACTACACATATATTCTAAGAATAATAAACTTCGTTAACACGCCCATCAAAGCTATTCAAACACAAGTATCAACAAACTAACAAAGCTTCAACATAACTCGTTTTAAACCAGACTCATGATTATTTTTTCTTTCACTGTGTATAGCAATTTCTCAAAACTGCTGACTGTTCGTTTACTAAAGAGACACTTGACCTTTATCGTTTAACATTCCAATAACGTATTGACAGGAGCGTGTTATTTTATTTAGCATACAGTGTTATTATACATAACATGTAACACCAATTGTTTCAAATATGAACTCGACATTAACAGGTGTCATACTGACTAAATGCGGTAATCTCACTGTGTTGTTTTTCTGTAATAAAATGCCACATGCCAAATGTCGTGATAATCACGCCAAGAGTTGACGTGTTTCCTTGATATTGGATATGTGATGAATCTTATTCAACTGTTTTCTATCTACTATGAAATTAATGATTTCATATTTAAAATGTATTATATACGAACAATATACGGATGAGGAAAACGCAATTAGGTGCCATAAACCACCGCACATGGGTACTTTGCGGTTCAGTGCGTTCGTGTCAACCAGCTACCGGGCAGATGATATCCACGGAGACACACTACATGATCGAAAGTGAAGGACAATGAAGAACTTCTTTATAAACCTTGGCCATATTTCAATTTTTTATCGCATTTTGCGCATTTGGCGACCGACAGTGTGACCCTGATTGTTTTTTATCTAACCCATTTATCCCATTATTCCACCTACTTTCTTTACAACATTAAGCCGTATATACATAAACTTTCTAAAGCTACTGTAAAATGAGGAAATGACACACGACCAGATTATTCGTATTTAAAATCATGCCGGTGATATATAAAAAAAATATTTGCGTTTTAACTGCAATTGCGTAAAATCATGCAGACTGATTAATTATAGAACATTTATAGATATGTTTGGATAAGGATGATTGTATTGTGTGATGTAGCTTAATCCTATCGTCAGCTATAGAGCATCGCAGCCAGAATGTGAGGGTGTCTTGTGTTCGAACCTTCGTAGCTATATAGGTAAAAATTCGGCTATATTAGGTGACCTTTGGCAAGACACTTTATCCGCGTATGCTTAGTGCTTGCTCTTCCCAGGAAGACTTCGAGCGTGATTTGCCAAAACTGTAATAACGTGTTTCACAATCGAAGTTAATATATATGTTAAAAACATCATCGTTTCTAAAGCAACGCCCGTATCATCGTACCAGGAACTCCCCGATACCATACTTAAACATTTGTGTACGGTTACCTATGTAACAAAGACCTATCTGTTCCAGTCACAAGGGTTCCTCCGCAATGTTCCAGTCACTATTGTAGGTAAATCGGACACGGAATCATACATTTTACACTTAAGTATTTCATTCTATTTTTGAAAAAAAAATGTCTATGGGCGCTTTGTCTGTGTCACAGAGATGCTTCTCGAATCATTAAACTACTTTCTCTCCCAACAATAAATTTTACTTGCTCTGTATTACATGTAATTTCTGAATGCAAAATGGAGCTTATGCGTGTCACAATGTCAGTTTACGTCATTAACACGTGGTGGTGCAATTGTAGAACAAAACGTGTCACCTGATATTTACTTTTCCGGTTAATTGCATGCAATTGCTTTAGAAATTGCCCCGGTATGTCTTTCGATGGATTGACCCTTTGCAATATTCACGTAATAAGTGGAACATATGATCCTTTCACAACTTAAGTGTCAGTATTATGAAGATATATAATTGAAATAAAAACTAAGTGAAATAAAAATATAAACACATTCCAGGAATGTTTCGATCTCCTGAGTATTTGTATAGCTTATCTATATCCACATTTACAAGGTTGTTTGATACCACCACTTCAAAATTTCAGATAAATATATGTTAATAGTATTGCTACTACAGTATAGTGTATAAAATAAGATTTTATTATTTTTTCCTGTATATTCTGCATGTGTAAACAATGTCGAATCACGCACAAGTGAAAAGAATCAGAAAGAAAAATGAATTTAATGCTAATAATTCCAATCCTGATGATGACATTGACATAAATATTTAGATTGAGACGCTACAATTGAATGTAAATTTAAAATATCCCGCTGCAATGTATGTGCGTATGAATACATTACTGCTGATATTAAATTCACTAATATCTTATATTGTCATAACGGTTATTGTTTCAATTATCAGTTGAACTCTGCAACAAGGGTTTGCTTCATTTTGTAAATATGAATTGTGTTGTGGGAAATATTTTGCCAGCGACTAATATTTAAGTTCGATAAACCAGGATTGCTCTATGGTAAAAAATCTTGTAAACATGAACATTCTGTGACCTACTTCAATGTGTGCCAAAACAACCTATGTTCTGATATTGGCGCGATGTTAAAATCGCTCAAGAAAAGAAAACAATAAACCGAAGAAAATAGGTAACAACTATTTTCGTCGAAAATCTATTTTTGAACATCACTGAATGAACCATATCCTCAAGGAGGACATGATGCCATGCTATTTCTGATACACAAAAGTAAGACTATGGTTGTAATAGCCAGTAATATATGATGGTACCATCATTCGGGAGAATATCGAGCACTTGGTGTAAAAAGGTTGTTACACATATTTTCACTAAAATGACTTGTATTTTAAGAATAATCTAATTTATAAGGAAGAAATTTAATGAGATCAAAATTGGGGATTTATAACATGGAATATTCAAGGTTGTAAAATACAACATTTCTTTTAGTCCTTATACATATCAATTTAAACCAATCAATTAACTATTGCAGCTATATTCGTTTTTGTTCATTATTAAACTTCGTTATAAACTAGAGCTTACTAGTAATTGTTGATTCAGAGATGATATTGGTATGCTAGCTTCAGATGGTAAAGCTTGTTTCAACATACACATTAATGTTTAGAATCTATGTACCTTAATAACACATCCGGCAGCTTTGTTTAACATATAAAACAACGTTTCCTTTGAAATTTCTCCATTTAAGGATACAAGTGGCAGTGTTGCTCATCAAGATAATATTGACTTTGACGCGGAATCTGATTTTTCTGGATTTGAACTTATTTCAGATGGGTAATATAATTTTTATACAGTAGTGTGACATATTTCTTCAAGTAGCCTTTTGAATTTTTTTTTTATTTCGTTAATCACATGACAGCACATCGGATATCCAAATAATAAAAAATCTGTCCATCTGCGCCTTATTTAATAAGGCAAATACATATACATGTAGTCACAAACTATTTATCAGAAGAGGCTATCAAGCATGCTGAAACATTTAGTGGTGTTTCAGATGCGCCTGAATTAGGCTTTGTATCTGATTACGAGCATTGAAGAATAATTTGACGTTTAGATTGATAAATACATTAATGGTCTAGATTTTTATAGCAATTATGGCGATGTGTTTGATGCAACTTGTGCCTGCTAGTCGTAGTGTACCAACAACCAATGGTGCAAACAAAAATGTTCATTTGAAGCATTTAGACCCGTTACAGAGTATTTATATGAATCAATGGTCAACTGTGAATTTGATCTTTTGTCCATCCGACCCAAGAAAGATCAAGGTTATCTATGAAATGCATTTGAAAATGCATCGACAGGTGGAAAAAAAAGTATTGGGGCAAGATTGAACCATTTTATGAAAATGTTATATTTGGATTGAGTCTATAGCAAGTAAAATATCAAACAATTAATAAGAAAAAGATTTTATATTTAACAGCGCCACCCAAAACAAAAATATGTTTTACATTAGTATGTTGTGGTTTTGCCTGCAGAGGTTCAACCTTCACCGCGGCGTGGTCTAGTGGTAGAGCGTCCGCCTCGCATGCTGCAGAAGGTCGTGGGTTCAATCCCCGGATCGGCCGGATCATACCAAAGAATTTAAAAATGGTACTGGAAGCTTCCACGCTTGACGCTCAGCATTTAGAGGAAAATTCTAGGTTTGGTCGGCCCGGTGTCAGTATAATGTGACTGAGTGGGGTATCATACCATGTGTCTGCGGCATGATACTCCAGTGTGACAGCGCTTAGAATACTGTCTCAAGTAGACACCGTCGCGATATGACTGAAAAATTGTTGAAAGCGACGCTAAACACAATACAACAACATGCAACAACTCTGTATTCATGATTCAATAGTTATGAATTAGTTGATTAAACAATGTCATGGTCTTTATCATGTGTTAAAAGGGCTAAAATGTAGAATATATTAAAAATATTAAATTCTAAATAACCTGTATTTAAAAGAGATATACATTTGCTACAGACAGTTCATAGAAAATGATATAATAGGTACATGTATTAGATTATAGAATTTAACACTTTCCCATTGTTTTGTTATAAAATACAAAATAAAAACTTTTTTCTCTAGCTAAAGGATTTTGAAATACAATAGATAAATGAATAAAAGACTGACAATAAACACATGAAAAACAGATATTAAATTATGTCTTTTACATATGCAGGAATTGGGATAAAAAAAAATCGAGATCGACCATTTCGAAGCAAGAAATAATTTGAAAATTTGCAGAATTTGGGTGCAAATGGTTGTTACCGGGTCTTCATCAAATAATGTCTTCATTTTTAAATCAAAAAGACAATTTAAGCTACATTCCGTCAGCCTTTGCTAAAATCATCCACAAAACAGAAAATGATAGTCTTAGAACAATAATCATGGGCAACAAATAAAATATTGTTTTGTCTTTTAGGAATATTGAGTTGTGGCACACTTAATGTCGTACATTACAAGCAATCGTTTACAATGTCGTAAATGATATTGAACGTCTGTTTTATATAACGTGCGAAATGGCAATAATGTATGTTTGTATTATTTCTAGTATAATAAATACATTATCATGTTTCTCACATCGTCAGAAAGTTAAATTTGCATATTACGCACTTACAAGTCAACGTCATTCTATATTGTGTTGTGTGGTGATTGGAAAGTATGTTGGGAAAGTGGTTACTTTAAGGGATGAAATTTGCGTGACTAAGATATGGACTCTGGACAATTGTATCCCGACGTACCAATCCGTTTTAATTTCATGTCTTTGTAACGATGACACAAGGGGCTTATTTAATCATCTGGTTCTCGTGTCATTGACGATATGTTATTAATAATGGTCTGATCTATCACCATCATTATCGTTTATAGGTCTTAGTTAATGGCTCAATGTGTTGTCCCAGATGTCATGATCAGATTCGTTTGAGTTGGCGCTAAGACAAATCACTTGGTTAGTTATTATAGCACGGAATTGTTAGAAGGCATGCTTATTTGATAAAAAAAATATAACTAAGTGTATCTAAATTAACATTTTCTTAGAATAAATGTCAATCAAAATATCTTGAATAAAGTTATATAATATAAACATGTGAGAAATTTCAATGTTAAGTCTGTACACTATTTCTTTTAAACTGAAGAAAAGTTAGTGGCACACAAAGAGGCTAAACATTTGCCACATTTATGCGTCTCTTGTGGAAACGTTATTCATCAAAATACAACTTAGACATGCAATAGTGCATGGTGATGCCAGAGATTATATTAAGGTGATAAGGTACCCGCACGAAGTTGTAACAAACCACTTCTCACTAAGGCAAGCTATGTACCCGTTCTGAATTAAAACCATATGAGTGCTCACTTTGCAGACACAGCTATAGTAACATATGCAGAAGGAATGAGATCGAGAGACTGTGCTGGCCAAGGAAGTATAACCTGTACCATTTGTCAAATGAATTTCACAGCCAACACAGCACATAAATAAACGATTTTATTGTGCATGTATTCATATATTTACTTATTAACTTTTTTCATAACAAACAGTATACAGGCTTTACGTTAGTATTTGTCAGTATGTACTTTAAATGTCTCTTTAAAGCGCATTCAATGTTTTAATTAGAAACGTTCTCACAAATCGCAAATACCACAATATCTGAGTCATCCATGTTTATAATAAATCAGCAAACATACGAAATACAGCGACTGTAGTGCATGGCAATATCATAGGTTCTGACAGAGCTATGTTTATTTTTCGAGTAAAATATAAAAAATGTTTACTTGGAATGTCTAATTGTATCTCCGCTATGTACTCTATATACACAAGACTGTGAACGCTACGATATGAATTTGTTAAAATAGATAGACAAAATGCAGTTTGCGTTATTGTAAGCGCTAACTTCTACCTCTTACAACCAGGCATAAGGTACTAAACCCAAGGCATATGATTGGTTCAAATTATCCTCCACGACATTTTAGCAATAAAAGCTAGTAGCAATTGGTATTGTCAGATTAAAAAAAGAAACATTATTTTTATAAATTACGAGCTTGATATCACTGCTTAGGTCGTTTATAAAACTAAAATCGTAAAAGACACAATACTGTCCTTCGTCGCCAAACACATCATTTTAACTGCGCAATGCCGCCAAACATTTATCCAACCACGTCGTATATAAATAATCCTAACTCTTTGAATATTTTTTTTTCGGTAGAAAATGGGACAATGTTCAGAGCAAACACTACTTTTATGGATGACATATAAAAAGTATCTTTAAATTGAATAGTAAATAAAATATATCGCGTTTAATGTTCGCATTCATAGTTCTTCAACAAATTGTCACTTTTAACTCGCCATTACTTACTGCATATATGTCAGTTTTAAATGGGATTACATATCATTCATGCTACTTTCTGTAAAAGCAAAGATCTTAACAATGTTTTGCACGAATTGCGTATTCACGCAAATTCTTGCAATATCTCGTTTTCAATTATTTTAACGTTCCATTCATTTCGGGAACAAAATTCTTACATTGCAGAATGAAATTCTAATTAAAACAATACCGTTCCCAGCAATTTATGTTTAACATTGTTTAAGTATTTTGATTACATAATTTGTATACCGCAGCTAAAATAACAACAAATTACGAGAAATTTTCCTTCAAACCTCAATATATTTAATTCAAGATCGTTTTGCGTGTTTGAAACATGTTTAAACATCTAAGATTAGATACAACTTACAGTTTATTTGAAATAAATCAGTTGCCTGTGAATTATGAACGATTATTTGCCAAATAATTAATCCTTCGTGTGCTATTTTATCAACATTTAGCCAGGAGATGCAAGTTTCCCATATTTCTATCTTTACAAGTCCTTGAATTAACCAAACAAAAGCAAGTTACAGAACTTTAAAACAAAGAAAAGTGTGTTTCATCAAGTTTACTTCTATATCTTGTTTGGTGATCGATACAAACTCGAATTACTTTGGTAATTAATGTAAAATAAAATCTTCTAAAACAGCTTGACGATAAAGTTTAAAGAGACACACGACAAAGATGAAATAAAATGTGACATGTTGACGCATCAATTCAAGCTCTTCGCCTCTGCATGTATCAATTATAACTATATAAAGATATTGATAAATACATGTATTAGTTTATTGATATATAAGTAATACTATCTTAACCTTCTATTCAAGGAATTATTAAATTGTGTTTTAAAATTAGAGGCACCATGCCTATTTTGCCAAAACTTCTATAAAAATAATCAAAAATGGTATTTTCAAACATTTTACTCTAATATGATATTCTGGTGAAAATTTAATATTTGCCACATTTTTGTCGTATTTGACCACAAATACTAGACTACAAACTAGGATGTCTTTAAACATCTTTCAAGTGATAAAGTAACACTAGTATATTCTTGTTGATTGTCAAAAAATATTGCTATTACTTAACAGTGTCAGTTTACAAGACTATCAGTCTACCTATTTCATATTTCTTAAGAGATACGCCTCTAAATACGTAATCAAAGCATAAGTATAAAGAAAATTATTTTGAACGATAAAAGTCTCCTCTGCGAAAGTATTCAAGAAAACAGATAACAATCAGGTAACGTTAAATGCAATGCTTCTTAAAATCCTCGCAACATTATTGTTTTATTTTTTAACCATTTTCATTTTTAATAAGTAGCGTGATCTCCTGAAAGGGTAAAAATGAGTTAAATGAAAACTGGTGAAATGCTTGAGAGATGAATAAACCAATATTTTGCTTTTAATAATTGAATCCATTCAATAAAGTATGCACTTGTAAGCAAGAATAGCATCGTTGAAATGGTTGATGAAAATGTTTTAAAGATGGAAGTCTGTTTCCTGCAGTTATCGCTTGAAAAGCTTGCACATTGGCATTAAAATAAGTCGTATTTAGTTTAACTTACTTCAGAACTATTTTTGTTACGGGATTTAACACCATTAAAAACACATTTCCTGTTACATATAACATATCAAGTTTTACTGATCTGGGAAGACCTCGGAATTAATATGAGTTGAACCACCGTTATTCCGGAAGTAACTGGCAAACTTTCGTATATAACGTTATTGGAGCTAGTTGGACTCAAATATATCCTTATTATCGTTTTAAAGCATTGAAGGACACAGTTAGACGAAATTAATACTCTGTTGTTCATTTTAATGAGGTCAACATGTACACACACACACACACACACACACACATATATATATGTATATATACTTACGCAATACGTATATATCACGAAATGATAATACCATAGCATCACTGTTTTTAAAATATATTTTACCTTGGCATTTCTGATACATTTTACTATGACATTTCTTTTTTTTTACATACGTGCGTGCTGCCGTATTTGTAAAAATAAAACTTTTATTTATACTGCATTGTCCGATTATGTGATGACAAGAGAAATGCTACAATCTTCCAGCTTCATGCTGTTTAATGTTGTCCTTTGCTACCGTTCCAAGATATTGAGCCCCGTTGTCGCATCTTCTCTATGTATGTACTTTACTTATAATAGTTATTCCGCTTAGGTTAGGGTCCTCCATGGTTGAGTGGCCTAATGCGCCATCTCAAGATCACTTATCTCTCACCGCTAACGTCGTAGCTTCGAGTCTTGCTCGCTCCAAAAACTTTATGTGAGGAAGTTTCCAGTTTCATGCAGAAGGACGACGGTTCTGCACAGTCTGACTCGGTCTGAGGTCTTCATCCACAAGTAAA
This sequence comes from Panopea generosa, assembly GCA_029582155.1. Lineage (NCBI taxonomy): Eukaryota > Metazoa > Mollusca > Bivalvia > Adapedonta > Hiatellidae > Panopea > Panopea generosa. The sequence continues at coordinate 52,865,247 of CM055896.1, forward strand.
ACGGGATAAGCCATATAAAACCTGAAATGTGTTGAAAATGGCGTTTAACCCCATTCAAGTAAGGTTATGTATTTTCTTATCATATATAGAGTATAAGTTTCTTCGAACCATATCGTTCACTTGATCAAATAATAGGTTATAGTAGCGTCGAGTCATACATGAATTAATTCACTGACAGGATACTTTTAAATAAAATATTTAGTGAAACGGTACCAATTTGAAAGAAAATTACAGAAAATGAAGCGCAACCTGGTCACCTACATTGTTTAAGCAAATTATGCACCATGTGAACTGAGAAAAGCACGCTATCTCAGTGTTCAATATTCTGGCCAAGCGTTGCTATTTTTTTTATTACTTGGAGCCCATCCAGAGATGCTAAATACATATCGTCCCACTGGTGCAATAAATTACCAAGTGTATATGAAAGAAGAAGGCACTTGGTACCTTTTTGCACCAATGGGGCGATATTGAGTTAATAAAATAACACCCTGAGCCGGTGCAAGGGGTGTGAGGAATGAGGTATGTTCCATTTTCCCCTCACGAACAGACTTAAGGAAACCCAGTATGCTATTTCATTCGTTTGCGTTATTTGCTTTCAAACGATCATGTTATCAGATATTGCATTGGCAATAGTATATACTAACATTTGCGCCTTGTTAATATGTTATTTATAACAGATATTTCTTCCATGTTATTGGGAAAGCAATAGTCAACAGTAATTACACACCTTACGGTTATATATAATGCAAAGCGTAATGTAAATATAACACATATTATTTACCTTGAATGTGTAAATATGTTTCCTCATCGCTAATTATGAAGAATCACATTTCACAAATTTCAGTCATCTGGAAGCCGGATGCTTTTCACTTCGTTTGAATTGCTACATGCTACCTGCGATATGTCATATCATTTTCAACTTAACGAGCAGCGTAACTAGAGCACCATCATTTCTCTTGACTTGGATTCCTGTTTTTGAAATATGTAGCATCACAATTGATGATTTTTTATATCAAGAGATAGATGGCTGTCGCGTTATGATTTTTGCTCAGTGCAAATTGTGACTTGATGCTTAATTCTTGCAAATTGCGTTGGTATAAAGTGTATAACATGAAACGATTTATGGGAATTATGATATAGCTTCATGTAAATGGCGCAAAATAATACACGAATTGCGTTATCGAAATGCTATGACAGGTGGAAATGACCAAATGTTGTTGTTTGAATTGTCATGTGGTTAATACATCACGTACTACATTGCTCTAATAAAATTTAAACATTATGTAATATGCAAAAAAGCTTTATGCAGTTTGCATATCGCAATAACGCACGCTTTCGATAAGTTTGTGATAAGTTAAAAGATTTAACGAATGATGCGTTTTTGGCCAGAATTTTCAGTTAAAATGACGTTTAATCTTAATTCGAATACAACACGTGTCTCTGGCGGGAATCGATCCAACGTTCCGAGAGTTTTAATCCGCCCTCCAGGTCGCGTAATAAATATAGTATTATATTATAATAATGATGATATGAAACAAGAATGTAAAACAAACATATGTTTTCCTTGGATGTTTCATCTTTTTTCCGTACGCCATTGTACAAGAGATGGCAACATTGAATAAACTAATTTAAACTTATTTAGTTTACTTCGATTGTGAAACAAGTTCTTACATCTTAGACAAATCACGCTCGAAGTCTTCATGGCTGGAATCAGTACTAAGCATATGCGGAAAAATGTCTTGCTCAAGGACACCGCACATAAATGCGGCGAAGGATCGAACCAATGGCCCTCCGATCATGTGTTCGGTGCTATACCACCAGAACACTCGCTCCACATAAACACTTAATTAACAAGTTTACATACTATTTTCAAACTTAATTTACTTTCTTTCATACAAATAGCAATCATTGTGAATGATACATTTGTAATGGAATGACACAATAAATATGCGTAAATGACACAGTGTTCTGGTTGACATGTGAGAAGACTATATCGCTCATTGAACTAGCCATAATTTAAATGGATGTTATAAACAACAGTTTCACGTCAATTCACATGAACTATGAAAACCGGAATAAGGCTAAACAAACAATTTCAAGTTATGATTTTATAACTGGAAACCTCTTTCAAAGTAAATGTATTAATCCGTTCATAAAATTATATGTTTATCACATAAGTTCAAATTAATTCACTCATTTGAACTTTTGTGATATATTTACTTCTCTGGGGAAAGAATAAAAGCAATTATATTTAGTTTTAAAATCATATTAAGGAGTTTATTATACACTGTACATATTACCACTTAGCATCATTTTATATTTAAATCAAATGTATGAAATATTGATGCATGTTAATGAGCAATACAGTCATCACAGCAAATATAAAATATAGCTGATGCGTTCACATATTAAAATGCGATGACTTTAATACGTTTTAAATAAAGCCGTTTATAAACACCTCTAAAAGTCTTATAACTTATAAATGAAATTCAACAAAATCGGTGATATGAAACTAATTTTCATGTTTTGGCCTTGTTTTGGCATTGCATTGTGTCGCTTTATTGTTTGTTACAATCGGCCTGGCATGTACCAAGGTAATAGCGGTCGATAAGGTAATTAGTTAATGAATCGTTATCTATCAATCTTATTTTGTGATCAGCTTGTACACGTTTCTTGATAAATTCAGATTTGTTTGATAAATAAACGTTACATTGAACTCTGGTAAAATTAATTATTTCAATCGATATTTTTTATACATAATCATCGTACCAAGAATGGGAAATTCGTCTTTCTATTCATTAGTGTACCTCATAGAAGACTTAAGTATTTTTTTTTTTTTTTTTTTTTTTTTTATTTTTTTATTTTGTTCTTTAATACATTACAATATATTACAATATTACAATTTCAATTTGCAGAACATAAAGCATTTACACATTGTCAAGTGTTATTATTTAAATGATAATTGTATATAAGTAGTATTTTTTATTACATATATTTTTCTATAAGGGATGGTATGTTTTGAAGATATATCATTTAGAAAGTTAAATCCATTCATCACATAGTTATGGTGTTATATGTTATAATTATAACCGTAAGTTGATCATTTTAGATAGATATTCTATGTTTAAATTTAATGTCTCATATAAACAATAGTACTTGAAATCGTTAAATAACAAACACCATATTGGGTTTTATATAAAAAAAAATATACATTGTTAACAATAACAATTACATAATCAATTGTGTATCAAGTTTTTCACATAAAATAGCAATACAATAGCAATAACCACACCACTTCTGTATTTACATATATGCACATATACATACACATATATCCTTATACAGTTATAATTTGCAATTCATAAAAAGGCATTACATTCATTATAAATAAGACTGTAAAGAAAAAAATCAATAATAGCATCACATTTATTTACAGATATGCCATACGTAGTTAATGTATTGGGTTAAATGGTTTTTATTTCAGAAAATATAATTATTTTTATAAATCTTAAAACAATTATATGGGATTTTTTACCTTAATTGGTTATTAGCGTAAAATCCCGACAGCATTCTTAAACAGACATATTTCCTCTGGGCTTCTGCCTATTGATTTAAAAAAAAAAAAAATCAACTTGAAATGACTTTCTTTCTTTGTCAAATAATCTGTTATTTCTTTCGTTAATAGGTGAAAACGCAAAACATATATTTATATATCTATATATATATTATATAAAACAGTATTTACACGTGTTAGTTCTAGGAAACAAGGCAAAAGAGTTTTTTGGTCCGCTTAGACAATACATTTAATGTATTTGTTCTGAACGAGTAACGTTCAATTACTCTATCTCTCTCTCTCTCTCTCTCTCTCTCTCTCTCTCCTTTATTTTGTAATATTGACCTGATATTCTGTTGCATATCTTTACTTACACCCAGGGTCCACTGTAGCTGAGTGGTTTAAGGTGCCGTCTCACGGTCACTTATTTCTCACTGCTAAGGTCGTAGGTGCGAGTCTCGCTCGCTCCAAAAATTTTATGTGAGAAAATTTGGCAATTACTCGCGGAGGCTGGTTCTACTCAGATTCATAAGTGGGTCTTTTTCTACCAATAAAACTGGATAGGCCACATATAACCTGAAATGTGTTGAAAATGACGTTAATCCCATTCAACTTTTTTTTTAACTAACACCCGTTTTGTACCTTCAATTGATTAAGTAATTGTAAAAGCAGCTTGTGTGACCAATACCTCTAACTTTAGCAATATTGCGATCCTTGATATTGATTATAAATATATTTACCATGACATTATTTTTATTTTTCGTCATAAAAAAAAGTCATTGAGAGGTATCAATATTCCAATTTATGCTAGTTTTCTGTGCGATGAAATCTTACCTTGAACAGGAGTTACTCTGTTGGATACATAGCATGATATTTATTGGACAGGTTTCGTTGGTCGATATGGATTATCAATAGAGACGTATAACGAACCTATTGGTCTAAAGCGCTAAATCACATTCATCTGACTGCTGTGATCGTGGATTTTACTACTACTGGCATGTATAATATTCTGTTATAATTATTACAGTTAACGACAGACGGATTTTGTTTGTTATTGTGACAGATGTCAGATACTAATATCCAACCAAGACTGAAAAAAAGTCCATTTTGGAATTCAGAAAGCCATACCATCACAAGGGTTTCTTATTGTCCTTCGAAGTAGGTTGATACACAGGTGTTTCATAAAGTATGTTCAGAAACTCCACACTACGCTACTCAATCTCCTCATTCTTGATTTGTGTTAGTTGTCAGTTATTTTGTATATATTTTAATTCTGTGATGTTAATCAGTTCCTTCTGTCAGTTTCGGTATTTATTTAAACAAACCGAAACAGGTTGTATAACATCTGCGTTGTCAGTATGACAGCGCTTAAAATAGAATATTCTTTAAAACAAACACCCTGTCGTTATATGACCGACGTCGTTAAATGACTGAAAGAAACATTAAGAAAGCCACGTTCTAAATTTCAACAAATGGATCTCGAAAGAAATAATGATAAAGACTTGACCAAAATAGTTCATCTCAAGTAGACTAAATGTCGCTAAAGCATATGGCCTGAAATTTTCATATCTAGACATTGTATATACACTTGATGACGAGTTGATTATTTTGCGCAGTCGCACATTTGCACAGTGTTGCATTATCTGAACCAAACTGATGTGTTGATTAACCACATTATTATTGATTTGCACGATATAACGTATTAGTTAACAATTGTATTTAATTTTATTTTAATTACTACCGTCATGATTAGAATAAATTACATTGTAGATAATCAAGAACGAACTTGCTTTTAATAGCTTAAACTTGCCTGCATCCTGTTTACGAACATATATATTCAAATTAACAAAATCTTGAATATCGTTCGCTTTTATTTTCCTCAAAGCAGCAATCGTTTTACATTTGTTCACTCGAAGATATTACTTGTTTATACTGCGGTTACTGATGGTAAGGGATGTAGTTATTAAGTGCAATTTCATTAGAATCGATAAGACAATTAGCTTAAAGCATATTGTATATACATATAAACTTTAGAATCCCAAGAGGAAAAGTTAATGGAAGATACGGTAATCAGTATGCATCTGCAGAAATAAAACAGTTTTATACATTACATCATCAGAAGCAAGGCATGTATCTGTCATAATATTGAAACATCAAAGAAACATAAAGGGTTCTATTGAATACGCCTCTCCAACATATGCTGTTAGGAATCAATGAAAATCTTATTATAGCGGCGCAGTGGGAAGAACGTTGAGAACAAAATAATAATTTTCTATCAGGGGGCTGTATTTAAGGATTAAAAGCCGAATTTTGAGTTTTCATCGGGTGATGAAAAACATTAGGCCAGTTTAATGTTCGTGAAGCCCGAATGACTTTTCGGCAACATTAAACTAACCTAATGTTTTTCATCACTCGATGAAAACCCAAAATTCGGCTTTAATCCCTATATTTACAATATATTCTCCAGCTATTTTAGGTAAATCTGTTACGTTATTTTTGCATTTTTTATATTTAAAAAGCAAATTATACGCATTAAACCGCAATGCCAATGTCATGAATGTAACGGCGACTTTGTCAACATACTGAATACGTGCACAAATTTATAGGACAACAAACGGCAAACGGCAAACGGCAAACGTCACGTGAAACTAACGACAACGTGACGTCTCACCAGCAAAACAATATTGTGCAACCAATGAAATGCAAATTGGTTCTTTAAGCTCCGCCAAGCTGCAAGTGTTTTTCATTGGGAAATGAAATGCAGTAAATCTATATAGTTCATTAAGGCCGATAGCAATGTGAATGTAAATATTCGTTGTTAAATAGTGAAAAGAAGTGGAAGAGTGTAAAATGTCGGACTTTCGACGGCAAACATCACACCAAGGCACAGCAAATAGACGGTTAACTATTTTATACATTTTATTTAACCTAATAAAATTCCCACGATGTAGCTATTTAAATGCATTTCATCGTTAGTTGATTTGTAGCATAAAGATCTCACCACGCAAAGACGCAATTCGAAATAACCGAGTCTGTTACTTGTGATGAAATAAATAATCAAACATTGTCTTTAGACGTTATCTATGATATAACGTTGTGTTTTCCTGGATCTTTGTTTTGTTGGTACTGCTAACCTACAATTTCGAAAATGCATTGATCTGTCCGTTTGAAATCTCTTCGTTTCTTTACATATGTGTATGACAGGTATTGGTAATATTCGCCAACTGTATGTCATAATTGAATGGATAGGTTCCCAATAGAGCAAACACAATAATAGTAATTTGTAGCAAGGCGCACTCGTCGTAGTCTGGTCTGTACATTTATGTCTTGGTTATTCACAAATAATTATCTCCATATATATATATGAATTCACTGTATCTCTACGATCCAACGAGTTTATAAATCTGCCCTTTATATAGCATGTGAGTAGTTAACTGGATCCTACTCATATAAAGTTATCACTTCATGTATGTAAATTGTCCGTCCAGTCCAGATGTGTTGCATGTAAATCCATAATATACAAGACATGATCGACACCAAATTTATTTTGGTTTGGCAGAGGCTTTGATATTGTGTCTATATATATATAGAAGTTATAGTAAAAAGAATTGATGATAAAATTGAAACTGATATTTTTTATAAACCAACAGATAGTAAACAGTATCTATTATTCAATTTTTGCCATCCAAAATACACCAAAGAAAACATTCCATTTTGTCTTGCGAGACGACTATGCACAATCAAATGAGTCAGTACTGAAGAAACGCATGGAAGAACTCCGAAAACTTTAATATATAATGGGATAAATAAGGCTTTAACTTTTTGGACAGGCACTCACTTCGCCAAGTAAAATAAAAAAACAGATAATCAAATAATTTCTTTTGTGAAGACACATAATCCCAAAAATACAGAATTTTACAGTGCAATTAAAAATAATTTACATGTTTTGGAGACAGATTCGAGAATGAAGACTGTATTAAAAAAATCACAAATTTATAAAAAAATAAACAAGGTTAAAGTTTGATGGAATAGAAACAATTCCTACAATATTAAAATGCAGAAAATCAAACTGCGTACTATGTAAATATCTCATGGAAGGAAGTAAGTTCGTGTTCAGTAGCGGCAAATCATTTAAAATAAAAACGATATCCTGAGAGGTTTAACATATAGTTTACATTATCCGATGCAGCGGTTGCCAAAAAGAAACTGGAGATTTCCTAAGAAATCTAGTTACTGTACACAGATGGCAGATATAATACAAAAATACTAGAATGCTTTTTGTGAGTGAACATATCGATACTTGTGCCAGACTGAAAACTCCATCATTCAAAATTGTTCTTATGTGAAAAAAATGTAAACAGATAACACAATATTAAGAAAAATAAAAGAACAATTCTTCATCAAATTATATAAACCAGCATTAAACGGTAAAATAATATTATTATGATATGAAATACATTCATCAGAATAACCTTTCTTTAAATTGACGTCGTAAGAGTAACCTCCCTTTATATTGACGTCGTAAGAGTAACTTCCCTTTATATTGACGTCCGGTTGAGTGGATTTACATTTTTGTTGGACAATACTAGCACCAAATCAATATATAATTCTAGGTGGACTTCTTTTTCCCCAATGTTTATATCCGTATTGCAGTAAAACAATTCATTCTGGATAAAAGATATATATAATGGTCTGGAGATATGTTTATAAAGAGAAAAATAAGTGTGAATGTCTATGTCTTTTCCTCATGCTTGATGACGTAGAATAGATATTTCTAAATTACTGGAGAAATTGTTGTATGTCGTTTCCGAGTACTAGCGAAATATAAAATAAATTCTCCCTCTTTCTGTTTAGCCCCATATTCAAGAAAACAATTGATTTCTTCGGAATAACATTGCACCTGATAAGGAAACAATTATCATAAGATTCACACTGGGGTTATAGTTTATTAAATGAAACACGCTTACTGGTATAGTCTCACAAATAGTCTCACTAATACGCACTATATTATTTGATAACGCACAGGCAAGATTGGGAACTATTACTCCAATAATATACGGCATATAGTTGACGAATACCATCACAAATTGCCGCAAACATTTGCATTAGGAAACGTGACTGTCTTAAACGCTCAGATCAAACGTAATATCTTAATAACTGGCGGTTAAAACAATACAAACAGTAAAACATCTATCGGTATATAATACAGCATGCTAAGGAACATATGGCTATTTGTAGGTATGGATTTTAGCACAATGTGCAAAGTTTCAGTGTTCTCGAATTGCGTCTTTTGTGATGATAGCTGTATAATAGAAATTTAATACCGATGGAAGACAATTAACTTGCATCTTGGGAGTATGCATTAAGACAGAATAATTACCGTCTTTTGTTCTGTGGTTTGACGTGATGTTTGCCATTCCCGTCAACTCATTGTTTCCGCCTGAGAACGATGCACTCAAAATACGTCCCCCCACTCACCCCCTTGTGTATATTTAGTCTGAAATGGTTTTAAGTGATGCCTAAGACAAGTATTTTGCAGAGCATTGTACTATTTGAGTTTATGCAGTACTAACATATTTGCTCGCCCATACCGTTCAAGCTTAAAAGTGTAGTTATTACAGTATTATGGCGATGGGATGATTTATTAAACTACTGTTTCATGATAAACTTATCAATCACATAATGAATTGCCGTGCAGACGCCACAAGCGCAGTAGTTATGACAACTCATATGGTAATATAATTGTATAGGTGTTTTAGTTTTATATCTACCTGTACCTGTCGTTATACGTGTATTGAATGTGTGAACACAGTACTTGATCAACAGTTTATTTACCAATTTAGTTTTCAATCTCTGGTGTAAATCGCCTGTAGATCATCTACAACTTGTCTGCCAGTTACTAACGGCCAGTTAGCATAATTGGGACGAGAATTCCGGTAAGAAATTATTGAGATGTTCAGTGCAAACCTTGAATGTGAACTTATTTCTGGTTATATTAAAATAACAAACTGACAAATGATAACAATAAAATGTCAATTTATTACTTTGTTGTCATAATTTATTTTGTTCATTTAATAATGAAACTGCTCGAAAAGTAAAATAAGTGAAATATATTTTTGTTCATGTTGGTTCAGGGTAACCAACTTGATAACAAAAAAGGACTTAACAACCCTCTTATTTGAGCCTAATGTAGTACATGTAATTTAATTCAATATAGGTTGTTTTTTGTGGGGAACTTAGAAATAATGACGGTTATGATGTATGTCTGTGTAAAACACAAGATTTGTAACTTATGATGGCCTTAAGGTTTGTTGTTTCTGTGGCGAACAGCATGTACTCATAAAAAAACGGAATCACGATAAAAACAACATCTCGGCCAAAATATTTATATCACAATTTCACAAATGTTTGACCCCACTCTCCCCACTCCATACCTCACCCTATTTAGTATGGGTCAGTTAACTATCCATTTAGCTATCATAAATGGAAATGAGAAGCGCAAAGTAGTATTCAGCTTATGGGAATATTTTCTGAAAGTCGAAAGCTGGTAAAACTATTAAAGAAAAGTTCAGTTTTAGGATCTTTAATTCTAACAAGATTGCAAATACTTACACATGTGATTTTATTTTGATGGTGATCAGAATAAGGGTTACTATTAAATGGATAGTATCAAAATGGGAAAATCGAGGTTATCACCATCGCTATCACGAAGATGGCGATAGACAAGAAAGAAGCTCTTTAGCATGGGTACTGTTTTCAATATGCTTTCAGACAGACTCGGAATATACAGCGTCTGTTAGCGGCGAATTACAAAACTTCTCTCTGCCTATGATAACATACGGTAAACGGCTGCACTCGTGATTCTTCAGTAATGCTTTGACGTTTTGGCGTCACGACTTTGGGCACAATATTAGGGTAGTGGTTGCTTTTAATTGTATACATACTTTTCTTGCTTTATAATTGATAGTAAATTGCACTCGAACGATAACGGATACTGTCAAAATATTATTTTTAAGATATGTTTGTAAGTTTTTATTTAAACAAAAGTATCTAAGGATGTTTTACCGTGGTAACTAGATTAATCACTTGCTTTTATGAAAAAAAAAACAACTTTTGTATGTATATTTCTCCTTTGGACATTACAAATAAGCACTATTGGAAACGCTCTGTTCGAAGAACATCCAATGAAATGTATATATATCTAATACAAGGTTCTATACCAATTCTCATTATGGATGATTGACATGAAACTAATACAACTGATTATTTTGGTCTGATCTTCTTCAAGAATGTATGACAGAACGCGTCAAACTGGAAGCAGAAAGTGCTCACATGGGGTAAATATATGATGGCGATCATAATCAACCCTAGTTGTTGTGTTTATTTAAGAATACCTTTGCCTTGCTTCTATGGTATATTTGTGAATTGAATGACACAATTCATCTATTTTAAAGGCAATTTTCACATTAGATTGTGGCTATCGAAAACAAAATTCAGATCAGGGAATTCGCTTAGGTGTGATTTAACCTTTTTGAACAGGGTATGCACTATACAAAAATGTATCTTCGATAAAACATCATTCCTTCTGTGACTAAGTAGGTGTTCTTTGATTGTTTTCACAAGCAAGCTATAAATATACTAAATAAACATTTTTCACAGTTTTCTGATTAATTGATAATGATAATTTTGGCACTGAATGCTTTTTATATAAAATAATGTTTAACTGAACGTTGGTTTTGTTAAGGTGTGAAATCAATAACATGGCTCTGGCAGCTGTATTCAATAGATAAAATAGAATAAAAAAGACAATTAATGTTCACCTGTCAATAACAGTATAATTATGCACGTCCGAAATTAATTACATTTCCCTGTGTTTGTGTTAACGGTAGGAAATGGTGATATATAAACTTGTAATATGTTAGAAACGGCTGATAAGTAATATGATATTACTAATGCAGTATTGATCACTCAATGACATATTTTCATTCCGCCTTATCACCACTTGTTTTGTGACCAGTGTAATTAATATTTCGCGTACAAGTCTACCTACATGTAAACCAAATAAGCAGTTTTTAAAGGTTCACTACGCCTTATTACCATATGCTTTGTGACCAGTGTAATTTTTATTTCGCATACAAGTCTACCTACATGTGAACCTAATAAGCAGTTTTTAAAGGTTCACTACACCTTATTACCATATGCTGTGTGACCAGTGTAATATAGGTCTACCTACATGTAAACCTTATAGGGACTGTTTAATGTTTCACCACATAATTTCTATTTAATGTTTCACCACACTGGTTCTATTATAAATAGTTTTGTCTCATGCTGAATAAATTTATTATTTTCCTATTTTACAAAATACCTATTTGCAAATTGTTAATTTAAGTTCTATACTTCCGGGTTTTATGGAAGTTAAATTTATTATAAAACTTTTTAAAAGTAATTATTATATCTATCAATAGTTCTAAAACATGTGGTTCTCTCAGTTTTATCGAACAATAAATTACTTTATAAGAAACATTATCATAAATTGCTTTTATGTGTTCAAACATCTCATTTAACACGTGCACTAGACCTAATGTGTCCTTGAATCAGCCAAAGAATGCATTGTTTTCATCGCAACATGTCTTTAGTTTTCGCGAAACTCACTTAAGTAAAACCTTAAGACTGGGTGTTTACATTTTCGATTTAGTGAGTTGCTATTGACCCCTGTATACAGGACATGAATAACCACTTTCTGTGAGATTGATAAGATTTGGGTAAAAATATAGGCGGAGTTAAGTAAATTTATTTCGTTCATAAGAGGCACAACTCTTTAAAAAATATATATCGAACGCGGAAAGCATACTGTATTTTCATATAATCCACAAATATCCATCCTATTAAATCCACCGTAGGCGTTTCGTTGACAAAATGATGTGATAAACGAACGCTTTGGATAAATTATACCGACTATAACGTTCTCATTCGATGCTTTTTAGATGAACATATGATTGACCTATGTAATTTTTTATCATTAGCTACTTTTTACAGCAAGAAAACAAAGGTCACATCAGATCACCAATCTTGATTTAGGTTTAATCGGGATAAAGCTTTCGGGAAAGGGTTAATCTATTCCTCATAACAATAATAATAAAAAAAACGTAATAACTATATCTGTATATAACTATAGTATTTACAAGTACATGATCTGGTATTAACTGATGAAATAAAGAAGTGCCAGTTACAGCAATGCCTTTGTAATGAATCAAGTCGTAGCGTTATATGTCTAACAATAGTTTACTTAAATAAGTGAGGAAATCGTCCCTTACTAGGGAACGCAGGTATATGTTTCGTCATGCGATTAATATCTTATATGCTGCGTACAGAATCATCTGCCATTATAGTTTGTGTTTGAAAGACTCGATATGTTTGTTATATGACAAACACTAGTACATGTACCAGCGGAAGTAATTAATACTAATAGTATGTGTTAATGGTTTTACACATTATTCTTTCCAAATTAACTTTTCCAAGCAACCATGTCATTAACCTAAAATGTAGTTTACAAAATTTCCAGAACACATAGTACAAATAATTAAACTACATATTTATTTGAATATCTAGTGTCATTTATGCCACAGACAGCTAAAGTACGATAGGTAAACACAATCACTCTTTCCTTTGATCCTAAAAGATAAACTAACCAGTAACCGAGGACTGTATTATAGTGAGTCACTCAGTAATTCTTTTATTTTCATCAAATTCGTTTAAGAGGTTTAAAATTGGAACCATGATTGGATATATATATATAACTTTTATAAAACGCTAAGTGGACACTCTATGGTATATTCTAATGATTGACGGCCGAGTGCTTGTCAAACGATATCAAGTATATTCACCAAATAGTAAAGTCATGTTAATTTATATCGTACTTCTTGTAATGCATTGTTTGCATTAGAGAGTGACACAGGTAAACAATTAGAGAGGCTTTCAAGCATATACTGGAAAATACATTTCAAATGTGCTGTGTAGAAATTGTATACATGAATATTTACATATCCTTACAAGAATATATCATTTATTTAATGAGCTGGTTATAATGAAGGACATGAAAATACTTGTAAACCACTTACAGGAGTCATGTTTATTATTATAATGTTTGCCAGATATTAGGAACCAGAGTTGTTGTTTAAAGGAGAATAGTCTGTTAGTGGCAGTTTAGGTTTAGACTCGGCGGATGCAAAATGTACAAAATGTAGTCGAATAAAATATATATAGAAAGTCCTGCTTTCTATGTAAATTTGTGTGTGATGTTGAAACAGTACACTCTTATTGCAAGTAACTGATAACTTTCCCACTTAAATCTGATGTAAGAAATGAATGACGCAATATCAATATATCGTATAACAATCGCTATGGTTATTATGAATTGGCGGGGATTCAAACTGACGAACCCTGTTTTAGAAGTAAACAGCTATTGAATACTTTAAAATGAGCATTAGATTTGCAGATCAGTAACATATTCATACTATTTTGGATGAATTCCAACTATGTAAACGAAAGTTAAATCTTCAATATTTATTGGTTATTCAAATCTTTATTACTTACATGTGTGTTTAGTGCAGTCATATAAGTATTTGTACTTGTATATTTTATGTTGGGTTATTTATCCTTGAAATGTAAAATAACCATTTCATTAAAATTAGAATATAACAATATTCTTGAAAACAATCTATTTATCAAATTATCGTAAAGCACATAACATCCATTATCGTTTACTTTTAATGAAACAATATACATATCAAACAATGTTTATACTAGAGCTCCAACAGCGAAACTTTATTTTACATACTACACGAAGGTGTACTGGATGAAGGAGAGGATAACTGTGTCGGTTGTGGTTCTACTGTGTACATTTTGATGTGTATATATGTAATGTACACATGTTCATGGCATATGGTTATGATACTTATTTGAATTGACTTGATTATTGCTGCTGCTGTACGTGGGCTTTGAATGCTCCGTCTGTTTTTTTTTATTTCTGTGGTCAGTAGGTAAGTATGACCATATATTGGGCTTCACAAAGTCTCTGCATGTGAATTTATTTATAAAACATAAATCAGTTGGATTAAGCACGCATGTATGAGTATAATAAGTAATTATATATGTTTTTATTTATTTAAGCAAGGAAAATTTTATTTAAATGTATTGCTAATTATAAAACGACTTGTACGTTATATAAATGCCGTTAAGGCTGAAATACACTTGCTTGCGAAGAATGAAATTGTTTTATGAACACAGATATAAGATTATTTGGGATATATACACTAGGTTATACAAATGGTCAATATTTTACTAAGCGATTGATATGTCAAAGATGCATGTATCATAAGGCTTTAAAATATTATCATAATATACACAGCGAACACTACCACATATTCGTTTAATGTCGACAGCTGCAACTATTTACACATTATAAATCTTGTTATCACAGTAACGACGCAATAAATGAAATACATAAGACAATGATAAACCATCTGTTAGATGATCGTGAATACGTTCATCTTAAACTAATTGGTTGGGCTATTGCATTGTAAATAGGAAAACCACACTATGTGGTGCTAATATATCGATATATTGGCTGCATTATTTGTAAGCAATATCTCAAACGAGTCGGTAAACACACATGGTTAATCTCTTAAGCTCACAGAGACGCAGGTCAAGTAGAGGATCAGCAATCATGACTTACCAATCAAGTTCATTGAAAGGTTACAGTGTCATTGATAGAGCAACTGAAATTCTTATTTTAGTTTCCGTGTTTTTTAGCTTTTGTGATCACCTGGTGTCCGTCGTCTGCCGTCCGTCGTCTGTCGTTAACTTTTAGCTTTTAACAACTTCTCCTTTGAAACGACTGGGCCAATTTTGATATAACTTCACAGTTATCTTCCTTGGGTGACCTTCTCGTCAGAAACTACCGGCTCGATTTTGTAATAATTTCACAGAAATGTAAAAAAACATGGCAGCCAAAGGGCGGGGTTACTTTTATGTCAAATTAATGTCCTTGTTTTATAGCATAAATGTCTGTATATAGCATTTATTATAAGAAGAGGTAATAAACTCTTTAACTAAACTTATTTTTTTTGCTATTATTATACAATATTATACTGGACATAAGTTTTAAAAGATAATTCATCAAAAAAAGATGAATGATACAATTATAACCAATGATTGAAATATTATTCATAAATCATGAACCATTTTAAACTAGGTGTTTTCCTGAATATAAAAGTCAGAATTTTTATGGTTCAGACAGGGATAGTTTACTGCTTCATAATAAAGCAATACCATATTTTAGCTAGTTTTTTCACAGCAAGAAGTCTGCTTGAGATTTTCAGTGTCAAAGTTTACTTGAAATCTCGGAGGAGGAACTTAATTGTTTTTTTGGGAGAGTGCACTGCGACAAAGATTCTTTCAAGCGATAAGTTTTGTGAAGGCATGTGTTTGGAACTCATAGGAATATTTATTGTGCTGGAACTGTGGATTGTTTCATGCACAATAGTTTTGTCTGATGCTTTAGTTTGAAACTGTTCTCCAGCATATCAGGTTAATTTTGTGCTGGAACTGGATTTTTATCTTAGTTCGAAGACATAGGTTTGGAACAGTCTCCAAACGTATAGGCAGTTATAGTAAAAATTTCAAAAGCCTTCTTGTCAGAATCTACTGACCTGATTTTGATGTAATTTCACTGACATTTACCATGGGTGAACCTCTACCAAGTTTGAACTCTTCTACGCATCTGTTACATCTTAAAAACAAATAAAAATTCTAACTACTTGTCCATCTCGGTCTTTCTGAAATTTTGCGTGTACATGTATTATATAATCTACTAATGTTGGGTAACTCAAGGTCAGTCAGGTGAGCGATATAGGGCCATATTGGCCCTCTTGTTTTATTTGCAATGGTAATTAACATGTTAAAAAAACATTAACTCGACTGTAGGCAACTTGTTGAGGACAACAACGGAAGGCTTATCTCATTATCTTTGAACGTGGAAAACAGATCAAACTATATAGTTTCTAACATTTATTCACCAAATGATGGCAAAACACGAAAACTTTTTTTCAATCAAATTAATAAAACGTTATCTGAATACAATTCAGATCACGGAATTGCAGGTGATTATAATTGTGCAGTCAATAAAGAAACATACCGTTAATCTAGTTCAGGCGTTGCGAATGACCAATGTGGGTTAACGGAACTTAAACACTTGATCTCTGATCTTGATTTCGAGGACATCTGGCGCAGACGGAACCCTACCAAAACAGAGTTCACATTCTCACGTGCATCCGCAAAGTCGAGAATCGATTTTTTTTTCTTTGTTATAAATCTTTTGATAATGAGAAAGACTAAGTCAAAATACGCCACTTTCATTACTCGGATCATGACGCAATTTCACTTCGATTAAACACAGATAATATTAAATGCAGACCTGGCAAATGGAAACTAAATGCAAGTATTTTAGGAAATTCGGAATATAAGGAGATAATAAAAATCTTTTGGGGTACATGGAAAAATGAAATAAACAAGTATAATTCGAAAACACAATGGTGGGATTTAACTAAACGTAAAATAAAAACACTTTTAACGGACTTCTGTAAAGAATAGTCAAAGAAATATATGCGAATAAAACACATTGAAAAATAAAAACAAGATCTAAAAAAATACAACAGACTATGAAAAACTGCCAATATTCAACAATCTTTCAAATGGAATTAACCATTACTATGAAATGCAAATAAACGCGGCAAGAATAAGATTTAAGGCTAATTATAAAGAGAAAAACGAAAAATCTTCTTAATATTTGTTTAGTCTTGAAAATCAAAGGGGGAAACAAAAACTATGGTAAAAAATAAAAGGCTCTGATATGTTCATGAAATTCGATATACCATCTATTTTAAACGAACAAGTTCGATTTTACAAAGAATTATTTACATCCGAAGGAATAGACTCTGATTCTGCTAGTATTATTTTATCTAACTCAAATTAAAAAAGTGAATCCGGGCACTGCCCGCGATCTAGAGCTACACTTGAACGAAACGGAAATCAAAACTGCATTTTTTTTTAAATTTAAAAAATGTAACTCCCCCGGTGAAGATGGCATCATTGCAGAATGGTACCAAAGATTTTGGCATCTTATTAGAAACGAATTCATTATTGTTATTCATGAAATTCTAAACGAAAACAACCTCTCTTTGTCTCAATATTAAGGTATATTGTCATTAATTTACAAAAATGACGAACGCGAAAACTTGAAAAATTGGCGACCATTAACACTACTAAATGTAGATTATAAAATAATTGCAAAGTGCTTTGCACTCAGATTTAACACTATTGTACCAACGCTCGTAAACACAAATAAAAAAGGATATGTAAACGGTAGATTCATAAATGAATCAAACAGGCTGATTCAAGACATCACTAAGTATGCAGATACAGAAAATATGGATGGGTTAATAGTCTTTCTTGACCAGACCAAAGCATTCTACAGAGTCGAGTAGTCTTGGGTCAAAATGTGTGAACAAATGTTTGGATTTGGTGTTAAAACGATTAACTGGGTGCATATGCTACTATAATCTTCTTAAACGGCCGCCATACAAACTATCGGTTCTATTTCAGAATATTTCAATATCTCGCGTTCAATAAAACAAGGCTGTCCAATCGCACCAATTTTATACATCCTTCAAGCTGAAGCCATGGCATGCACGGTAAGAAACGATAACAATATTGAAGGTTTAAGTCTACCAATTCACGAAAAAGCTCAATCAATATGTTGATGACACAAAATTATTTTTAAAAAACGAAAGGTCTTTACTTCACCTATTTAAACAATTGAAACTATACAAAACTGCGTCCGGTGCAAAAATGAAGAAGGAAAAAACAACCGGCCTTTATATAGGGAAATTTAAAAAGAAAATCCTACATATAACGATATAAGTTGGACAAAAACCCACGTTAAAACATTGGGCGTATATCATGGTTACCAAATTGATAACAACGCAATATGGCTAGACAAAATAAACAGAATAAGAAACTGTCTACAAGTATGGAAGTCAAGAGATTTAACATTTACAGGGAAAATCCTTATTTTAAAAACTTTGATTCATTTGTCCAAAATAAATTATGAGCTAGAAATGCGAGGAATACCGAATAATATAAAAAATGATCTTTCAAAGATTATGGTCAACTTTTTATGGAACAATAGAAAACCGCTAGTAGCAATGTAAATAATATGTCAAAGTTCACGACAAGGTGACCTTGACATGATCGATCTTGATAGCGTCATACGATGTATGCAAATTAAGACAATCTATAAAATTTTAAATTCAAAACTAGACCACTGGAATTCGAATGGCAAGTTATATTTAAAAACAGCGAATTCCACTCATAATCAACAATATTTTATATGTAACTGCTCTTCTATCGAAGGTCTTAACTGGTCAAACCAAAGCAAAACACCAACATTTTATTAAAACGCCATTTCAGGTTGGGCATCTATTAAACATTTTTTTCACACCAAAAATATTTGAATGACATAAATAATCTACCGTTGTTTGGAAATCATGAAATTTGTTTCAGAAAAAATCTACACTTTTCTTTCAATCTTTCTCAAAAAGTAATATCTTGATAATTTCTGACATGGGATTTTGAAAAAAATCCTTTATCACTGAAAATGATCTATTGAGGAAACTAAAATACAAACAAAATTGGATAGCTGAATGGTTAATTATTAAAAGTGCAATACCTCAGAAATACGTCAACACTTTAAAAGAACAAAATATTGAGACCTCCATAAAATGCTTGTATACATTAGATATGGAGGGAACAAAACTTCCAAGTTCTTACAAAAAGATAATCTCGCCATGCAAATTAAAAACGATCTAATACAAACGTACATCAGTTCAAAAAGTACGACTTAATCAAAAGCACAATGAAACTGGGAAGAAAAGTTAAACTTAAATAATATTGATTGGTACACCGTACGGATAAATATCAAACATGCTTACTGCTCAAATAAAGCAAAACAATTTCAATGGAAATTTCTTCACAATTCAATTTCACTGAACACCGATTAAATTTAATGGGCGTATCTAACGGTATTCGTAATAAAGAGAAACTATTGTTCACTTATTCTTTAGCTGCGAAATTATAAAACCCGTTTTAGCGAACTTTGAGATTATACTTAAAAAAGTAATTGACACATTAGATATAGACTTGCGCAATTTGCAAATGGCGACATTGTACTTGGTTATTACAATGTTCCAAATAAATGTCATTTATTAAAACTATTGTATTTGAATTGAAATGAAATATATGGAAGTACAGGAATAGCTGTAAATTTGATAAACAAATACATGTTTCAGAGACATTATTTTTTAATACAATACGTTGTATAAAAATGACAGATTGTATATTTAAAACCAAGAAAAAACATGCCGCTATCAATTACTTTCGATTTGTTGAATATTGCATTCCTTAAAAAAATCATCTATTGAAATATAGCTTAACTCTTCTGATTCGTTTTGTGAAGGTTGCTATACACACGAGAGGCCTGTGCAAACTGTATCTATATAGGGTAGCAGTTGTTTGCTTATAAGTATTATCAGATTACACTTTGTCCTATAGTTTATATATATATATATATATATATATGAAATGTGAAAAAGCACTTATTCAACTTAACATTCTCGCTTTATGCTGGGATATCGGTAAGGATCAGCTTATACGTTTTGTCTGAACCGATATTCCAATATATAGACAATATTAACGTATTGCAACTATGCAAAATCAAAAGGAACGAAATAATAAATTCTTTAATGCTTTCGTTTCGCTTTTTTTCAAGTTAACGTTACTTATACGAAAAGTGAAAAATTCTAATTCTAATAAACAATTTCGATATATGCTGGGATATCATTAAGAATCAGCTTGTACGTTTTTTTCTGAGCCGATATTCCAGTATGTATAGTAAATATTTAACGTATAACTATCCTGTTTTGGAATATGTATGTTTAATTTTTTGCACCTATGCAAGTCAAAACATAACAAATAATTGTGATTTAAATATTATATGACAATATATGTTTTGCAAAATGTTTCTAAAATTGTATACATGCTATTATTTTGCGGTTTGCAGCGGGATGGCCCCGACCCCTGCAGACCCATTACGGGTAATAAACGGGCAACCTTACGGTAGCTAAAAAAACCCATAATTATTAAGCTAGTTATAAATTAATAATTAAAATATGAGTAAAAGATAAGAACAATATATTTTAATTAGTGATTAATTAAATCATTATTATTAATATTCGATTTTTTTTTAGTTTGGTATCTGATCACATTAACGATTGAATAAATGAAACAAATAAAATGTGAAATAAATACAATGGTCGGATACACTACTGTTGGTAATTCATTGTACGATGTCACTGTAAAAATAGTAATCATGTATCTGTTTGTGAATCATTAAAAAGAAAGCATCTGAAAGTGTTCTCTTAAACCATTGTTATCTTCAAAATACGCTGTAACATGATATTTCCTTTGTGTATAATAGAGACATTGACGACCAAATACCGGCAAGGACGGCTTATTAACCACACAAACTCAATTATTTACAATACTTAGTTGTGGTATAGATTACACAGTCATATGCATCGCACAATCTCCTTTTTCAATGTACATCAGTTGTCTGATAGAGATACTCGTTTTAAGGGTTATATTTACTTATTGCATTAATAACACTCCTTGCAAAAGTGACGACGTGTGAAGTTATGTATACATCTGAATATTACACATGTAAGCGATCGGGTTTGTTAATGAAAATGTACATTTTTTTCAAAGGGTGTTTGATGAACATGCAATGCATATTACTATCATTGATTGTCTTCTTACCTTGCAAGTAATCATCGAAATGCTTGGCTAATTTAATATATACGAAGATCGATCGTCTCTTCCGTAACATTAAACTAACTTTGTGCATTTCATCTCGAGATAAAACTGAAATGTTCGCTGTAAATATTTATTACTTAGTCTAGTTATTCGGTCAGTAACAAATCAAATTACGGATTTATTTCATAGAAACGTGTTTTAATAAATATATAACATTGACCTTTATTAAGAGTAGAGTTATCGTACGAGTAGAGTTTTATATTAACACCGTGCGTCGCTGGGAATCATGTTAACATTAACAGTTTCGGAGTGGGTGGTTTTATTTTTACGCGACACTCTATATAATAGACATGCATTAAATATCAAGCATGTTTTATGTCATTAATATTGCATTTAAAACTAATTGAAGTATCAGGTACAACTGTATTTTAAAAAAAAATACACTTTTTTGCTCTTGAATTTTAGTTTGTAAGATTTTTAAATATCACATTCCGAATAAAAGCAAAATACCTTACAGCTCTATACAAATAATCAAATGTGAAAAGAGCACTAGAAAATTTCACTATTTTGTTACGCATTTGAATCTGCACTGAATAAAGAGGTTAAAATAGCAACGTAATTATGAAGCTCGATTCCAGTTTCTGGATAAATTAAATAATTGATTGATCGACTGATTGGATATTTATCGTCATTTTATGTTGTCAAAGGCTAAAAGACGATCAGTTAACCTAACCACTGTTTTCTGGGATCTTTAAAGGTTAACCAGTAAAATACAATATTTCAATTTATGTGACAATGTTTCATTTCTTAACATGTTAATAGGACATTAACTCAAGCTGTTTCAATATTAACGTAGGAAATATGCGTGCAAAAAGTACTGTACAAGACTTGCTGTATATACGTGTATACTATCGGTTATAAGGGTAGCATTTCTATACTTAGATTCATAGAAACATCTGAACATAACAGACGTGTGTAAAGACAACTGCCCATGTGATTGTAAGCGTAAAATGATGAGACTAGGTGTAATATTGGGTTATAATCAGGAATAATAGAAACATGCATATGTATGCTACATTTGTTTGAATTTTATCGTGGAAGTAATGAAATTTTACAACTACAATATTACACTACAATATCTCACACTTGGACACTTCAACAAACATTTCTACACATATAACATATAACAGCATTCAAAATAAATTACACGTTATGGAAAATTGTATCCATCTTTTATGGTGTGAATACACCCAAATGTTCACATAATCATTATGAACTGATTACAAACATAATAAAAGATGAAGGGTTGCAATTAATGGTAGAGATGTTCCTTGTTAATACTATTGATAGTAGAGATAAATATCACAACTAGATAATAATAAAAAACATATGTGCATGTGTGAAGCCGGGGCATTTCTAAAGAAAGTTATGGTGTTGTTGATGTGATTGCAGACCTTAATAAATCTGATTCTATCGCCATGGTGTTTTACGTTAACTAACATAGAACGTTTAGGACGAGGATAAAATGCAATCAATGAAAGACACACATATACCTTCGTCTAATAAATCATGCAGTGGAAATTTTGTAACAGACAGGAAACTCATTTGTTTTGTACTGAGTTGACCTCTTTTGCACTGTTGATATATTAGTATTTAAAACACACTTTATGTCTTGAGTACTTTTCTAGGCTTAAGACATCCGTTAAATGTTTATCTATAGTAATATCAAATAATTATCTAAAAACATTTGTTGTTAACTTATTACAATAATTTTGATTGACAGTACCAATCATAATTTCATTATTTATTTAGTACGCCATTGAAATTACTTCCCAGTGCCCAGTGAAGTGCGTGTGCAACTGATTTAAAGTGGCACTCGTAGTTTTAACACCACATTGGGATGTATCAATACACGTCATTTTGGATCCAATAAACTTCCACATAGTGTACGGTCAAGTAGTAGCATCTGGCATAAGTTTAGCTATGCACTTACTGGTATAGAATATAATTGAAATACACATATTCGCTTTGACAGAACAAAGACATCATATGTATCATATTATCAACAGACATATATCATTTATCGACCCACCAGATTATAATATACGTACTGTCGATTCAAAAATGAATGCAAATGAGATACGGTCACTGCATATTGATATAGGTAAAGTAGGTAAATCGTGCCTGGTGAATATAGTTTTGACATATGTATTTAAACCTGCTAATCCCCAAATCAATAAATTGATACCTGTTCATGTTTCCAACGGTTCTCAGGTTAATAAAAATCACCTGTATATGAAACATGAAGGCACATAGCAGCTTAATGCCCAAAGAGGTCGATATAATCCAGATATAGTTTCCCATGATATGGAGTCTCGTTAAAACGAGAACTGCGTGTTTTAAGTCCACAAAGAAGCAGATACAATATTTAGCATTTATCAACTGTTAGGTGGGGAATGGTTTACAGGGAATAAAACATGTCTGATGAAAAGAGCTCTCGATAGCAAGGAACGTAATCAATAACCGAGAACAGATACCGCGGTATAAGTGAGTCCGTTCGTGAATAAATTAAGATCTAACTAAACAGTTGAATTTTGTTCTTTGTTCTATAAAATAAGGTCTAGGATTTCCATGGTCAAAAAAGAATTCCACATAGAATTCTTATGAAGTATTTTTTTTCATAGCAGGGAAATATACCCACATACAAATACACAATAACTGGTAGGTTGACCAGCTTGTTTTTTTTTTAAAGATAAGGGATTTGTTTTCAGTTTACCAATCTGATTTTAATATCGATTTTGTCATGTTTTGGTGGATTTAATGCATCAGACCATTCGTATTTTCTTTATTTATAATAATTAGATGCTTTTTACTCATTTAAAAATAAATTTAAGACATTAATAGTGTTTTACCTTTATTGGTCTATTTGTGTTTTGGTCAGCAAAGGGTTAAAGAAGTTTGTTTGTTGGTTTTTTTTTAAAACCATAAACGGACGGTCCGTTTATTCTAAAGGCCGGGGAGGACCACCCTCATTCACACCGTTCAAAAAGTAAACAATAATGAAGTATATATAATTATATTTCAATTGATCTCTCATTCAATCATTCATTCGTAGTATGCATATAGTATTTCTTCTATAATGTGACAGTATTGGCAAAATAAAAACAAATTCTGACTATTTTAGGCAATGTTTCAACATTTTAAATGCCTGATCAATATATAAATGACAGGGAGTAGAAGAAACAATATAGGGGAGGGTTTTTATTGCCATGTGAGGTTACACATTTGTTTTAACATATATTATGTACATTTTCATACTATTTCTGTGGATACATTTGTACTTAATATGAATTATGATGAAATCAGTGTTTGTATAATACCGCAATCTTCATTTAATTTATCAAACCTACCATGCTTAATGTTAATCCCCCTGTTTACCTCATACAACGCTCTCATATTTCCTATTAGACCATAAAATGAATTTTTGTTATTCAGACTTCTGCTTGAGTAAATGTATCTCTTAATTGCAAGTAGTAGGATATTTTCTGCTAATGCACTTTGGCTGTTTGATTTTTGCTCGAGACATTAACTTATATCTGAAAATAATGCGCTTATATGATTACACTTCCAAAGCAAATGTTGCCGTGTTTCTGTGTGTATATGACATAAAGTACATTTTTCATCAGATTTGATATTGACTAAAATATCTATTTGTTGGGAGGATCCTGTGTAGAAGTCTTTAGTGCAACCATTGAAGCTGAGTATCTCTAGTTATTTGGAAAGGAATAGTATAGTATATTTTCCAGTAATTGTCATTCATATTATATATTTCATTCCATTTACTTTAACCAGCTGGTTTATCATTGTTTTTATTCAGAATGTCGTCAATTGGTTTAGTTCCCGACTTGTTCTGTAACACTGGGTATATATGAGATGGGATAAAAGGGGAAGAGTCTTTTGTAATATGTTCAAATTTATTTAATTTTTTAAATGTTTTTATTGACTGCAATATGCCATGAAAATGCAAATAGTTATTTTAAGGTTTGTATTTTTTTCAAACACTCCCTTAGTAAATAAGTGTCAATTGTCATTTATGATATCATTTATGTATCGGACTCCTTTGTTATACCAATTTTTTAAGGAAAAAACTTTGCTTTTCAATTAATAGATTCTGATTGTAAAAATTTGTCATCTTGAGGAATTTTTCATATGAGTGATGAAGGTGTCGACTTGTAAACTTGAAAGTTATGGTTCAATATCACTCGAGACGTTGTATTTGCCAATTCAAAGGTTAGTAAAATTACGTAAAAATAGTTATGCATAGATATCCGTCAGACTACATGGCTAAAGTCACTAGTAGAACCGGTTACCTCTCTGCTGGCTCCTGTATTGTATGATATGGTCGTATTATTTATTTATTTTTTAGCTTTATTATATGAAATTAATTGAAATAATGTGAAATATTGGTTTAATGTCATCATACACATAAAGATGTGCTGTTTTGTTAATTATGAGTATTTCAATATATACAAAGTTGGTATGAACTTACATGCCTTTCTTCCGTATTTTGTACAAAATGCAACTGCATGTAACTTAATACATGTGCTGTATGTTACAATTTTTTTAGAGGTAATGCTTCTATACATGAAGGGGATATTAAGACAATAAAATGACATAAGGTTTGTTAAATGTCATTACCGCAGTCTATCAAAATAACAGTAAAGCTTCACCACTGAATGCTTAGCACATTGAATGTCCTGCTTCTCGAAATGTTTGTATAACCGGGTTGGTAGCAATATGATTTGTGGTATAAAACTACCTCATGTTTGGCAAATCTAATGAGACCTCTCATATTAAACAGTAAGTCTGAATTGTTTTGAGATTGTAAAATACTTATATGAGAATTAATCAATATATCATAAGCATAAATTATAAAATAATATGGTCCATGTCATTGTGACTGCTCCACCTAACAAAGCATTAAACTATATAATGCAGAATGTAATCATATGAAATATAAAGCTGGGCCACGTTTTAATATAGTAGAAATATTATGTTAGAAAAATAAATGTCCAGCACTGAACATCCACTGCACTAGTAAACATTAAAAATCATAAAATCTTCAGAAACTTTCAATATATAGATATTCCATAATCCAGACCAAAACCTACATTTGAAAAACAATTCCATCATCAAGAAGCTATACTGCTTTCATTATTATATTTGCAGTATTTCCAGACAAATATATTTTAGGCTTCCTGTCTTTTCTCAGCGCAGCAGTACATATAAATGAAACTCTATGGACGGTAATCTATAAATGTTTAAATATATTTGAAAACTGTAACAGTTGAACTGCAAGACTATGGAAATAAATGCAATGGTTAAATTCTTACATATGTTAAATAACTCTTGGAAAATCAGTGCCAAAGTTCAGTTTGAATACAAATGCAGCTGATATGATCTGACAGCGAAATCATTTTAAATGTATATAAGGATAGCTTAACTAACCATTGAAGTCATATTCAAATGCCAATAAGAATTGTTAGAATTATTATAACAACTATTAGAGTAAAGAATTAATCGGATACCCTCATTTATTGTCTGGTATCAACACATTGATATGTTCTGAAAGAGAATCTAAAAGGTACCTATAGCTGGCAAGTTTTATACACAGTGGTGATCATTGTATATAGCAAATATGTGAATGTCATAAGAAACACAACTTTATGTTTACGTAGAGTTTTAAAGGTAACTTTATAGTATATCAATCAAATAAAACTCTATCAAACAAGCAGTTTGTAATATGTGTAATTGGCCAATACCATCATGTTCATTTATCAAAGCAAAGTATAGTGAATTTCGAAAAATATTGATGTACCACAGCTCTTACAATATGAATTGTTTTCTGTTCTTCTTGATCAATTATAAAGATTTATTACGGTTTATGGCCTTTCTAAACACATGATATCGGTCATATTCTAGGACTTATTAACAGTCAAGTGATGGCCATGGACTTATCAAAGGCAAAAGTAGACCTAAAGGAATCCAAAACTGTTGAAATCTTGTGGTGGATATATTAAATGTCTAAATGACACGGCACAAGAAATCGAAATAGTATATCCATTTTGTCCATCAAATATTTTTTTGCCTTCATTTTGGAAACAATACATTGATCTAACTAAAATATGTAAAACACATTTTGTCTTATATCGTGATGATTAATTGGAACATGAATCCAGAAATTATCACCACTGGAGAGTTATCTGTGATCTTTCATACAGCAAACCACGGAGAAACAGATACATAAACTGTGATTAACACACATTCAAGTGAACATATGTTGTGACAGTGAATAAGCTGAATAATCATCAAAGCAATACATAAGAATCATGCTGTTCAGTAAGGTTAACTTATTTAAAACGACCCTAGTTTTCTTCCTGGCAGTTGACAAAGTTATTCAATTGTAATACAAATCAAGTGTACATGATCTAATTTATGAAAAGGAGACTATCCAAAAGGCATGTCTTAATTTCTTACATTTGCATGTTTATGTTATGGGATGTACTTGCAAAGCCCATAACTTAACTTATTATGTATTATGTTGATGCGGCCTTGACGATAGCTGTCGAAATTACAGATACCTGCGCATTATTATGATATATCAAAACATAGTTTGGTTGAAATACAAAATTAAACGGTTTGTTAATGATTATATGGATACATGTTAATAAGATTTATCATCGATACAATGAGTATTATGTATTAATTGAACAGATTTTTATTTTAATTAATGTTCACTATTATTCGCTACATAAATCTTTGTTTTACTGCAGTAACTTCTTTAATCCTTCGCTAATCAAAACACAGATAGACCAATATACATGTAATAATATATATAATATAAATGTCTTAAATTTATTTTTAAATTAGTTAAAAGCATCTAATTATCATAAATAAAGAAAATACGAATGGTTCGATGCATAATATCTACCAAAACCTGACAAAATCAATATTTAAATCAGATTGGTAAACTGGTACCAAAATCCCTATTTCAAAAATAGACTGCACTTCAATATTGCTTGACGACCTTCACATCGTCATTCGGACTTTTTCTAAGATGAACCCGTTTTAAAACGTGTAAACCTGTATGACCGATCAAATTGAAATCAAAATGAAATCACATGATGAATTTGATAAGCCACAAAATATGTTGCATTTTAGCGGGAAATCTATTTCAGTTTGACCAAGGCGCATAGCCGAATTTAGGAAATCTTTTTCAACAATCATTTTGGTATGTTTAAACAGCTGTCCTTTTGGCATAATGGGTCAGTGAGTATATATAGGCATGGTATATATGTTTGGGTCGGGTTTGTGGGTTCGAATATTTTAAGCCAGTTTCAAAACTTTGAAAAAGTCTGATTTACTCCCTTTAAACGCATGTATAAGGCATTTTATTTCACTACATATATATATATATATTTATAAAGGGAGATAATTAAATTCGCAACAACGGACTATGATTGCATTGTAGCTAGGCGCACTCGCTATAGTCCGGTCTGTACATTTATGTCTTGGTTATTAACAAATAATTATCTCCAAATATATATCATGCATTGTGAATGAGTATCTGAAAAGATCCCAAAAATCGTAAATTTCGTTGTTGTGAATTTAATTATCTCCCTTTATGAAATTAAATATATATGAATTCACTGTATCTATATGATCCAACGGGTTTATAAATCTGTCCTTTATATAGCATGTGAGTAGTCATGAATCCTTAACTGGATCCTACTCATATAAAGCTGTCAGTTCATGTATGTAAATTTGTCAACCCTGTCCAGATGTATTACATGTAATTCCATTGTATATAAGTCATGGTCGACACCAAATCTATTTTTGGTTTGGCAGAGGCCTTGATACTGTATGTATGGTTTGCATTGTAGCTAGGCTCACTCACCGAAGTCTGGTCTGTACATTTATGTCTTGGTTATTCACAAATAACTATCTCCATATATATATATATATATATATATATATATATCTAATGTTTTATATTATTTAAATGGAAACACAAATATCTATTATTAAAATAACAACATTGAATGACATTGGAAATGGCATTAATAAACATCAATATACTCGAGTCATTTATCGGCATTATTTCTAGTGTACATTTTAACGAGAAAAAACTCTTAAGCCAGCACTTATTTTGTGTGTATTATATTGCCAGATTATAAAGATATGTTATGGTTGGTATGGTCCGAACTTTGTTGTTAAAAATCCATAATATCTAAATCCAGTTTTCGAAAGTACTTTTGATATGTTGGTTACTTGATTTTCTCGTTCAGAAATTAGCATATAAAGATTATGGTATTTATAATAAGCAAATGTATGTATCTCGTTAAAATAAATACTCAAATACAGTCTCTAGTGTTTGAATATATAAAAAATATCGAGACATTCAAAATATTCACTTGTTTGCACTAAGAGTCATTTGACCCCACTTTATGAGTTCATAATACACATTTTTTTTGGCAACCGACTTCCATTAACATTTCGTACCTCATGCGATGCATTTTTGGATTTGTTTTTGTCAGACTAATGAGCCAATTCCGTTTCCAGACATAATATTTGCATAACCAGTCTCGATAAACTATAATTGTTCTCAATTCTACCATAAATTGCATCTGTTTAAACCCCACAAACAATATCAAAATCATACAACATCCTTTTTCTGTTAGCATATATTATCTAATACATTAGAATACCAGCGATATGATATATGGACTGACTAAACTCCGGAAATACTCATCTACGACAATTTAATTGGAAAAAAAAAGAACATGTTGATATATTTCTAAATGAACTCATACGGATGTTCATATAGAACAAACAATAACTATTGCTTAAATATAAATAAGTATTTTACTTCATTTGACAACCAGTGGAATCACTTCAATTTTCAAAATTGTGTCGCTCTCATTTGTTAAAACAGCCTACAAAATAATTTAATTAATGAGTAGTTCATCATCACTGCGCACGCGTAAAAATCATTGCAAAGACTCCGCCCTTGATTCAATTCTGAACGAGTCATGTACAAACTACAAAGCCGCACGAGCTATGCTTTAAAACGTCATTCATCTCAGCTTTCATCGTAGCTCCGCCCGGAGTCATCCATGCAAGAGATAAAACAAAATATAAATACAAACACTGAAAATATTCGCAAATGTTATGAACGTTTGCAATGATTTTATCAACATACGCCTGAATTAAATGAGTTAATGAATCTCACAAACATGCATTTTAGCTATCAGCAATGTAATCAAATAAGTTAACTTTGAAATAAGTAAATACCTTTTCATCCGGGTTCAAAATACACCAGATGTCATCTTAATACAAATAAGATACAAACGCCATCTGCTGAACAACATAAACAGGTAGGTAATAGGTACATGTTAATAATACATAACATTGTAATAAAACAGCATCAGTAAGGATATAACTTCAAAAAATTATCGGATTTAAGTTTTAAAGAGGTGTAAGTAGTGAAATATAACATAGTACTAAAAGGTCTAGACTGTTTTAATTAAGGTTTTGTATAATATTTATAGTTCAAAAACATAAACAGGTGATATAAAACTGTTGGCATCTTTATTATTATTTGATGTTTTTTATAACCCTTCACTTTGAAGGATGTAAGCGAGGCCAATATGAACCACCCTTGAGCCATATCGAAAACACAAGATCATCACTAACCCAAACTGGTGCATTACGACTGCTTAATTAATAACAGTTTCCTATAACCTATAGATCATCGCTGTAAATGCTTTTGTAAGGAAACCTTTAAAGCAAATACAAACAGAACAATTGGCTGTTCCTAATAAACGAACATAGAACAAATACTTATATACTTATAATAATATACTAATTGTTACTGCAAATCTATGATTGAAGCTGCATGTGGTTCTTCAGATATGTTTTTGAACTGTTAAGCTGTTTATCTTGGTTTGCATTTTCATTTATATCACTTGTCAAAATAAACCTATATTTTTTATTTCACATTAACGGGATGGATGGCAAGTTTTCATTTACCTTTATTACTTAAAATTGTATATCTACATGAAGCAAACATGCAAAAGGTTTGTTTCTAATTCGGAAAGGTACGTAACGTTTGTCCATGCTGATTAAACGGTAAAACATGATGCATATTCATCGTCAGTGTTTTATTGTTAACAATCTTCATTGAGAAACACTAATTGTATTACTTCGGAATTTAACTCCGATTTACAGAACAAGCATCCCGCCACTAGTTTTATGAAACATATTTTTAGATTCTTATAAATTCTTAAAATATAAAGTTTCAGAAAGTAGTATTTGGGGATTAACATCTTCATAGGTGAAGCATGCACATGAACGAAATGCGATTTCAATATTGTCTTGTGTCTTGGGAATGATTTAATGATGTATTGTTGATCAGTACTAAACCGCAGCGTGGTCTAGTGTTAGAGCATCCGCCTCGCATGCGGAAGGTCGTGGGTTCGATCTTCGATCGGGTCATACCAAAGACTTTAAAAATGGCACTAGAAGCTTCCTCAATTGACGCTCAGCATTTAGAAGATAGTTCTATGTCTGGTCGGTCCTGTGTTAGTATAATGTGACTTTATAGGGTATCATACCATGTGTCTGCGGCATGATACTCCGATGTGGCAGCGCTGAGAATACTGTCTCAAGTAGACGCAGTCGCGATATAACTGAAAAATTGTTGAAAGCGACGTTTAACACCATACAACAACAACAACAACAACAACTGATAAGTTCTAATTAAATCAGTACAAAGACCAGAGAATATATGACACATAGCCTATATTATAATAAGAATAAAGATGAACACTTATCAAATTTTTCTTTATAATTTGGATAATTTGCAATTGCTTTCGGTTCTCATGTGTCTTTTTGATGTTCTTGACATTTTGAAGGGGGTAGTGTAGTTGTTTAAGGTATTACAGTTTTGTTTTAATCGTACCTAGTTGATGAACATGAAAACAACAAGGTGCGGTTGCTTCTAATCACGATGCTATTGAGTCCTCCATGGTCGTAGGTTCGAGTCTTGATCACTCCAAAACGTTTTGTAAGAGAGTTTGCCAGTGACGGTGGAATTTCGATGGTTCTGCTCAGGTTCATTATAAGGTCTTCCTCCACCTATACAAATGCATAATACCTGAAATATGTTGAAAATGGCCATTCAAAAGCAAATAAAAATTTCCAACTTGAACCTTTAATTAAACAATCAGCCATCACAGCATAACACAATACTGCAGTCACAGCATATGTTCCAGTATACTGGCTGAGGCTTCCGAAGTAAAACCATTTCTACTGCACTGATTTTTTAGGAACACATTTGCATTGACAAACGTTAACCCTTTACTCCATATAGACTCCTTTGTACACCTCTAATATAGACTCCTTTGGATACCTCTAATATAGACGCCTTTGGACGCCTATGGATTAAAGGGTTAAGATATGTCATATTGTGTTTAGTAATACACAAATTAAGACTACTATGAAATACTACTTATCTTTTTTTGCGAATTTTGTCGATTGTGGATGCTGTTGCAATGAGTTTAGCGTCGCTTTATATACTTGTTTCAGTTATATATAAATGCTTAGCGTCTTTGTTTTTTTTAAAAGGATTATAATAAATATATACCATATAGTAAAGGATTATTAATACAATAACATGATATGATTTAAGATACTTTAAAATAGTGTTATATTTATAATTACTCGCATCGTAATTGGTAAGCATTTTGTTTCATTTGGTGATTGGCATTTTTCAAGAAACATTGTATAAGTAGAATAGGTGTTATGTTTTCGGTTACTATAGTAACAATACTCATTTAATTTGAATCACTAAATTGATTAATAATACGAATTATAAAACTTCCAGAAAATGATATAAAAGTACGTAGTCAATTATAAGAAATATAGTATAGTTCATAGAATAAAATATTGTTCTTAAAATCGGATACGCAATGATAACATGCGTTTTTCAATAAATTAAACATTTTAGGAGTTGAAACAGATGAAAACATAGCTTTAAACCATTTAATAGCTATAAAACTAGTTATTTATCACTTGCTTTAAAAGATAATTGAGACTTTAAGGTTAAACGCATTAATAATTTTAAAGTTAAAGTGGCACAATGTCATTAAGTTAATCCTTTTTTCAATCCCAAGAGTACTTCAAACATTGTTAAATCAATGCCATCTCTGTTGATTTATCAACGTGAAATGTCTTCATGTGATTTTTGTCGAAACATCAGAACGTTGTTTTGTGTCGGACTTTACGCAACATATAATAGATTAAATACGGTATAGTCGGCTTTGTTATGCGAAGCGCACATCCAGTAGAGTATCGGATCTAATATTTGATGTTCGTGGGTTCGATCCTCCGCCATTATAACGACACTTTATCCGAAAATGCTTAGTACTGTTTCAACGTAGTTGGACTTAAAGCACGATATCCTTAAGTTGTAACAAATTGTTTCACAATCGAAGTAAAATGAATACGTTTAAAACATACCCAGTTTCATTGACGAACGAATTATGGATCTGACCAGAACCAACGTCCTACCGCCAGTAACTAGCCAACCTTTTTATAAAGTATTAGAACCTTATTGGACTCTAGCCCACGGCCTTTGTGATGATGGGTAAGTTGTTATATGGCCACTCGGACCAGGGATGACCCTCTTCTTGCTATTCAAGTATTTCATCGGTCTATGTTATAAACTACTATGTAGTTTAGTTTGTCAGATAACTGTTACAGGGCGTATATTTTAGTTTGTCAGATAACTGTTAGAGGGCGTATATTTTTGTCAGGTAACTGGTAAAGTGCGTATATTTTAGTTTGTCAGATAACTGTTAAAGGGCTTATATTTTAGTTTGTCAGATAACTGTTAGAGGGCGTATATTTTTGTAAGGTAACTGTTAGAGGGCGTATATTTTAGTTTGTCAGATAACTGTTAGAGGGCGTATGTTTTAGTTTGTCAGATAACTGTTACAGGGCGTATACTTTTGTTAGGTAACTGTTAGAGGGCGTATATTTTAGTTTGTCAGATAACTGTTAGAGGGCGTATATTTTGTTAGGTAACTGTTAGAGGGCGTATATTTTAGTTTGTCAGATAACTGTTAGAGGGCGTATATTTTAGTTTGTCAGATAACTGTTAGAGGGCGTATATTTTTGTTAGGTAACTGTTAGAGGGCGTATATTTTAGTTTGTCAGATAACTGTTAGAGGGCGTATATTTTAATTTGTCAGATAACTGTTAGAGGATGTATATATACCTCCGACACGTATTGAACTACACCTGCATGTCAAATCTCATTTTGTGCATTTCGCTGTTTGTTCAGTGCTGATGTTTGCTTTTGTTAACAAATGACATGTTTAAGTATATTTATGGAATATACTACCTTCTTGGATATTTTTATAAACGCCGGCGCATCATATATAATACATTAGTTTTAAGGGGTTTGGAAATATCAGTTATATCATTAAAATAGAATTTGATACGTTATTGTTGGTTCTATAATGTAAATAAGACTGATAACATAAAATATATATTTATCTTTTATCTCCACAAACTTAATTGGATCAATTAAAACAGTAAATATACTTCAGTTAATTGGAAAACCATAACCTTCATACATTTTGCTAATTGCCGTATTCTTTATGGGAGATAATGGGTCAAACTTCTGATGTGTGATGGCCTGTCAAAAAATAGAATATGACCAGTTATCTGCCCTGCATGTCCAACTAATCTATATTAAGTACAAAATACCTGTTGGTAAATGTGATCTTCGTATGATGAGTGGTCACTCTATGACAATTGACTGATAAAAGCTTGGAGTGACAGTTGGGTTAGGGAGGCAGTTAGAATCGGGCAGACGAAGCGAACAGTCAAGTTTTGGAGTTTGGTGGGGTTAGGCTCTAACATGGGTAGTCTCGTCTGAACTAGGTTTTGGCGCGTATTTATGTGTTTAATAGTGGTCATTAAAGTTTAAACAAAGGATGTTGTTATAATGTAGGACTAAAGATATATCGAAAAACACCGCGCTTCTTTTTAGTTTTGTGTCGATGTTGGAACAAAATCTTCGAGATAGGTTTGACTTTCATCCATATACCAATGTAATGTATATTTCTGAAACACTAGTAGAACTTAATGGTGTGTATTTAGTTACAAAAAGTAGTTCATGATATATTAAAATACAATAAGTTTAAATAAAACGTTCAATCGAGTGAAAATTAAGATAAGAATCAAAATAAAAAAAACATTTAATTTCTAATGATGCTGATATCATTTATAGATTTTTGTGTTTTGTTTCACGAAATGTCAGAAACAAATAAAATGTTAACTGCCAAGCTAGCGTGATATTGTGTCATGTACCTATATCATATTTCGGGAATATATCAGAAAAGAGACCTAAATGACTACTTCACGGGCTAGAATCTGAATATTTTATTTGTTTCTGACGTAATTCTGTAACCATATATGAAGTTAATTATATTTTTATAGTAGTTTTCATCTTATAACCCTGAGAGATGGAGCCAAACGTATAGACTTTGTAAACAAAAAGTGTTTTTTTTTTATTAAATACATGTATATCGACATAGCAAACTGTCATAAAGAGATGTTAGAGGGGTATTTGACACGGTGACAGTTTTAGGAATATAGCCAGAGACGTCGATAAAAGCAACAATTGGGTACATTTACAAAGCGAGTGTTGTAAGAACACTACAACGTCTAAAGACAAGCGACGTTTATGGAAAACGACAATGTCTGAAAACCAAACGACGTTTGTGGCAAATGACAATGTCTAAAAACCAAGCGACTTTATGGAAAACGACAATGTTTGAAAACCAAGTGGCGTTTGTACAAAACGACAATGTCTGAAAACAAAGCGACGTTTGTACAAATCGACAACGTCTGAAAACAAAGCGACGTTTGTACAAATCGACAATGTCTGAAAACCATACGACGTTTGTGGAAATGACAATGTCTTTAAACCAAGAGACGTTTATGGAAAATGAAAAAACGACAATGTCTTAAAACCAAGAGACGTTTATGGAAAATGACAAAACGACTATGTCTGAAAACCAAGCGACGTTTGTACAAATCGACAATGTCTGAAAACAAAGAGACGTTTGTACAAATCGACAATATCTAATTACATAGTTGCAACACATTAACATACATAATGTTTAATTCCATAGTTGCTACACATCAACATACACAATGTTTAATTATACAGTTGCTACACATAAACATACACATTGTTTAATACATAGTTGCTACAAATTAACATACACATTGTTTAATTACATAGTTGCTTCACATTAACATACACATTGTTTGATACATAGTTGCTACAAATTAACATAGACGGTGTTTAATTACATAGTAACATACACAATGTTTAATTACATAGTTGCTACAATTTAACATACACAATGTTTAATTACATAGTTGCTACACATTAACATGCACAATGTTTGATTACACAGTTGCTACACATTAACATACACAATGTTTAATTACACAGTTGCTACACATTAACATACACAATGTTTAATTACACAGTTGCTACACATTAACATACACAATGTTTAATTATATAATTGCTACACATTAACATACACATTGTTTAATTACATAGTTGCTACACATTAACATACACATTGTTTAATTACATAGTTGCTACACATTAACATACACAATGTTTAATTATATAATTGCTACACATTAACATACGCATTGTTTAATTACATAGTTGCTACACATTAACATACACATTGTTTAATTACATAGTTGCTACACATTAACGTACACATTGTTTAATTACATAGTTACATACACAATGTTTAATTACATAGTTGCTACACATTAACATACACAATGTTTAATTATATAATTGCTACACATTAACATACGCATTGTTTAATTACATAGTTGCTACACATTAACATACACATTGTTTAATTACATAGTTGCTACACATTAACGTACACATTGTTTAATTACATAGTTACATACACAATGTTTAATTACACAGTTGCTACACATTAACATACACAATGTTTAATTATATAATTGCTACACATTAACATACGCATTGTTTAATTACATAGTTGCTACACATTAACATACACATTGTTTAATTACATAGTTGCTACACATTAACGTACACATTGTTTAATTACATAGTTGCTACACATTAACATTCACAATGTTTAATTATATAATTGCTACATATTAACATACGCATTGTTTAATTACATAGTTGCTACACATTAACATACACATTGTTTAATTACATAGTTGCTACACATTAACGTACACATTGTTTAATTACATAGTTACATACACAATGTTTAATTACATAGTTGCTACACATTAACATACACAATGTTTAATTATTACACAGTTGCTACACATTAACATACACAATGTTTAATTACACAGTTGCTACACATTAACATACACAATGTTTAATTACATAGTTGCTACACATTAACATACACATTGTTTAATTACATAGTTGCTACACATTAACATACACATTGTTAAATTACATAGTTGCTACACATTAACATGCCCAATGTTTAATTACATAGTTGTTACACATTAACATACACATTGACAAATAAAGATCTCAAATATTTGCCATAATTCTACGTTTTCGTTAAGCATAATTTATTTCTTTAATAATGCAGCGGTATGAACATGTTCAATCTTATATAAAGCTGGTGTATTTCAACATATTTTGTCTCCACTTTTTCTCCATTGAGAAATAGTCCAATTAAGCAAGTAACGTTTTCAATGAACCCTTGTAAGACGTTTAGTCTGATTTCTGAACGAATATCGTACACATTAATACATTCTTCACTTATCTTCGGCAGTATGTGATAATTAGTCGTCTATAATATTGTATTGTACTGGTTAACCGCTTAAATACCTTAGGAATTATGGTTAGGCACGCTGAAAGCCATTAAAAACATAGGAATTATGGTAAGGCACGATGACCGCCATTAAAAACCCTAGAAATTATGGTTTGGCATGCTGACCGCTATATAATACCATAGAAATTATGGATAGGCACCTGACCGCCATTAAACAAGTGCAAAACTGTTGAAATTATTGCAACCCCAAACAAACACACACGCCTTTTCCTTTTCATATCACTTGCTCAAATATATTAACAATATGTTGTTTAAGATTTCAGGGATTACACAAGAGACAATTGCTTCAAACACTTATTTATCTGTCCTTTTAATTTGTACTTCTATAGCGGCATAGTTTTGCCAGTAACCACTTCATTATCTCGACATTTCATTCATTATGTTAGCATTATCCTTTTTCGCAAGTCTATTCTTGAAATAGTTATGGTAAATCAGTAATCGACTGGCAAAAAAGCCCGTGTATTAGTTACTAATCAATCCACTGATGCCAGCGTGCTAATTAACAGTACAAATTGTAAATTCCTACTTGCAATGTTATTGCTTTTGTGACCATCCGATTTGTTTCACTAATAATATGTAAGAATTATTCCGCATTGCATATTTTATATATTTAGGCCAGTAACTCAAAATATCGACATCAAGACGCTGATGTCGACATCAGTAACTAAATAATAAGGTTGTAGCAGTACAGGTCACTTACTCGTTTTATCTAGTTAATTAACTAGTTACTGATGTTACTATAACTGTTTGGTTAAGTAGGTCATTCGAGATTAGTATGTCACCGTAATTGCTCTTCCAACATCACACACTAACTAACAGAAAGTGCAGTTCCTTTTTAGATATATATTTATTCTACAGTATTACATCTTTCATCTCAACTTTAATGAATTCTATTAACACATGTATACACTTCAAAACATAGTTCAAACAAGGCCCTCATCTTATCAGCTTTACCGTTCTGCCTCTCACATACAAAACTGTTCCTTCTCAAAACCAAACGCTAGCCTCCATTCCTGCTCTTAACAGCTCGACTCTTAGATTTAACCTGTTTGCTTTCCCCATCCAGAAACAATTCTCTTGTATCTTGCACTACCAAATGACATACAAGTGATATACAAGTCACGTTTTTGTTCATGGGCTTGCTGGACAGATGCTGCTATACAAAAGTGTACACGTTATCCTGTTGTCAACCTATCACTCATCAGAAGTGACCTCTAAACTCCCATGATTCACCCAGTACAGACCTACCGTATATTAATGACTATTTGCTGTCTCGCCTTAACTAGGATATATCCCATATAAGTATCATATCTTGGATTTAAAATATTACATTATTACTAAAGAGGCAATAATTACTGAGTAACTAACTATAAAACAGGAGTGTTATATGGATATCATACATACAGATATGATGTCAACTTGATTAAATAGTTATGTGACATATGTCCCAATCACTTTGTAGCAATTTTAATCGTAAAGGCATGCATATGCACATAAAAATTAATTTCAGTATAAATGTCAACAATACACACTTTACTAAAGTATACCACTCAGTTGGCATATTATTTTATCCGACTTGGGAATAAACAACACATGACATGATAACTGAGTCCGTCTTTTATTTTCGTTTCAGTTTTGATGTCGTATCTAACCTGAACATGCATATGGATATATTGTTAGATTGCTGAATAGATGCCGAATTATTGTTAGTGATAAACTCTGCAGTATTGATTGATTGATTGATTGATTGATTGATTGATTGATTGATTGAATATTTAGCGTCATTTTTTTTGCTATCGAGGGCTAACAATTGATCAGTTAACGTAACAACTGTTTCCTGGGGTCCTGAAAGGTTAACCAGTACTCGAGCACACACCATCTCCGCAAGTAACTGATAACTTTCCCACTTGAATCAGCGATAAGGAAACGAATGATAGTGAGACACAATGTCGTATATTTATCATCACGGAGACTGTTGCCGGGCAGGGATTCGAACTCACGATCCCTGGATTGATAGTCAGACAGAGCTAATCAGGCCTGGCTCAACCGTATTACACAACACCTAAAATAATAAGCATAGGCTCACTGTTTCTACACAAAACTCGTATTCTGGAGCGGTTCACATCCTAAACTAGTATAATAATTCTCCGCAATCGAGTTAAACAAGTAAGTATATTAAACTAAATAATGCTATTTAACATATTTTAAAATAAACCTTTACTTTCAGATTTCGCAGTCTGCGGTCTTTCTCAAACCTTTTTGTGCTCAACTTGACAATTGCTGACTTCTTGTTATCGATTGGAAACATTCCGATGTTTGTTACGGCAAGCTTTTGTGGATACTGGGTGTTCGGCAATGTCGGTCAGTACGTTTCGTATTACTCTGTCACAAATTCAAATTATCACGCACGCATAGAAGAACACAGTAGTTTTAGAGGGATAACAAACGCCGATATTAGTATGCTTACTTTAAAATTAATTCATTGCAATATCTGTCGTATCCTTACCTTGGCGATGACAAAAAATACCACATAGATATAACGAACGCATAAGCAGAGAACAAAACAACCACAGCAACACGGTTAATATTAAGATAAGGAATAATCAATCAAGTAAAATACATGCATAGACAAAACAGTCACTATATAGACAAGGAATAGTCAATCAAGTACAATAAACATGGTCACTATTAAGACAAGGAATAACCAATCAAGTACAATACGTGCATAGACAACATGGTCACTATTAAGATAAGGAAAAATCAATCAAGTACAATACATGCATAGACAACGTGATCACTATTAAGATAAGGAATAATCAATCTAGCACAATACTTGCATATACAACATAGTCCCTATTAAAATAAGGAACAAACATTAAAATACAATACATGTATAGACAACGTGGTCACTATTTAGATAAGGAATAATCAATCAAGTACAATACATGTATAGAAAACGTGGTCACTATTAAGATAAGGAATAATCAATCAAGTACAACTCATACATAGACAACATGGTCACTATTAAGATAAGGAATAATTTTATCAAGTACAATACATGCATAGACAATATGGTCACTATTAAGATAAGGAATAACCAATCAAGTACAACACATGCATAGACAACGTGGTCACTATTAAGATAAGGAATAATCAATCAAGTACAACACATGTATAGACAATGTCGTCACTATTAAGATAAGGAATAATCAATCAAGTACAATACATACATAGACAACATGGTCACTATTAAGATAAAGAATAATCAATCAAGTACAATACATGCATAGACAACGTGGTCACTATTAAGATAAGGAATAATCAACCAAGTACAATACATGCATAGACAACATTGTCACTATTAAAATAAAGAATTACCAATCAAGTACAATACATGCATAGACAACATGGTCACTATTAAGATAAGGAATATTAAATCAAGTACAATACATGCATAGACAACATTGTCACCAATAAAATAAGGAATAATCAATCAAGTACAATACATGTATAGACAACGTGGTCACTATTAAGATAAAGAATAAACAATCAAATACAATACATGCATAGACAGCATGGTCACTTTTAAGATACGGAAAAATCAATCAAGTAAAATACATACATAAACAACATTGCCACTATTAAAATAAGGAATAAGCAATCAAGTACATTATATACATATACATCATGGTCACTATTAAGATAACAAATAATCACTCAAATACAAAACATGCATAGACAGCATGGTCACTATTAGTATAATGAATAACCGACAAAGTACAACACATACATAGACAACATGGTCACTGTTAAGATAAGGAATAACCAATCAAGTACAATACATGCATAGACAGCATGGTTCTTATTAGGATAAGGAATAACCGAATAAGTACAATACATACATAGACAACATTGTCACTACTAAAATAAGGAATAAACAATAAAGTACAATACATACAAAGACAACATGGTCACTATTAAGATAGGGAATACTCAATCGAGTACAATACATGCATAGACAACATGGTCACTATTAGGATAAGACATAAACAATCAAGTACAGTACATACATAGACAACATGGTCACTATTAGGATAAGGAATAACCAATTAAGAACATTAGAACAGTACATTCATAGACAACATGGTCCCTATTAAGCTAAGGAATAATCAATCAATTTCAATAGAAGCATAGACAACATGGTCACTATTAGGATAAGGAATTATTAATCAAGTACAGTACATGTATAGACAACATGGTCACTATTAGGATAAGGAAAATAACGAAAAACAGATAAAGTGAAATACATGTATAGACAGCATGGTCACTATAAGGATAAGGAATAACATATCAAGTACAATACATGTATAGACAACATGTTCACTATTACGATAAGGAATAATCAATCAAGTATATTACATACATAGACAACATGGTCACTATTAAAATAAGGAATAAACAATAAAGTAAATACATACATAGACAACATGGTCACTATTAAGATAAGGAATATTCAATCAAGTACAATACATATATAGACAACATGGTCACTATTAAGATAAGGAATAATCAATCAAGTACAATACATACATAGACAACATGGTCACTATTTAGATAAGGAATAATCAATCAAGTACAATACTTGCATAGACAACATAGTCACTATTAAAATAAGAAATAAACAATCAAGTACAATACATGTATAGACAACATGGTCACTATTAGGATAAGGAATAATCAATCAAGTACAATACATACATAGTCAACATGGTCACTATTAAGATAATGAATAATCAATCAAGTATATTACATACATAGACAACATGGTCACTATTAAAATAAGGAATAAACAATAAAGTAAATACATACATAGACAACATGGTCACTATTAAGATAAGGAATATTCAATCAAGTACAATACATATATAGACAACATGGTCACTATTAAGATAAGGAATAATCAATCAAGTACAATACATACATAGACAACATGGTCACTATTTAGATAAGGAATAATCAATCAAGTACAATACTTGCATAGACAACATAGTCACTATTAAAATAAGAAATAAACAATCAAGTACAATACATGTATAGACAACATGGTCACTATTAGGATAAGGAATAATCAATCAAGTACAATACATACATAGTCAACATGGTCACTATTAAGATAATGAATATACAATCAAGTACAATACTTGCTTAGACAACATGGTCACTATTAAGATAAAGGAATAAACAATCAAGTACAATACATACATAGACAACATTACACTATTTAGATAAAGAATAATCATTCAAGTACAATACTTGCATTGACAACATAGTCACTATTAATATAAGAAATAAACAATCAAGTACAATACATGCATAGACAGCGTTTTCACTTTTTAGATAAAGAATATTCAATCAAGTACAATACATACATAGACAACATGGTCACTATTACGATAAGGAATAATCAATCCAGTACAATACATACATAGACAACATGGTCACTGTTAAGATAAAGAACATTCAATCAAGTACAATACATACATAGACAACATTGTCACTATTACGATAAGGAATAATCAATCCAGTACAATACATACATAGACAACATGGTCACTGTTAAGATAAGGAACATCCAATCAAGTACAATACATACATATATAACATTGTCACTATTACGATAAGGAATAATCAATCCAGTACAATACATACATAGACAACATGGTCACTGTTAAGATTAGGAACATTCAATCAAGTACAATACATACATATACAACATTGTCACTATTACGATAAGGAATAATCAATCCAGTACAATACATACATAGACAACATG
The DNA here is from genome assembly GCA_029582155.1 of Panopea generosa. Taxonomy (NCBI): domain Eukaryota; kingdom Metazoa; phylum Mollusca; class Bivalvia; order Adapedonta; family Hiatellidae; genus Panopea; species Panopea generosa. The sequence continues at coordinate 52,909,576 of CM055896.1, forward strand.
GTCACTGTTAAGATTAGGAACATTCAATCAAGTACAATACATACATAGACAACATGGTCACTGTTAAGATAAGGGATATTCAATCAAGTACAATACATACATAGACAACATTGATAATTGACTTGGAATGGCCTGTCACTAAATACGACACGGGGATTAAGCCTGATTAACGGACGTACGCAAATTTGGTTTACTTCCGTTGCCATATCGTAAGACAGTGTATAATATTTAATGCTACTTACAACATTCCCTAACGGCTGAAACCTACTTAACGTGAGAAAATATTGTTATGCTAAACAACAGTACTCGTAGGGCAAATATATAGGCTATATATTGTCGTTTACTTAACACAGAACTAGGACAAGCTGTATAAACTTTAATGAAACTATCAGATCAGATATATTGTGGTCGCAATTAGTTTTTCGTGTGTGAACACGCTCAATTAAATATGAATTAGGTCGTAACATTTATTATTAAGCTCGTGTCTTCTTATATCATTTAAGCGATATTTAAAGTAACCATTCTTTGGATATATAGTTAAACCTAAGGATTTAATTTTTCAAGAAATTGTACTTGATTTTCATATGACAATAGAAGAAAATCTTGTCTGGCGAAGAAATCAAAATAGCATTTTGTTCAAACTAACATTGGACCTTTTAAATATTTCTTTAGATTGTCATCGTTCTATATCTTATAGATAGAATTGCCTTTAATATAGATGGTGATTATCTCACTAGTCTTTATCTTGTAAATATAATTACCTTTGATATAGATAGTGATTATCTCACTGTTCTTTATCTTGTAGATAGAATTACCTTTGTTAAAGATGGTGATTATCTCACTATTCTTTATCTTGTAGATAAAATTACCTTTGATATAGATGGTGATTATCTTACTATTCTTTATCTTGTAGATAAAATTACCTTTGATATAGATGGTGATTATCTCACTTTTCTTTATCTTGTAGATAAGATTACCTTTGATAAAGATGGTGATTATCTCACTTTTCTGAAATTAGAATGCTAAATGACGACGACCTATAGCAGTTCCTATGGTATATAATCTTCATTACACAGCGACCTCCCCAGTATCATCACTAAGCAGTGACATTGTCTATCTTTCCGATCTTCAGTTACCAACTACAGTGGCACCGATCGTTATCACCGATCGCAGTGTATTTGAGTTGGTTTTATATTTAATCAAACTATACTATTGAAATATAAAGAAAATGTTTTTTGTTTAATTTAAATCGATGTCCAAGATGCATTTTAATCACCTTTTGTTAAAAGTATGAAATAATACGAAACGCAATTTGCAGTGTTTTTACTTTAATCTTATATTATGTATTTATTAATGTTCTATTGTATCACATCAAATCTCCTGGTGTGTATGTACTACGTGCTGAAGATGAAGAGGGCTAATATTAAACCATCGACACTCTAAAGAACCAATATAAAAAAAAGTATTTGAAAAATAATGACAATCAGAAATAATGCAATGATACACAGATTCCCGCCCTTCAGATTTGCTAAATCTTTGAAAACAGGTGTCAGTTTTGAATATATACAACGAGTGCAAAGCATCCAATATACGTTCATTTAAAACCAGAAGTGTTATGTAAGATTTTTATAAATGGGATAAAAAGCTCCTGAGTATGAACATAATCATGAAAACTTAACATTTGAACTCAAGTAAAGTTGAGCGGGAACTACTTTTTAATAACAATTTCAATGACCGATCTTCACCTTGAAATAGTTCCCAAACTCTTGTTTATCTGTTAGACACACTATCGTATACATGTAAGCACATACATTTTTGAAATATTGTAAAGGATCAGTAACGTAAATGAGGGGAGTTTTCAGTAAAAATGACATTTACCTGGACTAGATTTACCTGTTAACAAATCCCATGTTTGTGACACACTTTTACATGGAACTTGAAATAGAAAACTGTGTCATTGGCTTGATTTTCGTGTAGAAAAGTCCTTGCATTTATGAGCGCCATTATCAGTTTATTGTACTCTTTTAATTCAATAAATAACTAGAATAATTGTAATATTTAACATAAAGTGTGACAATCTGGATCATATCTATTGCAACAATACCGTTGTTTATCGTCCTAACAATCGTCAGCCATTATAAATGAGTCAACGGTCACGAGTATTTACGGAAATGTTTGCCATTCATCAACAAGTTGTTCTTTCTTTATAAAAGCTATATCTTCAAATACTTGTTATGCCGTTTTAACACTTTATTTCATATAGACGCCTTTGGACACCTCTAATATAGACGCCTTTTGACACATAATATAGAAGGCTTTTAAATGATTGGGTAAATTATGTTAATATAAACTGACAGAGTGGAAAACAGTGCAGGAAGTGTTCATATTGCTCGACACGAGCAATCTGAACTCTTCCTGCACTGTCTTCAAAGGCCTTCTCTGATTGGTTCGGGAAAACGCGTATCTATGGAGTAAAGGATTAAGATGCTTCATCCTATATACTTAACCTTCCAATATTTTCACTCTACATAATATCTCTCTACTTTTAATTGATACAAATGTATAATTTTGTTTCAGGTTGTAAGATATATGCATTTGTTGGTTCCATTTCAAGTTTCGCTTCAATCAACACGCTTGCAGCAATTGCCGTTGAACGGTGCCTTGTAATAGTGAAAACATTACCAGTGCAAAACAGAATGTCAGGAAGGACGTTTTTTATAACTGTATCAGTTATTTGGATTTACTCTGGATTTTGGTCTATCACGCCATTCATATACTTTGGAAATTACATATTAGAAGGAACAAATACGTCATGTACGTTTGATTTTTTATCACGAAGTGCTAGAACCAGGAGTTATGTTGTCAGCATATTCATGGTACACTTTGTCATACCAATAAGTATAATAGTGTGTTCATATTACATGATTTATAAAGCAATTAATCATCACACAAAAGAATTTGACAAAGCAAAGAAGGTGTATGGTGAAGCAGAAATGCCTCTTTGCGTGCGAAAAAATAACAATGGCGTACGGTATGAAGCAAAGACGGCACGTGTCTCAATAATTGTGATACTTGTATTCTGTATATCATGGACGCCTTATGCTACGATTGCACTGATTGGAGAATTCGGAAATCAGTCTCTGGTCACAAGGTTAGCATCAGGCATTCCTTGTTTAGTTGCAAAGTTTTCAACTGTTGTGAATCCGCTCTTATACGCTTTGTTGCACCCCCGATTCCGGGTAAAATTAGTTAATTTGGGAATCTGCTCAGAAAACGTGGACGAACAACATTCATCATTCCGACGAAATTTTGCACAATATCGTTCACAGCGAGGATCTCGTAAACGGTCGTCTTCATAAAAACACGTTCATATATCATCAAAACTTGTACTATAACACTATACACATATCTGTGCTGTCGTATTGTTACGAGGATGTCTGACTGTGCTATTATTATTTATACCGTCTCTTGGTGCAGAAGTGGGGAGCGCAGATTTGTGTGCATCAGTATACATAATCAAAGGTCATTAGTGGCTGTTCTTCTGCAGAGCGTTCCAATGCAATGTCACTCTATTCGGATTGGTAAATGTATTTGTTAATATATTGATTTATTGATTATGAATATTATATAATTATATTGATTGTATTTGTGAAGTTTTCTTAATTGTATTGACGTATTGAATTGTAATATGAAGGTATTGTCTTTTACGTGAAATCAATAATGAAACGTATTATAAATTAGTTTGTATTTGTTAAACTGAACCTTAACTTTTAAATTAAATTGATTTTATTTGACTTGAAAGCGTCACTATTTTTTTTCTAAATGATTTTGTTTCACAATATTAACAACTTCAAGCTGTGTTATGTGCTATGATTCACTACATATGTAATAAAAGCCTTGCCACTGTATTAATTGATATGTGATAGCATGCATATTGATTATATTACATTTGCTTGTTTTGACCAAGTTAGGATATAACTTACGATCTGAGAATCCTAGAGACAGCGTATTAAACAGTTAGATATTTGAGGAGCCTATTGGAATGGAATTGAATATTCATCTTATCGTCATAGCATTACAAAATGTTTTACATTGTTAAATATGTGCGTATACATTTTTGTATTCAATTACATACCATTAAATATTATATTGTTAAACAATTGCTGCTGCTGTTATATTTCATAGGTCATATAACAAATGATTGGAATAGAAAAATAAAACTTCAACGGAGGATGATGCAGAATGGTCCTTACTTAACAAAATCGTTATACAAAGGTAATTTTGGAGTTGTGACGTGAATCTTTCACTTGATGAAGGGTCCTACAAAACCTCTATTATTTGTTTTTAAGATAAGTTATAACTAATAATGTAACTTGTGATCTACTTTACCATTGTGTTAAAGCTGCGTGTTTATACAAATCACTAAAGTGCATTGACTTTTAATCAAATTGAGTTCTTAACATCAAAAGGGGAGAGCGGAAAAATGTACATTGTCGCCATCGTATTTATACCAAGTCTGTGTAAGCAGGTAACGAAATAACGGCATAACTGTATATAAATAAACAATAAAAATATATTATCTTAAAAACGGGTTCACTAAAATGTATACTGAAACATTTGATGCAAATGATCAATGTATATGGATATCATAAGGTTCATTTACATGTATTTTTATTTAACAGACGAAAACATCGCAAATTAAATTTAATACTAAATATAAAACAATTTTCATAATGTTTAAAAGGTTGAAGAAGCATAATTTGTGACTAATTGAGGAAATAACTGTTATCAAAATATTCGCATCGTCAAGCCCTATAAACTATTCCGGAATACTTATAGTCCGAACTAATTGTTTTCTAAGTATAATAAATACAATTGTATACGAATACTTATGGGACAGAAACCTGATCAATTTGTCGAAAAACTATAATACAGTAGTAAGGAAATAGTGGTATAAAATTCTTTAAAAGTGTATATTAAAGCAATATCAGCAATATGTGTTAAATAAAAACTTAATGAATATTATAGGTATTGGAAACATACATGTATACATATTATCAAATTGGATGAGTTATGAGGACAACTGATATTTGAACAAAATTACTCGTTTCTCAATTTTTATTAGAAATATTACATTCAATGTCAATTATAAACTTGAAAATAAATATCAACCATTAAACAACCAGATATAATTAAACTGCTAGAATATTGTAAATAATAACAAAACTTTATTTTATAAACATTGGTAGTCAAAAGGTATAAAGTGAATCAAACAAATATTGACAATAGACAAAACAATCTTTTTATCATTTTAAGTTTGTTATAGTAGGCCATCCAAACACAGGAAAAAACTTTTGATGGCAAATTTTAGTAGAATTTGGCATCCATGCTTAATGTCTTCCTTGGTATGTATACAAACCTGTAAGGGTGGATGCCAATCATGAAATCGCCTCATAATCGCAAAATTAGGTCAACGGTCAACTGGGTGCAGTAATTGATATATAGAATTAAGGAAACTGTCTTGTTAAAATATTTATTTATTCATTCAACTGTAAACTATAGAAATATGTCTGCTGTAAGCAACTACTAGGAAAATGAATAAAATTGTGTTGTCAAATTGAGGTCAAAAAGTTAGTAAAATTTATGAATTTTGAATTTCTTGTGAAATACAAGCTTCCAATACATAAGAACAGGCAAGCATTTTAAATCAAATGAAGTGAATACATAAACAAACTTTATGAGAATTTAAGCATATTAAAATAGAAGGAAAGAGCTTCATGAGGTCACAATAGAAGTCGGACAAAACTAATAGCGGTATAGAAATAGTTAATATTCTCAACAAAGAAAGCTAATGATTTATAGTCGTTTTGTTATACACTAGTATACTAGTTAATACGTGGTTATATGATAAGAATATGTGTTAGAATGCAGAAAGTAACTATTCGGATAGCATGCATTCCAAAAGCCTGAATCATAGTGTGACTATCAATGATTATGTACCATTGCCATGAAGAATTGGGAAAGTCATCAAGTTAAAATCACTTCATATTCAGAGACATTCAATAATTCAGTCTTTGTGGTTCCTAAATCATACAACCCTAGCAACTGGCAGAGGTACCAAGGACAACTTGTGTTTCAGCACAGAACCAATTTCTACATTTCAGCTAGCATTTACAGCTGACAAAGATATGTTTAAACATTTAAATGTTTAATAGACTCTGAAGTAGTTTTCTTTCATCTTTAACAACCTGAACTTTCTGCATGTTTGAAACATCATATATCGACGCAAATGTTTTGTGTGTTTTTTCAAAGGATCATACTCAGAAAATGTCAAAAGTATCCATTTGTTTTATCAAAACTTGAACATCAGACTCATTAAGATCAGTTCCTAAAGGCAGCCAATCATAACTGATGTAGGTATGGTCTTCCTCTGCATCACTTTCTCCTGATAGTGACTTCTCTAATACATCCGACTGAGTTGGCAAAGTGACACAGAAATTGTCTCTGGCTTTGTCATTTTGTGTGATTCCTTTTTTCCTATTGTTCATTTTACAAATGTTTTCATCCACCTTGTTGCTTGGTCAGTGTTCAGTGATTTTGTTCCTTTTGACTATAAAAATCCTATCTTTAAATTCCCCACACATATCTGGTGCTGTCTTTCGGGAGACTTCATATCATCTTAGTAAACAGGTCTTGATTGCCGCATACAAGTTATTTCATTTTAAAAAGGATGGCTGATCTGCTGTGATAATGGTGTTGCTTTGACCAATATGATTTGAAATTTCTTCAAATATATTGATAACAGTTGTAAATGTATTCAGTTCATCTAAATAGGATTGCAGTATTGGAAGCATTATATGAAGCATTCCTATAGTTATCATTGGCAAAATATCTGGACTATTTAATTCATTGTAAGCTCTCCAAGTCGGAACTGTTTGCACATCATTTTGACTATTTTGATAAAAATCTATTCAAATATTCCGAATATATGCTGTTTAACGTGTTTCATTATTGTTTGTGTACCAACTACTTGCATTTATGTTGTCAGGTCCATGTATTAGATATAGCCTACCATCATTGCTTTATCTAAGTGGATAGTTTTCATAGTATCAGCAGAAGCATGTTTGCCCAGTTATCAAGTTCTAGTATTAGTACCCACATAATATTCTCTAGAGTTTGACTGTATTTCCCAACCATCATATTGTGCTGTTAACTATGTTTATTTCATCTAACGTTTCTTCAACAGCACCAATATTATCACAGGAGTAGTGAGCAAATGTATCATTTTTTGGTATTTTCATGGACATAAACAGATCATATCCATTTTCGATATACATCCCAAGACTGTCATTTGCAATTAAGTTGTCAATTCTACTGATAATATTAATAACAGTGTGGTTGACAGCATGAAAAAGACTGACACTCATTTCAAAACGAGCTGTCTTGTGAATAGAATGTCCAAGGCCAACATCTTGAGATTGTGTATGCCGTTAGATACGCCAAATACTATATCTCCTACGCTAGTATACAAACATTACAGTTCTCCGCATAGGTTCTGAATTCAGCATTGCCGTCTAGAATAATCGTCATACCACGAAATAGCAGGCGAGATAGAGAAAAAATCTTCAAGGAATTACCTTTTCTACATAATCAATGTCTATTCCTTCCCGAAGGGAATCATGTCTATCTCACCTCTTACTTGTTGAGCAGCAGTCAACACTTTCATGTAGACGTATATTTTCATATGGTTCTAGAATACTTGAATCATTATCAGATAAATCAGTATATGACCCAAAATCAGATGCATAGATGATGGTCTAATAAACTGTGCTTTTGGGTCAGTTGCTCTTTTGACGTCTTCATAGAACGATCCTCATATTTGCTTGGAAAAGTCTGATTAAATACCCGCTTCCTTGTAAAATAGCTACTCCCGTCGCCACCAATAATCACCGGAGCTAAGCCCTCATAATTCTGTCATTACTGTATCATCTTCGATAGTATCTTTTTACTTCACAATTTGTTTTTTAAACTTAGACAGACATTTTAGAATGCATTTTACTTCGGACGCAATAAAGTCATTTACAGCCGCAGTAAATATTCTTGGAAAATATCACTCATAAACTGTAACTGTTTTACATCTTCCGACTGAAATAAGATACAACAACTCCAATCAGTGGGTAATTTTTTGCTAAAGTTGCTGAACGGACAGGAGCATCTTTCAACACTTCTTTGACACTACTAGTAAAAGGTCCAGGAGATCCATTTTTTCCTTTGAGTTTATTAATTTTGTTTTTGGAAGTAAATACACTATAACAAATTTTATGCCATAAAATGTTTCAATCAAGTGTCATGATCAAAACTGTCAATTCTGTCAAGAATTTCTATTTTTGAGGTAACAAGTAATTTTCTACGAATCTCAGATACTTTGTGGAGCATCTTTATATATGGGGTGACAACTTTTACTAGTTTTACGTACAATTAAGGTAATTTGATTACATCATAACTCTCTTTCTTTTACATTTACTTTTAATCTAAGTTATATATATTCGTAATTGTTATTTCTCCTTGAATCGTATTTCAATTGGAAAAGAATACATGATAAAAAAATATGCACCACTGTGTATTATCGTATTGTGTAGAACATACGGACGTCCAAGCGAACACTTAACTTTTACAGTTAATTTCAGTATTTATCTTCAAAGATATGTATAAAATTCAAGGTAAATAATAAATTGCAGATTTGCAATAAACAACAACTACTGAAATTGTCTACATTTTAAATGTACTTATTGAACTTTGACTTATATAAAAACAAGCAGAAAGACAGGCATGCTTCAATATCCTTTAAATAGATGCTTCATTGTTTTTGCATCTGATTGACATTTGACCCAAACTGTGACCTTAAAACGCAATTTCATTAGTGGCATCCATCATCACACGATGCTATACATATTGGTGAATGATGTTATGGTACTAAAACAATTCTACTAAAACTTGCCATCAAAAGTTAAAATAAGGGTCATTTTGCTTTTTGGATGGCCTACTATTAACGCGAAATACTTACTTTATAATTAAGATGTTTTGGACTATTATAATTGAAAGCATGGATGAAATCAAAATATTAAGACGGATAAAATAGCTGATAATAATAGGTTATGCAACAAATCCGTATACAACAGACACTTAAAAATACTAAACAATACAAAAGAATAAAATATTATGGTTAATAGAAATTAGAAAGAATGAATATAACTGCAAAGTTCGACACGATCCTTTAAGAGCTTTTTAATACAAATCTATAAATTAAAGCGGTGTATATCTTATAACCAATTAATGTATAAATGCAACATATGTAATACAAGTTAAGTGCGTTAATGCCATGAATGTTGTTGGAACAAATACACATCTGTTTAGGAAGTTCAAGAGCATGTTTGAAGAAATATTGAGCAGTTAACAATATACTGTGAAATATTTACTTCGTTGATAATTATAATCTTTGTTTTTAGTTCAAGGACATACTCGTGGGGATTAAAATTTCGATGAAAACGAATTTTAGACAAAAACATTGCTTAAGTACGATCTTTGAAGTCGAGTAAATACTATTACATAACGCGTTTTGATAAATGACCTGTACCATTATATATCGCCGCCTGCACCTACGCACGCGGTAATAAATGCTCATCGCAACATGGGGTTATCGTGGGGAGAGGTGTCAATAAGTCGGCGCTTTGGTGTCAAACAGTTATGAAAAAAAACAATTGGAGATGACGTGTGTTAGTAGACGTACCCCGCGCAAATTCACACGTTATAAATATGTATTCCTCGCCGACAAAAATAGATAAAAACACAATAGCCTAATAGGCTACTTTTTAATTAAATACTAGACATCTGTATCGTACTTATTCTCACGCATATTTTCTCTTGAGGAAAAATACGTCATGTTGATGTAAAAGGGATCGTCTACTTATGTAGTTGACATATTCGTTTAGGAAACGGTCTTTTTTTAGTGCTTTTCAAATGATGCAAATGAAATACAGGCGAGTAAACACACAGCCTCTGATATTGACACGTAAACCCCCAAACCCACCCACGAAAATTAATGATTTATAGTGTACAAATTATAAAAAATAATCCCTTTTGTAGAAATGTAGAAATAATCATGCAATGGCAAAAGATAAACTTGGAGAACATAACAAAAATTGGACAAATAACAGCCGAAATATGACACAAGCATGCCGATTATAGACTTTGAGTGCCAGTTACTTCTCGTTTTATTCCTAACGTCCTTCATCTATCTACTAACCATTATTTACTGTCTACATACAACATAAAGTTATTTCTTATTTTGTACATGAAGGTATTTATTATCAATTTAACTAAATTGTGACAATTATTAACTATAAAAAATGTATTTCCAAAAATTATGTATAAGTTATAAGTCACAAATATTGATAATGGTCATATTCTAACTTATTTATTATGTTATATAAGTATTGTGAGCGGATGCAGTATTAATCGTTAGAATACATATATTATGGAGCGATTTTTATGAAAATATCTTTTGCAACTTTTTATTTTATTTATAAATATTTTATAACCTTTTATCTTCAAATGCAACATGTCAACTCTGGTTAAACCCGCTCTCACATATGCTCAATGACAACTTCTTGATATCTTAATTACTTCTGTAAAAACTTATTAGCTTAAACTAATAAATAATCCTGTATAATGTGAAATTATTTCAAACTTTCGTTTTATGTATAAACTGTTGAAGCCTCATTGATTATAGCAATTGAAAGCGTTAAAACATTTTGGTTTTGGTGTACATAACATTTTTACCATGTATGGCCCAAAATACAAAATACAAAAAGTACAAATTGACATTAGAGTGACAAATATACATGTTGTAACAAATAGCATATATGCAGATACATTGGAATTTATAATCGAGATACTTTTACTGATTTTACAATAGTAAGTTCTAGTTTTCTTAAGCTAATTGCATGATACAAATATTTTGCAATTGACAAAACTTAATCTGTTTTTGTAGACGACATAAGGGAGCAGAATAAGTTATGAGAACTGTTTTGTAACCAAATATATTTCAAATAGATAGCTCTCATATTGTTATACAATGGACATTCAAAGACAAAATGGTATTCATCTTCAATAATATAAGTATTTGTCTTTAAGCAGAGAGAGTAAGTTCTTAAGTGTCTATCTATACCAATGTGTCTTCCATTTTCTATCATTAGGTTATGACATGAGCAACGAAAATTTGAAATAGCTTTTCTATATTTATATGGTAAATCTAGAATTAAATAATGTTCAACATTTAGTAGAGACTTAAAGTATTTATAATGTAAGGCTTTTTGGTGACGTTTCAACATCATCATGCCAATTTTGTGAATACCAATCAATTAAGCGTTGCATAAACATATTAATAAATCCTAATTCCTCCCCAACGTCATGGGAGATCCACACATATCCAAAGCCAAATCTGAAAAGTATATCTTTGATACGCTCTGCCCAAGTTTTTCTACCAGATTCATGTAGACGTTTTAACATTAAATACCAATGTTTTGGATACCTGTGATCTTCCATACGTGTCAATTTTAACCAATACTTAATACAGTTTGTCATATAAATAGTACACAGTGGTAATCTTCCACATTCACAAAGAACAAAATAAATTTACATAATTTAACTGGTACAGATTCTATTTAATCAACATAATTGTAGCCCCAGATTTCTGATGCATAGCATAAAATAGGCTTAACCATTGAATCAAATTTTTTAAACATATCAATAGGATCAATATGACCCTATTGTCTTTGAAAGTTGAAAATACAAGCGGATGCTTTAAAACTCTGTAATGAAAGAATTTCTTGGGTTTTCGACCATACTAACTTGAAGAAGACACCCAAATATGTATCAAATAGAACAACTTCGATAGGTTTGTTATTGAAAAAAACATTTTTCATTTTGTTTTAAAATACCACCATTTCTGAAAACAACTATTTTAGTTTTATCTAGATTTATATTCATATTAACATACTTACAATATTCTTCAATATAGTTAATCTGGTGTTGTAGGTTAATAACGGTATCAGAAAAACTAAAAACATTATCTGCAAACATAAGTGCATCTTAATCTTCAATATCATTTGTCACAAAAATACCTCTTTCACATTTTTCATGTAGAGACGTAACTAAATCATTTATAAAAAGGCAAACTATTATGGGGTTACCGACACATCCCTGTCTTGTTCCAGTTGAAGAAACCTGTCAGTCTGTCACGAACTTTAACACATGATTTAAGTTTTGCATACATAGATTTGGTAATAATTAGAAAGTTACCATTTATATTATTTCTAGCAAATGCATCTCATTTTTTTTTATGTTGAATACTATCAAAAGCTTTAGCAAAATCTATAAATATACAGTAAAACCTTCCCTTTTTCTTAGATAAGTATTTCTGAATCAATAACATTAATGTGAAAATATCATCTGTTGTTGAATAGCCTTTTCTAAATCCTGCCTGAGATTCATCAAAAACATTATAGTTATCACACCATTTGGTAAGACGAATAGTTAGTATATTAACAAATATCTTACATAATGAATCTATTAAAGAAATACAACGGTAATTATTTGGATCCGATTTGGAACCCTTTTTATGTATCGGGGTAATAATACTTTGACTCCATTGTTCAGGAAAGTCTTCATTTTCAAATATTTCATTAAAAACAGCATTTAAAAAAGGCAAAATCACATTAATAGTGTGTTTATACATTTCTAAGCATACACCATAAGGTCCAGGTGAACGGTTTGCACGTAAATGATTTATACTTTGCATAATTTCTGAGTCTGAAATTGGTAAATTAAGTTCATCACAATTAAAATTATCATGATTTACATTGGCCAAGAAATAATCATCTTTATTAATATTATTTTCAACAACAATAGGATTTAAATGGGATTTAAAATAGTCATGCCATTCATTACATGTTATCAATGAATCTACATTATCTTTACTATTACCTTTTTTTAAAACGTTCCAGAATTTTAAGCATCTTTTCTTGAGTCAATAAACAACTTTGTTTAGCTTTGCAATGGGAATACTTTTTATTTTTACACAACGATTTAAATTTATTTTTCGATATTTTATATTTCAGTTAATTATGTCTATCATTTGAAACACGGAACTGTCGAAGAAAACGAGTTTTCTCCCTTTTAAGGGTTTTGCACTGGTTATCCCAACATGGTGACTGAAGCGATACGTTTTTGCTACGTTTCCATTTCATGTTATCAGGTGAAAGTTTAAAAATATTAACAAACTCTGGTATAAACGAGGACAAAGTTCGATTTCCGTAACTGAGACGTGTTTGATTAAATTGTTGAAATTTAGATGTAAGTTTATTAACACAAATTTCTTTTAAGTTCTGGCTTCCATTTATATTTCAGCCAAGGTGACATATTTTCTTCATTATCAACACTATGATCATTTAGATTAAGTACGGTAGGGAAAGAAAAATGGCAAATAACAGGAAAATGAAAAGACTCGTCATTATCATCGAATTCAAAAATACAACATATTTAAATAAATTTGTAGTGGATACCATATAGCCGACTACACTGGCTCCATTATTTGCTAAACAAGTGTAGCTACCAGGAATATCATGAGACAGACGGCCATTGAAAACATGTATACCATAAATACAGCACAATTCGATTAATGATAGCCCAAAACGATAAAATTCTGAATCTTTAGAAGATCTAGGCATTTTAAAATCATCTTCCGGATAGGGCACATCATCGCCAAATATGAATGATATATTATCATTTAATACAAAATCATTTAAGTGTTTAATGCGAGAGTTTAGATCTCCCGCCAATAATAAATCCGCATTGGGATAATAACCTTTAATTTGACTAATATTTGTGTTTTAAATTTCAATGCCATTATTATCTTCAACTGAATAAATAGGAGAGTATTCTGGAGATACATATGTGAATATAAGTATGATATCGTTAACATGAATATGAGATTTTGCATCTATTAATAATACAATGCATTCAGGTATATGGTTACATATGCGTTTTAAACTACCATTTTTAATCAACCAGTCTCTAACAAAAACTGTCACACATCCTTAACTTCATAGAGCTGTTCTCTTTTTTTGTCTTCAAAAGTTAAGGTTGTAAATCCGGGTAAAATCTCTTCAAATTCATTGTTACAGATACCCCAAGTTTCACAGAACCCAAATATATCAAAATTAAGACAGTAAGATATAAAATCCATATTTTTATCATACTTTTTCAACCCTTCAGTATTCCAGCAGCAAATTTTAATCTCAGTATTTAGAGAATTATCATTTATTAAAGTAAGTGAATTGTTATTGTCAACGTTATGGTGATCTATTAAGGCTGGTTCATTAACAAAAGTGTTTGGCTTGGTTACGTAAGACGTTGTCGTACTAAAAAAATCAAGAGTATATGGGTTTCGGCCGATGTCCTATTTAGATACCGGGACTGGACATCCTTTAACACTGTCGTATGTATATGCACGTTGGTTAACTATAAGTTTATCAAAGCGTAGGTGAGCGTTGTCTCCATTAGCAATATATTTTTTCAAGAATGGGATTAAAAGAGCCCGAACTTTCCTCACTCTTACTGGGAAATCCTTGCTAATCCAAGTGCTTGTAGCAGAAGCGTTACCCACGTCCTTCTGTTAATCCGCACCTGTCCCACTTTGCTCATCGTCATGATGATAGCGTTGCAAGCGAGCTGCTTTAGTGATTTCGCGGTATTTCCTAAGCACAGACTCCTTATCCTTGTAAAAAGAGATTTTAACTATCAAAGGACGAGGTTTGTTTTGACCATGTAGACAATGCGTATATTCAATTTTAATTTCTTATTCGTCGAGTTTGAGTATGTTACGAATATAATCGCGTACCAATTGTTCGGAATGTTCCCATGTTTATTTTTGTAATTCTTCGATGTCATAAAATATTCGGTTCTTGCGTCTTGACTGACTTTCTAATTGTTCGTGTTTTAAATTTAACGACTGTGTTGAAGCCTCGAGTTCAGTAACAGTGTTTGCGAGTTCATCAACCTTGTCTGATGGTTTCACACTCTGTTCACGAAGCTTTACATTCTCGGATTTTAAGTCATCGATTGATCGCTCAAGTGTGTCAAATTTCTTGTCCACACTCCGAACATGCGTTTGAATGTTTAACAAAATTGACATGGACCTATTATCGGAAGTCGGTGCACAATGCGTATTGTCCAGTTAATCTTGATTGCCTTTATGTTTTCTTTTGATGATTAAGTATCTAAACCATACCAAAGCCATGTATGTGCAAACAAAACAATTTTATTATTTAATAAAGAAGTTAATAAAGGATGAAGAGAGAACCATATTTTAGGACATAGTTATGGTCTGAATAGTTTAGCAGACAGATTGGAAAGCCGTCAGTACTTTGTAAAATTGAATTTAACTTTGTGAACTTTATATATATTTGGATCCTATCCGTGTTTGGACAGTGTTTTTTATCTAATTTATTCGCAAATATCTATGTTATGGACACTGAGTGAGATTTTAGTGAATTGTATAACAACTTGGATACAATACTGTGATTTTGAATATATCTATAACTTTGGAACTATTTTATTATAAACTGTGTGACATAAATTATATTACAACTGATAGAAATTGATAATTGTCGTCGCATTTGCTGTCTGTGATTTTCAACGATATTTAATTTATTTAGTATCTTCAACTTCATGCAACCTTTACTCATTCATCAATAAAAAACGCTCAACGCAATGGCACGTATGCCCACGCACGTTACGTTGACGACACATCCATTCCCGTTCATATTAGACGTTACGTTATACATACTTGTTAATATAAAAAGGTTGCATATCTAAGCGTGATAGTATAATACATATATATATATAGTCTTAACATATATATATGATTAAATAAAACTATCCCGGCCAGACTAAGCTCTTATAAAGACGCCAGTACCGACATTTGTGTATTGTAGAAATAGGTCCCCGGTGGCCGGGTGGTCTAAGGCATTGTCGTTTAATGACCACTAACCTTTCATTGCTTAGGCTGTGGGTTCGAGCCTCGCCTGCTCCAAAAACGCTTACGTGAGAAAGTTTGCTTGCGAACGGACGGTGGTTCGACTCATTATGAGGTTGCCCTCCACCAAAAATATAAGATAACATGGCATTAAATTATATTAAAAAACATATTGTTTTGCACAGTAATGATCAATCAGATAAATAAAACTTAATTTATGATTAATAATTGTTGACGATATGACACACCTGTTGTAAAAGCTAATTTCATTCATATTGTATATTGAACAATCTACAAGATATGCCAGAGCATCCTTAATATATTCTGGAAAACAATTCGCATTTACCGTGTACTTCCATTCAGCTAATGAGTCAGACCTAGACTAACACATGTAAATAAACAAAACCTTCTGTAGACGAATGTCAATGTACCGACAGATGCTTCTGATGTTTCGTCATATTCTATATAAAATGCGATACAGTTCATCCAGAGTTTGAACAAACATAAATTAATATTCTGTTCAGTTCATGAAAATAATACAATTGATAATTTCTTGGGTCTTTTTGATTTTTACAATCAGTAGTATCACGTGATCTTATCATCATAAACAAACTTAAAGGGACAAACGGAAATCAAAATTTACTTATGTTTATGAACGCATAATCAATGAAGATATTAGCACCATAATATTTCTGTCTTAAACTTCAAATGTTAGACATTATTAACGTTTTTTTTTTATTTATAATACGAGATTAGTGTGTACATATAGGTATGCTATATTGGAATCAATGTTTTAGCCAATTTTAAAGTTTTGAAAAAGCCTGATTTATTTCTTTAAATGAATTTCTGTCGTACGAAAGAAAGGTTAGAAAATTAAAACATATTAAGCACATGTTGTTGCAAATCAACCACAAATCCACGAAAAGAAATGCGATTTGTCAGAGTTATGGCCCTTTGTAATATAGAACACAATTAAAGATCTGAATACAAACATTTTTTTGTAATTTTTTATTTTACAATAATTACAATTTTAATTTACAGAACATGAACCTATAGCATATGCACACATGTTATTCTTTAAATAACAATTATATTTAAGTGGTTAAATGATAACAGATTTTTTCTATAAAAAAAATAACATATTTAAAATATATATCATTTAGAAATGTAATCAATCATCACATAATTATAGTGTTATATGTTACAGCAAATTGATCATTTTGAATAGATATTCTATGTTTGAATTGAATGTCTCGTAAACAATAATATTTTAACACGCTCAATAGCAAACACCATATTGGAGTTTATGTAAATAAATGATATTTTTAACAATAACAATTATATAATTAATTGTTTATCAAGTTTTGACATAAAACAGCAGAACAATAGCAACACACACACACACACACACACACACACACACACACACACACACATATATATATAAATATATATATATATATATATATAGTGAATTCACTGTATCTTTACGATCCAACGGGTTTATAAATCTGTTCTTTATATAGCATGTGAGTAGTCATGAATCCTTAACTGGATCCTACTCATATAAAGCTATCATTTCATGTATGTAAATTTGTCCACCCTGTCCAAATGTGAAGCATGTAATTCCATAGTATATAAGTCATGGTCGACACCAAATTTATTGGTTTGGCAGAGGCCTTGATATTGTATCTATGATTAGCATTGTAGCTAGGCGCACTCGCCGTAGTCTGGTCTGTACATTTATGTCTTGGTTATTCACAAATAATTATCTCCATATATATATCATGCATTGTGAATGAGCATCTGAAAAGATCCCATAAATCGTAAATTCCGTTGTTGTGAATTTAATTATCTCCCTTTATGAAATTAAATATATATGAATTCACTGTATCTATATGATCCAACGGGTTTATAATTCTGTACTTTATATAGCATGTGAGTAGTCATGAATCCTTAACTGGGTCCTACTCATATAAAGCTATCACTCCATGTATGTAAATTTGTCCACCCTGTCCAGATGTGTTGCATGTAATTCCATAGTATATAAGTCATGGTCGACACCAAATTTATTGGTTTGGCAGAGGCCTTGATATTGTATCTATAGTTTGCATTGTAGCTAGGCGCACTCGCCGTAGTCTGGTCTGTACATTTACGTCTTGGTTATTCACAAATAATTATCTCCATATATATATATATATATATATACTGAGAAATTACGTATTCTGTTGACCCTATATTTATTCCCTTGATATCTGGACTGTTTCACGATACGCATGATTCTGTATTGTTATAAAATATGTTTTTTTCCTTGATATCGGGACTATTTCACGATACCGCATGATTCTGCATAAGATTTTAAAACACGATGGATAAAACGACATTTAACTGAATCAAAGGTTTTTTTAAAGTAAATCAAAAAAGAGTCCCAGTATATATTTTTTTTTGGATAAAACATTAGATCACATAAAAGTATTGTAAGTAAGTAAGTAAGTAAGTAAGTAAGTAAGTAAGTAAGTAAGTAAGTAAGTAAGTAAGTAAGTAAGTAAGTAAGTAAGTAAGTAAGTAAGTAAGTAAGTAAGTAAGTAAGTAAGTAAGTAAGTAAGTAAGTAAGTAAGTAAGTAAGTAAGTAAGTAAGTAAGTAAGTAAGTAAGTAAGTAAGTAAGTAAGTAAGTAAGTAAGTAAGTAAGTAAGTAAGTAAGTAAGTAAGTAAGTAAGTAAGTAAGTAAGTAAGTAAGTAAGTAAGTAAGTAAGTAAGTAAGTAAGTAAGTAAGTAAGTAAGTAAGTAAGTAAGTCACCTAAACTATTAGGTGTAAACTGTATTTACCCCTACATATCTGTTTGGGATAAAACTTGTTTGATCTTTATTTATTATGTTTTTCAATATATTTTATTCGTAATACTGGCAGATGCACTTTTATAAGAGACATTTAGTAATGAAATGGAACGCCAATTTTTGAAGTGTTTCTAACCTTTTTACACGTTATTGCTCTTATCTTTGTTTCCCTTAGGTATACACGTTATTTCTCTTATCTTTGTTTCCCTTAGGTATACATGTTATTGCTCCTTACCTTTGTTTCCCTTAGGTATACATGTTATTGCTCTTATCATTGTTTCCCTAAGGTATACACGTTATTGCTCCTTATCTTTGTTTCCCTTAGGTATACACGTTATTGCTCCTTATCTTTGTTTCCCTTAGGTATACACGTTATTGCTCTTATCTTTGTTTCCCTTAGGTATAAACGTTATTGCTCCTTATCTTTGTTTCCCTTAGGTATTCTCGTTATTGCTTCTTATCTTTGTTTCCCTTAGTTGTTCCCTTAGGTATACACGTTATTGCTCCTTATCTTTGTTTCCCTTGGGTATACACGTTATTGCTATTAGCTTTGTTTCCCTTAAGTATACACATTATTGCTCATTATCTTTGTTTCCCTTAGGTTTACATGTTATTGCTCCTTATCTTTGTATTCCTTAGGTATACACGTTATTGCTCTTAATTTGTTTCCCTTAGGTATACACGTTATTGCTCCTTATCTTTGTTTCCCTTGGTTATACACGTTATTGCTCTTATCTATGTTTCCCTTAGGTATACACGTTATTGTTCTTATCTTTGTTTCCCTTAGGTATACACGTTATTTCTCCTTATCTTTGTTTCCCTTAGGTATACATGTTATTGCTCCTTATATTTGTTTCCCTTAGGTATACATGTTATTGCTCTTATCATTGTTTCCCTAAGGTATACACGTTATTGCTCCTTATCTTTGTTTCCCTTAGGTATACACGTTATTGCTCTTATCTTTGTTTCCCTTAGGTATAAACGTTATTGCTCCTTATCTTTGTTTCCCTTAGGTATTCTCGTTATTGCTTCTTATCTTTGTTTCCCTTAGTTGTTCCCTTAGGTATACACGTTATTGCTCCTTATCTTTGTTTCCCTTGGGTATACACGTTATTGCTATTATCTTTGTTTCCCTTAAGTATACACATTATTGCTCATTATCTTTGTTTCCCTTAGGTATACATGTTATAGGGTCCTCCGTGGCCGAGTGGTCTAAGGCGCCGTCTCAAGATCACTTACCTCTCACCGCTATGGTCGTAGGTTCGAGTCCCGCTCGCTCCAAAAACTTTATGTGAGAAAGTTTCCAGTTACTTGCGGAAGGACGGTGGTTCTACTCAGTCTGACTCAGTCTGAGGTCTTCCTCCACCAGTAAAACTGGATATGCCATATATAACCTGAAATGTGTTGAAAATGGCGTTTAACCCCATTCAAAAAAAAAAAAAAAAAAAAAAAATATATATATATATATATACATGTTATTGCTCCTTATCTTTGTATTCCTTAGGTATACACGTTATTGCTCTTAATTTGTTTCCCTTAGGTATACACGTTATTGCTCCTTATCTTTGTTTCCCTTGGGTATACACGTTATTGCTCTTATCTTTGTTTCCCTTAGGTATACACGTTATTGCTCATTATCTTTGTTTCCTTTAGGTATACACGTTATTGCTCCTTATCTTTGTTTCCCATAGGTATACACGTTATTGCTCCTTATCTTTGTTTCCCTTAGGTATACATGTTATTGCTCTTATCTTTGTTTCCCTTAGGCACACATGTTATTGCTCCTTATCTTTGTTTCCCTTAGGCATACACGTTATTGCTCCTTATTTTTGTTTCCCTTAGGTGTACACGTTATTGCTCCTTATCTTTGTTTCCCTTAGGTATACACGTTATTGCTCCTTATCTTTGTTTCCCTTTGTTATTTGTTCTGTTTCTGTCCAAATCCATTCTTTCTGTACTTTCTTAGCACGTTTCTTTGTTGATGTTACCGGTAGTAAATCTGTTAATGACTTAGTGATTTTGGAAAAGTTTTTAATGAATCTTCTGTAGTATCCGGCAAAGGCTACAAATGACCAAAGCTCATCCAAATTACTTTCTGTAGGCAAGTTATTAATCTTTTCCATCTTGGCTGGATCCGTTTCTACTCCTTCATCGCTTACGACATGCCCAAGAAAATGTACTTTTTCCTGTATAAAAAAAAATAAATCTCTGGTGCTAATTTCAGTTGGCATTCTTGAAGTCTGGTGAGAAGTAAATCCAATCTTTCAAGCTGTTGTTCAAAAGTGTTTGAAAAGATAATCAAGTCATCGAAGTATTTTATACATATATTCCTGTTGTAATCTCCAAGACACTCTTCAATGAGACGTTGATAGCTTGCTGGACTTTTGGGAAGCCTTAGTGGCAATTTGTTGTATTCGAAGAAGCCTAATGGTCCTGCGGTGAATTTGTTGGACTCTTCAGCTTCAACTTGGTAATATCCAGATTTCATATCAATGGTCGAAATGTATTTCGAGCCGTTTAAAACGTCAAAAACTTATTTAATTCGCGGGAGGGCATATGCATCCTTGACTGATCTATTGTTAAGTGCTCTGTAATCAACACATATTCTTTCTAACTTATACTAAATTGGAAGCCCATGGTGACTTTGATTTTCTAATAATTCCAGCAGATAACAGTAGTTCTAGATGATTTCTCACTTCGTCGATCATTGTTGGTGGAATTCTACGGTGTCTTTGTTTGAAAGGCGTGTTGTCTAGCAAATGAATGCAATGTTTGATCAATGTGCAGTTTCCTATATCAGTGTCATCTTTGGATAATATATCTTTATTGTTTGAAGTACGTCTTTTATTTGTATAATTTGATCTTTGGTAAGTTTGTTGTTTGAATCTATGATTATTTCCTTCATCACTTCTGTGTCAGTACTATCATTCCACGTTAGTCATTAGTTCATCTTCATCTTTACTGGTTGAAGTTTACAAATGACAGATCTGGGTGATATCACTACACAAGTTGTCTTGTATCAAACTTGTATCCTGCTTGTTGTTTTATTTCAGTTCTAAGCCCTCGATATAGAACTTTTCATTTTATTTTCATCTTTCCTACTCATTCCTCCTAACTTTATGGCTTGCGTAAATATTTTTTCCAATCTAGATGCATAAATTTTCTTATATGTTTTCTTGTCTTACGACATTTCCAAATGTTCCTTCTAACTTTCTCATGACCTCTTCTATAGTCACTCCTGTTCCTTATCGCCTAACTACATCACTCGCATATCCTTTTACTGCTCTTCTTAGTCCATGCAGCACTTGTTCCTGACTAAATACTTTCTCCTCTAACAATGACTCAAGTTCAAATTGAAATGTTGACCAACTAACTTCCCCCTTATTTTCATTCCAATAAAATATAGAAAATTTTGTTTAATGATGACTGACTATTTTTGGTCTTGTACTATCATCTTGTGCTGTTATATATCGGTTAAAGTCATCTCCCATATGCTTCATGAACGACATTAAGTCCTCAGGTTTTTCAATCTTGGTTTCATTTTCAAGGAATTGAGTGCCTTAAGTAATTTCTTATCCTCCTCAGAGATTTCTGCACCATCACTTATTTTAATATAATACTGTAATTCAATTTAATTTATCTTTACACTGTAATGTCACTAAAAGTATGTTTCAATTGTCTTCTAATTCACTTATCAAATACCACCTAATTAACCTTAACTTTAGACAGCAGTAATTTCAGTTAAATAATTGTCCCTTAGCGGTCCTAACTGAAACACATTTCTGCGCTGACACAATAATCAGATTTCGCCTATCACTCTTTGACGCAAAATGAATGCGACTATTTCAAAAATTAATTTCAAAATGCATTTATTTCTTCAACTCCTCTAAATGTCAATTCACTTTGGCACTAACTAAAATACTTAAATCATTAAACACTGTAAAGAATTTTTCAATTAACAACTTAACTCACATAGCTATTACACTAGGTTCACTCCCATACTAATTTACTTCAAAATAAGATTACCGTCGTTATTCACCAAGTCCGCTTACCTCACTTTTGCACTAACTATAAGTTGCCTATTGCACTCTCTTATTAACTTGTCAAATATAATGCAGAAAGGCACTATGTATTTTAAATCAAGTTAGTTCGGTATCGTATTTCCCGAATCACTTCAATTAAGATACGACACAACTGCATTTAACTTGCACTTCATATAACTAACATTTCACGTTTGCAATTAATATACATGCAACACTAAAATTCTGTTAAATCACCTGATCTCAATTCATTAGTAGTTTTCTGATACTGACACTGACTTTTTCAATACTCAGTGATTTATTAGCATAAAAACACTTTATCAGAAAATCAATCCAAATCTTACATGTACCCACTAGCCTATGCTGTTAGTATTAAAATCTAGCACATTACAATGCTGTTGTGTTTTGTTTTGTTTTGTTACTACAATACCATAAAACTAACCTTTACCTTAAATCTACAATCTGTCATGTGGCTGTCGGTGGTTCTGTGATGTCACAAAGTCAAATATGATCAACCATAAAAAAACTGAAAATCAATGATGTGATTAACTGTGCAAGGTCAACAAGTTCGCAAAGACTCTAATTTCTACAAAATCACACTAATCAATCAAAAATAAATAAAATCCCTAGCCAGATTCAGACGGAGCAATAAGGGTTAACCCCAGACCGCCAGTTTTAAACCCCAAACTTTTCTATTAAAAGAAATGGGAGGAGCCTAATTTCAAATCGTGACTCTTTCTTGCAACAATGTTGAATTGGGAGAAGTTTTTTCTGTAAAACATAGTAACAAATTTGTCATTATTTTCAAAAAGAACTTGCATTTGTAGGGACATATTTTGTCTTTATAAAAATGCCTTTTATTCACAAAAGCTCCCTGAAACCAAGAAGTAGTAGTCCTTAAAAAATTGAAATATCAAGGAAAATTTGCTAAATATTTGAATTTTGAACCCCGTTTGTCCCTTGTCACGTGGTGTAAACAGCAACACTTGTATGGAGATGTGTATAACCCACTTAGGAGGAGCCATTCTCAGAGTAGAATAATGTGTTTGACTTTCAGTTACATGTTTAGGAAGATCAATCTTCATTATATTTCTGCCCTTTTCATATATAAACAAATGATTATACATTCTAGTGTATGGCTTATCTCAGATATGTGCATTCTTGCTTTTTTATTTGGATGTAAATAAGTTACCAATCACACTTACCTTAGTTGATCATTGTTTTGAATCCCATAATTAACAATTATAGCTTCCTTCTGGAAATATCTTTTAGTGTTGTGGTTTAGCAAATGAATGTCATTTTATTGTTTATACAGTTCTTATGTCACAGCTTTCAATTAAAAACACTCAGTGCTATAAAGGTGGCCTTGGATGTTTGTGTATGAACCATGTACTAGGTTCAAAACACAATTTGGCATAATTTAGATCTTGGTTGGTTTAATATTCTTTGTTTTTTTTCTTACATAATGAAGTAGGAACAAAACTCCTACATTTGAAAACATATTCCAGTATTTTTCTGTATCTACGTTTCGGTAAATGACTGTTTCTTTGATTAGGAAATGAAAATTCACCTAGCCAAAACTGATGTTGAAATAAACGGACATGAAACCAATATCCATAACTGTTCTACAGAAATGTATTTATTTTCATCGTCATAATCAGCATCATAATAATTTTCCCCATATGTGCCTAAATTTTTGTCCTGATTGCCATCTGACAATAAATATTCCTTTATGTTCTGTGTCTAACTATAGTTATTTTCATCAACATTAATTGACCAGTCTGGTGTAAATAAATGATCTTCAAAGTCACACTCATTATTATCAAATAAATGAAATAATATACAAAACTGTTCCCTCGAAACCTACAAAGTAATTCCACGATTTTCTTCAATTTGTAAGTTTTGCCAGGGAAATTGTGAACCTAAATGGAATGGGTCATTTTATAATGTCAAAGGGGTTTCTTTATTTTGTCAATCTTTGTATGTTTTGTCTCAAAAATAATTGTTTACCCTTTACTTGTGACCAAGCAATTTATTTACAATTAATTACAACATGTATGCCCGTTTGATATAAGTCCATAATAAATAAGATAAACTATTTTTCATAAATAACTTTTATATTCTCTCTAGGTAAATACTGTACTAATACATAGAACCTGACCCAAATAACTTCACTTTATCTCTTTTATCATGACCAGAGATGTGATATACGTAACGCAGCATGAAACTGTAAATTGAATGTACATAATTAGCAAATTTGTTTATTATGCATGCAGATAAGATGGTCATTGCAATATATTTGAATGCTGTGTTTGCTGTAGTAAGTCTGGGGAAACCTTTAGTTCAATCCATAATACTGAGGAACCTGAACATACAATAAACATTAGCACAACTTGCAACAGGCAGTATCTTCTATGGCTATGCTAGTAATTACAGCTTATGTTGGACATGAGTATTATCAAATAACTGATGTAAACTTGTCGGCTGCTAGTGATAAGCCCCGCCTATAATGCTGCATGTAGCAGCTACCGGCGATGGACCTTTAAGCGCATACGAACTCTAATTGCTTGTTATCATTTGTGAACTATTAACTCCCAGAGTTTAGACATGTAAATGACTATTTTATGCACTGTGAAATGTAACATAAACAGCACAGCTACTCTATAACAACAATGATAAGTGACACACATCATGGGATTAGATTAGGCACCGGTTAATGGACTCAAATTGCAACAGACCACCTGTGCAGCTAGACAATTAACTGGAGAAGATCACATTGTAATTATCTTAGAACCTTTCTTGATATCATGTGCTATCAAACAAAATGTATGAGATTATTGTTTTTTGAAGTCTCATTATTTTCAATGAAATAAAAGAAAAACATCTTTACACTAAAAACTGTCAAATAAAATCACTTGTCCGCTTCAAAAAGTTCTATGTTATCGTCACCTTGTTGTAAAAATACAGTTCCAGCTGTTAACTCCATGGAATTATCAGTAGTAGTATCCTGTACAGAAACTGCTGAGATTTGTTTATAGTACTTTTTATTCATTTTGTCGATCGCTAGGTTCTTAATCCATTTGAAGTCACTGTATTACTCCAAAAAGTTACACTAGTTGACATAGTCAAACATAACTGTTAAAATCAACAAAATCCATTTTCCTTGTAGGATGTAATTTTTTAAGGTAAACTCTTTATAAAATTCGGAAGTATCACTTATATATACCAATAATCGTCTTCTCTAGGTTGCTGGTCCGAATCTAACCCCTCTTACACACACAACCACGTCGGATGCCAAATGTTACTGCCTAGGTTTTACATAATAGTTCCATGGTTCAAAGGAAGTAAAACTAGTAGTATTAGTTTGAATCTTCTTTAATTTGTGTTTGGTGTGAGCAAATATATGGGACACATTCATGTTGTTATGTAATCATGGTGTTATGATGTTACGGGATCATGATGTTATGATGTTACGGAATCAATTCAAGTTGTGGACTTAAATGCTCCAACAACCGTTCACCCGCATTCACTCTGAGATATATTTAATAGTCATTCATTTTACTTAAAATATTACTAGTCCTTCCAAGATGTAAAATCCTTGTCCGTACTGTGAGAGAGTTTACTAAGGAAAAGCTCAAAGAGAGTGCCTAAACCTAGTGCCTAATCCAATAGAATCCCTGCATTTTGGCGAAAGGAAAGGCAACAAAAGTCATCTATACCTGGACAAATTAATAGAGTTTGTAGTCAAAGGAAAATAACCAGTCTTAGCAATGTAGTAAAGACAAAAAATCGGTACATAATTTTAAATTTTATCTGCATGAACGTTATAATCTCATAACAAGAAACAAAACAAGTAATTTAATTATGTTATTACAAGAATTTGAATAAATATTGTTTTTTAACAAAGATAACACAGCGAAAATGATTGAAAAGTACGTACCACCAAGGGGCCATGTTAACGAGAAACTACTGAATCATATTAAAAAAAACAAAGCTTTAACGAAAGCTGAGTCTTCAGAGATCTATGTACAGATTATTGATAATTTACGGCAGGTGTCAAAAAATCTGATAGGAACGCCGTGAACTACCTTAAATGTGTTCAATCTCTCTTATCCGTGGTTATAACATCTACTCGCGTGCACTCCTTTGTAACAACTACAGCTTATGCTACTATAGAGTAGTTTAGGACTGCGTTCAGTTCGCTGAAACATGTTTAATTTGTTTATAAACGCAAACGGTGAGGTCACAAACTAAAAGTAAACGGAAATCGGTCAACTTGACGTTGTCCATTAAGTCACGTGATTAAACACACGCAAACAGCTCGCGGAGGTGTTTAATCTGTTAGCAAACTTTTAAAGTGAACTTTTCGTTCAGTTCAATTATGTTATCAAACGTTTGCAACAAAGTAAACGTTTCAGCGAACTGAACGCAGCCCAGTTAATTACTTGTATGAGCGAAAAGTTGTTATACTTTACAACATATAAATTAATAGATAATTATTTAACGGATTTCATACCACGCCCAGTATGTCACCATAAAACATGTGGTTGTATTTACTATAGATAACACAGCTCAACATGTGTATGCTCTTTATACAATAAAACGGTAATAAAACATCGACCGCCTGGAGCATACGGAGGTTGCATCGTTTTTAACTAATTTCTTTAAATCCCATATTTGTACTGTGCCAAATACATTAAACACTCAAAGTTACATTCATCTGATAGCAATGAAAATTTGGCTTTAGTCTTGGCACTAAATGCACTAGTGATCATTAAGATCAGCATCCTGTTAGAACCAGGGAGTAAACTATTATTACCCGCAGTAAATACGTGCGCAACCAAAAACTCTATACACGCTAGAATATATAATTATATAACGGAAATGATCATGTTTTATTTTTGGATACATGTTAATTTCGCCACGATCAGGTACAGGAACGTCGGATCAGTTTTCATGATAAAACACGTTGTCAATAGCACATATATGACTTTCTCACCAGCAGGGAACAAGTTTTTATAGGCATTCATTTATTTTATAATTTTCAGTGAGTCAAGGATTTCGCTACAAGGAAGAATGGTACAGGCTGGTAAGGCATGACATTATTAATTTTAAAACTGTCCTTGAAATATATTTAAAGTCGTGTGGTAGGCATCATTTGTAAGTATGTATGATGAAATTGTATGACGTAAAGGCCATTACTGCAAGTAATTAATTTTAATTGTGCAGCAAGCATATTGAATGTACGACTGATAATTTACATCATTAAGAAACCAAACATAATTTCCTGACAATAAGAACCGGAGAAGTATTAAAAGTATATCACATGCAGACTAACTGAAACACAACGAGAGCATATCATGTTCGGAAAGATTTAAAAAATCACGACATCAATTTATATATTGGCACGAGTACATTGTAATGTCATACCGACCTGAATCTAATACGAGGGGCGTTCGAGAACTTTAACTCCGTTGTTTTTTATTTCATAATTATAATTTGCATATGTATTGTAAGGTTATTAAATTCAAATTCAGTGATCAAGAATCTGCACGGAAAATCATACACGTTAAGATATTTTTGTTTTTCTGACCCATTTTTTTAAGTACCGTTTTGAATTTCAGTGAATTAGGTAAAATTGACCACAGAAAGGCAAAGATGTATATCGAAATACGAACTTTATTGTATAGTTCGCCTTCATAAATTACAGCGGACCTGGACACATTTTACGGGGATAGTGCTCTTCAGTTTGGTGCAGTTGCAAACTGGTCACGATGTTTTAAAAATGATAGAGACAGTGTCAAGGGTGACCCTATGGTCAGCAGTGAGTGGTAAAGAAGTTGTTGATGTGCAATGAAGATGTCAAGACAGATACAAGATACACTGTGGGTGATATTTCCTAGTCTTAAATTCGTCGGTATTTCTTTTTATATTAAAAGAGATGTTGTTGTTGTTGTATGGTGTTTAGCGTCGCTTTCAACAATTTTTCAGTCATATCGCGACGGTGTCACTTGAAACAGTATTCTAAGCGCTGTCACACTGGAGTATCATGCCTCAGACTCATGGTATGACACCCCTACCAGTCACATTATACTGACACCGGGCCGACCAGACATTGAACTCTCCTCTAAATGCTGAGCGTCAAGCAAGGAAGCTTCTAGTACCATTTTAAAAGTCTTTGGTATGACCCGGCCAGGGATTGAACCCACGACCCTCCGCATGCGAGGCGGACGCTCCACCACTAGACCACGCCGCGATCACATATATTTAAGAGAAACTGAATCTAAGGAAGGCTTGCGCCACATGGAAACCACAGTTTTTGACATCTGAACGGGTTATAATGGACCAGGAACGTTAAGATGGTTGCTATCCAAAGCGACTGAACGGGGTATGCATCGGTGATGAAACATAGTTATTGCTTTTTGAACCGAACAGGAAGGAAAATAATTAAGCCTGGATAGTTGAAAATTGGGAAAGATCTCAAACAGCAAGAAGTAAGACTGAGAAACGTGACAATTATTCCTTATTTTTCTATACAGACGGAATGGTGGAACGGGTGTCGTTACCTGAACACACTACAGTTACTAGAAGGTTTTACGCAAAAAAATGTCCTGCCCCTGGAAATAAAGCGCTTACAGAAGAAATTACAACAGAGGTCATCATCTGGGAGTTGACAGTAGCAAACGTGCCACCAGGGATCTAAGGTCTGCTATAAGGACACACTCTATCTCGGTCTTCACCAAGCATCACATTATAAGACATAAAACCAAACAGTGTCATTAAAATAGCCCCGTAAAATTTTTTTTAAAATATGACGGTATGGCCATTTGTTTTGTGAAACACAGATATTGTGATCAAATAAATAGCTGATGTAAATGAAAGAAATTTTGCATTTAGATAACATAACCAAAGCTAGGGTACTGGTAGAAAACGTATTACGGATACGCGTAAGATACCTAGATAAGGACAAGTCTCAAGCATTTCCGTAAGTTTGAAATAAATTGATTTAGAAATAACTTACACTCATTGAGGAGTCTTCTGGCCTTGCAGTCATATACTAGTAGTGTCCAGTCCTTGCAAACATTGAATTTCCAGTCTGTATAATCATTTAGTATCAAGTCCTTGCAATCATTGAATCTCCAGTCTGTATAATCATTTAGTATCAAGTCCTTGCAATCATTGAATCTCCAGTCCTTGCAAGCATTTAGTCTTCATTCATTACAATCATTGAGTCTCGTTTCATTGCAATTATTGAGTCTACAGGCCATGCAACCGTTTACTAGTACAGTCAAGTCCTAGCAATCATTGAATATCCAGTCCTTGCAATCATTTAGTGTTCACTCATTACAATCATTGAGACTCTTTTCATTGCAAGTATTAAGTCTCCAGTCCTTGTAATCTTTGAGTATCCAGTGCATGCAATCATTAAGTCTCCAGTCCTTACAATCATTGAGTCTTCAGTCCTTGCAATCATTTAGTCTTCATTCATTACAATCATTGAATCTCAATTCAGTTCAATCATTTAGTCTTCATTCATTTCAATCATTGAGTTTCCAGTCCTTGCAATCATTGAGTCTCATTCATTGCAATCATTCAGTCAAAATGGAGCGGTTATTCAAATGGTTTCAATTCTTGGGTTCCGTTTAAGGATTTACCTTTTTACCTGTTTGATGTCTGTTTGATGAAATATGGGGGGGGGGGTAGTTTAATGAAGGTATTAGTGAGTCTGGACGAGCCTGAATTGCGCTGAAACCGGCATATTGTATACTACTCTTGCAATCAATAAGTATCCAGTCCTTGCAATCATTTAGTATCCAGTCCTTGTAATCATTTATTCTCAAGTCCTTGTAACTATTGAATCTCCAGTCCTTGCAATCTCCGCATAGTCATGGAGGAACCTGTGGCGAGCAACTGCTAAATGATAAACCATTTAGCATCAAGTTTGTTGTATATACAAATGAGTAATTTCATTTTTTATCAATTACTTGATATAACCTTCTTTATATATATAGCAAATTACATAATAACTATTCAAAGGGCAATAGTCTATGAGTCGATGATGTTTTAAAAGTAATACTTCACAAACAAAGGCGCAAAAGTGTTTTTAAATTGGTCTGTAGAATCTAGAAATTACCGTCCTTCATGTGTTTAGCAATAAAGACATCAGTTCATTAAATTCCACAAAATGGTTTGTTTCAATGTTTATCCCACATAAATATAATCAGGGCAATTTCATGTGAAATTAAATCTCGAATGAGATGTAACCCTCATTGGACTTTAAATACCATACAATAAGACAGCGTCAAGCAGTATCTTATCGCGAAGAGTAAACTTCGTGGGAGTTAAGCTTCTGATCAACATTTTAATAAAACAATATCGTGTATGTCTGACAAGAGACAGAACAGGAATCAGAAGAGGACACATCATCCACCAGAACACCAAAAACAAAATTTATGTATAGAATATACATAATAAATGATAAACAGAAATGATGACATCAGCGATCATGAAAACACTGTAGTTATATACTCGTAGCATTTTCAAAAGTGCAGCAAGATTATTTTCCAAACTAGAGTTGTATGTAAGCATCGTTCAGAGAGGTTAAGAATATTATACAATGCAGCTTAAAGGAGTGAAAGTATTGATATATTATATATAAACTTTAATATATCATAAAACTATTTAATATGTCCTCAAAAATACATAATTGACGATTAAAGAGGTGTTAATTAACAGCACTCTGTTACTCCTTCTAATTGAGTTCTCATTTTTAGTTATGCAATAATTCTACTACGTGATAATAAGTCTGGAGATTTCAATGTATGCGTCTATATATAGTATTTAATTTCAACTTTATTGCATTCCACTTCATCGAAGCAATAAACATAGCATTGAGAACAACATTATCAGCGAACGTTGAGTACAGAGAGTTTATGTTTTATGCTACCGGAGGCTAACAGAAGATCAGTAAACCGAGCACATTTATCTCCGCAAGTAACTGATAATGATGAGTTCAATTATTCCCGCTGAAAATGAAGGATCCTATTAGAAGTTAAAAATTCTATTGAAATTTTAAAAAATTCTATTGCGATTTTCCAATTGGCTCCTTTAATTTCCAAATGGAAAAATTCATATTATCAAATTCCACTTAAGAAAACATGGTTTAGTTAATAAATGTTTTTCAATTGATATTATTACTAGTATTACTAAATAAATGGAGTTTTCGCTCGGACATCGATCATAGGTTGTATTAAGGATGAACCAAAGATATTTCTAAGATAAGTATGTAATGTGACTGTGTTTAACACTTTCACCATGAAATGATTAATATGATATATATGGTCCATTTGGGTAGCTTTTTACATAATAATGCATTTATATAGTTTACATAAGTTAAGTAATAAAAAACAGGGGCCATTGCAGGTAGTTAGATTGCATCTGTTTCCATCCATCTAATACGATACGGACCAGAGCGTTTGGGATTTCTACGGGATTACTAAGAGGTTTCCCCGCTAAAACTCCGTAAAACAATCAATTAAACTTAAAAAGAAACCATTAAAAACAATACATGTCAAAATGCACGTGACACCACACTTAATAGCATGTTCAATACACGTTTTTTAACACGTTTCTATGTTCAACGTTACTGTCTTTTTTCTGTTAATAACATTCAAAGATTCAAACCATTTTAATGTGCGTATGCTACATTTAAACAGTTTTATTTTTAAAAAGATTACTGGTCAAAAATGTTTTCTAAAATTTAATTTTCCTTTATATAGCGCTTTTAGTTATTTATTAATCATTTGCACTATACTAGAACTATACTATAGCTGTTTCACAAATGTTGTGTTTTCTGAATCCAATTTAAAATTCCCACACTCATTTCTAGTTATTTAACATCGATATAATGTTTCCAAATCATTTTCGGCAATGAAGGTAGTATGGATATAGGTCGATAACAGTTTCGATGTTCATCGGTGGCACATCCTTTAAAGCGACATCAGATATTTCATCACCAGTCGCACATCCCTTAAAGCGACATCAGATATTTCTTTCATTAGAAAGAAACAAATGGTTTATGAATGGCAAACAATCTTGCGAATTCTCATTGTCTTCGATACATGATTACAGCTGATACGTTATTTAAACGTAAATAATTCGTGTTTAAAATCTAAAACATGATTACTACATGCAAAGTAGCTAAATTATCACTAAAATGTCCGATTCAATCATATATATTCGGTCAGTTCAGTCATATTTCAGTATTAGAACGCTCACTAAATATGTCGAAAGATATAAATGCATATATGAAGAAGAACTTTCATTTTGATCTAATATCAGAAGCCGTTAATGTTACTAGGAAAACATATATTTTTATTCTGGAATGTGATGTATCTACATTAGAATGCATTTCCCTTGTTTTATTTTCTGTAATTAGTATAGTAAAATGATTTTTCCGGGACTATGATGACAACGAACTTTTCATCTCCATTGAATCTTTAGTCGGGTTTTGCTTTTTTTGAATTTGGTATGTTAACAGAAAACTTTAACAAGTTTCCAGATTGATTTTGGGTCTCTATTTTGTTATATAATTTCCAATTATTAACAAGATAGTTTACATTATTTGTGTTTATTTTATAATTATCGGTATAATTTCTTTACATTAATCCCGTCTTTCGTGGCGTCTTATATATATTTGGCTTACTATTATGGTTAATGTAATCATTATACGCGATACCATCTAATATAATTGGCTTATCTACTACATATAAAATTATTATATTTCATCCAGATATCAAATATTGAATTTATATCTTTTATATCTTTAATGGAATCCAGAGATTACCATGAGTATTTTGAAGATATCTTATAAAAATGTCCTTCACTTAAATGTTTAAAAGATCTTTATTTTTAAAGTTTTTTTCTTATCTTTACAATTGATTTTACGTGAACATAATACTGGAGAATAATCAAGCAGACCTACTTCAGAGATGGTTACGTGATATATTTGCTTTAAAACATGTATAAATATTATCAACCAATTCTCTAGCAGTTAGCACTCACTCGCGGGTTCAGGTGTAATAAACCTATAAATAAAATATAATTTTATACTACTTCTCAGCAAATCACGATTCAATCTAAAATTATTAACAATTTTTTATTGCAATTGGTATTTTTTTAGATGAAAATCAATAACATTTTCCTATATAATTCTAGATTCAGGATGTTTAAAATCAGAAAGCATGACCGGTTAGCCGGCCACCATTTACAATCGGAATACTCCCGCGTACACCACATGGAAATCATATGAAGCTAGTTTAAGATAAGGATCCACACATATGGATTAACAGATAGAAGAAGATACCTATATCTTGATATCATTTAGGCCCAATAGGCATATCATACTTATGACAGGTTTTGGCTATTTTACGAGGTGTCACGATATTTAATTGAAACGGTCCAACATGTAAAAAGAAATTTGATACTACAAATTTAAACCCTTTATCAATACTCATGATAAAATAATGAAACTATGTGTATACTATAAATCTTTTTTTATTTTATTTAATCATCTTTTCTATTTATTTATTTATTTTTTTATTTTTGTTAAATATTTTAAATTGTGAAAATATTTTGAAACGGGATGTATTTTGGAATAGTTCGTTTTAACTTAAGATTTATCGTGTAACCCGTTAATATTTTTAGAGCAAATGGGTATATTACAGGACATATATTTCAATTCCCAACGAGCGTCAAAGGTCATGCCAGTCGGGTTATGAAATAATATCAATTACCTAAATATGAATTGATGTTGACCTAGATATTCACCACTGAAACCACAAACATTCTTGCGATAAATGGCATACTGGCAGATTAGGTTAGAATTAAATGCGCTGAGCTGAATATTTATGGAATGAATCTTCACTAAGGTAATTTGCGGGTGGTTTGACCAAAATGAAACAAAAAAAAACAACATATACAAATCATATGTAGAATTCAAAGGACATGATCAGTATACATGAACAAGCATTATATGGACGGTACTAACATACAAATTGATAGAACAATTAACAATACGGATAGTTGCCTTGGAACGGTTTATGGCATTTGCCGTTTGCTATCATTTCAAATCGTTTAATATTTTATTAAAATTGTTAGATTTAACAGGGATAGTGCGTGTTTTAAAGATGAGAATATTCGTTGTGATCAACTGCATTATGTTATAAAAGTAAATGAAACCATATGAAATGATTTGCTTTGAGTTTCCATGACAGATTATATTCTTTATAATATATACCGGTTTACAAATTTATTGGAATATCAGCAAAGCATTGTCTATGGCAATTAACACATTCATATTAATTTAAATATGGCATAGACATACAATTATAGCAAAAATTAACACATACATACATATCACATATTCAAACTGAAGCAGTCATGGTATTTATATATCTATAATTACAAAATTATTTACAATCATATTAAGAATCATGCAAATTGTTTAAAGTTTCTTGCCTTAGCTTTTGAGCTTCGGTCATAACTTTTGCCAGATTACAAATATTTTTTTAATCCTGGATGACATAATGATATTTAAGATATTAATATTTGAAAAAAAAAACAATATATTTAATATATGCATTTCTAATTGGTTTACATGAAGAACAACATTAGAGACAATGATACTCCTATTCAACCAACCCCAATTCCATACGCTTGTAACAAACTAGTTGTTGAGGCCTAATTTAGTAGTGTCAGCTAATACGTGTCCATTGTAGGGATATAGGCTATATTTAGATCAGGTAGCGTGGAATTGTTAAAACGTATTAATAGCTCGACAGGAGCAACGTTTTTAAGATATTTCTACATTTTCATTATTTCATTAAAGAATAAATCATTTTGAAGTTTTGTTCATCAAATTCCATTTAGTATTAAGAAAGTTAGAATAATTAAACGGGTTTATTTGTCATAAAACTAATTTATGTTTACGCTGGCATAATAGTGTAAAATCTGCTTCGTACGATATCGGCATATGGGTATTTGAATTTTATATTATGTTATATTTAAATGTCTGATATATATTTTTGACAAAATCAAATCAAGTAAAGTTGTATAAATTGTTCATATCCAGGCCGATGGTAATATTTGTAATTTAATACACATCCACGGTATTGAGAAGCGTTTTGTTAGATTAAATTGATTGATTGCTTGAATTTTTAACGTAATTTTATGCTATCAAGGGCTAACAGACTATCAGTTAACCTAACCACTGTTTTCTGGGATTAACCAGTACTCGAGCACACCCCATCTCCGCAAGTAACTGATAACTTTCCCACTTGAATCAGTGGTGAGAGACACATGATAATGAGACACAATGTCGTATATCAATCATCACGGAGACTGTTGCAGGGCGGTGGATTCGAACTCACGACCCCTGGATTGATAGTCAGACGCGTAACCGACTGAGCTAATCGGGCCCGGCGTTTTGTAAGAATATAGGCCGAGAAATCTGAGAACGTATTTTGAGCTGTTGATATTGTGTTTCGGTGAAGTATTGAGATTCACAATGTTAGAATTGATTGATATGTGTAATTAAATTATGTTGATACTTATTCTGATATTCATAAAGCGAATAGATACAGAATTGGTCTGTAATTGTTAATATTATAATGAGAAGTTATGTAGAGATATAATTGCTATGTTGAGATTGACAGAGGGTCGTATAGGAGATGCTGTAAAAACTGCCATGAAACTGCAAATAGTAAGAGTTGAGTGAAATGTTATCATATATTGATAAATCTACCATGAAACTGTTAGAGGTGTAACCCCACCATTGATTTTTGTTCTTTATTCTATAGTAAATAATAAAAGTTTGAAGGCTTGTCATTCATAGAGGGTCCCAAATGAAAGAAGTGAAACCTACATTTTTCTGTTTGTCAACCTCTGCACTATCAAAATATGATGAGAAAAATAGGGGTCATGTGTCATATAAGAGATTTTTTTCCTGCTCAGTGTGTACACTGGTGACAAAGTGAAAGTAGACTTCCGAAATCATGAATTCATACCCCAATTTCCAAGCATCATTTTTTTTTTCTAAATTCACAATTCAAACATGACAATGCTATCAAAATGTTCAAAATACATCAATAATGCCATTCAAATAAAAAAAATGAGCATTAAAAATAGGAAAATGCATTTTTAAAGAAGAAGAATTGAGGATTATTTACAACCGCCATTATGCGACTACCCCACGGAAGCACTTCCTTTTTGCAATGGTGGCACTATGATAGATGGTAAAAATTGAATGCACTGTTATAATATGTTGATAAATCTACCATGAAACTATAAGATGTTTAGAAATGAATGCACTGTTATCATATATAAAAATACCATGAAATTGATATATGGTAAATAATAGACGCCATGTCAATATATATTTGAGTAACTAGTAAATCTGAGTTTATATATAATGTAGCCGTTTTAAGACGTAAGCGAAAAATGTGTCTGCTTCGTCAATAACGACGTATAGACGTGGCAGGAAGTCAGTTGGAGGCAGTACAATCATAGGACAGCAACCCACATATTCGTCATATGGACGACTTGACGTTCCTGACGTCGGACTACGATCGCGGTTCAGGGCGACGTTAAGCCATATACTCAGTATAGAGTTCAAGGGGAGACAACCCAGGTATATAGTCACCGCCGCAAGGGACGAGTTATGCTAAATTTATGATATCCGGATGCAGAAAGTATATAGTGCATTTTATAAACTTTTGAATGATAAAAACAGTTTGGATCGCGATGTATACTTGTATATTCGTAATCTTATTCATTTAAAATTAAAATTGTAAATTTTACCTTATAAACGATTGTATTCTACCCTTGTGAGTTGTCGGCCCTTAGCCATTTTGCCTCAACTCTGCATACACAATTTTCCCTTAAGTTTCTACATTTGTGTTTCTCCCAGTTTTAGTTTCTAAATAATGCGAGTTTGGATGACATTGGGAACTGTTTGATGAAGCTATAACAGTTTAAATATGCGCAGTGATACACTGTAACAAATGGGCAGAATTGTCAAAAATG
The DNA here is from genome assembly GCA_029582155.1 of Panopea generosa. NCBI lineage: Eukaryota > Metazoa > Mollusca > Bivalvia > Adapedonta > Hiatellidae > Panopea > Panopea generosa. Next base: position 52,947,632 of record CM055896.1, read on the forward strand.
AAAGGGTGCTATTAAACCATCGAAATTGTGAAAAACCAACCTGGTCAACCCAATGTTTTTTTATTCACAATTGGACCAGGAGAGTGCATTCTATGGGAACAAGGCACTTTTAGAACCATCGTAATGTATTCAGTGTTCCAGAAGTGCATGTCTCTTTATGTAGAACAGTACAACATTAATTGTTGTGTGAGAGTCAATGACGAGGATCAATATACAGATGCAATCAGCGCCTCAATATAGATAATTACATTCATCGCTTCTAGTATTATATCTTGATATAGCGTTAGTTTTACTGTAAAGTTCAATACCTGAATACTTGACAATCCCTGAAGAAACTAAAACGATTTAGAGTTAAAATATACTTGATTCACAATCATAAATCTCATTGATCCTAATAAATATGAAAAGACGTAAATGTGACGTTAGCCGGTGATGTAACAGGTTAGATACTAGAATCGGTCAATTGTACAGACTGATGTGATACACAATTTATTTCCAGATTTGAACAAGTTTGTAACTTTGCTAGCCTACGTTACTTTTAACAAAATTCAGTGTGTCCAACCTGGGCTCGTCCAAAAACCTTTAAAATTTAGATATTGATCTGTTTGAAAACCTGGACGCATGCTACATATACGATGCTGGAGTTGGCTAAATATATACAGAGAACAAAGAAGTCGATGTGTGAACTTACTGAATTTATTTCTTACCATTGTCGCGTTACATTCTCAGTAAACTGCAATGATGCGTTAACGGCTGATGTTACGTACTCTATGTCTGGAATGCGAGCTATTAAGAAAAGTTTAATGATAACGTTGAGTACAAAGCCTAAAGCAAAGAAGCGGAAAACACCATAGTTCGATAACACGTGTCGGGAGGCTAAAACACATATTTTAAAAATGAATGACTGAAAACTCTATCGATAAGATTATAAACTATGGTGTGTTTTTATCGATTATCACCGTATATTTGATATTGTTAGTAGGGATGCTCTTTGTAAAATTATCAGCATTATTAAATCTTTTTATTTTGATGTCAATGCATGCGTTTAAATATCCCCGAATATGAACAAGTCTGACTCTTCTTATGTTAGACTTGTATTGAAAGAAAGTTAAGCATTACATTTTGTATTGTTTATCAATGATTTAGGTTGTCAGGTTAGACTCGACGACGGAGAATCGTCACGATATGCTGTTTATGTACTTGATATAACTTGCTGATGATGTAGTGTTATTTACCACGGGAATGCGGCGTGGTCTAGTGGTAGAGCGTCTGTCTCGCATGCGTAAAGGTCGTTGGTTCGATCCCCGGCCGGGTCATATGAAAGACTTTAAAAATGGTACTAGAAGCTTCCTCGCTTGACGCTCAGCATTAAGAGGAGAGTTCTAGGTCTGGTCGGTCCGGTATCAGTATAATGGGACGGGGTGGGGTATCATACCATGAGTCTGCGGCATGATAATCCAGTTTGACGGCGCTTAGAATACTGTCTCAAGTAGACACCGTCGCGATATGACTGAAAAATTGTTGAAAGCGACGCAAAACACCATACAACAACAACAACAACACTATTTACCACGGATACAAACAGTTTTCAAGCGCAGATTGTCAATATTCACCATTATTTCGAAAAATTGTGACTCGAAGTGAACGTAAATAAAACTATGATTTGCATTTTTGAGAAACAGCAAACAAACACTTAGTGTATGTTGAACAATTTGAACTTATACACTATTTGACGTATTTTGGTATCCACAAACAGACCCATAACCAAACTGTATACGGTGAACTAGGTAGATTTCCGTTATTTATATAATTATATGAAAATAATGAAACATCCGCAACACACCATGTTTAATGAGCAATGTTTTTGCGCAATCGATATTTGCTGGTCTAGTCTTAAAAATTCAATGATTAATCACCTTGGGTTCGCAAATATTATTTGATATTTATTGGTACTTTTGACAACTAGATTCCTTGACCAATATGTTTAGGAATAGAATGCCGTCTCACCGTCATGTCAAAACTTGATTGTTGTAGGAAATTCAAATCGTCATTTGCTATGCATAGTATATATAATATATATGAATTGTGTAAGGATACACTGCGTAAGCAACTGTTCCTGTCTCATATTATAGTCTCACTACTTAAAAATACAATTTGGCAGATACAATGGTAAATCGCCTGTGTAAATCGCCTATAGATCGCCTGTAAATCGCCTAAAGTAACTCTGCTGGGTAAGTTATGTAAAAACAATTAGTTTAGTCAGAATACCGTTTTATGTTATGTTCTAGAAGGTATTGGAATATATAGAATCAGCGTTTTTCTTTTGATTTTCCCTCATAATATAGGCAGAAGTGGTTGGTAATTTAAATTTATTGCCTTACATGGTTTATTCCCGATGAAGGGCTATACTAACGTGGAAGACCAAACACGAATTAATATTTTATCATTTGCTCATTGCTCAATTTTTTCAAATAAAAAAAGATCGCCAGATTGCAAAAAATCGAGATACACAATTATTAACTTTTCATCATTCATGTTTTTCAGTGCATGTAGTAATAATGTATAACTACTTTTTTCTATACTATTATGCATTAATATTGGGTAAGCAACATAACCATTGCTTTGAACCATTTGATCTCAGCACTAGATTGTTATCAAGTTGTTGTTCCTGGTGCACGCTGCACAATAAGCTGTGTTGTTTGCAGAAGGTTAGCATTAAATGTATAATGCACGGAACAGCTAACCCGCCACTTTTGTATTTCTAAAATCTTTCTCAAAATATTGAAAAGCATTATAAAAATTTTCATACGACGTAAACAGACAATTATGTATGGATTTTACTCTTAAGTAACATTTTCAAAGAAATTGCTTTGGTACTTTTGGACAAAATTCATAAAATGTCACGTACATAAAATGTCAGGTACATAGAATGTCAGGTGACGGGTTAGCTGTTCCATTCAGTATACATTGCAGATTCATTCAGTAACGAAAATGAATCATTACTAATGATGCAATTTATGCAGTTAAACCTCAATGTAAAGTTATCTACAATTAAAAAAACTTGAGGGAAGCAACTCCTTCAGTATATACCGATTCTTCTTAATACGGTTATTTCCCTTGTACCTGATATTGAATTTTATTTATATAGAGTATATTTTCAGGATACCTTGCAATTAAAAATACTTCCTTTACTCAAATTTTAAATAAATAGTAATCAAAGCATCCATAAAATACCGTCACCGATTCCATAGTCAAATGTATCCTTGTTGCCTTCAGATTTGCTGCCTGACAACCGGTTATAGGGGCATATTGGCATTTAACTCTTAATATGACGTTATGAATAAACATTGCAAATACAACAATGTACATACAACGTACACATTTATGAATGCAAGGTATATAATTATATATTGCCACTTTAGTATATGCGTCGGTTGTTAGAAACTAAATCATTTTATTTGTTTACTTTTCCATTTTGAACGATCTAAATATTTTATATTCCTATCGTAAATAGCGACGGTGTATATAATTGTGTACAAATACATATTTTACATAACAGGTACTCTCAGGTAATGGTCAAACCTTTTTTAAAAAAAAAAATACTAGTATATAATTGCTGTTAACGTGTAAGTAAGCCAATGAATTGTGGAGAAGATGTCATTAACTGAACGAAACAAGGTCAGACCATTAACTTAACGGTTCGAAAGTTTTCGTTTTTTGGTGCACACTTACATAATACCATTAGTCCTTTCGTTATGAAGTATTTCACACTTTTCGCATTTTGATGTAAGATACGTAAGATATACTACCGTGTCAAAACGTAATTCTTTGTTTCTATTCAATTATTTACATGGTATCCGACTTTCGTATGGAACGTATACCTACTAAATAATACTAATAATCGTAGTACTATCCTTTCTGTAATTATTGTTTGTGATAATTGCCTGTGCGCATGAAGTATTGTTATTGCAACCGCCAGGTGCGTGCACCGATATTTTGGAAATGCAAAGATATGTTCGGAATGATCACGGAGATAAATGTAAATATTGTACAATATTTTTTCGCGATAAACTATTGTCAATACTTTTATTAGTGTTATTTTAATGACTCTTATGTTAATTATAGCATTAAATCGGTTCACAAGCACTATCCATGTTCATATAAACCGAATACGCTATTGTGAAACTACGTCATTTTATTTATAATTAGACTCTAGACAATACAAATGGCACATTTATATTGAATATTTTGTATTGTATAATGTATTTAACAGATACATGTGCTGTCATCCCGAATACAGTAGGTTCCATCTAAAAACAAGAACGGCGTAGTTTCAAAATAGCGTATTTGGTTTATAACGTATCAGGAAAATCTTCATGTGCAGCTTTAATGTGTATTTTGCTAGTCCTAATCCCTTTAAGGTGTAACCCCACCATTGATTTTTGTTCTTTATTCTATAGTAAATAATAAAAGTTTGAAGACTTGTCATTCATAGAGAGTCCCAAATGAAAGAAGTGAAACCTACATTTTACTGTTTGTCAACCTCTGCACTATCAAAATATGATGAAAAAAGTAGGGGTCATGTGTCATATAAGAGATTTTTTTATGCTCAGTGTGTACACTGGTGACAAAGTGAAAGTAGACTTCCGAAATCATGAATTCATACCCCAATTTCCAAGCAGTATTTTTTTTTCTAGATTCACAATTCAAACATGACAATGCTATCAAAATGTTCAAAATACATCAATAATGCCATTCAAATAAAAAATGAGCATTAAGATAAAGAAAATGCATTTTTAAAGAAGAAGAATTGAGGATTATTTATAACCGCCATTATGCGACTACCCCACGGAAGCACTTCCTTTTTGCAATGGTGGCACTATGCCTTAAGGCCATTTCGCGCTGCTGCTGGTTACTAATATCGGGACTGTTGTGGCTGTTGTAGAAATGCCAGCCGGTGTCAGTACTGCTACGGCAGACTTTACCTAGTTAATTCACAAAGGTAACTTCCATTTCAACTCAGTGTAAACATATTTTGTTTCGTGTCCAACATTAAATTATTTTCAAAACCATTAAAACTAACATAGTTCAATATCTAGGATGTTTACACTTCTGTCTCTTTTTCAATATGAATATACACAAGTTATTCAACATAGAATTTTGGAAAAGAGTTATTGCTTTTTGTTAACTTGTTTTCTTCAGAACATGTTATATCGCTTATGTTAACTGTTATTTTCCATAATGTAGAAGGAATAAATTTTTGAATGGGATTCAACGCCATTTTCATAACATTTCATGTTATATATCATGGCATATCTAGTTTTTATTTTTATGCGGAAGACATCAGAATGAAACTAAGTAGAACCACCGTCAATTCGCAAGTAACTGGCAAGCTTGCAGAAGAGCTACACGTGTGATTTTATTATATTTACAGAATTGTCAACTTCGGCGGTGAGGTATTGAGAGTATCACCGATATATGCATAACATCATGACTCTATCTAGTGAAAGGGGGAAGAGTTTCATGGAACATTTAGCAATTAGCGATATATCTAATGTTGTGAGCTAAATATAAGTTTGTGTTTCCAATGTTTGTGTAACACAAGATTGTTTCATTCAATTGGACTGATCATTTCAAGGGAAATGAAATTTCGTGAAAAGAACTGACATTATCAATTTGAATGAGTGATATGTGAACTATTACTGCATGACGAGGATTGGATTGTGTATTTTTGTATTTTGTATTGCGGCTGCTTCTTTGTAGTACCTATATATTGAGCCAAATATTTATCCAACATCCAAAACCAACTGTATCTAGATAATCAATATAGCTAGACCGCAACATGGAAGCTTAAACCTGCTATCATATAAATGCAGCAGCCCTTATATGAGTGACTATTTCATATTGAATTTATAAAAGAGTAAAATTATATAATTCGAGGCTCTTACGAGAATCATATCATTTCACCGAACGAGTAAGAATGTAAAGACCCTATTTGATTGTAAAAGAATAATCATTCCATCTGAGGAAGAAAAAAGCGACGGTCTTGCTACCTAGTTAACAAATGAAGTATGGGTACGTTGGTTGTAATTCACTGCTAGCAAAATGTAACCACGGTAGTTAGGCATTTTATTTCATTCACTATTTCTGCCAATGCTTGTATTTTTTTTGCTGTTAATCGGTAACCAACAACAAAGACAATATATCTTATCGATAAGCGTGTTTATATCTGATAATTGTTGATACATGAATGGTTAGATCAAGAGCTCGCGATTACAACGCAAAACCATAGGGCCGTCATATATTGTTTATGTCATAGTTCATATGCTGCTACATTTCTTAATATTATATTTCTTATTGTCATACTGAGAGCCAATAATAAATAATAAAAAATAATAGTGAAAAAAATAAACTTTGCATGAGCATTTAGTCATAGACACTTTTAGATAAACGTATGTTTGTTATCCTAGCTATTATAAAATTACTGTTTCCATTGAAACAGTGACGTATATTCGATTTGTAAGCGTCTGTTGTAATCGATGTTATGATGGTATCTTGTCCATTTATCAGTCTACCCGCTTCGAGCTCTAATCTAATACAACTCGTACATACTACATATCTTAACCAAATAATTAAATAAAGGATACCGACTCCGCGATATACAAACTCAGTCACAACGCTTTACCTATAATTTAAAATGAATTAAACGAGGTTTAAGTTTCGTGATCTTATCACATAAACGTCCCCGCAGTGTGGTGTTTTATTTTGCTAAAAAAAAAAGCCGTAGCTATAATGGTGTTTCCTGGCCTGATCATATAATTAATGACTGAGATACCTGTTACATACTTTACGAGTTACATACCCTTTGTATAATTAACTATGTTTAATATTCTGATATTCTGTATGTTATATCAATCAGTATCCAACAGAGCATGTTCAAACTAACACAGAATACTAGGTAGTTATGCATATAACTCTTGGCATATTTATTTGTATTGTGTGATGTTCATTGGTTTATAATATTTCGATATATTCTACTCAAAGTTTGCTAAACGGCAAATATTTCACACGGCATTGACCAGAGAAGACTGGCGAGCTGTCTTTTTACAGATGAGTCCATGTTTTGCCTAGACTATACAGATAGACGTGCAAGGGTATGGAGAAGACCAGGAGAGAGATTCCGTGATTGTCTGGGGCGGGATCAGCTGGGATGGACGTACAAACCTCATTGTCCTTGACTGGGGTACACTGAATGCCCAGCGGTATAGAGAGGAGATTCTGGATACCCATGTAAGATTGTATGCTGGTGCAGTGGGTGATGTGTTCATTCTAATGGGCGATAATGTCCGTTCTAATACTGCCCATGCTGTCCGGGTATACCTACAGAGGGAGTGGATTGCACGTCTGGACTTGCCAGTCTGATCCCCCGACTTCATTCACATGGAGCATGTGTTGAATGAGTTGCAGCTTGGAATTTCAGTCCGTCAAGTCCAGCCAAGAAGTATCCAGGAGCTTGGTGCAATGCTGGTCCAAGAATGGAACAACATCCCACAAAGGACCACCAGGAACCTGATAGGGAGCATCAGGAGGCGTTGCCAAGTTGTAATTAACAGCAACGGGTCACATACTCGATATTAATCCCATACCAGTCAGCTCCATCAGCGCTTTGGCAAATTTAGAAAATTCCCCTATTTTATCATCAATCTCTTTTTTAAATGGTTATGTTACTTAAAAGCTTGAAACAAACGTAAAACACAAAAACATTCTAAAATATTTGCCAACATCTTAAAAGCATAGTAGCACCATTGGAAAAAAGGACGTGCTTCCGTTGGGTAGTTGCATAATGGCGGTTACAAATAATCATCTTTTTGTCTTCTTTAAAAATGCATTTTTCTTATTTTAATGCTCTTTATATTTGAATGGCATTTTGATGTATTTTGCACATTTTGATAGCATTGTCATGTTTTCATTGTGAATTTAGAAAATAAATAATGCTTGGAAATTGGGATATGAATACATGATTTCGGAAGTCTACTTTCACTTTTTCAACAGTGTACACACTGAGCAGATATATCTCTTATATGACACATGACCCCTACTTTTCTCAACATATTTTGATAGTGCGGAGGTTGACAAACAGTAAATTGTAGGTTTCATTTCTTTCCTTTGGGATTCTCTATGAATGGCAAGCCTTCAAACTTTTATTCTTAACTATGTTTAAACAATAAAAAGTCACTGGAGGTAAAGTAAAAGTTTTTAAATTATTGTTCTTTGCCAGAGCTGTACATAGAGAAAAAAACCTGCGCTACGTCTTGGCCTGAAGGAGTAGGGGTTATAAAGTACTTGACCTAAATTCATCAAAATTTTTAGTCTGAGATTTAGACACAGTCTCAAAATATCAAAAATTTAAGATTCAAATAACATCTATCAAACAAGCAAATAACTATGTTTATTTTCAAAAACAAGCAAATTAATGATCATTTAACAAAAAAGTTACAGCATCACATTTCAAGTTATGAGTCTGAGTCTGAGTACAATTCTCAAACTCAAACTATTGATGATTTGAGACCCAGGTGTATAAAACAATACTTTCCCAACTACTTTCCGACTTGCCCAGTGATAGAAATAACGTCATTTTTTTGTAATGATAAAATGGCGTTATTTTGAGACGTTACGTCATCCGAAGACTGATATTTTTCTTATCCTTTTAGAGGTGATCTGAGAAAGAAAGGAAAATGTACTAAATCAATCAGTTATATGATATAAAGCATCTTAACCATGTGCTCATTTATTTTCTAATTTATCAAATTCGTTGGGGAAAATGATATAAATCTCGACAGAATAAATTCAATACTAAACGAGTATACATGTACTATCTTCTGTTTCATAAATCATTATTTTTATGCTGATGTTGCGGTATCACACTTGTATTCATATATGTACATGTAAGAGAACGTTACTCGGTATGCGGAAAGTGTTCAAATGTACACCGCTTTGATGAACGATAGGCTAGAAAGTACCGTAGGCGATGACGGTAGACGTTATGGCGTTCATTTTGACACTTTTAATACTTTAACTAAATACGCTAACAACGATATGTTTGGGAAAATACCCCCGAACTATAAACTGTTGGCCGATCAGTAAATTTAAAATGGATTTTAAAGATTATTTCTTTTCAAACTATTTTGGCCAAGTTGTAGCATTATTTGTATTGATGATATTTAGCTGTTTTAAAGAGACATCAATTATACATTGTATGTCTACGAAATGATCCAACTGTACAAAGACTAGATGAAACCCATGTAACTTGAAGAAATCGGTTCAATTTTCTAAAACACGTGTCCATTATAGAAATAAAAAAGGTCGTCTATAAACATTTATATTCATGGTTGATTTTAGAGAAATCAATTACGAATAGTTTCAGAATGCACACATCGCTGATTACCGGAAATCCGAAGATTTGTTATTGTCACGTGACATGAAATAGAAAGTGTCTATCAGCAAGACGATCTTGCCATTGTCGTGCCCATTATTGTCTTTATCTGCCCATAATTCCCCTTATCCACACAACGGTAATGCCGATATTGTTTCTTATTAACAGGACAGGTGCTCAACAAGTGAGGTTAATCACAGCAGATAGTCAAGGGGTGAAAGTGTATATCCCGGCGTTAGATTATGTTGAGATTTATAGGATCTGACACTCGTCATTTCATCCAGAATTTTATTAAACGAGATCAGGAAAAACACTATTCCTGGACGACTTTGGCGGCAAGTGTAAGATTCTGTTGATCATATTTCCCACGTACAGATAAAATTCAAGTTAGTAACTTACAAAAGGTCATATAAGCAGACCCCCTTTATAGGCAGAATTATTATAACGAGATGTGTAAGTCTGGACTAAAATAATTCTAACTAAATAAAACATTTATCGATTCAACTATATATTAATCAAAACCAACACGTATTATACCCGCAAAGACACACCAATTAAATCTTTTCTTGCACGAGATTAATAAAATTCTGAAGTTGATAAAATACGCGAATTAAAACAAGGTTCGGGTGAATCGGAACATATATGTAATGGTGGCATTACATAGTTAACAAGGGTTTATATGTGATAAACATGAATAACAGAGAGAGAGAGAGAGAGAGAGAGGAGGAAGAGAGAGCGCGATTACGGTTGCTTGTTTTGTCCTTTTTCCTTTCTCTACAGTGTTTCCTACCTCTACTCTCTTCTTCTCTCGAAGCTGGCTCGAGCTTCCCTCTGCATGTTGACAAGTTTGCGCTAAAGTAATTTGAACATTCTTGAGCGGGACATTAAACTCATTACTCATTTAATGTATTTTTCACAGGCATCTGAATACCTTTCGAAAATTGATACTTTCTCTACAGTGTTATGTAAATCATATTTTTTTACATATTCCAGATTGCTGGTACTAAAGTGGCTGCCCACACATTTTCCATGGAAAAAACTATATATATTTTAAAAAAAATACTTTTTACATGATGCTTGGGATTTTATTATTTTTCTCTATTGAAAATGTATGTTCTGAATAAAACCTTGCATACGTTTTAGATGCCATGCTGTTGTATTTTCATAACTTGTTTCCAATAAATCCTAACTGCAGCTGTACAATTTACCAAATAATTATTTCATGTATAAAATCCCTGTTAAGCCTTAACAACTCGTGTTATTCTGATGTCTTCATATGGCATGGGGATTAACCAAGTCAAAGGATATCGAAAGTATACATTTAATGTTTTGTTAGATTATTTTAGGGGTTAAGATAACAACAATCGATTTCTGGAATTTCCTCGATCTATGCTGTGTTTGAGGTAGCTTATAATTTACGCCATATCATTAGTTGCTTAGTCATATTTTGAAGCAAGCATCCAGCTCGTATCAATTTCCATGTCCGCTATTTGGGGGAGTCTGTGCCGGGTTCAAGAAAGGATATACCGAAGCTCGAGAGTGATAGCAATTCCAGCCTCCAGCATATTTGTTTTCCTATAATTTGATTATATATGAAAGCATATAGCGTATATATTTTCTTAATTTCTTCTTTCTTTAGTATCGGTGTAAAATGATATAAAAACGTTTCACGTCTTAGTTTAAGGCAACCATTAGTCATTTTGAAAGATTTCAGACATATATACAGACCCTAAACCGCTCAAGTACCCCATAATTGCACTCCGTTTGCGCTCAGTTTGCACTCCGTTCGCGCTCCGTTCGCGCTTAGTTCGCGCTCCGTTCGCGCTCCGTTTGCGTGCACTCGATTAAATGCGGTTAATTTAATGCACTCACAAACGCAAGTATTCGCTCACGAGCGCTGTATAGCTGAGTGCTCTATTTAATTCTCCTATTAGCGTTCGCTTCGTTCAGCGTTCACTCAACGTTCAGTTCGTTCAGTTCGGTTTCCGGTCAATAACCAATCGCAACATCTCAACTCTTTAAAATGATTCTATATTGACTTTTTAATTTAATCTGTTCCAATGGAGCAATAAAATGTATCCATGGGATTTAGTCAAGGTAAATTAATTCATAATCCGATTGTTTGTCTGCATATTATGTCACCCGCTGGGCGAAAGGTTGAACTAGTATCGATAGTAGGCATGTTTAACGGAAGTGTCTATGATCAGTGGTCTAGGTGATCAAAGAATATCGCACATTATACCGGCTTCTGTTATCCAGACCTACATGTGTTTGCGTCAGTATCTTCTTTGATATACCGTAAGCCGTTTGTTACAGGAAAGCAATAAAGTTTGTCCACAAAATTTACATAAACCTCATCAACATTGTTATTAATAATTAAATTTAATTAATAATTCCATACTGTTGATACCTCGTTGGCCTTATAATAATCCATAAATCTGCTCAGTGTAAGCAGTGACTTAACAACATGTGGATATATCACTGGTTTTGTTAATGTTCAAACTAAAATAAGCTTTATAATCAATAATAAGCACTTCATGGGAGATGAAAAGTTTATTATAATCCGTGCGATGCAATTCGACATTATAATAAATGAATTTTGAAAAATAATAATCTTGTAGTGTTTTTCTCGATTTGGGTCCAAATGTGGCTTCACTAAACTTAAAAAAAGATATTCTGATATTTTAAGTTTTTATAATTATTTTCGTTATCATTATGTATATAAATATACTTGCAATGAACTTTTTTCAGTGGGTTTCTCAAATTATTATTTTACTGATTGTATGCTTAATGTTTATATATTATTTAAAATGACAAACTATATCAAACTTGTTTGAAACTATACCCACTGTGCTATACCGCTAATTATATGACACGCAGCAACACACCCGTGGTGTTAATTACGTTATGTCACATGCCAGTGAGAGCCGTGTCAATTAAGTTATATGCTAAAGCGGTGACTTATCGGTCTATTGACCACGGAAGATATGTATGATTTCATTTTGATTGTAATTCGTGCCAGACGGATGCATCTTAATTGAGCCAACATTATGTGATTGAAAAGAAAAGATAAGAAAGAAAAACTGTCAGCCAATTAACAAAAAATAAAAAAATCATTTAAGATATTGGTTATTCGAAGTTTCAGAACGCTTTAGTATGTAAATATCATGATGTTAATATCATTAAATTAACGAACCGAAAACCCCACGCCAGTTCTGAATGAATGGTAGAAAGTGTGACATACACGTATTAAGGGATGTGTATTCAGGGCTGTCATTTTTACCACAGCTGCCTTAGCGATTTCGTATAAAAAAACAGATCAGAATTTACAAAATAAAACAATCCTACAATTTTTAAACTAATAAAAATTAATGACATGTCTCTATATAATTCCTTGTAAAAATGTAGTATTTTATTTGTATTATTTTTTACTTTCATTATTTGTTTTATTTTTTAAAAATATTATTATCATTGGAGCTATTATTATAATATACATATTGGCTTATTGATTTGTCACAGCTTTTATATTGGATACGTGCGTACGTGCATTTGGTCAGTCACAGTTCACAATTAATATAACAATTTAATTACTATTATGAAGGCAGAGTTGTATGGCAATCATCAAAACAGATACCCATGGTGAGAACCACATGTGTGTCAATAAATAGTTAATTGGTGATTAATCGGTCCATTGATCACGAAGAACCCTGCCGGTGTGTAATTTTCATTTTGATTATAATTTGTGCCAGATGAATGAATTTTTATTTAACCCGCGGCATGTGATTGGATAAGAAATATATAGTCAAAATCAATACTAAAATATGCAGATTTTTTTATAATATTATTATTATTATTATCATCATTATTATTAATATCTATTATATATTTTATTATATTTATTACTATTATTACTAATATTATTAATATTATTTTTATTATTGCTATATTACTTCATTATTATATTATAATATTATTATTATCTGAGTATTTTTTTTTCTTTATTATTATTATTATTGTTGTCATTTTTTACTTGTTGCCCCTTTCACAGCTTTTATAATGGCTTAATTGTTACGTGCTTGCGTGCACGTGCTCAGGCGTATCGATTTTGTAGGAAAGCGGAAAACAATATATTTACTATTTTATAGGCAGTGAATACATGTTCTTTTTTGTTTATTTAAACCTTCTTCGTGATCAAAAGCTTTTCTTTAGTCAATATAAAATCACAACCTCAAAAAGGTCACCTAGAAATTTACGTTTACTAGTTTTTATTTCCTGTGTCTAATGTGTTATTTCGGTCTGTCGTGTTAATTTGGCATACTTACATTTATTTTACATTAATTTAATTTAGCTTGATTGTGATGTATGCTCGGAGCTTATGCATATCGTTCTCCAGTGCATTCCCTTATTAGATCTGGTACTGAATTGTGTTTCGAGAGGTCGGGTAGAACCTGGGTCAAACTCGCGACCTCTGCCGTCTGAAGACAGCACCCTATCCGCTGTACTACTGACCCACTTTATATTTTAGAATACAATTGATTTATTACTATTATTTTAATGAGATGTGCACGAGTATAATGATTCCACTTTAATTGCAATAATAACAGTTTTACGTAGATTTGTTCACAACTAAGCACAAACTCAGTGTAACTATGTTTGGGGAAATATAAAACTAAAGTCCGACCAAATAAAATTAAAATTGGTAATTTTTATTTTGCCGAAATACCCAAACAAATAGAATCATAATCATATAATTTTCCGCATAAATATGTTTTGTTTGATTCATGCATGCTTTGATATTTTTGTATTTGGAGCAGTATATGTTTAAATCGAAATAAAATACATGTTTTGTATGTTCTATAACTAATTTATATCGAAATAACACGGCAAAAAGTGAATTCATATTACATCTTTTCGAATTGTTATTTACACAATATATATAATTATTTATATGTTTGTTGCGCAAACAAAATCATGCTTAAACATGCAACTAAATTAGCATTGAAACCGTAGATAACCATTGATGTGTCATCTATTGTATAATAGGTGTTTTAAACATTATTGTATTGATCAGCTAAATATTGATATTTATGTTATAATTGATAAATTGTTGACCAAAATAAGTTTTAGCATGCGTTTTACAATGAAACATTTATATAAACTACATGGTTTATATTTATGTGAAAGAAAATTTCTTTTTTATCTCGATTTTAAGTATCGACTTCACCATCAAATAATGAAAAAAGAGTGTATCCGAATGAACGAGTGCACTCAGTAGCGCACGAATAGTTCTGTTATCAGTTATCTTACTGTGTTTAGCGTATACTGCATATACTGCGCATCTGAGTGCACTCAGCGTATCTGAGTGCATTCAGCGTGTCTGAGTGCACTCGATCTATTTCATGCGTTCAGGAGTGCTTTTATTATTCAAAATCCAGCGTTTGCTTTCGGTCCAGGTCCGCTCTGTCAGCGCTCAATCTGCGCTCCGTTCGCGCTCCGTCTGCGCTACGCTCGCGCTCCGCTTACGCTCTGAGTGCACTCCGTTTGCGTGCAATTGGGGTACTTGAGCGGTTTAGGGTCTGTACTATGTCGTTAATGAAATTCCCGAATACATGTTTTCATCTGCTTCCGTATAAAACACTGTTTAGGAACTTAGAGCATGCGAACCTCATATTTCTATAACTATAGTATATATGAGAACCGGGTTGTTTTTTATGTGTAGGATAAGGATAAGGGAACATGTCGATTTCTTTTAATAATAAGATACCAGTTTACGTTACTTTCGGGGGAAAAGCAAAAATCGGTTAAAGTTTAGGGAACTAGGGAAAAGGAAACCGAAATATTGTATGTAGTTTTCACGTATTCATTTTAGCTGTTGTTTAGATGCATTTGTGTTCATTGTAGCTGAAATTGTTTTTCTAATTGATTAGTATTGTGGGAACTCTTTAGAGGAACTAATGTTAGTGAACAATAAAAACAGTGTCCAATCCCAGGAAACTACATGTATTTCGCTTAAATACCAAATACGTCTATCAAGATCATCTATAAATATAGTAAAGAGTAGTACAAGCATAGATATATCAACCATGTTGTGTTTATTGCGAAATGCATTTCATGCTGTATGTGCCATTGATATTTCGGCATATGTATTGAAGTTATCTCTATTGTTTCGATTCAAATTTGATGGATATATAGTAACTGTAAATTGATCTTTTGTTGTTGTTTTTTGTTTGTACGAGGCACGATTTGCTTCACCGCGTTGGTATCAGTATATATATATATATCAATATAACACTCTCACCCCTAGATCCTAGATGTAATATCATTAACCTATCTTCTGTTACACTCACGGAGTCAGAAGAGTCACTTTTGTCTAAAGGACTTAATTTTTGTCCAAAACCAGCATCATTTGATCGTGGCAATTTAATTAATAAATGACACTAAGCAGTTCAGTAGACGACTTAGATTGAAATCACATTTCAATAAGAAATAACCATTACATGATAATTCTCAAGTACAAATTGACCCTGTTCCAAATATTTCTCATATATCTGTTTCAAATACACTATCAACAATTTCTGATCCAGTTCCTTCTCCTGATGAACTTGTTTATGATAAATATGAACAATTCAAACTAAAAATTACCCGGCAACCACCAAAATAATCCCAAGATCTTGTAACCTTTATTGATTCAGTTGAAGCAGACATATCCTCTCACCAGCAAAAGTACTCAGACTTCGATAACCTTACAAAATTAGAACGAAAAGCTATAACAACACTTAAAAACAATTCAGAAATAGTAATCAAACCAGCTGACAAAGGATCAGCTGTAGTTGTAATGGATAAAGCATCAGTACATTTTGAGGTCGAACGTTAACTGCATAATCCAGTTTACTATAAAAAAAAACCGCAATACTGATCCAACTATGCATTACGCAAAAAGGGTTAATAAAACTGTGGATACTTTGTACGAAAAGGGTTATATTAATGAAAAAAATACAAAGATTATCTTATTATCACCAGCACAAAACCTGGTCGTTTTTATATTCTTCCAAAAGTTCATAAACATGGCAACCCAGGCCGACCTATTGTGTCTGCTAGTGGTCATCCCACTGAAAGAATTTCTGATTTTTTTACTGTCATTTAAGACCTCATGTACGTAATTTACCATCATACAAGACACCACAGACTATTTGTCAAAGATCTCAGCCCAAGGTAAGTTACCAGAAAACACTTTACTCGTATCTATGGATGTCTCTTCACTTTATACAAATATTCCTCACGACGAAGGTATTGAAGCGTGCAGGGAATTGTGTGACATTAGATCGATAAAAGATCCACCCACAAAATATCTTGTATAGCTTTAAACCACTGTTTTGAAAACAACTTTGAATTCAATGATACACATTACCTTCAGATCAATGGCACCGCTATGGGTATACGCATGGCACCTTCATATGCCAATGTGTTCATAGGCCATCTTGAACAAAGAATACTTCAAGAAGCTCAATTTAAGCCACTTTCTTGGCTTCATTTTTATTGATGATATTGACATGCGATGGTACCATGGTCGTGATAACCTTAATGATTTTATTGATTTCGTTAACAACTTTCACCCCACTATAAAGTTCACTGTAGACATATCAAATGATGAACACATATTTTTAGACACGACGTCTAAGATTATAAACAATACAGTACATACTGATTTATATTCAAAACCAAAAGATACACATCAGTATCTTCTTCCAAGCAGTTGTCACCCAAAACATATCTGTAAAAACATTCCATACAGTTTGGCACTGCGAATGCGTCGTTTATGCACTGGTAATGAAAACGTTGAAACCTGTTCAAAAGAACTATTACAGCATCTCACTGAACGTGGTTATAAAGAAAACAATGTGAAACTTGATATTTCGAAAGCAAGGAAAAAGAACCGAAAAGAAACACTTTCATCTACTTCGAAAACAAATAAAACCTCTGATCGTATTCTTTTTGTCTGTCAAAACTTAGATCTGTCATCGACAAGCATTTGCCCACAATAGAATCTTCAGACAGTCTCAGTCGTTTATTTCCCAGGAAACTGATTGTAGCATTCAGACGGCCTCAGAATCTGCGTGACTTACTTGTACGAGCAAAGATAAAAAGCTCTGGTGAAGGTTCTGTTGTTGGAAAATCTGGTCCTTGTGGCTTAGTACGTTGTCAAACATGTAAAATTATGCCAGAACCATCTTCAATTAAACAAACTTCTACGGGAGTCAGTATTTCCATTAAACGTCACGTTACTTGTAAAACGGCTAACGTCGTGTATGTAATGACATGTTCTAAATGTAGTGAACAATATATCGGCGAAACTAAACTGTCGTTGAGCCAGCTTGTAAATCTGCATAGATCAGGCTGGAAACTACGCAGGTTCATTCGCTCGCCCGTCTCTGAACATTTCAACAGTGAAGGGCATACGTTTGCCGATGTAATATTACACTGCATTGATCATTATCCAGATTGGACTGACAAGAAACGCAAAATTCGTGAAACTTATTGGATTAGACGATTTACCCTTTATCCATTAGGTATAAACAAAAGCGATGGTTCTGCATAATTTGATATGTTTGAGTATACTGTATTTTATAGACATACGTTCCAATAAAAACTGTTCTTCATTCCTCTTATTGGTGTATACGGAGCAATCTTATTAATAAAACCATTTGCATTTTTGACGTTTAAAATAAATATCGCCGTGTTAAAACTTACAACGTCATGCCGCTAAAGAGTATACAACGTTGTGTGACGTCACGTCAGAGTGACGTTTTATTTAATAACAACTTTACACTTCACATTTTACTCAGCACAGTTTGAACTTTACCGGCGTATTTCACTGAAAACACGGTATTTTTCATATAAATTTCACAATTGGCTCCATATTTTGTGGAGTTAAGGCGCACATCATAATCTGTGAACGTTTTCACAATTCAATTATTTTTTTATTGTGATGTATTCCTATTTTCTATGTTTGCCATCTTTACATTACCATCTGTTCATTGATCTTTTCATTTTTATCCCTTGAAGAAGGAATAATATATATTCCGAAAGCGGTCGGGTTTTTTTTTATTTAAATAATTTTTAAGAATTCAATATTGTTTGGGTGTATTAATTAATTTATTAATTTATTATCTCTCCCACATATATATATATATATATATATATATATATATATATATATATATATATATATATATATATATATATATATATGTATGTATAAATATATATCAAATATTAATATCTAATTCATCAAGGGATGTCTGTGCCGGATACAACAAGGTGTCTGTGCCGGTTGCAAAAAGGTGTCTGTGCCGGTTACAAAAAGGTAGTGCTGAACCACTTCGATCATGCCGATGGGAATATACATACACTTTTTTGCACCAATTGTCGTTATAACTTTAAGTACGGATCGTTTGGGTGGAAACATCAACGTTAGTATGCCCTATTTCAAAAGTCATATACAATGCATACTGTCGTTTAGTAGTATTTACGAAAACCCTTTCTAGATCCGCTAGTGAGATATTGGAAAAAAGTATATTAACGTCGCGTAACAGCTTCATACGTGTGTACATTGTATCGGCAAGGATATATAGACATGAAGTTCTTACATCTGCTTGTTTTTGTGGTTTTCTGTGAGACAGTATCTGCTAGGAGAACTGGGCCTTGTCCACTATGTGGGTCACCGTCCAACATCCAATTTGTTAAACTACCGAAAGGAATGACGCTATCGGAGTTTGATACGAACGTAAGTACAAAAATGTTTATACTTGTACCATTTTATAAGTTAAAACATTTACCGCCACTCATATTTTTCAAATGCTATAACTTCATTCGCATTGGTCATTTTCTAAAGTTGGGATGTGTTCCAATTTAATAATGTGTGGCCAGTTAAAATGTTATAAGTTTATAATAATTATGATAATTTAGAGAAATTGAAAGTTTTGAGTTGCAAATCTCAGCTTCAGACGTTAAGTGAAAGCGGTCCCAGACGACAACTAGCTATGCGTGTTAAATTTCAATAGTTTTGGTACAGATGATGTACATCGTTATTCCATGTAGTATTTACTTATTACTGCACACCTACTCCTGTGTAATCAATCTTCATATTTAAACAAATATTTTTTTGTTTAACGTTATGAGGTATGAACTTACGTAGCTCGTGAAAAGCACGTGAAAAGCTTGTAATGTCACGCCTCCTTTTCACTACTTTTCACTTTACAAAGTCAAAACGTTACAAAAAATATGGTGTTTTTGGAGCATCATAAACAATCGCGAATCTCGGCAAGGGTGATTATTTCGGAAGTTTTTAATTACCGTCGTAGATAAGCGTTTATTGACATGCTTATATCTAGGTTCAAGGAAGGAGTTATCTCAGAAATAATAACAATATAGAGATATAAATTTCCTAGTATCACCATCGGGTATTTCATTTTGAAGAAATCATTAACAGATTTTTATGAAAAAGAGATATGTGATATCAAACTAGTTTTGAAAATTTACTCGTAATGTTAGTTTGTAAAATACAATACAGATAACATGTATTCGTTCATAACGTTTACATGTAAAATACAACACCGATATCATTTATTACTTCATTACATTTACATGTAAAATACAACACCGATAACTTTTAATCCTTAATTACATTTACATGTATCATTTATTTATCTCGTTTTATCAAAATAGAAACAAATTCCAAAGCGTTTGTATAAATACATTGTAAAATGCTAGTAGATTTAGTTTTCGGATAAAGCGATAACTTGGTATTGTATGTAAAAAACCGTGAGTTCCTTCAATACCATATATAAGCAGTTATAGTGCTATACCAATGTTGTAGTAGTCAAGTTCTAATTGAGCTGAAGATTGAAAATAGCTTTCCTCATATCAATAACGAAGTATGAATACAAGTTGATTGAATATTCACACTGTACTGTTGTTGTTTTTCAGTATGCCAATGATGGAAAGGCCCTGTTTCAGATCAATTTCGCCTGGCCAGATCCACCCGAGGGAGTGTTCTCTAATTCTCAAATGAGATACACAAAATTGGGAAATAACAAGTACTTGAGACAATCTGTTGGGACCTTACAGAGGTAACATTATACGTGTTTTCAGAGACAATCATACTTTTTAATGTAGTCTCAAATATATAGCAATGAGAACCATCCATAGTTTAACGTAACTTCAACTGATTGATATGCGTGGTCTGGTTATTGGTGTAAAATACAAATACAATCTTTAAAGTTAATTAGGAATAACAATTTATCAAGTTCACCTTATGGTGACCTTTTCCTTGAAAAACGTCTATATATTTTCATGAAAACTATAGTTGCATTTTATATCATCTTTGAACTGAATGGCGTAATTATGTCTACATTTGGAAGTGTTGTTCTCCAAGGCAAAGTGGTCTAACATGCTGTCATATATTGACCACGTAACTCTCACTTCGGCGAGAGTGTGACCCAGTTCGGTCCAAAACTGTTATGTGAGAACGATTAAATATGAGGCATTTGTCCAACAGTAAAACTGTAATATTATGCGATATATGGCATTTCTAGCGTAAACTAATGGCAGTAAACCTCATTGAAAAAATAAACCGCTAGTCTGACAAACAGTTCGTGGTTGTATAGCAAATTGCATAGTTTTAATTTTAATCAATACAAAATCAAAAAGAACGTTTGACTTAAACACCCTGTTGAGATGAAATGTTGAATATTTTTTTCTTTCAGTACATGTTTTCGATTACAATCGAATATGACCCAAGTTACAGGTACCAATACGGCGATGTTTCAGGGTTCAGGTAATGACAAATACCTATTTCAAACTGTTCCTAACGAACTTGATATCCATCCAATATAAAAAGGAACTCCAGAAATACACACTGTGAAGATGAGATGGAGTATTTATATATAAAAATGCTATACAATAAAGTAGTCCTAAGCTGTCAAATTTAGGTATATGAATTGTTCATAAAACAAGGTTGATTGGTCGATTAAACACCTAGATGAAGTTTAATAAACTAAGTTATTGACACACGTCATACACACACAAACATGTCTGACGTGCAAATAGCAGACGACTATGTGTACAAGGTTATAAAGATATAGTTTTTGTATGTAAATGAGTGGTTAACGTCTCACACAACAATTAATTTTGCACTGTTCTACATATAGAGACATGCACTTCTGGAACACATTACTGATGGTTCTAAAAGCACATTGTTTCCATAGATTGTCATCTGTTGCTCCAAATATGAAAAAAAAACATGGGGATGACCAGGTTGCTTTTTCACAATATCCATGGTTTGAGGACACCCCTTCATTTTTGACCATTCTATTCAATTGTTGCAGCGTATCACATCGCATCTTCAAACTTTTATATCTTCATCAAACAGCACCCAGTATCAGCTTGACACAATTCATGACAATGATCCATTCTTCTCATCTGTAGAAAAAACATGAGCATTTAAAGCATTTTCAAAAATAATTACACAACTCTAATTTCTCGGGCGTAATAATCTTGCTACCGTCATGTAAGGGATGTAATTGTTAAGTTAGACCTGAAGAAACAGTTTCCATTTACACTTGTAATATTCCATAATACTGTTATCATACTAAAAATCAATAAACTATTTTAATTGCTTCTTTTTCTTAAGGCAGACAGTACAACTTGTATAACTATTTCGATTATTTAATTCTCTCACGAAAGAAAGTTATATTTTTTCTATCCATTCTATGGTTCAATTATGGTGGAAAGATAAGAAGTTAGTGGCTTTACTTAATCTAATGATATGGAAAGTGTGATGGGCTAACCGGGTTTCAATCACTTAAAAATCGCCGTTAATATTTCAATGCCGAACGGATTTTGGCATACAATGCTTGTATGTAACGTTAAAACAACTATAAAATAATATTTTTCTACCTTAAATACAACAAATAAAACATGCCCAAAAACAAATACATAACCAATTAATTTGCAAAAAACAAACATATTTTCTTTTTTTGCCTTAAATGTTATAAATGTATCTTATATGTCCTCATCTTTGTATCCACTTCTTATAACAAACTTTTTCGATAATCTACTTATTTTTATTCTACATTTAACATGTGGTTCTAGTTTCAAACACATTTTAACACATTTTTATAAGATGGAAACTTCTCTGGAACATCTATAGCCTCTGGCATGAGCAGTATTAGTAGTAACTTATGACCTTGACCTCTATTGCATCACATTTCAGCAGTTGGAATTGATATTCGTTAATAAACCTAGCTTTTGTTGAGGTAAACTGAAGAAAAAAATAGATATAGTGAGAAACACATTTTAAGATCTGTATCCTGAAATGACTTTCTGTCTTGTATCAAAAACAATATTGTTATATATATATTGCATTCAATGACCACGTGGAAACTGTTTGTAAATATTTAAATGTGAGCAGGAAGTTGAAATACGTGTGCGTGATATTGGTTATTCTCGGAAGTGATCGGAATTCAGGTCGTTGTCAAAAACAGGTTAATACACCATAATACAATCCTATTTTAAAGGTTCAAATAATACCTCATCAGCGAGGGCCGTACGGGGAGAAAAGAAGCTATTCTTTATATATAACTACACGCAAAATTTAAGTATTACCAATATTGTTTGAAATTAACGAATCCATCAACGTTATCCTTAGACAAATACATGACAAGGCATTACACGCAAGTCAATGTATTACGTCTGCAAATGTCTACATCTTTACACTACAGGTTGGATGGAAGTTTATTTCTCGTTATGTCCAAGTAAGTACATTTGGTTTGTCAGATGCTTTGACTGGATGCAAGGTCAGCGGACATGCGCACTGAACAAAATTTGGATTAAACTCCTCTTAACGTCCGCCGACAGGACAATAACAATTCCGGGGGAGGCAGTCGTGAAGGATCTGAAAAGAACAGGACTGGCTTATGGAAAAGAAACAAGTCTCAACTGGGTCTTTGGATTCTCTGAAACGCCTGTAGCAAATGTAAGTAGAATATGTGAGTATGACCTACCCGGGCTCGAATCACATTTATTTTGTTTTAGATAGGAAACCACTGCAATCGTCGAACAGGACAGTTTAGTGCTTCCAGATAGAATAACATGCATTTGGTCTACATAGATTTTCACAGGCACATGCTTTTTTCAGGCCATCCCTACAAAGTATTCCTCCGCATAGATGCACACTTTTGAAGTCTTGCTTTCCACCACCTAAATGCCGCAAAGTAGTCTCCCTTAGTATACGGTCTGACACTGAAAATTGCAGACCCAAAGGCACTTATAGAAGCATAGCGTTAACCTGCGAGCATTTTATAGCAAAGGGAATAGGAAAAAGTTACAAAGGCTTAAGTCAGGGAAATGAGGGGGTAGTTCAACCTGAATAACCTTTTCTTATTCTAAGAAAGATTGTACACTTTTACTTTTGTGACCAGAAGCATTGTTATGAATAAGCTGTATGCCTTCCAAACATTTACTTGGGCGTTAATTTTAATAAAACATCTAGCACAAAGCTTCTTTTATTTCAAACAGTTAGTCAGAATATGATGTACGGTGTCTTCTGAAATGCCTAGACTATAATCTATCTGGGAAACGGTATACCGTCCATCTTCTTCTATCGTAGCTCTCACAGCACTAATGCTTTCCTTTGTTGATGCAACAACAGGCCTACCTGGGCGGTTATCTTCTTGCAAGCTATGCTGACCCCTCTTAAATTTCTTAACCCAACGAAAAACTGATCTTAATGTTACGCTAAAACAATCATGTATACGACACAATTCAGAATAGATCTCTTTTGCCGATAACTGCAAAGAAACTCGGGCTTTAATGTAAGCCCTTATTTCTAATGTTTCATCAGGTAGCATTATGACATTGAAATATAGCCGTTGTACATGAGTGTGTATAATTCAACACTAAATATCTTGGTCAGTTATAAAGGATTGAATTGAGAACTTGCAGGTGTATTAAATAGACATCCCCAGACAATTGCACGAGTTTTTTTTATGTTCTTACGAAGCATTGTTTCTACGTTGCTACTAGACGTGCCCTTAGGTCTGCAATTTTATAGTGTCTGAACAGTATACCAAGGGGAGACTACTTTGTGGTATTTAGGTCGTGGACAGCAAGGCTTAAAAAGTGTGTATCTGTGCGGGGGATACTTTGAAGGGTTGGCCTGAAAAAAATCCCGTTTCTGTGAAAATCATAATACAGAATATATCGAATGCCGCTCGAATTGAAATACTTTTAAAAATCAAAAACGATCAGGAAAACTGATTGATTGAATGAGTGTTTAGTTGATTCTTTTGCGATTGAGTGTAACAGACAATCCTAACCACTTTCTCCTGTGATCCTGGAATAGTAACCAGTACTCGAGTAATCCCATATATGTAAGTAATTGATAAGTATCCAACTTGAATCAGCAGTGAGAGACGGGTGATAATGAGACACAATGTCGTAAGCCGATCATCATTGAGACTGTGGCCGAGCGGGGATACAAACTCACGACCCCTTGATCGATAGTCGGACTTTATTGTAGGAAATAAAAGTACATTATCTATTTATTACAATATAATGCTATAATTATGTTTATCTCTTTTCCAAAATTGTTTCAGTGCTCCGTCGCCGTCTAAACGCCATGGTAACCTAAAATGGACGACTACTAGATACCAAGTTCCATAATAATAAAGCAAGAAATCGGAAACCACGTTCTGTAATATCTTATAAAGCCATTTAATAAAAAGAGTGGTTATTGTGGTTATATGTAAAACTAATCTGCACACGATTTACTTTATAAATGTATATCACGGCGTTGTTATGTTTTATTAAACAACAACATATGTGTCTATTGTCTGCTAGCTTTTATCTGATACTTATTAATATGTTCGCACCTTCTCCGTGCAGCTATTCGTGAATGCGGTATGATGCCGACTTAACATTGTAATGGTTTCGGTTTATCAACATTGATATCACTGTTTACGTTCGGGCACCAAAAATTAATTTACGGAAATATAACGAGTATTTACGAGTGTCTGGTAAATCTTAACGCACAATATTAGCCGTATTGTTTTTGTAATGCCTGTTGACGGCGACTGGGCGTGAGTTTAAACTTTCTTTTCTGGTGATGCCATAAACATGTACTGTATCGAAGGTGAAAGCGAAAAAGGTCTAAGTATATATAAACAAAAAAGCACTTAGACCGTTATCCCTTTCACCCATCGGTATAACATTAACACAATGCAGCAATGATAAGCAATGTCGCTTAAAACCAACTAAAATATTAATGAAATTTGAAAATTCAAATTTAAGAAAGTATTAATTTTTTTTTTACATTTAGGGAATTCACTCTAGATTATAAATTCCAATGGATCACATATTAATCTTAGAAAAAGTCAAAAAGGATATGAGATTTTAAATATTTTGAATATAGAGGTACTGAGAAACTTCTTGGGATAACAATGGACAACACGCTAACATGGTCACAACAACACCCCCCAAAAAAGCAATTCTTATTATATTTACTTCTTGCTTGGCAGAATAAACTACATTTATCAATAACTATTTAGAAGTTATTACTATTCGAACATACTTCCTCTTCTACACTATTGCTACCTGATATTGAGAAATTGTGTAACCATGCAATATTTGCTAAATTTATTTCCATGGTAACCATTACAAATTGAAGAATGTTGCATAATACATTCCAATCATAAAAAAGTAACGCATTTATTATGTTACAAATTTTTAAGATAAAAATATATGATTGGCACAATCAAACATGCATTATTCATTGGTCATCAACTATTCTTTACTAATTTATATTTCAATAAAAGTAATTCAATTACTATTTTGTAAGATGTCACATTGTACTGATTTTATATATGAAGCTGTCAGTTACCACGGTCAAATTGGGATCAAATAAACAATCCCTACTATGCGCCTACCAGTTCACCCAATATGAACTTATCTCTTTCTGATATCCGTATTCCTGGCAATATATACTCATTAATCAGCATACAAACGGTACTGGTTCTTCATACCAAGGGCTGTTACCTAACAGTAGTATACAAGCACGCCGATTGGCCAGTTGTTTCAGTGGAAGTTGAGGTATCGGGAAATATCCGGTTCTGGTGTATATAAATACTGAGTTCCAAAAGTTTTGCACCTCTGTTTGAAATGGCAATGTTTCGAAAACAGTTAAAGGTTAGAACTTAAATACTTAGAACTGCATTCATTTTAATTCATCGAATTTCATAACACACATCAAATTTTACTCAATAGAATATTCATGTAAACACATAAACCGACACACACACTCTCTGATCAAAGTACAGATTTTGTCAATGACAGGTAAGACCCCCATTGACGGCTATACAGCTAAGGCACCGTGATCATACCACTGTATTCCATGAACCTTTAACCGTTATCAAAAACTTACCATTTTAAAAGGAGATGCAAAACTTTTGTAACTCAGTATATATGTACAAACTCATTATATTATTTCGATTGCAAAGCCCGACACCTGTGTTTTTTAAGAGTCCACCGGGTCATGTCTGGGATCAACTCGCGACCTATTGTATGAGCGGTTAATGCCCTTTCCACTACACCACGCTCTCGTTACTTAAATCGGTTTGACTAACGTTTCTGACAAAGGTAGTCAGTGTATATATGAACATATGGAACGCAAAGCACCAGCAAATGGTTTCCTAATGAGTGCTAATAAATATGTATTAGGTTAATTGATATCATTGTAAAATAAGAGAGATAATTATATTTGAATGTTGATGCTATGTTAGAATGTCTTTCGTTTAATGACAAAACTTAAACAAAGCTAACTTTTACACTGTAAAGGCATTTTAACGGCTAAGAATTAATATGCTGCCATGGTCTTCAGTCAAAACTTGGATATCAATAGGTGTATAATAATGACTGAATGGTGTTTATAGGTATATCCATACCCAATAGCTTGACCACTGCAAACGTCGTTCAGCTTTGATTTTAGAGAAGGGTAGATTTGGCCTCAGTAAGATACCGTGTCACCATTTATACACATATGTTGAATGTTTCTTATTACAATACAAAGCCTCATTTGGTGACATCTGTATAATAATGTCCCTTAACCATACTTAACCCAATGTCTCAGTTTATCGAAAATTTCTCATCATAATTATTGAAAACATGTTTGGGAAAACTGTGTTAAGACTGTGTGACTTAATTTAAATAACGTATGTTTTACAATTCAGCTAATCACGACTACGGGACACAACTCTTCTCGTCTTGTCTACCTATGGTGGTCTCAGAAAAAAAACAAATGTTAGAATATAATTATATAGTATGCCTAACTGTATTGGAAAAGAAAAAAACTCACTACAAATCTGAGTAGAACCAACATCCGTCCGCAATAACACGCAATCCTTTTCACAGAACGCTTGTAAACTACAACCACAATGTTGAGAGGTAATTTGTCGTTAGGCGACAGCGCCTTAGACCACTCTGCCGCGGAGGACCCTTTGTACATAGGAACTCTTTCCCGTCGCCTTGTCTACTCCAATGATATACACCGGCAAACATATTACTAAACGACCAATCTGCCACGGAGAACCCTTTGTTTGGAGGAATTTCTTTCCGTCGTCTTGTCTACTTCCATGATATACAATTGCAAACATATGACTTAATGACCACTCTCCCACGGAGGACCCTTTGTCTGGAGGAACTCTCTTTCCGTCGTCTTGTCTACTTCCATGATATACAATTGCAAACATATGACTTAATGACCACTCTCCCACGGAGGACCCTTTGTCTGGAGGAACTCTCTTTCCGTCGTCTTGTCTACTTCCATGATATACAATTGCAAACATATGACTTAATGACCACTCTCCCACGGAGGACCCTTTGTCTGGAGGAACTCTCTTTCCGTCGTCTTGTCTACTTCCATGATATACAATTGCAAACATATGACTTAATGACCACTCTCCCACGGAGGACCCTTTGTCTGGAGGAACTCTCTTTCCGTCGTCTTGTCTACTTCCATGATATACAATTGCAAACATATGACTTAATGACCACTCTCCCACGGAGGACCCTTTGTCTGGAGGAACTCTCTTTCCGTCGTCTTGTCTACTTCCATGATATACAATTGCAAACATATTACTTGATGACCACTCTCCCACGTAGGACCCTTTGTCTGGAGGAACTCTCTTTCCGTCGTCTTGTCTACTTCCATGATATACAATTGCAAACATATGACTAAATGACCACTCTCCCACGGAGGACCCTTTGTCTGGAGGAACTCTCTTTCCGTCGTCTTGTCTACTTCCATGATATACAATTGCAAACATATGACTTAATGACCACTCTCCCACGGAGGACCCTTTGTCTGGAGGAACTCTCTTTCCGTCGTCTTGTCTACTTCCATGATATACAATTGCAAACATATGACTTAATGACCACTCTCCCACGGAGGACCCTTTGTCTGGAGGAACTCTCTTTCCGTCGTCTTGTCTACTTCCATGATATACAATTGCAAACATATGACTTAATGACCACTCTCCCACGGAGGACCCTTTGTCTGGAGGAACTCTCTTTCCGTCGTCTTGTCTACTTCCATGATATACAATTGCAAACATATGACTTAATGACCACTCTCCCACGGAGGACCCTTTGTCTGGAGGAACTCTCTTTCCGTCGTCTTGTCTACTTCCATGATATACAATTGCAAACATATTACTTGATGACCACTCTCCCACGTAGGACCCTTTGTCTGGAGGAACTCTCTTTCCGTCGTCTTGTCTACTTCCGTGGTATACCCCGGCAAACATATTACTTGATGACCACTCTCCCACGTAGGACCTGTGTCTGGAGGAACTTTCTTCCCGTCGTTTTGTCTACTTCCATGATATACACCAGCAAACATATAACTTAATTTAAACTTAGCTATTTTGCTTCGATTGAAAATACTACTAATGCTCCAGGTCCTCTTATGTAGAACCAGTACTAAACATATATGGATGAAGTGTCTTGTCATGGACACACTGCATAGCCTTAAAGGAAGATCGAACCAACGACTTTCCAATCCTGTGTTTGATGCTCAACATCTTTACCTTGCATTTTATTGTATTCTGTTTCACCGTGTGTAGTTTTAAGTTGTGAAGTATCACCGATATATTTACGAGTCGTTGTCATATTTCCTCAAGAATCTTAAGACAGCTAATTTTGCACTGTACTACATTGAAGGTCTTACTTAAGAGTTACCTCTCCTACATGAAGGTAGCAAGATTATTAGCCCGATAAACTAGAGCTATGAAAATTGGTTTGGTATATTTTTTTAAATGCTTTAAATACTTATGCATTTTCTACATATGATAAGGATGGAACGTTGCTATGGGTTGTGCCAAGTTTGGCTGACACTGGGTGCTGTTTGATGAAGATATAACAGTTTGAAGATGCTTAGTGATACACTGCCAGAATTGAACAGAATTGTCAAAAATGAAAGGTGTCCTCAAACCATGTATATTGTTAAAAAGCAACCATATTAATTATGTATATTTGGAGCAACAGATGGCGATCTATGGATACAAGATGATTTTAGAATCATCAGTAATGTGGTCAGTGTTCCAGAAGTGCATGTCTCTATATTTAGAACAGTACAAAATTAATTGTTGTTTGAGACGTATAGAAAGAAACTCTCTCATGGAGTACTCAATCTATGACCAACGGTACATAATGCGTCCTATTTCCATAAATGGTCATCTGACCATCCCACTTCATTGTTTTAATTGTGTAGCGTTATGATGATAACGACTTTCTTATTAAGTATATGCATCATGGTGTCTTATCGAATTTAGGAACCCAGCAAAAGACAGAAACCAATATTATGTAATGTATATATGTATGCAAGTAAAATGAAATTAACGTATTTAATGTCAGTGATTGTCTGATTAACAAGCAGAGTGTCATCTTTCGAAAAACGCTTCTTTGGCATAATTGTTGAAATTATTGATAGTAGAAAAGTCTAAAAACATGGAAAGTTTGTACTTCAACCGGTCTGTTATGGTTAAAGTGTTTTCTTTTTTAGGTATGTCATGTAACATCACTAAGTGACATATCCAATATAAATATGTTTGTCATTTAACATCACTAAGTGACATATCCAATATAAATATGTATGTCATGTAACATCACTAAGTGACATATCCAATATAAATATGTATGTCATTTAACATCACTTAGTGACATATCCAATATAAATATGTATGTCAGTTTGAGTCACGCAGAAATCAACACATCAGTACAACCTACATTTATTAATCAAAAAGCTATAACATGTATAAATCCTTGAAAAAGCAGTCTGAGTCTAATCATAAGTGGCACCACTGGGTGACCACAACATGTATAAAAAGGTAGTTTGCGATTCCATTGGTACATTGCATGAAAGATGATGAGCACATTGTTAAAAAATAGAGGTAAAGGTGTGTAACAAAATGTGTGGATTTGTGTGTTTATAACACCTATAATACTTTTACAAACTTAAAATTAGTTGACATATGTACATTTCTTAAATCAACTTTAGTGCTTCAAATAGGTTTGAAATTGAAAATCATTAATGTATTATGTTGAAGAAAAAACAATAATGAATGGTTGTAAAACGGTAACAATTCCTACATGAAATTATTTACGTGTGCTTACATCACTCATTATGTTGACATCAGCATCTTTATTTAGTCACTCATTCCGATGATTATGACAACATCAGTAAGTGACTAACTAGCTTAAAAAGCCAGTTACTGCCTCGTCCTGCCATCAACTTATAAGTTACTTATGCTGACATCACAGATACTCAACTGGAAAGGTCAACATATTATTCAGTATACAAGGGCGTAGGAGCGTTTCAATTATTAGGGGGATGGGGGAGTCAACCTGAGGAGATAGTGTATGAGGATGTATCTCCTCCCGCTATTGGATGAGTGGGTTGTTTGAACATTTTGATATTTTAAATACCAAATGCTGCATTATAAGAAGATTTTATGATAACATGGTTGTTTTACTCCTGGGACCAATATTTTTTGACTTTTAAGAAAGAAAAAAATAGAATGTTTAAATAATCCAAACTTCCCATGGGTTTTAAACCCAGTACTTCATGAGGTCTCACTTCGCGCTATGGGGGTATTCCATATGAATTTTTGTTTTTCTTAGTGCTAGATCGTGCATTTTAGTTCATTGAAATAACCCAGCTGGAACGACATTCGTTGTTCTCCGGGTACGGGGACATCTTCCCGAAATTTTTGATATATTAATAAACAATTACTGCATTCTAGTAAGTTCTAGATGGGAAATGGTTGTTAATTTCACCAGGGTGGGAGGTTGTCAATTACAGCAGTTTGATCTTGGAAGGGTTGTCCCCTGCTGGTTGGGGTACCTGGAAATCTTTGTGATGTTCTTTACCTAATGCTGTATTTTTACAAGATTTAGAGAGAAAAAATTTGTTACTTACTCCCCAATATTTTGTGACTTTTAAACCTCTTTATTAAACTATCATATAAATTGAGCTTCCACTGGGTTTTAAACCCAGTACGCCATGCACTGTGAGCACTGTGAGAGTGTGATGTTCTCTGTTGGTTGGAGTAGGTCCTTGGAAAAACTTTATATTCTACAAACTCAATGTTTTATTCTAGTTAGTTTTAGTGGGGTATGGTTGTTTTAAACTTCAATATTTTATCAACTA
This sequence comes from Panopea generosa, assembly GCA_029582155.1. Classification (NCBI taxonomy): domain Eukaryota; kingdom Metazoa; phylum Mollusca; class Bivalvia; order Adapedonta; family Hiatellidae; genus Panopea; species Panopea generosa. The sequence continues at coordinate 52,979,827 of CM055896.1, forward strand.
TCAGATGTATTAAGAACCGGCTAGGAATGAGGGAAGCATTATTTATATAATTAACCTAGTGACCCTGATGTCGACATCTGTCACGAAGAAGTTGATGGCAGGACAGGGCACTAACTGGCTTCTACATCTAGTTAATCACGTATTGGTGTTACCATAGCTATATGAATAATTGACTTATTCAAGAAGTTTATGCCGCCATAATGAGATAGATGTCGATATCATACGTCCCTGATGTCGATTTCATGATTTTGCTATCTGACTATCAAGCTGGCAGAGCTATGACACCATACAAGCCATATCAATTGCTTCATTTCTAGAAATACAGTTTCATAATATTATTTAAATGTAACAACTGTAAGGCAAAATACATTTTTTTCAAATTGTGGGCAATAAAATAAATTTTGAGCTAAACAAATAAAAAATGAATATTAGCATTATTGGCAAAAAGGAACACTTTTGGATTTCTGTAGTTGTAATTTGACTTGTAATATTATGGTAGTAAATAAAAATTCACACAAAAAATCAACATCAACTTAACATCAAAGGTCACTCACTGTATGTCAATGCAAGGTACAGCATTAGGCTAACCACCAATCAAATATGACAGGTCGTGTTGGAGAAAGATATGGGCGTGTTTAATATGGACTAAGTAATAAGGAAATTGACCAATAGCCAGGTAGTAATGAATAGCAATAGCGTTTATGAGGTGCAGAAAATATCGATTTGATTTTAATGACTAATATTCGGTGGGTCGTTACTAAAAAAATGAAGCGTTTTTCATACATTTTAAAGAAGGAAAGTCGTTGCTTTAAATGTCAATGCGTGAATTAATACCTCAGGCTAAACTATTACATAAACACATCGTTTTTTTATATACACATGTAAAACACCACGTACGCCATATGTATTTTACATAACATTTAAATAAGTTTGTCATATCCAGTTTTCTAGTTATAAAACGACAAGGATCTGGGAAGTGCAATCGTCATTCTCCGTATAAATAAATAGCTAACTGTATCAAATAGTAGTTTTTAAATGAGCTGGGCTCGATCTACGACTTCAGTGGTGCAAGACAAGTGGTGTTTAGATGAGAGCGTCATAGAACGACTCACTTTGATGAGAAAGCTATCAATTTAAGAATATTAAACGCTTTTATAGTAAATCCCCTTGTAAAAATTAAATAATAAGGAATGAACGTTTAAATGTGCACTCCAGTACTCACTGTTTTATGTGATTAATGCCAAATTTACATAATAGTCATATAACCTTATATTTATATCTTGGATAGGTTCATTGACATGCCAAATTAGATTATTAGTGTTGGAGAACTTTAATTGTCTAATAGCGTATATTTGATGTTGTATGCGATATCGCAGTTTTGATTTGAGCTGAATTAAACTGATACAGTAATTATATAAGCATAATATCTTGGACATATTCTTCAAATTGCCCGTGAATTGCCAGAAACTCTTTATTTGAAGGTGTATCGAACAGTCAGTTACTTTCCTAAAAAACTACATAACCAAAATATGACAGACAAAAATATGACAGACGAGTTCTGAAACTGAGCCAATTACATAATTGAATAAATATTGCTGGTAGCGCGTTATTTGATGTTTCGTGCACTCTTATTCACGCTGCTCGAATCGATGCATATTCAACTCACAAAGTAATATAACCATAATTTCTCAAACAATTCGTTTAACTGGCAAAATAGTATATTCACTGTAGGATGCATCAAGTTTGAATAATCATAAACTACGTTTTTTTACGTTATATACCCTCTAGTTCTCGAAGAATTAATTTGATCTTTATATAACTTTAACCATGATATCTTGGACAAGTTCTTAAAATGACCAAATAGGATAATAAAAAAGTATCAGAGGTATAGTCCTTGATTGGCAAATAAATGTCTTAATTGATGCTATATGCACTCTTTATTTTATGCTTTTTGATGAATTATGGATATTTCTCAGTGGATTATTTATGGTCATCCAGTTTCATAAAGTGAAATTGAAAGAAAAATGATTTATTTTTTTTTGGGGGGGGGGGGGGGGGGTGGGGGGTTTGCCATTGCATTATTATATTATCTATATATTAATTTTAAAAATAATATCTAAAATAAATTGGCGAACGATGGTCAAAATAAATATAAGAACACGTAAATGCATAAAATAAAAAGAAAATTTGTTTGTTTTGGTGTAAGATCAAATAATATTTCATCTCGTGATCAACAAAATATTCTCACTCGTGGCAAGCCTCTTGTGAGAATATTACTTTTGCTGATCACTTGATGAAGTATGAGTCTATCTTACACCAAAACAAATAAATATCCTCTATAATATACTCGTTTTCTTTTTGTCTTCACCAATATTTGTTTAACAATATTATCTTGGACAAGTTTTTGAACTGGTTAAATTGGTAAGAGTGATGACCTTGAAGCATTAAACATTTTGTTTAAACATGTTTTGCATTCAAACAGTTTTAGATATACCTTCATAAAACATGCGCAGTAGTAATAAATAGAATATGTCAAGTTTGAATGTATTGCCCAATGGATGTATAATGAAAAAGACAATTCTTTGACATTGTTTCATCTGCTAAATGTTAGTGATCGACCTGATGCCTCTCATAAAACAACACTTAGCACTGGTTCTACCCAGGAAGTGGACCCGTGGAGCGGTTCATTTAAGCTCTATTTTAGGAATTTTAATAGGACCGTTAATATCCAAAGAGATAAACTATTGGATAACATATGTTTTTCCTGAAGAACTAGTCGGCAATTTATTTTATATTTGAATTATCTCTTTCAATATGTGTTTTAAATTTGTTAAAAAAGGGGCTACGGTCAATTGGTGAAGGTGAGTTTTACTATGTGAAAAAAAAATAACATGTATATTGATATAAATAGCATTTTTGAGTCGTAACATATGAGAGTACTGAAATTTACTATGCTTATATTCGTTTGAGAATGTATAATACTTGGCATTAATAGTTTTAAGATAACTTTGGCAGAAAATTTGATAGAATAGTCCATAATGAACGGGGATTTATTTCCACATTCAGCTACGGTATATTAAACTGGGTGGCAGCATATATAAAACAAACACAAAGATAACTACCTGAATTATGTCTGACAAAAATTAACAGCATACCTCCTACTTCCAAAAGATTAGGTGATAACTGAACGATCCATCAATGAATATTATGTCGAGCTGCAGTAATGAGATGTTCAAGGTGGCATCTTTTTACCTCTCTCAGTTCTAATACACCCAAGATATATAAAAACGCAACTTTATTATTCCTTGAGATGTTACTAAATGAATTTGTACCTCCTGCATTGGTATCGTCATTTTTTTAATTTCCAAGTTAGTTAACTGTTTTTAAAAGTCTTCATGATTTGTGTTATTATAACTTTAAGTGTATTTTTATCTTTTCTTTTCAATTTTTATCACACTGTCTAATTGATACTATGATGATCTTGTTCTATTTTATATTTTCAAATAAAATAGCAATCTCAATGGTTCCACCACATGCTTACATTCGGTTTGTCGGGATTACGAGGTAATAGTATTTCGTAGAATAGTATAGAAAAGTATATATATTAATTCAACTGCACATATGAGAGCTGAGAAACACACGACATGCTTTACCGCTTCAATTTTGAAAAATCAACACTCTTTAACAGTAACATATCGCGTTTGAAAAACTATACATTTCTGCGGTATCTGTGCATACGTGTTAATTAATCATACTTGTTAGTGACCACCACTTACCTTGGAGCAGTTTTCATGTACGCCGTCTCAGCAAGTATGTGCTACAAAAAGTGTTGATTGACTTGAATATTGTGGTGAGAATAGACACCACAAATTTGTACAAATCGGCTTTACCTTTTGCAGTACGGATCAAGTGAGTGAAAAAGTTATTGGACTCTATTTCAAAGTGCCTTACAATTGGTTTACAAGAAATGCTCGACATTGCGTCAAATGCCTAGACGACTCCAGGATTTTTTGTCAGATGTAGGTTACCCATTTCTAGAATAGTTCAAGATAGTAAGTTTAAAAGAATCGTTTGAAATTATTGTCTCTTAGCAATATGTCATTAAATTATTTGGGAGTCTGAACCCTCTTGTCTATGTTTTTGATCCGCTTGTGAAATGTTTGAGAAAAGTATATTAACGTGCCGAAACAACTTGACACAGGTCTGATTAAATGTATCGGCGGCAGATATATAGAGACATGAAGTTATTTTTTCTGCTTGTTTTTGTGACCTTCTGTGAGACAGTTTCTGCCCGGAGAACTGGACCGTGTCAACTATGTGGGGCACCGTCCAACATCCAATCTGTTCAAATACCAAAAGGAATAACGCTATCGGAGTTTGATACGAACGTAAGTACCCTTAAGTCAAATCTTGTAGTGTTAGTCTTGTAGTTGCGCATATAGTTTTTTTACCATTTATAAGATAACGATTTACATGTGAGCATTTTTCCCGAATTGCCATTTGTCCCTTTGATTCTGAATATAACATGCTTTATTTATAACCATATAAATACGGTGCAGTAAAGTGTAGGTCCTAGTTACACTGTTCAAAGATTTCAATTAACATCCCTCATATTAATATAGAAGTATGAATATAGTTGTGGATTTATTTGATATTTGGATATCCTTTAATCCGAAGGAAATATCGTTTTCCTGGCCTATTTCGTCAGGTCATATCTTTAATTATGATACGAGATTCACAAAAATGGTAAAAAAAAGTATTTCAGAGAAACTGCGGGGAAATTACCGAGGTTCCTTAATAAGTCTTCAAAAAAAACACTCGTACTTTTATGTAGTCGCAAATATAGTACAATTAAAACAGCATCAACAAAAAATCAGCAAAAATCATTTATCTTCTTTAAGTAACAATCACCATCGCCGAATTTAACTCAAAGCAGTATAAAGCTTTCTATGCAGGTTAGGAAATATTTCAGCTAAAGAGAAACGACACGATGGTGATAAGGCAATGGCACGTGTACGTCATTGTGCTGTCGTAGCATTGCTCCATCACCATCGTGCCATCGTGTCTTCGTCATCGTGCCATAGCTCCATCGCGTCATCGCGACATCACTATCGTGTTATCGTTGCTTACTGTCGTTCCATCACCATCGTGTCACCGTGTTATCGAGGCATCGCGTATCACTGTTGACAAAGCGATAGCACGATGGCCCTAACGGAACACCGTAATTGGTAAACCCAAAATACTCTTTGTAATATCGATGGCTTCATGACGTCAAAATATGCATATGGGGTCATAAGTAATCGTTAATCTCGACAAGACTGATTTAAAGAAGTACAAGAGATGGGTACACACGTTCATGGGCGAAGGACTAGGTTAACAAACCCCCAATGCATTTCTTTGAATGATTTATTTTTCAGCAAAATTTGGTGTATTTTTATTAAATATAGTTTATTACTTTAAAATATGTAGATCTATATTTTATTGTTTATTTTTTATGTATTTTTTTCTGTCATAGAATGTCTCCAAAGACAGTAAAAATAAGGCAAATGCTCATTTCCACTAGTTTTGTCCTATATTGGCATTTTTATATATATCGTTGTTGATGAAGACAGTCTTGCCAACAAAACTATTTATTTATTATTTTTAGTACACTCCAAGTAATATGTGTAAATAGTATATTGTAGCAAGTGTGCATCTACAGTTAAAAACATGCTTTATTTACCGAAAGTGGCTTTAATTTAGGAATATTGAATATGTTTGCTGTACAATTCGATGACATTGTATAAAGCGAAAAAAGTTAAAAGCAAAATTTACATTTTTTAAAAGAACAAATTTTGTTAAGTTAAAGATTGCCATTTTTGGGGGTTCGTGAACTATCTTCATACAGTAGACGAAACGTGACATGTTCCGCCATTTTGTATACTGGTGACACGCCTGAAGAGTCCATATCAACACTTAATAATAGAGTTAATTCACAAATGTAAACAACTATATGGCCATTATGAATTAATTGTTAGATTATCATCCAATTTTTTTTTAAAACGGGGAGGGCGGGTGGATTTTTTTTTTATTTTCATTTTTATAATTTTTGATGTTTTTTATTTATTTGTTTATTTATTTATTTATTTTTATTTTTATTTCATGAAAATATAAACGGTCGGGTGACATGAAAATTAGGGGGCGGGCGGGGATGATAATCTAGCAATTTATTTATTATGGCCTATTGGGATATCAATATCATATATATTTTTTTATTAAACTTAAGCATTACAGCTCATCGTCATACATATATAAATCAATACATACTAAAAATATCAGCTTAATGATACAATATTCATATACCACCTTATTTCAACATATGTACTGGTTTTGCATATATGTATGAGGATGAGCTGTAATGCTTAAGTTTAATAAAATATTTGTTCTGATCAACTATAATTATCAAAGTATTCCGTTTGGATTTTTTTTTTAAAGTATTATAGTCATTTGAAACAATGAAATCAAGTTTGTTTTTAAGGTATGTGTTGTATATAAATTTTATATATCATTAATTATACCGACAATTTTCTGAAATATCTCAAATAAAAAGTATTAGAATATGTTTGAATATTGATGAGATTGATTTTGTCAGTTTGCTTTCAATATAAAACAAGCAGTTGGTCAGTAAAGAAAACGTATTGATTCCACGTATTTCAATGTGTTAAAGGTGGCCACAAATATTTGAAATAGGGTTTACAGCCATTTACAAAACGTATGCCCCTTTCCAAAATTAATATGTTTGGATGCAAATTGTGATATTTTAATTTTTGATTTGGTAGAATGTAGATAAATAAGTTAAGGAGCTGCGGTGAGTTTCTTGAATGCCAAATACGAACCGTTATTTTTCAATATTTTTTAAATATATTGCAATGAACTTGGAAAGCGTACAACGTGCAAATATGTGGCCTACACCAGCATGTCAACAGCTGGATAAAATGTACATAAAACTGACATCAATAATAACCTAGTAGAATGAAACTTAAAAAATTAAAAGTAATACGATTCGAATTCATTTATTCTAGCTTAGTTTCACAATGTGAAAGGATAAGTACAATGAACATACAGTATAACACAATATATAATTAGAATATCAATGGCAAAGCATACACAAGCGTACATTCCGTTCATAAAAATAATACTAGCATACTAACTAGGTGTCACATTCAATAAATAAATTATCAACTATTGTTGATTCTGAACATTCTTAATAACTGTTACTTTGCCATATCAAATATACCGCTTTATAATGCCCTATATAAACGTTAATTAATAATGGGTATCATGATGTTATTTTTAGACTTAATAAATACTGAAACATATTTAACGTTATTCTAATTGATTAATTGATAGAATATTGAGCGTCATTTTTATGCCATCAAGGGCGAACAGACGATCAGTTAACCGAACCGCTGTTTCCTGGGATCCGCAAGTAACAGTTAATTCTCCTACTTGAATCAGAGGTGAGAGACGAATGATAATGAAACACAATGTCATATATCAATTATCACGGATACTTTTGCTGGGCGTGGATTCGAACTCACGGCCCCTGTATTGATAGTCAGACGCTTTACCGACTGATCTAATTTGGCCAGGCAACTTTATTCTAATTAATAAAAAAATAACTTAAAAAAGCAATAGAGCATCTAAGAAACAATGAAATTCGGAATTAACTAGTGACGCGCATCCCGAAACTATTGGTACATCGCACAGCAACTATGCGCGCTGGAACTATCACCAGATATTCTGTATATGTTATTGTTAAAAGCATTAATCTTGCAGTGAGCCCAACGTTAAGAGCCCCATGCGCACTACCTCTAATGTGTGCCCAAACAGCCCATAACTAACTGTCGATTCACGATGAAACACTTCATTAAATTATAATAAATTACTTCAGGGTAATAAACAAATACTTATTACACATGGTTCTTACATTTAAATACGATTATTAATTCCTTCAAACTATGATTTCCAATAAACATACAGCGATACTGACTTCTGAACGTTGCAAAGCTGGCTAGCAGTTATGGCAACAATTCCAGTCATGCTCTACTGTTTACATCCAAAATGGCGGACCAAAGCATGCTCCAACTTTTTTTTCTAGTTGTGTAACTGGATCAACAATGACGTTGTTGAAAAATAAACTATTTAATAAAGTGATAATACAACTGCAACTTGACATGAAATGTAAAGCAAAAATCATTAAAAATAGAATAAATGAATTCTTTGAATTAAATGTCCGATGATTTATGAACTATCAAAATACGGGACAATACAATATCAACTGCGTGCTAGTAAAGTCATTAATTAGCTGCAGATATGAACTGAACATACCAATATCCAGTATAAATACAATTATGAATTGATTGTCAGGTCACTCTTAATTGTTGTTTTTCAGTGGGCCAATGAAGGAAAGGTCGGATTCCAGGCTTACTTTGGCACGACAAATCCAACTGGAGGAGTCTTCACTAATTCGGATACGAGATTCACAAAAACTGGGAATAACCAGTATTTCAGAGAAGTTGCGGGAAGCGCGATGGGGTAAATTATTAGTGTTCAACGAAATAATCGTATTTATATAGTTCCAAATATAGTAGAATGAAAACGTCATCTTAGTCAGATTGTTGCAGTAAAATTTGAGACGTGAAATTTGCCTTTCTTGTGCTATATTCAATATTACTTAAATAAAAGCAAATGTTTTGTTTATACCAGGGGCAATCGTTCATATTTTAGACGAACTTATATTGCACTTTCGTGACAGTTTATAACACAATAAATGGTTATTCAATAGCTACAAAATGCACGGAAGTTTTTCGCGATAGTGCATACAATATGTTATAAAGTCATTGATTGTTTTTGTTATCATTATGCAGGAAAATTTGAAATATGAAATAGGAGGCTAGGCCTATATTGAAACGCATAGCGATTTTTACCAACCTTGTAAATCTATCTTTCTTAGTTGTGTGATGGACATGGGTAATCTAATATCTCTTGAGATTTCAAAATATGCATGTTTTTGTGAGCATTTGAGGACTTCTTTTTTTAAAAAATCTCAGGGTGTTACAGCACCCTTTTTTAAAAATAAAAACAAGCTGGTCAATATGGCAGTTAGTGTGCATTTTAATGTGGGTATACATTCCTGCTATGAATAATACTTTATAAAAATGCGATGTGGAATGTTTTCCCATGTAAATTCTAGACTCTATTTCATATAGAACAAAGAACACAATTCAACTGTGTAGTAGTGAGACCATAAATTGGAATTTTATATACAGCTGTTCAAGAAATTCTACTTAAAAGCTAAAGGCAAAAAAATGAGGTATGCCAAATGGGTACCTCATCCACACACCGATTCCTAAAACGCCACGAAAAATAAGAACAAAATACTCGCTTCCGACGTATAAATTTGCTTACTAGAGCCGAAGAATAGTTGTATCATTTCAAGCTCAAACATCGGATTGATAATAAACAATAGATGAAAAAAGGCCAAAGATGACTAATCGTTGCCGAAAGTTCGAAGAGTGTCACGAAGGTATTCTTCCCGATACTATTCAATATCAGCGGTCTTGTCAATCAAATTCCAGTCCTTAATGGTTGATCAATTACTGGTAACGTTTACCAAGAATATGTCTCAAAAAGGTCAAACATGTACATGTATATGAAAACTAGAGGAGTATCAGCTGGTTTATAAGACACAAGCCTCTTGTACTAAGATACAGCTGCCCACAACATCCAACTTGTCTAGAAGAAAAAATGGTCGTGCAGCACACTCACACACCATAATATTCAGAAAGGAATCCTTGTAATTTTTAAATGTTTCTTCGGCTGAAAAAATGTCTGACCGAAGTTATACCACAAAAAGAGCTCTTAGTTCCGCCATTTTTCAGTGTCTGCGGATTATGCCAGTTACAGACTATACTTGGACTTACCAGTAATGGATTAGTTGTTTTAAAAAGTACGTTTTGATTAATGCAGAGTATTTTAAAGGGTTGCACTAATCAAAAATAAACTGAAAAACAAAACTACCCTTTTATGTGTTACGTAGAGGGTTTTGTTCTCAAACAATTCCCATTGCCCCTTGTGATATCTGTTTAGCTTCCTTTTCAGATAAAAAACGTATTGACAATGATCAGGAAAATATTTATGAGGAAAATCAAATATTGCATTTACAAATGAAAATATTGATCTAACATAATTATTGTATATAACAGTTTTACTCTTAATAAATATCTACAAAATTCAAGAAACATTTGACTATCATACGCCTTTGACAATATTTCATGCATGTTCAGATACAAGGCTGTTTTATTTTTCAGCGAATGCATACGACCAGAATCTGAAATGATCCCAGTTGCAGGTACCAATAAGGCGATGTTTCTGGTCGATGGTAAATTTCTTATTAAAAACTTTTCTTCAAGCAGTCGACATAATACATAGAAACGCCGTGAAAATGAAAAATATCCTTTTATATAACAATGCGAGACATACACATTTGACGGGGTATTATATATATATATATATATATATATATATATATATATATATATATATATATATATATACATGTATATGGAAATGGTATACATGTGTTTATAAATAGGACTTGGTTACCTTGTGTGTACCTTAATAAAGTGCATTCGATAAATACTTCGTTAGTGCAAACATCCGAATTTGACGTCTTATAGCAGATGGTATGGGTTTATTAAAAAGGTACTTAACAGATTACAATTAAAATAAAAATATTTCGTAAACGATTATCATATTATAGATAATTAAATAGTAACAGACATTCAACGAAAGTAAATAAATATTATACGTTGACAAAGCTTTACATATTTTCTTTACAGATTGGATGCAAGTATTTTTTTCGTCTTGTTCAAGTAAATACCTTTGGTATGTCAGATGCTTTGACTGGGTACCAGGTCAGCGGACATGCGCACTGAACAAAACCTGGATGAAGCTGATCGTTCCGACCCTTGATAGAACAGAAACTATTCCATGGGAAGCAGTTGTGAAGGATCTGAAAAGAACAGGGCTAACTTTTGGAGCAGAAACCGACTTTTCCTTTGTGTTAGGATTCGGAATGCCTCCAGCAAATGTAAGTGTATATTCATATGCAATAATGTAATGTATGCAGGTCCCATTTACTAACCCGGGTTCGAAGCCTTATATATGTATTTTTTAAGCGAAGACGTCACGTTGTCGAACAAGCCAATTTGATTCTCATGGATAAACTAATTTGTTGTCTACATATAATATGTTTATGCATTTTTGCGCTATCGACAGTGACTAGTGCAATATATTTAACTTAACCTGAGGCGTGAGTCATATATCATAACATTTTTAGCTCTACTGGCCAAAAGCCAGCAGGTCTTACGTCATGGTAAATTGCCCGTCGTCCGTTTATGTCCGTCCGTCAGTCCGGACGTACGTGTCGGGGATGAGTTGTGGGTTGCATTGCCAGTACAAAATGGCATTGTGTGTTTTTTTGGTACTTGTGGGGTGCAAAATGTGTACCCCACAAGTCGAAATGCGTACAGTATGGTATTGTGGGGTTAATTCAATTTTTACACATTTTTCTTTTACTTTTTTTTCACCTTTTTTCATTCTTTTTAGTGCCATTAGGATTTGATCTCAAGGTTTGTGACATTAGGGTTAGAAAGAAAATAGGTTTGTTTTGTTTTATGAAAAAAAAAGATGTTTTTATAACATGTAAAAACCGCACCCCACAACATCACTTCCACCAGAATGTCCGTCGGTCCGTCAAGACGTTAACATTTTTCTTGTAAACGCGATAGCACCTGCATTAACAGCAGTTATACAACCACACGATCTCGGACGATTTCTTGAACCAGCGTGAGTCGAATACCCCTTCCATAGGGTTTATAAGCATATTTTAAGTAAAAATTAAATAATACCTTAGATAAGTAGCATCTGTTGCCAGTAGAGCGATTCATGTCCTCTTACGCTTCTTGTTAATCAGGCATCACTAGTAATAACAGCAAGTAAATCTACTTATCCGACAAATTGTGTCAATGTGTATGAGGCAAACGATGTCAGCAGTCCGGTAAAATGATGGGTAGAATCCAATCCTGGACATCCTTCGGTACAGCATTCAACCAGTCGGCGTGCTGGGTTCTGATCCCGGACCAACTGTGGTAGAATATTCACACTGTCAGCGTTCTGGGTTCGAGTCCCGGTCCTACTGCGGTAGAACATTCATTCGGTGTGCTGGGTTCGAATCCCGGACCTTCTTCGGTAAAACATTCATCAAGTAAGCGTATTGAGTTGGAGTCTCGGATCTACTATGGTAGAACATTCACTATGTTAGCGCTTGGTTCGAGTCTCAGATCTACTGTAGTAGAACATTAACTCTGTCAGCGTGCTGGGTTCGAGTCCTATACCTAGTGTGGTAGACTATCCACTCTGTCAGCGTGCTGGGTTCGAGTCCTAGATCTAGTGTGGTAGACCAATCACTATGTCAGCGTGCTGGGTTCGTGTCCCAGACCTCCTGTGTTAGAACATTCACTCAGCGTGCTTGGTTCGAGTCCAAGACCTAGTGTGGTAGACTATTCACTCTGTCGGAGTGCTGGGTTCGAGTTCCAGACCTCCTGTGTTAGAACATTCATCCTGTCAGCGTGCTAGATTCGAGTCCCAGACTTACTGTGGTAGAACAATCACCCTGTCAGAGTGCTTGGATTCGAGTCCCAGACCTACTGTGATAAAACATTCATCTTGTGGAGAACCTGACCTACTCTGTTAGAACAGTCCACCTGTCAGCGTGCTGGGTTCGAGTCCCAGACCTACTGCGGTAGAAATACTCCTTGTCAGCGTGCTTGGTTCGAGTCTCAGACCTACTGTAGTAAAACATTCACCCTGTCAGCGTGCCGGGTTCGAGTCCCAGTCAAACTGTATTTAAACATTCACACTGTCAGCGTTCTTGGTTCGAGTCCCAGACCTACTGTGGTACATTCACACTGTTAGCATGCTGGGTTCGAGTCCCATACCTACTGTGTTTAAACATACACCCTGTCAGCGTATTGGGTTCGAATCCCAGACCTACTGTGGTATAGCATTCACCCTGTGTCAGCATGCTGGATTTGAGTCCCACACCTACTGTGTTAGAACATTCACCCTTTTAGCGTTTTTGGTCGAGTCACAGACTACTGCGGTAGAACATTCGCATTGTCAGTATGCTTGGTTCGAGTTTAAGACCTACTGTGGTAAATCATTCACTTGTCAGCGTTTTTGGTCAGTCCCAGACCTACTGTGTAAGAAGATTCACTTTGTCAGCGTGTTGGGTTCGAGTATCAGACCTACTGTGGTAAAACATTCACCCTGTCAGCGTGCTGAGTTCGAGTCCTAGACCTTCTGTGGTAAAACATTCATCCTGTCAGCGTGTTGTGTTCGAGTCCCAGACCTACTGTGTTAGAACATTCGCACTGTGTCAGCGTGCTGGGTTCGAGTCCCGGACCTACTGTGGATACGCCCTTATTATGCATATGTTGATACAATTAAAAAGTATAGGTTTTATCGATACATAAGAATTTAGCATGTGCTGTCTATAATCGGAGGAAATAAAAGTCAGTTATGTTGTCTATCATTTTGTTCATTTTTTTTACAAACTTTTCAGTGCTCCGTGACTACACCAGACCCCGGTAGAAGGTAATGTTAACCAAGATGAACGAAAAAGGGATACTCAAGTAACGTAGTCCTTGAACAAGGAATGGAATTGTGAAATAAAGTTAATAATTATTCTCTGAGTTCTACTTTTATATAAACGTCAACATCTGTATTAACTTAACACTGTTCAATATTGGCAATAGAAACTTGTAATGAAACACATTATATATATATACCATCAAACCTGTTTTAAGCAGTCTGTCATTGGCATTTTAAGACAGGCTGTCGCTTAATATACGTTTTTTATTTTTTTTAATTTTTATGGAAGTGACCGCTTACACAGGTTTGAGTAATCATACATAAATAGTTATAAAGTTATACCTCCTTGAAGTTCATTTTTTTATAAAATTAGCGAAGTCACGCAAGTTTTAAAAAGTATGACTATAATTTCTTTTGGAATACCTTACTTATATACTGATAAAAACTATTGGAAATAAAATAATTATTACACTGACTATTACATATTACCGTGATAACGCGAAATAGCATGTTTTGCTTTCTTTTTCAAGAAGGAATAATATTCATGTTCCTTATTCCAAACGCTGATAAAGACTGATGGAAATAAAATAAATATTTACTGTTTATTACATATTACCATGCGTACGCGCAATAGCATGCTTTTCAATTATTTCAGAGTTATTTAAGTATTCTCGAAAGAATATTCTTCATGTTTCTTATTCTTAACTTGCTTTATGTACGAGATATTGAAGCTTGTATTTCCGTGAATATCTAAAAAAAAAAAAAGTTACCGTTTGTACCACGGCATATGTTGATTATTCGACTTTTTGATTAAAAAAGAAAGATTAATGTCTGACCTCAGTTAGACTTTGAGTTACAATTTGTACAAATGTTATAAACGTTATCTCATTTAGCAACGCGTTAATGTTAATCATTTCTTACTAAATAATCTAAATTTGTATCTATAGTGTTTGTTATACAAGTATGTTGTTTTATATGCTGTACAGTAATTGGACTCTCTATTGACATCAATCTCAATGTCTCGCAACATTCATCTCAATATCTGGCAACATTCATCTCAATACCTGGCAACATTATCTCTATATCTGGCAACATTCCTCTCAACATCTGGCAACATTCATCACAATATTTGCCAACATCCATTTCATTATCTGCAACATTCATCTCAATATCTGACAACATTCATCTCAATTTCTGGCAGTATTCATATCAATATTTAGCAACATTCATTTCAATATCTGGCAACATTCATTTCAATATCTGGCAACATTAATCTCAACGTCTGGCAACATTAATCTCAATATCACGCAACATTATTCTTAATATATGGTAACATTAATTTCAATATCTGGCAACATTTTTCTCAATATCTGACAACATTCATCTCAATATCTGGCAACAATTATCTCAATATCTTGCAACATTTCTCTCAATAGCTGGCAACATTCATCTCAATATCTGGTTACATTCATCTGACTATCGTGCAACATTCATCTCAATACCTGTGAAACAATTTTCTCAATATCTTGCATCATTACTCTCAATAGCTGGCAACATTCATCTCAATATCTGATTACATTCATCTGACTATCGTGCAACACTCATCTCAACATCTGGCAATATTCATCTCAATACCTTGCAACATTCATTTCAATATCTGGCAACATTCATCTCAATACCTGGCAACATCCATCTCAATAGCTGGCAACATTCATCTCAATATCTGGTTACATTCATCTGACTATCGTGCAACATTCATCTTAATACCTGGCAACATTCATCTCAACATCAGGCAACTTTCATCTCAATATTACGCAACTTTCATTTCAATATCTGGCATCATTAATCTCAATATCTGGTAACATATTCTTCAATATCTGGTAGCATTCATCTCAATAATTGGCAAAATTCATCTTAATATCTGATAACATTCATCTCAATATCTCGTAACATTCGTCGTATTAGCTGGAATTATTTTTCTCAATACCTGGCAACATTCATCTCAATATCTGGCAAAATTTATCTCAACATCTGGCAACTTTCATCTCAATTTGAAGCAACATTTATCCCACTATCTGGCATCATTAATCTCAATATCAGGTAACATTCTCCTCAATATATAGTAACATTCATCTCAATATCTGGCAATATTCATCTTAATATCTGGCATCATTTATCTCAATGTATGGCAACATTCATCTCAATATATGACGTCATTCTTTCTAATATTTGGTAATATTCATCTCAATATCTGTCAATTTCTTCTCAATACCTTACATCATTCCTATTAATACCTGGCAACATTCCTTTCAATATCTGGCAACATTTTTCATAATATCTGGCAACAATTTTATCAATATTTGGCAACATTTATTACAATATCTGGCAACATTCATCTCAATATCTGGCAGCATTCATCTCAATATCTAGCAACATTTATCTCAATACCTGGCAACATTCATTTCAATATTTAGCAACATTTATCTCAATATCTGGCAACATTCTTCTTAATATCTGGTAACATTAATCTCAATATCTGGCAACATTCATCTCAATATCTGGTAACATTCTCTTCAATATCTGGTAGCATTCATCTCAATATCGGGCAAAATTTATCTCAATATCTGATAAAATTCATCTCAATATCTCGTTACATTCGTCGTATTAGCTGGAATTATTTTTCTCAATACATGGCAACATTCATCTCAATATCTGGCAACATTAATGTCAACATCTGACAACTTTTATCTCAATTTTAAGCAACATTTATCCCACTATCTGGCATCATTAATCTCAATATCTGGTAACATTCTCCTCAATATCTGGTAGCATTCATCTTAATAGCTGTCAACATTCATCTCAATATCTGGCAACATTTCTCTCAGTAGCTGGCAACATTCCTTTCATTATCTGGTTACATTAATATGACTATCGTGCACCATTCATCTCAATAGCTGTCAACATTCATCTTAATATCTGGCATCATTTATCTCAATGTATGGCAACATTCATCTCAATATATGGCAACATTCTTTCTAATATTTGGTAATATTCATCTCAATATCTGGCAACATTCTTCTCAATATTTGGCAACATTCCTCTCAATACTTTACATCATTCCTAGTAATACCTCGCAACTTTCCTTTCAATATCTGGCAACATTTTTCACAATATCTGGCAACTTTTTTATCAATATCTCGCAACATTTTTAACAATATTTGGCAACATTTATTACAATATCTGGCAACATTCATCTCAATATCTGGCAGCTTTCATCTCAATAACTAGCAACATTTATCTCAATAACTGGCAACAATTCTCTAAATATCTGGCAACATTTCTCTCAATATCTGGCATCATTAATCTCGATATCTGGTAACACTATCCTCCATATCTGGTAGCATTCATCTCAATATCTGGCAAAATTCATCCCAATAACTGATAACATTCATTTCAATATCTGGTAGCATTCGTCGTATTTGCTGGAATTATTTTTCTCAATACCTGGCAACACTCATCTTAATATCTGGCAACATTTATCTCAACATCTAGCAACCTCATCTCAATTTTAAGCAACATTTATCCCACTATCTGGCATCATTAATTTCAATATCTGGTAACATTCTCCTCAATATCTGGTAGCATTCATCTAAATAGCTGTCAACATTAATCTTTATATCTAGTAACATTCATCTCAATAGCTGGCAACATTCCTTTCATTATCTGGTTACATTAATATGACTATCGTGCACCATTCATTTCAATAGATGGCAACATTCATCTTAATATCTGGCATCATTTATCTCAATGTATGGCAAAATTCATCTCAGTATATGGCAACATTCTTTCTAATATCTGGTAATATTCATCTTAATATCTGGCAACATTTTTCTCAATATCTGGCAACATTCATCTCAATGTATGGCAACATTCCTCTCAATACCTTACATCATTCCTCTAAATACCTAGCAACATTCCTTTCAATATCTGGCAACATTTCTCACAATATCTGGCAACATTTTTATCAATATCTGGCAAAATGTATTACAATATCTGGCAACATTCATCTCAATATCTGGCAGCATTTATTGAAATATAGAAAAGAATACCATCTCTTCAAGTACTATTGGGTGGAAACTTAATTATATTATGGACCATTTTGAATTAGCTTCATTTAGCGTATGTTTATACTTCTGCCAGTCACTTCTAAGAAACACAACTCTTCTCGTATTGTCAACTTATCATAGTAACAAGCAATAGTTACATATCTTTTTACATGTTTGTAATATAAAAGTTTAATAAATAGAAACATGACAAAGAGCACTTATTGACAATATATGCCATATTCAATATTGGTTAAGAATAACTTTAGAATAAATTTGAGAACAACCATTCTTCCGCAAGTATCTGGCAACATTTGTCACATAACATTTCTAAACTGATTTATGTTCGAGCAATAAGTTTTTCTATTTGCTTGATTTTTTGTAAATATGGTACGAATGCTTCAATACTGGCATCTGTCTTCGTGTATTTATTCTTAAATATAAAGTATTTAGTAAGTAATATTATACAGTTCAGTAAATCAAATGACGAATAGTTATATAACCCGAACAATATATTTTGATAACAGCTGTGAAAAGGTTTATTATTTGCAATACAAAAGTTATCGACCTGAGTCCAAAATGACATTTCCAAAATAAATGTTCTAAAGTTTTTGGATATCTCTCACAAAATTCACATAGACTTGAATAAATTATTTTACATTAAGATGAAAACTTGTAAGTAGGTAAAATTCTCATAATGTTTTTGTATTAAAATGCTCTTAGTTTTGTGTCTATGCTACTTTTAAAAGGTAGACAGTCAATGGTTTTCAAGTCAAGGTTGTTAAATATCTCTTCCCATTTTAGACGAAGTTACCATTATTAATTAACTGAATTTGCATATTGTATAACATTCTATTTGGAGAGTTACATTTCCTCACTTGATGTAATAAAGATGTTTATTCAGTTTATACTATATTATCTGCTTAATAGTTTGTTTCCATCTTTTTGAATGCTTTGGGTTATAGAAAAATAATTGAGAAATTCTGAATTACTATTATTGTAAAATTGTTTTAATCGTTCAAGAGTATAAAACGTCTTGTATCAAGAATCATATTATATCATTTATTGTTTTAATTCCTAGTAATGACCATGATTTGTAAAATAACAAACAGCCTTTACTTTTAATGAAAGAATTATTCCATTTAAATTGTTTTACTAAATTAGCATCTTCAATATTAGTGTTAAAATTATTTTTTGACCATGATTCTATTATTCGTTATGCAAAAATTAATCAAAGGTTTACTGACATGTTATAAAAATATAGATTTGGCAGTACCTGAGGCTAGGAAGGAAGTCTCGAGTAGGAAAACTTTACGTTGCTAACATTGACACTTGTATTGATTTTTTTTAATATCAATACCGGAAAACCACAAATAATTTGACGACCATTTAATTTTAAATAAAAAATTAAGATAACTTTCCTTTAAAACATTTCCTTGTGTAGTTGTAGCATTAGTATTATTCATGAGTTTTACCTTTAAAAACATTATATTTGGAGTAAACACTTGTCGTACATGGATATGCTCCCTCGTTTCAAATACTACGTTTCCACTGACACATTATTTGTCGATTTCGGTAATTTCATAGATTGAATGATTATCATGACGGTTTTGGAGAAGAAACTTTTAACCTACGTGTAAATTAAATCGTTTTGCCTACATTTACACATGTATTCAATTTAAATATACTAACTAAATTAGCCTTAAGAGTTTTTAAGGTGACGATATATCTGTTTTTAATTATCTTTGAAAAATGAAATTTAATCGTCTCTAATGAAAAAAGATTTATCGTTTTGTTTTTTTAATCAGTTTGTGGTTTAATACTTAAAGCTACAGTTCGACACATTTTTTTTAGTTTTAGACATATACATGTGCATGACCTCATATACGGATCATGAGCGTAAGAATGAGGATTAACCAGATTTTCAGCACATTGCATGTTATATATGGCATGTCCAGTTTACAGGAGAAGGAAGACGTCAGAATGAACATAATAATTATGTTTGACATACGAGTGTATAGGTTTCGAAAATGTGAGCTCTAGTTAAGCATATCCTTTTAACACTCTGGGTACATAATTGCTGACTGAGTTACTGCCCTTTTAGTAGTAATACAATATAGATACCATATGACCATATAAACTAAAAAGAGTTTTGACGAGTGCTTGTGGCTAGGTTCGACTCCCGCTTGCTCCAAATTCTTTATATGAGAAATTTGCCAGTCACTTGCGGAAGGACTGAGGTTCTACTCAGACTGACGTCATCTCCCACCAGTCAAACTGGATATGCCATATATAACCTGAAATGTGTTGAAAAGGCCACCCTGTTACATTTCCCTAAACCGTATTTTATTACTGATCATAATTATCTTGTTATCTTTAGTTTTATCTTATTCATCTCAATATATATGGAAACAGTTATTGAAAAAAAAACATAGAGTGTTATATCTTAATTAATTGGTGCCTAGAAACCGCACGTGCGTTATGGAGCGATTATAATTTATGGTATTTAACGTTTGTTTCCAGTTCTGCCAAACACAACACAGCCTATTCGATTACGTTTTGTATTTTGAATTTCGTTTAATCAACGTATATTTATAGTTTAGCCATTATGAACTAAGGAACACGACTCTTCTCGTCATGTCTATTTATCATGGTAACAGGTAAGAGTTATAATTCTTTTTACTCGTTTGTAGTATTAATGTTGAGTCATTAGAAACATGACAAAGAGCACTTATTGGCAATATATGTAGCCAGTCATACTGTCCTAAGGAATGTGGTTTTAACCCCATTTTCAACACATGATATATTATATAATATCTTACGGCATAGTTAAGTGTTGTCGTAGATGACTCTAAGTAGCAACATCACCGTTTCGCATGTAACTAGCAAGCTTCCATAAGTATTTTTGTCTGAGCTGTCGTCGACCCCGTGACCCTAGCGGTGAGAGGTTACCGGTCGTTAGGCGAAAACAATTTAACCCACTTAGCCACAGAGGTCGTTTTGTCTAAGTTATTCTTTTTCAGCGTTTGCGATATTAAAAGTTATCGGATATATATATTTATTTATATTTTAATTTCTGACTTTTTTTTTTTATCATAATATTTTTCATGTAAAATTCATTTTGTCTTGTGCTTATCTACAAATGCATGCTGTGATAAAGAACTTGAGGTACAACGAACATATTTACTAATGTATAACACTATTACTATAACTACATGTAATTGGAAACACGCATGTAAATTTACTTAGTACATTTTCAAGGGAAAACACTATTATCTAATGATAAATGAACTGACAAAATATGTAACTTTTAAATAAAATTATTATTTCACATACTAATTTCAGGTTAGAACAAAAAACTGTTTGTACTTGGTTATTTTATGTTGCGAGTAATGACCGGAACACCAACGCATAGAGTACATGATGCAAGTGCCTGGCCATGCACATGACTGCGATATCAAAGGTCAGCTTGAAGATGTTGTTAACAAATCATCGTCAACAAATGTGGTAGCTCGGTATCATCCTGGCAATGGCGTGACTGGAAATCAATCTCGGACATTTGTTCCTTCCGTTACAAGTAATAAGGTATAGTTTTCCTAAACATTTACTTCATACACAAAATGTTTTCCCTAGTTATAGACTGAGAAATGAGTAAAAACGTATTTAAATAGCATAAAACCGAGAAAGAAAAATATTTAAGCGCTTGTAAATACATAAACATCGCATGTGTTAAATTTTAGTTACTTAGGGCACATGGCCTTATTAGTTTTTAGTGAAATACCATTTCTTGAAGATAGATTTGAGAAAAATAAATGTCATTAGACTGCTAACCTTTGTCGTTTCAAAAGTGAAGTTCGACAATTCAATTCAGGTATTTTATAAATAAATCTGTATTATTCTAATATACCTTTTTATGTAAATATAAGAAACTTTATTGAAAAAAAACTCCTGATGGAAAGTAAAGACACGATTTATCACTTGAAAAATAATGATATTATTTTATCAAAATAAATGCCATAACGACGGATCTAAAATGGAAAATATGATTTGATTATTTCACCAGACTACGTTTTCTTATTGTTTGAAATAATCAGTACTCCATGATTTCGTCTGCAGAGCCCGATTTAACTTCAAGAATGCTATCTATTTTAATTGGTAGTCATGTAAAAGTATATTTCGATTGGAGTTATTTATTTAATAAGCTTTTATTTCTATCTGCATTGATATTTTTCTCGTAAAGTTTAATTTTGCCTTTCAATCTTTAGGTATACTTGACACCTATGATGAGTATTGTAAAAATCCGTGTTTGAAATTTGATATAATTCACATAACTCATTAATTGTATAAAAATCTTTTGTCTATATCAAATATGTGTTCTATAAAATGTTATTCCTCTGTTATGTCAGCTTTTGATATTATTACAATTATTCCAAATGATTTCTTGGTTTAAGATTTTACTTCAGGCGATTCTTTTTATGTTTTGCCATGATGTCAATACGTCTGTCAAGAACATGTTTTCTGAAAATATTTTACTTACATTTGATTTATTTAAATTACAATCGAATAAACGTTTACCTCCTTGTTTATCTAATTTAGCTGTGTAAAATTGTTTCCATTTAACATTATTGTCTGTTTGTAATATACATTTTATCAAGTTTGCTTTTAACGGGTTCAGAAACATTTTTATACCACCATTTTCATAGTTTTGAATATTCATCTTTCTTTTAATTTAATCGGTTTGTTATCCTAACAAAACGAGAACATAATATCATTTATTAATTTAACCTTTCCGTTTGGTGGACTTGGAAGTACTGACAACGGGTTAATTAACTATGGAAATGTAAAACATTTTAAACAGTTTTTTTCTCAGTAATGTGAGTTTTCTATGTTGTCAACTTTTTAGACAGTTTTTAAAGTCGTCTAACTTTGGATACAAATTTAATTCAAGATTTCTTGTTGTACATGATTTAAGCTTATCGTCAACATATTCTTGAGTTTCAAATAAAAGTCGTATATTTTCACCTATATATCTATCATTTTGAAATCCTGTTTGAGAGTTTCAATGACAGTAGGTAACACAGTTTTATTCTAATTGCCATTGTTTTAGTAGAGATTTTATAATCTTCATTCAAAATGCTAATTGGTCTTCAAGTGATACTATAATCAATGCCATAAAGCGGGGCGGAGGTCTATTGGATAGAGTGTTGGCCGCTCAATCCAGCGGCTATGGGTTCGAAACCCCGGTCGACCCGATGCCACTCATAAAACAACACTTAGTACTGATTCTACCCAGGTAACGAACTTGAGGGCGGTTCATATAAACTCTGAGCTTTCATCGCAATCGAGCTAAAATAAATTAATATAAACTGAACTAAATGTCATACAGTACTTTTGAGGAAATCAATATTATATTAAGTATTTAAATATGATTTAAGATACATTTCAATAATATCTTTTCATATATCTAATTTAGTGATTACTAACGCTTGACTAAATACTAATTAATCCACTCAAGTAACATCGTCCAAGAAGCTGAGTTGCCGAGCGCACATTTTGGAAAAGAAGGCACTTGGTACCTGATGCACTAACGGGGTAAAGTGTTAAGTATTTTTTGTTTTACATCATACCGGTGTGCGTTGTCAATACTTATCCTTCAGATATAATAAAATGCACTTCTCTCATAATTGATAATTTATATAGTATGATAAGCGTACACAATCTGCATTTATTGTTTAAAACATACTAATATCTACATTTATTGTTTGAATTGCTTGATATGGTCGTACAGAGACAAGCTGTTAAATAAAATGTTATACTTTGATCAATAACATATATATAACATTTATGTCCGTCTATTTAAATTAACAATCATATATTTCCAATGCCTAGCATACGTTCAGTATATTTTGTTGCTAGAAACTTCCTTTCGGTCTATTCAAATTATTCCATATACATTCCTTTTCCTAGTTTTAAGTGTCTTTAAAAACTTCAACAGCGAGATTTCCTATAGAAGCGGCATATGTAATAAAATAAAACTCTTCAACATTTTAGTTGTAATCAGTAAAATTAATTCCGCTTTGCACATTTTAATGCTGATCATAACACAAACTGTCGCTGCCGTGTTTGTGCCTCGTCAAGTGACCTGTCTGAGTCTAGACACACATTTTGAACGTGCACAGATAATGATTTTAAGTTGCGAGAAATGTACTTAGAAGCAAAACTTTATTTTTTCTTGATATTTTAGTGGCAGTATATATTTACATTTTTTACTACATCAATAATTTAAAATGAAACTGCTGGGAATGGTAGTACTGGTTTGCAGAAGTTCAGCCTTCAATGTAAAGAATATCAGAATGGTCATAATGTCACGTATGACAACTTATGACGTATGATTATCATTACGATTTAAATAATTGTTTATGTCTCTGACTTTAAAAACACACTTGACTGGGATAAAGAGACATGTCGAGCTGGATATCCAATTAACGTTGTCCAAATAAACAGCTCCTTTATACTTGAATACACACGAGTAATAAGCCGATAATTTTGGAGCACATCTCTACATACACTCTGTCTACATAAGCGCATAAACACGGAAACCAGAAATACTATTTCTAGAATTCTTTGGAATTCTTTACAGCTGCTTAAAATAAGTACAAATGAAAGCATTTCCAGATATGTATGTACATATTTAAATTAATATTTTATATAGGTCATAATTATCATTTTGTTTAATGCATTTTATATTCACAATGCAAAATAGAAAACAATACAGTACTGACAGTGATAGTGGCCTTGACAGTGACAGAGAGCACATTAAGCAGAATCGAGAATTGTATTAATGAGACAATACTCATCCCTAAGTCCAATACCATAATCATTTGCCATTGTTGATTACTAGTGTGATTAAATAACCCGTATGTGGTTTCGTGGTTCCAAATGAGTGATGACAATGATATATTCATTCATATATTAGCTCATACTTGTCTTAATAGAGATCAATATATGTATTCGATAAACTTTGCCGAAACTCTGCAGCTATGCAGGTATCACAGTATTTATGTTTTGGTGTTCATTCATAACTTTCAGAAACATCATACATCAGGGAACACGGTTCAGAAAAGATGTACGCTATATTGTATCATTTAAGTTACACTCACTAGTTGAAATGTGCTTCCGTTATCCATTAGGAACCATAAAACGCAGTACTTCGTACATGGTAGGTTTTGGGGGAAATCGATATTGATGCGATTTCCATTTTTCATTACCTCTCCTGGGGGCACACATATTGCGAACACGCATTTCTTGTATTTTCACTTTTAATTGCTATACATATACATGTAGAACTAGAAAATGAAATCATAAAATGACAACAGCTAGACAAAAAAATGGTTGATGGATGATTTGATGTAACGGATTGCAATATATATTTCCGATGATATCTTCGTAGGTACTGGTAGATACATATAAATATGTAGTTGGAAGCAAAATAGTTGGTAGATGACACACTTACACAGAAACAAAGTTGTTAAACATTGTCAAACTGTTTCAAATAATGTATTCATTTATTTCGATTCGAATAAACCACAATGTTTTGATATTACATATTTTTGTGGTTGATTTTTAAACTCAGAGATGATTGTTGTTTTATTCACTAGTCGGAGGTGGTTGGTTGTGATGATAGTGTTGGTTCATGTCTGCTTTCATTGGAGTAGAGGGGTGCTCCGTGGTCAGAGACACCGTCTCAAGATCACTTACCTCTCATCGCTAAGGTTCGAGTCCACCTGGGCCATTTTTGTTCTATTTTGTAATGGGCCATAAATGTTGTCAATAATTGAAAGGCATGCCATTTTGCATATCCATGGGCATGTGTGAAAAAACGTGACCGTAAAAATTTATTTCCATTAGTTTTATTTCTTCAGTTTTTTTCAGTTATATATAATTGTTTTCATTCTTTTAAAACTATTGTGACTTCACTAGCTTCTTACAATTTATAAATAGTTCATAATAAAAATGAATTGCTAGATTGCTTGTAATATTAGCGTGCATTTGGGGGTTCGAACATAAGTAAAATCACCGTATGTCTTTAATTTTGCAAAAATGGTTTGTTCATCACAGGTCATTGTTGCAATGTGACATTATTAGTTGGATGCACATTTATATCTGGTATATAGAGAATACTACGTAAGTGTCTGATATAGACTTTGCTGTAGTTGATGATATCAGATACTAACATAGTATTCTCTTTACCATGTCAATATTTCTAATTCGTTTTTTTTTTGTGAAATTGAAAACCATCAACTATTGTTACATCCCGCAGAAGTTTCATCAAAATGTATAATTATACATAATGACATCAGGTGCATGATACACTTCCATTGAGTGATAAACCTATGTTAATCAGGGTGGCAATTTATCTACTATACTGTATATACATTTACTAAACAAATCGAGTTGTTGTTTATTTGTTTATTGAAAATATTGTTATTGCAAAGGATGGTTCAATATAAGGTGCTGTTGTCACTGAACTAATGCTGGTTTTGATGTTTATTTAGATTATAACTCATAGCGTAATAGTTAATTGGTACTTGTTTTTCATCACTGTTCAGGGATTGTATATTATCATTACGAAACGTAGGTATCTACCACGTGTCCATCTTGTTAATCATTCCTACTGGCTGGTCGCAGGGAGATTGGGTGTAGTCACAGAGCACTGAAACGTTTGAGAAAAAAATAAACATAATTATAAAGTTTACAGATAGCCAATACTTAAACAATCGATGTACATGTCATTTAATCAAATATCTGTATCCCCCCTTTTTGTGTTTATTTGGAGTTAATTTGATACACGTTTCTTGCTCGCGAAAATCATTTTTAATTTGTGACAGAAAGGGTAATATAACACGACAGTAAATAGACCAGAAACAGACTTGAACCCAGTACGCTGACTGGTGTAACATGATACCTTAACATCTGAAAACACTCAGAGTTACTTCCCTTCTACTACATATTAAATCTCCGGCAGTCTAGTCTATACCATTCATTTAGTAATCAAAGTAAGTTTTTAGGGCAATAATAAATAGTAAGAATACAATATATTGTCGTTCTGTATTATTCCCAGTAGAAAGAACAATAACATAACAACAGGGTGAATGCTCTACCGACTGATCGTAACGGACTGCTGTCGTTTGTCGCATAATAGATGACGTTCACACCGCGACCTAAATCATATTTGTAGCAAAACTTGCTTTACAGGAATTACTGTTATCAAAGACGTATATAAGTCTTTGCTGTTATATTATTCTAGAGATCCACGATTAAATATGTTTCGAATATTTATCAATGTACCAATTAGATTATGGTCTTTTTATTGCAGTACTCGCTGTCGATAGCGCAAATGAATGCAGATATTGTTTATGTAGGCAACGGGCAAACTTGTATACTCGAAAGAACCAAACTGACCTGTTTCAACACAGCGGCGTCTTCTCTTCTACAATAAAGCTATTTGGATAGGTTTATGGAGCAGATATATTTGATCACATATTATATACACTTACATTTGATGGTGGCGTTCCGAATCCAAACACCAATGTAAACTCTGTTTTGACTCCTAAAGCTAGCCCGGTTCTTTTCAGATCCTTTAGAATAGCCTCCCATTGAATAGGTTTTGTTCTGTCAAGTGTCGGAACGATCAGCTTCATCATTATTTTGTTCAGTGCGCATGTCCGCTGACCAGGTACCCAGTCAGAGCATCTGACATACCAAAGGTACTTGCTTGAACATGACGAAAAAAACACTTGCATCCAATCTGTAATGAAAATGAACGCTGCCGACGTATTATAATTACTTTCGTGTAATGCATGCGGATATATTTATCTAAAAAAGCGTTGTCGGCTTCATTAATTCAATACAATTGCACAGTGTTAGATAATACATTGACCAGACATTTGAAGAATTAAACACATAAGTATTTTGTCGTCTTTGACATATAAAAATTTGTATAACCGTTAAAGCAAGTGTGTAGTATTTTCTATTTCTTCAGAATTAGTTATTCCCGCATTACTGATCCGTACCACCAGAATTGAACCATCAAACGAACCGAACAAGTAACACAAATCTGAGTTTCTTCAATGACAAATAAAACGATTAAGATGATCTTTAAATGAATAGTATGATAACAAAGACAGACAGATAGATAGACAAACATACAGACAGACAGACAGACAGACAGACAGACAGACAGACAGACAGACAGACAGACAGACTTGAGAGTTGATGCCAGTGTTATGAAATGTTCCCAAGGTAATTATTCTTAAATCATTTAATTTCACTTATATATGTTGAAAATGGCGTTTAACGCCATTAAAAAAATAGAATTCACTAAGAACTTGAGAAAGTGACACCGGTTACATAAAGCCGTATAATGCGGAATAATCCGCCAAATTCCCATTTTTAGAAACTGTTTATCAACGCAGTATATAATTAGAGATATCAATCACAAATAGTTGATACACATCAGAGTGAAGGATTCATACTATTTGGTTAAGTCTTATATAAATTCCATTATGCATAATATTTAAACATTAATAAGCCTAAACAAGTTTAATGAAATACTTTTAAAAAAAATGTTGTGCACATAGTCTGCTATTTATAACTTAATTATGACTATATCCATGAATCATTTTTTTCATTTAAGACCAAAGTTCATCCTGGTATTTAATCGGTCAATGATTTGTGTTCTTTTAACATTATACAAACTGGTATTGTTACACATTACTATAGATATACGTCTAATTGTTTGATTACTTTGATAAATGTATAATATTCATTTCTCGTGCACAATTCAATAATTGACGATTAGGACAGTTTTAAAAATGTTTTTGCAATTACTTCCGAATAAAAACATCGCCTTGTTGGTACCAGCAACAGGGGTCATTCCTGATTCGTCTTTTTGGCATCCCCCACTGGAATAAAACGTCAGCATTTGAGCTAAATAGTTCAGGGCATATGTATGCAAAAGGCAAATGGTTCTTAGATTTTGTAAAAATTGGTTTATGAGTTACACTTAAAATATACATATATTTGATTAACATTTTCACTTGTAAATGCGTATTTTTCTTTTAATCTGATTGAACGGTTTAGACTTAATTATTTTACTTCGATTCGACATCAAAATGCACAATAACTGGTAGGATGACCAGTTGTTTTTTTTTCTTTTTATAAAGAAGTCATCAAACGCTTATAAATGCATGCATATGTTAAATTTATATAAAAGTCAGCTTTTTAACGCCAGTATATGCTATGCCAGCTTGACATCTACTCATTTGCAGCAATAAATCACAGCCTCTGTGAACCATTTTGAAAATATTTCAAAACTATCCAACATTACCTCGATGTACTCCCCACAGCCTTTCCCACATACGTGTTGTTTCCCAAATTTTTGAAACTTGTATCGGAGTTAAACCACACATTATCGTTTCCTTGTTGCCAGCCAAAGTAGGCCTGGTACCCGACCTTTTCTTCATTAGCCCACTTAAAAAAGCATAACAAAGTATGAGTTTTGTAAATGTATAGTTCGATAAAAATGAAAAATATGCATATAAATTATTTAGCTTACTACTACGCCGAAGATACATGTTGTTTTTTTTTCAATAAAAACTCAAATTGATCATTAAAGGGGCACACGGATGGCAATTTGGATTAAATATTAATTAATCATAATTTCTGAAAATCTACATAATGCAAAATCAGAAAATCAGAAATATCGCAGTACGTATCCAAACCCTTTAATTTACTTTATTTTATTTTCATTTTAGAATGGGGCACAACTTTTGTAAACGGCTAAAAAAATTTTGTTCAAACATTTGTGACCACTTTTGAAACCAGTGTCACATGCATTTTGTTATAACAGTTGATTTCGGTATAAAAGGAAAAATCAAAGTACTATTAATTTTATTTTAAAAAAAAACTAGACATATTTTCAAAATTAGTTTGATATCATTTTTTTTTATAAAAAACAAAATAATTATTTCAAATTTAAAATCGTAATACTTAGACATCATATTTCTCCATATGGTTATTTTAAATTAATTTCATTACGTTAATCTTTTATCAACCTAAATAAAAATTATATCAAATGAAACAATGATACTATAATTTGTACCAGAGCTAATGCAATTTAACTTAGATACCACGCCCAGTTGATAGTCTACTTACGCAGTTAGTTGTCGCCCGGTTGTGAGGTTTAACTTTGAAAATGGCACGAGTATAAAACTTACGTCGTACTTACGTGCATATCAAACTCTGATAGCAGTATGCCTTTCGGTAATCTAACAGAATTGATGCTGGAAGGTGACCCGCATTTTGGACACGATCCAGTTCTCCTGGCATATATTGTTGCAAATGAAACCACAAAAACAGCAAGCATATGTAAGAGCTTCATGTCAGCCGCCACGTGTATACCGATACAAAGTGTCCATGTATACAGTTATTACGAGACGTTGATATACTTTTTTCAAACAGTTACATCGCGGATTCAGAACGTAGATATGATGTCAGGACCATCAACGAATTCGAGTCTGCTAAATAACTGTATTTTCAACAAACTATTTTGCTGTTTTGGACTGAATGAAATTGACCTCAAAATCCTGGAGTCCCTAATTCATTAGACATCACTTCAACCAGTTCTTGTTAACGAACATACTAATAATTGTAAGGGGCCGTTGAGGAACAGTCCAAGTATGTAACCGGCCCTCCCTCATGATCAATGATTAGAATTTGTATGATATTATAAACCTGTTGATAAAATGTGGTGTTTATTCCCTCCAGCATGATTAGAGTCCGACACATCCGTATTTTAGTAGCATTGACAAACTACCAAAGACGGCGTACATGAACATGCTCCAGGGATACTTACAAAATATGATAAATCGACACATATGAAGTAAAAAAAATAATTATGTGTGTATGCAAATTCAGCAAAGATCGAGTCGTACCGTAGAAGCAATTACAACAGGGCGTGTTACTGTTGAAGAAGTGTTTTGATTAGCATCCAATTTTAAATGGAAGCAAGTGAGAGAAATTTCCACCAATGTCAATGGCAAGTACAACATGACATGCCATGTTAATAGGATATTTGAATCTGAACAGTTTGGTTGGTATATATGTTATACCATATAAGTTATTGATAGACTAGTACGAATAAGCAGAGGACGAAGCTCTAGGTACATTGTACCTCACCAGTATTTTATCTAGAAATATGTAGTCATTTGTGTGCATTTGTGTGCATTTGTGGGCGTTCACTTGTCTGACTAAAATTGAATCGTGTTTGTAGCTTGCCCATTTGATACACCACCCATACGGCTTTTCCCAATCGAATACCCACAGGTAATCCATTACGATACTCTCGATTTATAGGAATTATCAGCAGGGGGTATCCGACGATGATCCGGGCTGTGCAAGTGTTGCTATCAGTCTATATATATATATAGTCATGAATCCCTAACTGGATCCTACTCATATAAAGCTATCAGTTCATGTATGTAAATTTGTCCACCCTGTCCAGATGTAATGCATGTAATTCCATAGTATATAAGTCATGGTCGACACAAAATTTATTTGGTTTGGCAGAGGCTTTGATACTGTATCTATGGTTTGCATTGTAGCTAGGCGCAATCGTACGGTGTTCCGTTTGGACCATCGCGTTTTTTTTATTTCTGAACCAAATACCACGAATCGAAAGTCGAAACTACGATGGTGAAAGTCGAAATCACGATTGTGAAAATACGAAACTACGAAGATGAAAACACCAAATCACGGAACTACGATGGTGAAAACGCGATGTAATTTGCCGTTTTTACCATCGTGGTTTCGACTTTCACCATCGCAGTTTCTACTTTCGACTTTCATCATCGTAGTTTCGACATTCACCATCGTGGTTTCGACTTTCACCATCGTACTTTCGACTTTCATCATCGTAATTTCGACTTTCACCATCGTGGTTTCGACTTTCACTATCGTAGTTTCGACTTTCGACTTCCACCATCGTAGTTTCGACTTCCATCATCGTGGTTTCGACTTTTACCATGATCGTAGTTTCAACTTTTGACTTTCATCATCGTACTTTCGACTTTCACCAGGTAGTTTCGACTTTCATTATCGTAGTTTCGACTTTCACCATCATACTTTCTCTCGACTTTCGACTTTCATCATCGTAGTTTCGACTTTCACCATCGTGATTTCGACTTTCACCATCGTAGTTTCGATCTTCGACTTCCTGTTGCGCATATGCAATGCGATCTCAATACAACAATTACAATAGATAGCTATATCTCAAGATATTTTTAAAGGGGATACTCCTA
The DNA here is from genome assembly GCA_029582155.1 of Panopea generosa. NCBI lineage: Eukaryota > Metazoa > Mollusca > Bivalvia > Adapedonta > Hiatellidae > Panopea > Panopea generosa. Next base: position 53,011,988 of record CM055896.1, read on the forward strand.
CAAAGAAATAATGGTGATGGTTAATGTATCAACGGGTATTTGAATCAATATTTATAAAAGGATATCTTCATCAGACGAGTTGATAAAACATGTGCGTGTGAATGACATTGGCAACAGGAAGTCAAAGGTTCAAACTACGATGGTGAAAGTCGAAACCACGATGGTGAAAGTCGAAACTACGTTGATGAAAGTCGAAAGTCGAAAGTAGAAACAACGATGGTGAAAGTCGAAACTACGATGAAATTCCATCGCGTTTTCACCTTCGTAGTTTCGTGATTTTGTGTTTTCATCATCGTAGTTTCGTATTTTCACCATCGTGATTTCGACTTTCACCATCGTAGTTTCGACTTTCATCATCGTGGTTTCGAGCATCGTGGTTTGGAGAAAAAAATACGATTTTCCAAACGGAACACCGTACAATCGCGGTAGTCTGGTCTGTACATTTTTGTCTTGGTTATTCACAAAAAATTATCTATTATATTTTGTATCAAATCGGTATCAGTGTATTTGTTCTATTTCGTTACATTTATGATAACCTATGATTAAATATATACTGTCCCTATGTGTTGTTTTCAGCTGTAAAACATTTACTGGTGTTCAAAACCTTATCATCTGTATCGTTCTAAACACTGAACACTTTCTAGAAGAAAGATGGGCGAAGGCACAATGCAGGAACTAATATGATGAAAAGGGAAACAAATATTAGCACTTGTAGAAGAGAAAAGAGGCCATCTCGAAAAGCTTACTACTCATCTTAATACTCATAGGTAATTCGTTCCATCGAATAGTCCTTGGGAAGTAAGAAGTCTAGTGTTTATTAGTGTTGGCCCTAAGAAAAAACATAATCACGGTTTGAAATTGTTTTATATTGTGTTATATATCTTTATTTTACAAAATGATTTAATAACTGTCGTTTTCATTTATATAATGGAGTTGGCCACTGAAGTACATTAAACATTTTAGTTATACATGTGTGTTAACTATAATCATTCATTCCAACCAAACGTACAGCACTTTTCTAAGCCATGAAGTGCAAACGGCATATCTTGTCTAAACGTATAATCCATTTTAGGGGTTTCCATTTTTTTTCAATACTGCCTAAGAGAAAATCTTATTTTAAGTTGAAGCAAATAAATGCAACCAGATAGTACATTCGGGTTTATTGAAACAATCCATATGGAAATATTAGATACAACACATTGGCGCCTCTTAAGCTATATTCTATTTCCAAGCCACTGCACTATTTCTGGGAACCCAAATGATAAAAAAATGATAACTACAATGAGCCAAAGTTCAGAATTCCACAACGCACAACAATTGTTGGTGTGAATTTTTGCGTGGTCATATTGTAAATTTTGGTTACCAAAGTTATCTAAATAGCAATATCAATTGTTGTGTCGTCTTCAAATAATCCAAAAAGTTTCAGATACACCAGACCACAGATGTCAGAGGTGTTGTCCCAACAACATTTTTATTCCGAAAATGTAAGGGAAGTAACTCAGTCAGCAATCATCTATTCTGAGTGTTAAAAGGATATGCTCAATTAGAGCTCACATTTTCGAAACCTATACACTCGTATGTCAAACATAATTATCATTTTTAACAAGCGTGGAACCATTTCTATTAATAGCGTTAGTTTTACTCATTTAAAAACATCAGAAACATGCGTTAAGTTTAATATGCGTCTTGCAATTTTCATATCAACGTAAATTTAGAATACATTCAATTTGAAATACGCGGCACGTAAACGGTGAATATTCTCACTGTATATATATTTTGATGGCGTTTGATGTTCTTGAGACTTACATCATTCTTATCACGTGACCAAGTGGTTCTGGGTCGTTGACGTCAAATGACCATTTATCACTCATCGCTGAAGTCGCAGGTTCGAGTCCAGTTCCTTCCAAAACTTAATGTGAGAAACGTTGCCAGTTACTTGCGAGATGCTAGTGGTTCGACCCAGTCCAATTCTGACGTGTTCCTTCTCTAAATAAACTGGACATGCCATATATAACATGTAATGTGCTGAAAATGTGATTAGTCCTCACCTCATTCTTACGCTCATGATCCGTATATGTGGTCATGCACATATGTCTAAAACGATATGTGATAAACTATAGCTTTATGTATTAAACCACAAACTGATGATTTAAGAAACGATTAAGCTTCATTCATTAAAGATAAAAACTAAATACACATCGTGATCCAACATCACTCACAAACTAACACAGAATGCAGAACTTTCTACATTTATATTTATTTCTTACATTATTACAACTGTCATTTAAATTTTGATAAATTCTATTAACACATGTGCACACTTCTAACATAGTTCAAACAAACCACCCATCTCAGTACAACTGTTCCTGCTTAAAACCCAACCCTCTCAATCAAACCCTGCATCTTAACATACATACTCGCATCCCAAAGTATTCTGAGCTTAAAAACTTGAACTTGCACTATTATCTGACAGAAAAATGATGGCTAATTTATTTATCTCCCCCATATGGCTGTGCACATGGACGTATGTATGCTGACCAGTTGTCCATTAACTTCCCATAAAACATGTTTACATCTCTATGTTTAGACCTATTTACACTATTGTTGATAGGGTGTCATTTATCAGAAGTTCCAGCTTATTTGGACCTCCCATATTAATGACAACATGCATTTCGCCTTACCTAAAGAAATCCCTCACAAGTTTTATATAACTTCCGAGTGACCGACTACTATACAATCGTTCGTCACCTTAAAATCTCTTCAGGCTAAATTAATTAGTACATCTAAATGTAATATGAATGTAGACAGGACGATTTAATATACACGAAGCTCCTAAACCGTCATGATAATCAGTCAATCTATGAAATTACCGAATAGAAATCGACAAATAATGTGTCAGTCGACACGTAGTATTTGGAATGAAAGAACATATCCAAGTGCGACAAGTGTTTAGTCCAAACGTTAAGTAATACATTTGCCTAAATACAAAATAACAAAATATCTAATTTTTTTAAGATCTGTCTAGTTTTTTTGATTGTAAAAATTTACATTTCTATTGTGTTTTGTGTCGAAAATATAATAGCGATATAAAAACATAACAAATCTTCAACCAAATTAAAAACAAAGTTTTTAAAGCTAAAACGCATGAATAATGCTAATGCTACAACTATAAATTTAAAGAAAATGTTTAAAAATAAGTTATCTTAATTTTTTATTTAATATTTGATGATCGTCAAATTATTTGTGGTTTTCGGATATTAATTTTAAAAAAAATCAAGTGTCAATGTAAGTAACGTAAAGTTTTCTACTCGTTACTTCCTTCCTAGCCTCAGGTACTGTCATATACATGTGTTTTATAACATGTCAGTAAATCTTTGATCAATTTCCGCATATTGGAAAATGTTCGGTTACACATACAGGGTTATGATACCACGGACAACAGTATAAGAATAAATATCAATTACATAAATGATCTTACACGAGGGCTAGGTTGTTATTGAATTTATCAATCGACTTGGCAAATATATAATAAGTGAGGGTCTATGCTCTGCCGAGCATAACATTATCTTAAATAATAAATAATCACACATGTAAGATTATTTGTAGCGTTTATCTCAGGGAATGTGTACAGTTACCATGTTGTTTTTTTTATCACCTGTATAGGCATATAGACATATTAGGTTCTGTTAGTTAATGTACGGGTATGACGTGATGCCACATAAAAACGCCATTTTATTATAACAAATTGACGTCATATTAAATATTAAAATGACAATCTGCAAAACAACTCGTCTATTTATCATGTGTTAGTGTATAATATGGTGAGCACTTGTAGCCAAACTTGTAGCCAAACCCTTCTATGTTCATTTAATAATTGTAATAATATATATGTTTATGCATTTGACAATAAATATGTTTAAACAGGATGTAAGTTTTAGTGACTCATGGTATCAGTCAAAATACATGCTATTTCACACAAAAATACACAAAACAGATAGATATAAACACTATAAACTTAATAAAAAAAACAGTGTTCGAATTTCGGTGGGAGGGGAAACCAGACAAAGTTAAGCGTAAAACTATGATACAAAATATTGAAAATAGTGGTATGGAGATGATCATATAAAACTTTTCATAAATTCAGTTAAAGCAAGTTGTGTTAAACGATAGACAGATGAAAACAACAATGGCGCATGGAAGAACATATTCATGTCGTCAGTTAAAAAATATGGCGGGAACTTCATCTTTGAGAATAATTTTAATATCAAAGGTGGTTATTCTATGTTCAGCGAAACGCATTTTTTGTTCAGCATAACAGAATCACGGTCAAATATTAATTTTAACACCAATATTGAAGATGTTAATATTGTAAAACAATAAATATGGAATAATTTTTGTTATTTTACAAATCATGGTTATAGCTAGGAATTAAAACAATCAATGGTATATATGATTCTTGACACAAGATGTTTTATACTTTTGAACGATTAAAACAATTTTACAATAATAGTAATTCGGAATTTCTTAATTATTTTACTATAACCCAAAGCATACCAAAAAGATGGAAATAAACTATTAAAATAGATAATATAATATAAACTGAAAAAACATCTTTATTACATCAAGTGAGGAAATGTAATTCTCCAAATATAATGTTATTTAATATGCAAATATAGTTAACTAATAAAGATAATGAAATAAAACCTCATTTATAATGGGCAAAGATATTTAACAACCTTGACTGGAAAACCACTGACTGCCTACCTTTTAAAAATACCATAGATACAAAACTAAGATCATTTCGATACAAATACATTATGAAAATTTTACCTACTAACAAGTTTTAATCTAAATGTAAAATAGTTAATTCAAGTTTATGTGAATTTTGTGAGTGATATCCAAAAACTTTAGAACATTTATTTTGGGAATGTTATTTTGAGTTCAGGTCTATAACTTTTGTATTGCAAAAAAATAAACCTTTGAATAGTTGTTATCAAAATATAACGTTCGGGTTATATAACTATTCATCATTCATTTACTGAACTATAAATTTTACTTGCTAAGTACTTTATATTTAAGAATAAATACACGAAGACAGTTCCCAGCATTGAAGCTGTCATACCATATTTACAACGAAAATACAAGCAAATAGCAAAACCTATTGCAATAAAAAAAACTAACTTAGGTCTCACGAAAATAAATGGGAAAACATGTAAACTATAATACTGCATACAGCTTCTCGTCTTCTCATCTATAAAATTCTACTTGTCTTATCTTTGCTCCTTCTCTACTCTCTTTAATCCGTTTTCTAATATTTTCTTTTAATATTCACCCTTAAAATATTACTTGTAAGACATTGTATGTATGTTATTTTATCTTAAGTTACCATGTAGTTTTCAAAATTACATAGCCTGTATTGATACATGAACAGTTTTTGTATAACATTGTATTATGTCCTACATGGAATAAAAGATATTTATCAGAAAAGAAATCACAAACATACAACCTATATTTTATCAAAACTTCACCAATTGGGTCTCAAAAAGTATGAAACATTGACAAAGTGAAATATACGAATATTGCATCAATTGGCATTGTACATTAAAATTACTATATATACGTTTGACATGACGCGTTAATGTTACAATATAAGTTTGACATGAGACGTTAATATTACTGTATAAGATTGACATGACACGTTAATGTTACTATATAAGTTTGAAATGATACGTTAATACTACTAAATACATTTGATATGACACGTTATTATAAATATATAAATTTGACATGACACGTTAATATTACTATATAAGTTTGATATGACACGTTAATATTACTATATGAATTTGACATGACACGTCAATATAACTATATAGGTTTGACATGACTATTGATAATGCTACTATATTTGACACGTTAATGTTACTATATAGGTTTGACATGAAACGTTAAAATTACTATATAATTTTGACTTGAAACTTTAATATTACTATATAAACTTGACATGCAAAATTAAACTTTAATTTGGTAGGATTTGATGCTCTTTGGGAGGTCATTAAACCTCTTGTAATCTAGTACAGCATATATTTATTGATTCCCCTCTGGGTTTTTATGGTTAAATTGCTTTAAATATTTATACAATCACGTGCAGTAGACTTTGTTCTTCCAATCATTTTTTCATACAGTTAGTATAAAAGTATTTAAAGAACATGAGAAAAAATAACAAGCAGTTTTATTAGTATCAGATGATTTTAATGTCTATAAATAAGTAAATGTTACATAATTCTTTAAATTAGAAATAGATACTGTTACTTAGTCTTTGTTCGAGTTTATATTTATTATATAAGTATGTTACAAACAACATATATGTCTATGTTGAATACTTAAATTACTTATTCTTATTTTGTATACAGCGCACGGAGAGCAGGTGTTGTTTCACCAGGATTGTCTTTGGCTTACTATCTTAACCGACTGTAGAATGGTGATTCAACTATTCAGTAATCACTGGGAATTAAAAGTAACGCAGTAGTTTTTCTGAATCCAGCGCAAACCACACATATAAAATATTTCTTTTAACTTTTGTTTCTTATAGATACTTCTGCGAATACCCGAGTGTGTTGATGAAGTATTAGTTTGTTCTCCGGGTGGGTGGTGTTTAGGGTTTTTGTTTGTGAAGATGTTTTTTCTTTTTCACAAACAGAATAAAGAGCAAACAAAAAAAAAAATTTATATGTAAGTACAAAATAAAAAAATATGGTATATAAAGTCATTGTATAACTTATTTGATATCAATAACAAAATATATATTTGTATATATTTGTAAAAAAATGAATTTAACAAATTCACTAAAGGACTTGGAAAGTTTGCTGTGAATTTTACAAATGTGAAAATATTGAATTTTGTATATATTATATCATAATGTACATTTTTACATAATATATTATATTATATATCTATTATGATATTGTTAAACTGTTACAATGAAATAAAAAATAAAAAAAAATAATAATAAAACCGCAAACTGATGTTTTAAGAAACGATTCATCTTCAATCATTACAGATAATAAAACATATCGTTCGTCACCTTAAAATCTCTTAAGGCTAATTTGTTTAGTACATTTAAATGTAATTAAAATCTAGACAGAACGATATGTGCTAATCTATAACTTTAAGTATTAAACCACTAATGGATGTTTTAAGAAAATGTTACATTTCTTTTTCAAAGATATATAAAACCAGATATATCGTCACCTTAAAAACTCTTAAGGCTAATTTAGTTAGTATATTAAAATGTAATACATGTGTAAGTGTAGACAAAACGACTTAATATACACGAATGTTTCTTCCCCTTAACCGTCATGATAATGATTCAATCAATGAAATTACCGAAATCGACAAATAATTTGTCATCGACAAATAGGTTGGTACCTGCAACTGGGGTCATTAGTCCAGCATAATTAGGACGCAATCATGCAATGCAATTAGTGTATAAAATAATGATTATATTCACTAGCATATTTATGTATACAGTTTGAGTCTGATTGGTTTATACTTGTAGGTGTTTGTAAAAGATGTTTAAAACTTGTTATTTTTATTATAATGTCAATTTGTTCTTCAACTGTTCAGTTTTGTAGATGAGTGTTTCTTTTAAACAATTCGTTTGAAATCCCACTGGGTCGAGATCACAGTTTTGTTTGGATAGAAAAAAAATATTTTTAATTATTCGCAAATAACATCTCGGCAAATTGCACGCAATGGTCTCAGTCAAAGGCATCGAAATGTTAAGTTTTCATATGGAAAAACGATGTCTGCTTCAAACTTTTGTTTTCTTAATGATATTTTGAAGACAATATATGTGTAAGTATTTAACAAGTACTCCTTGGTGTAACGGTTTGTATACACAGACGATCATAAACAACCCGTTTGATACAAAACCGATTTCCAATTCGTGCTCCTCAGCCATACAATGGTCAGATTCCGACAGCACGCAACAGAACTTCAAGACTGTTATACGCGACAAGCGAAACCAGTGACAATGTCTTTGTATCCCTGAGACTGAACCCTATATAATACGCATGGAATGAATTGGGTTAACAGGGGCAGGCTTGTAGCAAAATGACCAAGGGCCGACAGCTCACGAGGGTAGAATACAATTATACTCAGAAAAAAATACAATTTCAATTTTACATCAATAAAATTACGAATATACGATTATATAATATAATTTTATACAATTTAAAGCTTATCACTCCACAAAAAAACACAGCTGGTTTAAACTGTCCTATGATGGAATTAACACTGTTTTTATACAGTTCTTTCTCCTACACGTTCCGTAAATGTATATCGCGATCCAAACTGCTTACATCATGTGAATGTTAAAACGGTTATAAAAATACACTGATATTGTGTTTAAGATACTACTACCGCGTCCTGATTATCGTAGATTCAGCGTAAATCGTACCTTGTGGCGATGGCTATATCAACTGGGTTCTCTTCCCTGGAACTATATAATAAGAGTTTTCTGGCTTTACGTCGCCTCGTACCGACTTTTGACCGTACTCCGACGCCAGGATCGTCAAGTCATCCATATAACAATTATAATACGGGTTGCTGTCTTTATGACGGCACTACCACCAGCTGACTTCCTGTCACGTCTAGATACGTCGTTGACGTAGCGGACACATACTTCGCGTACGTCTAAAAACGACCATGTTAAAAATCTTAGAAAAAACGTTACTCCTATCGAGCTATTGATACGTTTTAACAATTACACGCTTCCTGTTCTAAATATAGCCTATATCATTCGAACAGACACGTATTAGCTGACATTATTAAATAAGGCCACAACAATCTAACTTTTTTGTTACAACACGTTCACCCTAAGGAGAAAAGTGGTAACACTTTTTATAACTAACAAAATAAATACACAACTAGGTTCCAGCTGTTAATTAGCGTTTTACTAAATTACATCTACTAGTAACCAAATTAAATATATATCTATAAACAATTTTTTACAGCTCCTAAAACATAGACTTCTCTAACCTTATTTACTACATATAAATAATACTTAATTCATTACAATTAAAATAACATAATTCTGAATTAACGAAATGAATTTATACTACTAACATTTCAAATACAAAGTTACTGTACTCATATACTCAGTTACTCACCAAGCTAACCTTTCTCAAACACTGTTACCCTGTTCAATTGCCTATAGTCAATACAGAATTGTATACTGCCATCTTTCTTTCTTATCAATACAATAGGACTTGACTCTAACCTTGTGTTCTTCCTCATCTACTGTTGCTAACGACTGGTATGGTATAGGGTACCCATAACATCTAACTGGTTCACTGGTATTTACCTTAATATCATGTTAAATGAATGAAGAGGTTCCTGGTATGTCAGTTAAATCATCAACTCCTACAATACATGATCTACTTGCTTTTGCTGTTCCCCAGACAACTCCTGACATATATATGACCATCTTCTACACTTCCCAGGCCTACTACAGATGGACACCCTAATGGTATATCTACATCAATCCATTTTACCTCCGATTCATCTACCTTCCTGTCTTCCTCACTTTCTATTACTGCAGCACAAACAACTGCCATAATGCCCCTACCTTCATTGCTATCATTTACTCCCCTCCCATTGTACTTCTTCAACATATTGGCATGAAATATCTTTTCCTTACCATTCATATCAATACTTTAATCCATCTCGTTCATGACCTTCAAAACAGTAAAATGAATGGATCTTTCCGATGCAATAATAACTTGTTATTTACTGGAAGTAATACTAGAACCTTCATACCTTCTGTAAACTTTCTCGACCTCACTTTTTTGTTATAGTACTTTTTTGTCTTTACTTAGCCTTACCTAGTTGCTCTTGAACCATCTTACATGTCTCTTCAAATCTTTCCCGTATATCAACTACACACTGGTAAGTAGACTTTACCTCATTATCATGGACTTCCCCTGACCATAATTCTTTCAATATACTGAACGGTCCTTTTACAGACCTACCATAGAGTAATTCGAATGGTGAAAATACCAAACTCTCCTATGGTACTTCTGTATAAGCAAATAACGTTGCATTAATGTACTTATCCCGATCCTTGGGTCGCTCATTACACATATTTTTCAGCATTTTTTTTAATGTACCGTTGAACTTTTCAACTAACCCGTTACACATAGGTTGGTACGACGTAGTGGTTAACGGACGTCATGACAATAACGTACTTACCTCAGCCATAATATTTGACATGAACTGCAACCCCATATTCGTCAACATCTTTTCTGGGATTCCAAGTCTACTAAACATATCTACCAATGCTTCTTCTACCCTTTCAGTTTCAATACTTGGCAATGCAACGGCCTCGGGATATCTCGTAGCATAATCTACCATCACTAAAATGTATTTACACTTTCTATCTATCATGTGTTCTATTGGTCATACCAGATCTACAGCTACTCGCTTAAAAGGGGTTTCTATAAATGGCATTTGTCCAAACGGCACTCGCAGTACTTTACCTTTTGCCATAGTCCGTTAACAAATGACACACGATCTGCAATACCTAGTAATATCTTAATTGCGCCCTGGCCAATAAAATTCAGCTAAAACTCTGTCACTAGTCTTGCGTATCCCAAGATGTCCTGCCATCAATGCTTCAGGAGCTAACTTTTTTACGGCTTCACTACATATTTTCGGAATCACTAACTGATATGCCCGTTTCCGCTCTGGACATTCGTACTCCCTATATAATCAGCTATTTCTAAATAAATGTCTTACTTGTCCCCCACCTTTACACTTCCTCACTTCTCATCCATTCGCTCTTTCTCTCGTCTTGTTTAATGTCTCGTCGTCTGTTTGAAGCGTTATAAATTCTGTTTGTGAGATGTCTAATATCTTGTACATGGTACATTCAGCCTCCTGTATGGCTTATATTCCTATTGTGCTTGTGCTCGAGTCTGTACCGCGTTCCCCACGTCTTCTAGTTCCGGCTACTTCGCTCCTTCGATGTTTGCTATAACTAAATCGCACAGTGGAGATTCCATACACAATGCCTCCGTGGTACCTTCGTAATGTGGCGTCTTAACTTCTATCTTAGCTACTTGAAAATTCTGTTCGGATCCATCAATGTACTTGCAGCATCTACTCTTACCTAAAAATGGTGTTCTTGGACAAATCTCTTCCTCACCACGACACAAGTGGCACCCGTATCTTTCATCAGTCGGACCTTTTCCACTTTTATTAAACCTACCTTAGTTGGGCAATATATATCCATGCAAGCTCTTTACTGCTCTGAACTCTCATCACACACAAATATGCAACTCGTGCTTTCGGTTCTAGTTATTCCACGATCACTGCCGCGATATCTACCTCTTTCTCTAAACCTATTAAAGCGGTTACATTGATAATTTTTGTTTTTAGGTACAAATGTATTTACCTTGCCAGTATCGGCATTCGCGACTATCTTGTCCTCCGTATCATCGACTGTGGCAACACTGTACCAACTCTCTCTCGTTCTTCAATCAGATAAGTTATTGATTCAACTACAATAACTACATTTCAAATTGAAAAAAAATATTATTATCTCCCCTTTGCTGGTCTTGCCGATCTAAATTTCTTCCTAAACCCTTCTTCCGTTATTTCGGATCGTTTTAATAATACCGACTTCAATTTGTCGTAATCCAAAGTTCTCAGTTGTAAGTAATCTTCAGTTGGTAACCTTGAATATACATCTAAAGCTTTATCTTTTGATAATGCACTGAGATGTAACAATCACTGTTCGATCTTCCATCCTTTGGCTTCCGTATTTATCTCAAATCTAAATAGATAACTGTCCATGTTGTCCATATCCATCTTCATCAAACCATGGTAGCTTCGGTCCTTTAACTCTAGTATCTTTAATTGAAGGCTGACATTTTTTTTGTTCTGCCAATTCCATCGCTTGGTGATGTTGAAGTTGAGTTCATTCAACCTCTCGTTTGTGTTCTCCAATTTCTGGTTTGCTATTGCCTCTTCTTTGTCTCTCTCTCTAGCTTCCTCTTCTCTTATTCTGCTTCCTTCTGTCGCTATAATTTCTGTAAGTCTACCTCCTTCTGTCATTCCATCTTCTCCAACTCTGCTTCCATATCCTACTGTCTTTTTCCTTCTGTCGCTCTAATTTCTGTAAATCTGTCTCCTTCTGTCGCTCTTATTTTTCCAAATCTGCTTCCCGTTGTCTTTGTTCTCGCTCTTTCGCTTGTTCCTGTTTAGTAAAAGCCTGAAGTTTCTTACCTTCATAACCAAACTTCTCTTCTAACTCTTTCATACTAGTCATGATTAATTATTGTGTATGACCTTACACTTAATAATTTGTACTACAGTATTTTAACAACGACACCACTACAACAACAACTAATGTAAAATACCAAACAATATTAAATTGTATGAAATTGTTAAGTCAGTTAAATTACAAGCGTCTATTTATAACTCGCTAGCATACACAACGCGTGTTTAAATAACAACTTTAAAGCTACACACTCCGTTTAAATATCGCAAACTACTACCATTCTATGCGACCTTTTAATTATATCTATTCTGATCCAATATCGCAATAACTATAAACGTATGCGCTGAATATACATTTATCAGCAAAAAATATACTTTTGAAGTCGATGTAAAGTTTTCATTTTAAATTAGATAAATTCTTGTCGCCAATAAGATTATTTTTTTCGTTCATGAATTGAAGAAAATTTAAATAGGGTGTTATAAATGAAATTTAGTAACGATTATAACATAAGTAATACAAAGTTTCGCAACGAAAACCATTTTTCTTTACAGCAACAGCTAAACCAGTGAAGTTCACTTCTCATTTTACTTTATTTGAGATTACATAAAAATACGATTGTTTCTTTGAAGACTTAACATGGTACCTCGGTGAGCTTCCCGCAACTTCTCTGAAATACTCGTTTTTTTTCTTAAGTTTTGTGAATCTCGTATCAGAATTAAATAACACACCTTCGGGCAAAATAGATAAAAAAAGATATTTCCTTCATTGCCATACTGAAAAAGAGTGAATATTCAAATATCAATTAAATTCCTTAATGTATACTTCTATATTGATATGAGGGATGTCATTTGAATTCTTTGAACAGTGTAACTAGGACCTACACTGTACTGCACTGTATTTATATGGTAATAAATATAGCATGTTATATACAGCATCAAAGGGACACACTGCGATTCGGGTAAAACGTTCACATGTAAATTCTTATCTTATGAACATTCAAAAAACCAAACTTCATCAATGTGATTTTATGCGCAACCACTAGATAATTGATTTACATTACACAAGACAGAATATGTTCAAGGTAAATTAAATACCATCTGGTACAATTGTATTACAGCTAATACAATTTAACCTAAATACCACGCACATTTAGTTAACGTACATAGTTGTCGCTTAGGTATGTAATTTGAGTAAGACTATCTTAGATGTTATGGTACACGTATTAGAGTAATGTACTACGTTTGTATCGAAGTCCGATAGCGTTATTCCTTTTGGTATTTTAACAAATTGGATTCTGGACGGTGCCCCCACTGAGTGGACAATGTCCTGTTCTTCTCCTACATGTAGTAGATACATTTTGGTATTTGTTAATGCGATTTTCTAGAAAGTTCTCAAATCCAGAAGATTTAAGATAATATGCTCCAGAATATTCCATGTTTTAGCAAATTCTAAAATCCAGAAGATTCCAGATAATCTTCTGTAAAATGTTCCATTTATTAGCAACTTCTCAAATTCAGAATGTTCCATGCTTACGTGAGTCATTTGATAATAGAGTCCATTATAGTAGACGAAAAAGTTCGAGAATCAAGATTAAGGTTGAATAAAAATATAGTTAAATTACATACCAGTTCCTAATAGCAAGTTCCATAGAATACAAGTAGATGTAGAAATTCAATGTCTCCATGTGTCTATATGTGATAAGAATACAAGTAGATGTAGAAATTCAACGTCTCTATGTGTCTATATGTGATATGACATAGCAAGTTCCATAGAATACAAGTAGATGTAGAAATTCAACGTCTCTATGTGTCTATATGTAATATGAGATAGCAAGTTTCATAGAATACAAATAGGTGTAGAAATTCAATGTCTCTATGTGTCTATATGTGGTATGAGATAGCAAGTTTCATAGAATACAAGTAGATGTAGAAATTCAATGTCTCTATGTGTCTATATGTGATATGAGTCATCATAAGCGGATCCGGGGGGGGGGCATGATTTATTGCATTGACAAACTATTTTTTATTTTATTTTATTTCTTAGACTCTACTTAAAATTGGTGGAACCCACTTAGCTAAACAAACTCCTGACGTATATTTATGCAACACCAACTCGACCATTTTCTAATTAACGGATATCTTTGTGGTATGGGGCCATACGATCCGTACTTCGAATGATAACGATACTTAAACGCTGTCTATTTCCACCGGTATGCTCGAGATTAGAGACTTGCATTTTGAACAGTCTTCTTCAGCCGGCGGATATGAAAAATACTCGATCGTAGGTGTTGCTTACAAGTGCGGTTAATCGTCAAAAATCGCGTAAATATTCGGATACTATCTGGATGCGAACACAGCATAACTCGAGTATTACCCGCATATACAATGACGCTATGAAATTAGTCAGTTCTCAGCTCTCCTGTGTACACTTCACAAAATATACTGCACGAAACAGCTACTCCACCATTTTCGTATTTCCAATATCTTTCGATATATTTAATAGTGATATTAAAATGTGTATACGACATCAACAGTACTGATTTTTTTTATTTTATATAGCCTAAATGTTCTTATTCAAGCCCAAATTTCAAGGAAATCCATAGTATAAATTTTATGTTTGGATTTATCTATAAAACACTGTGCCACCTCTCAGTCCCAAATAGCCATATACAATTATCTGGTGTAGCTTTTGGTTTATTGCTTTTTTTTCTTATAAATCAAAACCAAAAGGATTGATACACACAATTGCTTTATTTGCAAAAACTTTTTAATCGACACAGAATGGAGGTAAACGACACATTAGCCCAAAATATTAATTATTTTAGTCTGACACAGTTTAGTTTGGCTAATATATTCATATTTTCAATCATATGTAACTATGTTGAATATCGTACATTGAGACAGTATAACTGTTTTTAGTCTGACTAACGTCTGCTTAAGGAAGTTCTATTTAAATTTGTATTGTGTATATGAATGTGTTTCTAACTAACAGTTGTGCAAGTCCTAATATTTCAGTACATATCATATAATAAGACTGTGGTATTAATATTTATTTTATGTTATTACTATTTTCAACAAATTATATACATTTTACATATAGATATGTTTACAAAAGTTGTAAATGGTTAAGAATAGCGTAGCATCAAGCAAGGTGGTATTGTTGGGGAAATATCCTCAGATCGAAGCTATGCTTCTCAAACAATTAGTAATGTGTGATGTTGAAACACTCCGTGTCTTCGAAATCGAGCTAAAAGCTTGTAAATTATTTTGTTTCTATTTTAAATCAATGTTGTACTTGTAAATATATTATTATCATAATCAATATTATTTTTATGATGTGGCTATATGACTATCTGGGATCGTATTCACCAACTATTCTTGAGAATATTCTTAGACTTGAGCTTGAAAATCCAAATTTCAACCTTAGTTATCTTGTTTACCATGACATATTGAATAAGTATAAGAGTTTAACTGATTATATATTAGGTGTCCCTGCATGCTTGCAAATTTTGGCCTAAAAATTGTATCTAAATGTGTTTTTCAAAATTCATTCTTAAGCTTAAGTCTAATAATATTCTTGAGAATGGTTGGTGAATACCACCCCAGGCTGGTAGTAGTATTTGACCAGGTCATATGTTAATCAATTTTATCAGATTTACAATAGGAATTGTGTATAAAAATAGCTGGTTATTTTGTGTACTGCTATAGCATTTTTTTAATATATTGCCAGTCGAAACACGGACATAAATATTACATTACTTTAGGTAGTATATCCTAACATAAACGCTATAAATGTCTTAAAACTAAAAGTATTTTCAAAATGTATAGAAGCCTCTCATTATTATAACTAAATAAAATCCAAATGGTTTGTGTGTCAAATCCACCAACACGTGACAAAATCGATAGTTAAATCCGATTGGTAAACTTGAAACGAAACTCAATTCTAAAAATAGGTAACAATGAATACTGCTTACGACATTCACATTGCCATTAGGACTCTGTCTACGATTTACTTAATTTTACAACGTGTAAACCTGTATCACGCCTGCTTAACGCACTAATGGTACAGACACCTGGAAGGTAAGAAATATGTGATTTTTCATTATCAAAATTGTTTTTAAAAAACAATAAATCCGTAGTTCGACCCTATTTTGAAGCTTAAACTTGTAGACGAATTCTCATAAACATCGGGAGTACGGTTTCGTAGAAAATCGTTTCTTTCTGTACATACGTGAGGCGATTTTGACATTTAGAGCTCTACCTTAAAGGCCGATTTAAAAGGCAAGGTAGAGCTCTAAATGTCAAAATCGTCTCACGTCTGAACTGAAAAAAAAACGTTTTAAAGAAACCGTACTCCCGATGTTTGCGAGATATCGTCTGTAAGTTTAAGCTTAAAAAACGGGTCGAGCTATGGATTTAGATAAACAATTATAAACCGGAGTTGCACGTATGGTAAAGGCGTAAAATCCATTTTAGCCCAATTTAGGATATCGATTAGGCAATTGAGTATATAAGGAATGATATAGTGGAGGGCGGGCATTTTTAGCCAATTTTAAGGTTTTGAACAATTTGGATATACTCCTTTTTAAAGTATGCACAGGGTATTTTATTTCACAGTTATACATAATGTTTAATCATATTTAAATGCAAACCCAACTATATTTAGCATTTAAAAATATTAAATCTAAAACACCTGGTTATGTCATTATAAAAACGTCAACAGACTCTAACCATTGATCGGTATTCTAATGTACATTTTTACGAGAAACTCGCCAGTCAAGCCAACACTTGTTTTGTATGAGTTACATTGCAAGAAAATTAAAACATGTTTTTAAGGTTGACATGTACATACACATACGATATGATTATTTTCGTTGAAACCCCACATAGCATTATGTTGTTAAAAAATCTATAATATCTAAATCCACTTTTCGAAAGTACTTTTAATTTTTCGTATAAAAATTCCCATATGAATTAACTTTTTAAGATTATAGTATAATACATTAATAAGCAAATATTTGTATTTCATTTAAAGAAATACTATAAAAACAGTTTCTTGTGTTTAAGTATATCAGAAACACCGAATTATCCAAAATGTTATCTTATTTGGACCAGGTAACATTTGACCCGAATTGTTGCCCTTATAAAACAATGTTTTCTTGGCAACCGATGAAATATGGCAATTACAGTCTAAATTTACAACAGAAATCAATTTATATTCATTACCTCATGCGATGTTTTATTTTAGGGGAAATGTACAAGTCGATATAGTATACATGTTATTAAAAGCATTTAGAACACAGCAGTGACTTGTCTTCATAACATAGCAACAAAACAAATATTACGAAACTTGGTTGTCATTATTGGTCTTTTGTACAATTACCCTGAACCAAATACAGGAACACCTGGCGTAGTCACGGAGCACTGAAACGTTTGAAAAAAGATACACTTAATAATATTTTACAGATACACAATATACTTTTGTTTCCTTTAAAATAACAGAATGTTAATTCGATATGTCTGAATAAAAAAAAGAAATTAAAATAGTACAAACAAAATACATGCGGCGTATGACCACTAAATAAAATCATTTAAGAATGAATTCGTATCTGAATTTATATGTTATAAATATATATGACCTATGGTAACGACATTATAGTGTATATTTGGCACATCTAGGTTTATTGGCGGAAGAAGATGTCGGATAGTCTCTGAATAGATCCACTGTCCTAACACAAGTAAGTCTTTTTCACCGACCAGAGCTTAAACCCACGACCTTAAAGTTGATTGGTAAGATACCACAGCGCTATTGAAGTGTAACTGAATTGTTCGAATAATTTTGATATTTATCAAGTTTATACTATGAAACCTGTAATAAACATGTAAGAAATAGTAATAATCCTCAGTTCCAAAATCGAAATAACCCACCTGGAACTGCATGGAATTATATGGCATGTGTTCAGATATATTGGTTAAAGTTGGCTTGGAGTTTAAGTGAATTACACCTAGAAATATTTCTTGCTCATAGCAATCATTTTCAAATAGTAACAGAACGGATATTGTAACAATACGAGAAAAATACGCCGTATGTCCGGGTCTCGAACACAGTAAGCTTACAGGTTGAATGCTCCCCGAACTGATCTGGCCAGACTGCTGACTTGGGCGAATGCTTTACCAGCCAATCTAACCGGAGTGCTTACGTACGTTTGTCTCATAATAGGTGACGTTCACACAGTGAAAAAACATGTCAGATTTGCAACAAAAGTTGCACACTCTCAATCGCTGTTTTATAAGAAACGTTATTTTAATCGTTTAATAACTGTTTGACTATTGACTGAAACAGAGTAAACTTCATACATTTCACTAGTAATTGTCGACAGCACAAACACATGTATATACATATATGTAGATGTTGTTTATGAATCTGCAGAAGACCAACTAGTTTATCCGGAGCTCGATTGTCGCCACTTCTCGTCTAAAACACAGTTACTGGGATTCCAACCTGGGTAATTTAATGGAACAGACATAAATGATTACATATAATATATACTTACATTTGCTGATGGCGTTCCAAATCCGAATACCCAGTTGAGACTTGTTTCTGATCCAAAACTTAGACCTGTTCTTTTCAAATCCTTCAAAACCGCCTCCCAATGGATTGTTTTTTTTCTGTCAAGGAACGGAACAAAGAGTAACATCCAGGTTTTGTTCAGTGCGCATGTCCGCTGGCTTTGTCCTGGTACCCAGTTAAAACATCTAATAGCCCAAAGGTACTTTCTTGGACATGACGAAAAGAAATTTTGCATAAAATCTGTAAAAAAAAGAGTAGAACTTTGCCTACGAATTGTATTACTTTCATGAAATGCATATTGATGTATAATAAGATGTCGGGTTAATTAATCCAGAACCATATGTTTTAATCATATGCAGACAACGTATTTACATATAATAAAGGTTAAAGGATATATTCCTTTACCTCAGTATCTTCTATACCATCCACTGAACATGTTCGTATTTTCGAACATTCAAAATAGGTTTGCATATCTTACTATTTCTTATGACATTGTAAACCCCATACTTCTGATCCATACCACCAAAGTTGAACCATCTTAATTGATCTATAATACAATAACAAAGTTATGGAATATTCCTAGTGTAAATTGAAACTGTTCCTATATCACTCAGTAACAGCCAAGAATTTAAGTGACAAAATATGGTAAAGCAAAGATGAAATAAATAGACGGAGCATCACAAGCTGCAATAAAACTAACACGTACTGCTCCTATATAGATATAATATAATTCTTACTAGTATATCCATTATCCACGAGTATAACCATAGATAAACCAAACCAAGTTTAAATAATAATATTATATAAAAATAGTCGTCAGAGCCAACAGATATTGCATCATGAATGTTTCTGTAACTGTTTCATAAAACTTTCTGAATTTCATTTTCATAACGTTTCTTTCGCGATTACCTTCTATAACTAACCAATTTCAACTACAGTTTTAAAGATATATTTTTGCCATACCTTTGCTCAGAAACATCGCCGTATTGGTACCTGCAACTGGGGTCATTTCTGATTCAAGTCGTAGGCATCCACTGAAAAACATACATAGGTCATTGGCATTTATAAATTCAGACAAAAATGCAATCGACAACAGCATCAATATGTTCTCTATTGCTTTTATTTTGTAACCATACGCCCATATTATTATGCATATGTTGTTACAATTAAAACATTTAGGTTTTGTTGTTACATAAGAAGTTAACATGTACTCTCTGTGATCGGAGGAAATAAAAGTCAACTATGTTGTCTATCATTATGTTCATTTTTTACAAACTTTTTAGTGCTCCGTGACTACGCCAGACCTCGGTAGAAGGTAATGGTAACATAGATGGACGAAAAAGAGATACTCGAGTTACGTAATATTACGATGATTACGTGAATAGCATGCTTTTCAATTATTTAAAAGTTATTTAAGTATTCATGAAAGATTATCTTCATGTTCCTTATTCCTAACATTTGCTTCTTTTTTTCAAGAAAGATTATTATTCATGTTCCTTATTCCAAACGCTGATAAAAACTGATAGAAATAAAATAGACATTACACTGCTTATTACATATTACCATGCGTACGCGAAATAGCATGCTTTTCAATTATTTAAGAGTTATCTAAGTATTCTCGAAAGAATATTCTTCATGTTCCTTATTCTTAACTTGCTTTATGTACGAGATATTGAAGCTTGTATATCAGTGAATATTTAAAATTAAGCAGTGTTTTCTGAGAAACTGTTTGCACTGTTTTATAGTGTCTGATGTGACGGATTCATTGTCTTTCTTCTCCTTGTTTTACTAAGAAAAAATCCTCTCTTTTGTGTTCGCTAGATTGTCTCTGATGTCCTGTGAATTAATTTTTCGTCAAGTCAACACCAATTCATCAAACGAATTCGTTTATAATACTTATTTCGACGTTATTTTTATTTCATTTTCAACAAAATGCAATGTGACCTCGTATGTAACTGTTTAGAAGTTGCATACATGGTTTCCATATACTTAAGTAAAACAAATAGCCTCTGAAATAGCACAGTTGGGTAACGTGCACGTTACATTTTATCAGTCTGAACTCAGTGTGTTATAAAGCGTCAAAACATTTTTTTTTAATATTTTATTAATCCTATGCTGATTTGAATATAAATGAAAGTATGTTTACACACATATTTAGTCACTCGTGTAATAAATATGTTGATAAATATGTAAGCAGTGCCTTTTAGTGATACCATCCCAGGAGAGAGAGACAATAGCCGTTATTCTACATACTGTGACAAAAATAGTTAAATTAAAAAAAACATATTGAAGTCTTATTTTGTATCAAAGTTCAACTTGCACGAAAGTATCGACTTAACTTTTGGATCTCAGTATTCATGCATCTGGATAAATCCTCCACCAACTAAAGTGGACGCCATGTATCCCATATAACATACAATATGTTCCTGTAAAAATATTATTAAAAATGTTAAATTAGTTAGGCCCCCTTGGTTACCGTTTGTACCACGGAATATGCTGGTTATTCAACTTTTAGTTTAAAAAAGAAAGATTACTTTTGACCTCAGTTATGTCCTGAGTTACCATTTGTACAAATGTGTTAAACGTTATCTCATTTAGCAACGAGTTAATGTTAATCATTTCTTACTAAATAATCTAAATTTGTATCTATAGTTTTTGTTATACAGATGTGTTGTTTTATTGACATCTATCTCAATATCTTGCAGCAGTCCTCTCAATATCTGGCAACATTTATCTCAATATCTGGAAACATTCATCTCAATATCTGGCAACATTTATCTCAATATCTGGAAACACTCATCTCAATATCTGGCAACATACTTTTATATATCTGGTAGCATTAATCTCAATATATGGTGACAGTCATCTCAATATCTGGCAACATTCATCTCAATGTCTGGTAACATGCCATGTCAAACTTATATAGTAGTATTAACGTGCCATATCAAACATATTTAGAAATATTAACGTGCCATGTCAAACTTATTAAGTTATACTCACGTGTCAAGTCAAAGTTATTTAGTAATATTAACGTGCCATGCCAATCTTATTTAGTAAAATAAACATGCCATGTCAAACTTATTACGTAGAATTAACGTGTCATGTCAAACTTATATAGTAATATTTATGTGTCAAGTCAAACTTAATATATAGTAATATTAACGTGTCATGTCAAACTTATTTAGAAAATTAACGCCCCATGTCAAACTTATATAGTAATATTAACGTGTCATGTCAAACATATTTAGTAATATTAACATGTCATGACAAACTTATACAGAAATATTAACGTGTCAAGTCAAACTTTTATAGTAATATTTACGTGGCATGTCAAACTTATTTAGTAATATTAACGTGTCATGTCAAACTTATATAATAATATTAACGTGTCAAGTCAAACTTATTTTGTAATATTAACGTATCATGTCAAACGTATTAAGTAATAAAAACGTGTCATGTCAAACTTATTTAGTAATATTATCGTGTCATGTCAAACTTATATAGTAATATTACCGTGTCAGGTCAAACTCATATAGTAATATTAATGTGTCAAATCAAACTTATTTTGTAATATTAACGTATCAAGTCAAACTTATATAGCGATATTGACGTGTCATGTTTAACTTATTTAGTGATATTATCGTGTCATGTCAAACTTATTTAGTAATATTATCGTGTCATGTCAAATTTATTTAGTAATATCAACGTCTCATGTCAAACATATAAAGTAATAATAACGTGTCAAGCCAAACTAATATATCAATATTAACGTGCCATGTCAAACTGATACAGTAATATTAACGTGTCAAGTCAAACTTATTTAGTAATTTTAACGTATCATGTCAAACTGATATAGTAATATTAAAGTGTCAAGTCAAACTTATATAGTAATATTAAAGTGTCAAGTCAAACTTATATAGTAATATTAACATGTCATATCAAATTTATTTAGTAATATTAACGTATCATGTCAAACTTTTATAGTACAATTAAAGTGTCATGTCAAACTTATATAGTAATATTAATGTGGCATATCAAATTTATTAAGGAATATTAACGTGTCCATGACAAACTTATATACATAGTAACATTTACGTGTCATGTCAAACTTATAAAGTAATAATAACGTGCCATGTCAAACTTATATAGTGATATTAACGTGTTAAGTCAAACTTATATAGTAATATTAAAGTGTCAAGTCAAACTTATATAGTAATATAAACATTCATATCAAATTTATTTAGTAATATTAACGTATCATGTCAAACTTTTATAGTACAATTAACGTGTCATGTCAAACTTATATTGTGATATTAACGTGTCAAGTCAAACGTATTTAGTAATATTAACATGTCAAGTCAAACGTATAAAGTAACATTAACGTGTCTTGTCAAACTTATATAGTAACATTAACGTGTCATGTCAAACTTATATAGCAACATTAATGTGTCATATCAAACGGATGTAGTCATATTAACGTGTCATGTCAAACTTATACAGTAATATTAACGTGTTATGTCAAACTTATATAGCAACAATAATGTGTCATATCAAATTTATTTAGTTATATTAACGTGTCATGTCAAACTTATATAGTAACATTAACGTGTTATGTCAAACTTATATAGCAACATTAATGTGTCATATCAAACTGATATAGTCATATTAACGTGTCATGTCAAACTTATACAGTAACATAAACGTGTTATGTCAAACTTATATAGCAACATTAATGTGTCATATCAAATTTATTTAGTAATATTAACGTGTCATGTCAAACTTATACAGTAAAATTAACTTGTTATGTCAAACTTATATAGCAACATTAATGTGTCATATCAAATTTATTTAGTAATATTAACGTGTTATGTCAAACTTATATAGTAACATTACCGTGTTATGTTAAATTTATATAGCAACATTAATGTGTCATATCAAACTAATTTAGTAATATTAACGTGTCGAGTCAACTTATAAATTAACATTAGTTTGTCATGTCAATCTTATCAAACTAATATAGTAACATTAATGTGTCATGTCAAACTTATATAATAACATTTACGTGCCATATCAAATTTATCTAGTAATATTAACGTGACATATCAAACTTATAAAGTAACATGAGCGTGTCATGTCAACTTTATAAAGTAACATAAATGTGTTATATCAAACTTATATAGTAATATTAAAGTGTCATATCAAATTTATATAGTAACATTATATGTCATATCAAATTTATTTATTATATTAACGAGTCATATCAAATTTATTTAGTAAAATTAACGTGTCATGTCAATATTATTTAGTTATATTAACGTTTCAAGTAAAACTTATATAGTAACTTTAACGTGTCATGTCAATGATATATAGTAATATTATCGTGCCATGTCAAATTTATTCAGTAATATAAACATGTCATGTCAGACGTATATAGTAATAATAAAGTGTCAAGTCAAACTTATATAGTAATATTAACATGTCATATCAAATTTATTTAGTAATATTAACGTATCTTGACAAACATTTATAGTACAATTAACGTGTCAATTCAAATTCATATAGTAGTATTAACGTGTCATATCGAATTTACTTAGTAATATTAACGTGTCAAGTCAAACTTATATACATAGTAACATTAACGTGTCTTTCCAATCTTATATAGTAACATTAACGTGTCATATCAAATATATTTAGTTATATAAACGTGCCATATCAAATTTATTTCGTAACATCAACGTGTCGTGTCAATCTTAAATAGTAAAATTAACATTTCATGTCAAAATTTATATAATAACATTAACGTGTCATATCAAATTTATGAAATAATATTAACATGTCAATTCAAATGCATCTAGTATAATAACGTGTCATGTCAAACTTATATAGTAATATATATTAACGTATCATGTCAAACTTATATAGTAATATATATAAACGTATCATGTTAAACTTATATAGTTATGTTAACGTGTCCTGTCAAACTTATAAAGTAATATTAACGTGTCAATACAAACATATATAGTAATATTAACGTATCATTGTCAAACTTATATAGTTATATTAACGTGTCCTGTCAAACTTATATAGTAATATTAAAGTGTCAATACAAACTTATATAGTAATATTTACGTATCACATCAAATTTATTTAATAACATTAAAGTGGCATACCAAATGTATTAAGGAATATTAACGTGTCAAGTCAAACTTACATACATAGTAACATTAACGTGTCATGTCAATCTTATATAGTAAAATTAACGTGTCATATCAAACTTGTATAGTAATATTAACGTGTTAAGTCAAACTTATATAGTATCATTAACGTGTCATGTCAAACATATATAGTAACATTAACGTGTCACGTCAAATTTATATAGTAACATTAACTTGTCATATCAAATTTATTAAGTAATATTAACGTGTCATATCCAGCTCATTTAGTAACATTAACGTGTCAAGTCAAACGTATATAGTAATATTAGCGTTTCTTGACAATCTTATATAGTAATATTAACGTCTCATGTCAAACTTATATAGTAACATTGTCGTGTCTTGTCAAACTTATTTAGTAATAATAACGTGAGATATCATGCTTATATAGTAATATTAATGTGTCATATCAAACTTATGTAGAAACATTAACGTGCCATGTCAAACTTATATAGTGACATTAACGTGTCACATCGAATTTATTTAGTAATATTAACGTGTCATATCAAATTTATTTAGTTACATTAACGTGTCAAGTCAAACTTATATAGTAAAATTAACGTTTCATGTCCAATTTATTTAGTAATATTTACGTGTCAAAACTTATATAGTAGTATTAACGTGTAATGTAATTGTTATATAGTAAAATTAAAAGGAAGACGTCAGAATGAATCTGAGTGGAAGCACTAGCGTCCCGCGAGTAACTGGCAACGTTTCTAAACTAGATTGAATTTTGGGACGAACTGGACTTGAACCCGCGACCTCAGCGATGAGAGATATGTGGTCATTAGACGTCAGCGGCCCCGAAACTCGGTCACGTTGGACCTGCTGGTAAGAAGGATGTTAGTCTCAAGAGGATCTAACACCATTAAAGTATATACAGTGAGAATATACACCGTTTACAAGCCACGTATTTCAAACGCCATTAAAGTATATATACAGTGAGAATATACACCGATTACGTCCCACGTATTTCAAACGCCATTAAAGTATATATACTTGAAAATATACACCGTTTACAAGCCACGTATTTAAAACGCCATTAAAGTATATATACAGTCAGAATATAAACTGTTTAGGTGCCACGTATTTCAAACGCCATTAAAGTATATATATTTGAAAATATACATCGTTTACAAGCCACGTATTTCAAACGCCATTAAAGTATAAATACAGTGAGAATATAAACTGTTTTCGTCCCATGTATTTCAAACGCCATTAAAGTATACAGTGTATATACAGTGAGAATATAACCGTTTACATGCCACGTATTTCAAACACCATTAAAGTATATGTACAGTGAGAATATATACCGTTTACATGCTACGTA
The DNA here is from genome assembly GCA_029582155.1 of Panopea generosa. NCBI lineage: Eukaryota > Metazoa > Mollusca > Bivalvia > Adapedonta > Hiatellidae > Panopea > Panopea generosa. Next base: position 53,038,386 of record CM055896.1, read on the forward strand.
TTTCAAATTGAATGTGTTCTAAATTTACGTTTATATGAAAATTGTAAGACGCATATTAAAGTAAACGCATGTTCTTGGTGTATTTAACGTAAATGAGTCAAAACAAACGTTATAAATGGAAATGGTTCTACGCATATTAAACATGATAATTATGTTTGACATACGGAATGTATAGATTTCAAAAATGTGAGCTCTAGTTAAGCATATCCTTTTAACACTCTGGGTACATAATTGCTGACTGAGTTACTTCCCTTTAAGTAGTTATACAATATAGATACTATATGACCATATAAACTAAACAGTGCTTGTGACGAGTGCTTGTGGCTAAGTTCGACTCCCGCTTGCTCCAAAAACTTTATGTGAGAAATTTGCCAGTTACTTGCGGAAGGACTGAGGTTCTAATCAGACTGACGTCATCTCCCACCAGTCAAACTGAATATGCCATATATAACCTGAAATGTGTTGAAAAGGCCGCCCTGTTACATTTCCCTAAACCGTATTTTATTATTGACCATAATTATCGTGTTATCTTTAGTTTTATCTTATTCATCTCAATATATATGGCAACAGTTATTTTAAAAAAATTGGAGTGTTGTATCTTAATTAATTGGTGCCTGAAAACCGCACGTGCGTTATGGAGCGATTATAATTTGTGTTTTAAACGTTTGTTTCCAGTTCTGCCAGCCAGTCACGACAAAACCTATTCGATTACGTTTTGTATTTTGAATTTCATTTAATCAACGTATTTTTACAGTTTAGCCATTATGAACTAAGGAACACAACTCTTCTCGTCATGTCTACTTATCATGGTAACAAGCAAGAGTTATAATTCTTTTTACTCGTTTGTGGTATTAAAGTTTAGTAATTAGAAACATAACAAAGAGCACTTATTGGCAATATATGTAGCCAGTCATACTGTCCTAAGGAATGTGGTTTTAACCCCATTTTCAACACATGATATATTATATAATATCTTACGGCATAGTTTATTGTTGTCGTAGATGACTCTAAGTAGCACCATCACCGTTTCGCATGTAACTAGCAAGCTTTCATAAGTATTTTTGTCTGAGCTGCCGTCGACCCGGTGACCCTAGCGGTGAGAGGGTACCGGTCGTTAGGCGACAACAATTTAGCCCACTCGGCCACAGAGGTCGTTTTGTCTATGTTATTCTTTTTCAGCGTTTGCGATATTAGAAGTGATCGGATATATATATTTATTTATATTTTCTCAAAGCTCTCACCGGGCCCGGTTAGCTCAGTCGGTAGCTTCTGACCATCAATCTAGTGTTGCGAGTTCGAATCCCCTCCAGGCCACAGTCTCCGTGATGATTGATATACGACATTTGTATCGTTGCCATTCGTCTTTCGCCGCTGCTTCAAGTAAGAGGAAAGCTATTAATTACTCGTGTAGTTAGGTGTGGTCTAGAACAGTTAACCTTCCAGGATCTCAAGAAAATATTGGCATAATAATGATATGGTAACATTAATAATTGTAATTGAAAGTGAAATATAAGATTGAATACATATCATAGTTAAGATGCGTTGTGGGCTTTACAGTCGTACGGCAGTGATGAGACAACTTGTACTATACATGCAGACAACTGCCCAGTTAATTTAAAATTGTTTTTAATGTCTGACTTTTTTTTATCATAACTATCTTTCCTAGTTATAGACTGAGAAATGAGTAAAAACGTATTTAAGTAGCATAAAACCGAGAAAGAAAAATATTTAAGCGCTTGTAAACACATACACATCGCATGTGTTAAATTTTAGTTACTTAGGGCACATGTTCTTATTAGTTTTTAATGAAATATCATTTCTTGAAAATAGATTTGAGAGAAAAATAAATGTCATTAGACTGCTAACCTTTGTCGTTTAAAAAGTCAAGTTCGACAATTCACTTCAGGTATTATATAAATAAATATGTATTAGTTTAATTTACCTTTGATGTAAATATAAGAAACTTTATTGAAAAAAATCCTGATGAAAAATAAAGACACGATTTATCACTTATAATGATATTATTTTATCAAAATAAATGCCATAATGACGGATCTAAAATGGAAAATATAATTTGATAATTTCACCAGACTGCGTTTTCTTATTGTTTGAAATAATCAGTACTCCATGATTTCGTCGGCAAAGCCCGATTTAACTTCAAGTATGGTATCTGTTATAATTGGAAGTCATGTAAAAGTATATTTGATTATTTCGATTAGAGTAATTTATTTAATAAGCTTTTATTTCTATCTGCATTGATGTTTTCTCGTCAAGTTTTATTTTGCCTTCCAATCTTTAGGTATACTTGACACCTATGATGAGTATTGTAAAAATCCGTGTTTGAAATTTGATATAATTCACATAACTCATGAATTGTATAAAAATCTTTTTTCTATAGTCAAATATGTATTCTATAAAATGTTATTCCTCTGTTATGTCAGCTTTTGATATTTACAATTATTCCAAATGATTTCTTGGCTTAAGTTTTTACTGCAGGCGTTTCTTTTTATGTTATGCCATGATGTCAATACGTCTGTCAAGAACTTGTTTTCTGGAAATATTTTACCTACATTTGATTTATTTAAATTACAATCGAATAAAAGTTTACCTCCTTGTTTATCTAATTCAGCTGTGTAAAATAGTTTCCATTTACCATTATTGTCTGTTTGTAATATACATTTTATCAAGTTTGCTTTTAACGGGTTCAGAAACATTTTTATACCACCATTTTCATAGTTTTGAATATTCATCTTTCTTTTAATTTAATCGGGTTGCTATCTAACAAAACGGAACATAATATCATTTATTAATTTAACCTTTCCGTTTGGTGGACTTGGAAGTACTGACAACGGGTAAATTAACTTTGGAAATGCAAAACATTTTTTAACAGTTTTTTTCTCAGTTATGTGAGTTTTCTATGTTGCCAACTTTTTAGACAGTTTTTTTAAGTCGTCTAACTTTGGATTCAAATTTTTGTTGTATATGATTTAAGCTTATCGTCAACATATTCTTGAGTTTCAAATAAAAGTCGTATGTTTTCACTTATATATCTACCATTTTGAAATCCTGTTTGAGAGTTTCAATGACAGTAGATAACACAGTTTTATTCTAATTGCAATTGTTTTTGTAGCGATTTTATAATCTTCATTCAAAAGGCTAATTGGTCTTCAAGTGATAATATAATAAATGCCATAAAGCGGGGCGGAGGTCTATTGGATAGGGTGTTGGCCGCTCACGCCAGCGGCTACGGGTTCGATCCCCCGGTCGGCCAGATGCCTCTCATAAAACAACACTTAGTACTGATTCTACCCAGGTAACGGACTCGAGAGCGGTTCATATAAACTCTGAGCTTTCATCACAATCGAGCTAAAATAAATTAGAATAAACTGAGCTAAATACCATACAGTACTTTTGAGGAAATCAATGGTATATTAAGTTTTTAAATATAATTTAAGATACATTTTCAATAATATCTTATCATATATCTAATTTAGTGATTATTAACGCTTGATTTAAATACTAATTAATCCACTCAAGTAACATCGTCCAAGAAGCCGAGTTGCCGAGTGCACATTTGGAAAAGAAGGCACTTGGTACCTGATGCACTAACGGGGTGAAGTGTTAAGTATTTTTTGTTTTACATCATATCGGTGTGTGTTGTCAATACTTATCCTTCAGATTAAAGAAAATGCACTTCTCTCATAATTGATAATTTATATAGTAAGTTAAAGGCCCATCGCCGGTAGCTCCTACACACAGTATTATAGGCGGGGCTTATCACTAGCAGCCGACAAGTTTACTACAGTTATTTGATAATAATCATGTCCAACATAAGCTGTAACTACCAGCATAGCCATAGAGGATACTGCCTATTGCAAGTTAATACACACTGAATTTCTTGTAAATATAATTGATTGATATTATGGAAGTTAATCTAAGCAACAATGTTTATTGTACATGCAGGTTCCTCAGTATTATAAATTAAAATAAAGGTTTCCCCAGATTAAGTACAGCAAACACAGCACTCAAAAATATTGCAATGGACATCTTATCTGCATGCATAATAAACAAAATTGCTAATTAGATACATCCAATTTACAGTTTCATGCTGGGCTACATATAACACATCTCTGGTCATGATCAAAGAGATAAAGTGAAATTATTTGGGTCAAGTTCCATGGATTAGTACATTATTTACTGAGAGAGAATGAAACTATTTATGAAAAATGGTTTATCGTATTTATTATGGACTTATATCAAACAGGCATACATGTTATAATGAATTGTAAATAAATTGCTTGGACACAAGTAAAGGGCAAACAATTAGTTGTGAGACAAAACATAAAAAGATTGAAAATACAGAAACCCCTTTAACATAATAGAATGACCCATTCAATTTAGGTTCACAATTTCCCTGGCAAAAATTACAAATGGAAGAAAATGTGGAAATACTTTGAAGGTTTCGAGGGAACAATTTCGTATATTATTTCATTTATTTGATTATAATGAGTGTGATTTCAAGATCATTTAGTTACACCAGACTGGTCAATTAATGTTGATGAAAATAACTATAGTTAGACATAGAACTTAAAGGAATATTTATTGTCAGATGGCATTCAGGACAAAAATTGAGACACAGATGGGGAAAGTGGGGAAGTGATTATGATGCTGCTGATGATGATGATGAAAATAAATACATTCCTGTAGAACAGTTATGGATATTGTTTCATGTCCGTTTATAACATTTCAATATCAGTTTTGGCTAGGTGAATTTTCATTTACTAATCAAAGAAACAGTCATTTACCAAAACGTAGGCTAGATACAGAAAATACTGGAATTTGTTTTCAAATGTAGGAGTTTGGTTCCTACTTAATTATGTAAGAAAAAAAGCAAAGAATATTGAATCAACCAAGATCTAAATTATGCCAAGTTGTGTTTTGAACCTAGTTCATGGTTCATACACAAACATCCAATGCTGCCTATATAGCACTACGTGGTTTTCATTGAAGGCTGTGATATAAGAACTGTAAAAACAATAAGATGACATTTATTTGCTTAAAAAAAACATTTCCAAAAGGAAGCTATTGTGAATTATGGGATTCAGAATAATGATCAAACAAGGTTAGTGTGAATGGTTACTTATTTGCATACAAATAAAAAAGCATGTATGCATGTATCTAAGATAAGCCTTAAACTACAATGTATAATCATTTGTTTATAATATGAAAAAGGCAGATATATTATGAAGATTAATATTCATAAACATGTAATTCACAAACTGAAAGTCAAACACATTATTCTACTCTGAGATATCAAACACTGCATGGCTCCTCAAAGTGGGTTATACACATCTCCAAGCAAGTGTTGCTGTTTACACCACGTGACAAGGGTCAAACGGGTTCAAAATTCAAATATTTAGCAAATTTTCCTTGATATCTCAATTTTGTAAGGACTACTACTACTTAGTTTCAGGGAGCTTTTGTGAATAAAGGGCATTTTTATAAAGCCAACGTATGTCCCTACAACTGCACTTCTTTTTGAAAATAATGACAACTTTGTTTCTATGTTTTACAGAAAAACATCTCCCAGTTCAACATTGTTGCAAGAAAGTGCCACCATTTGAAATTAGGCTCCTCCCATTTCATTTTATAGAAAAGTTGGGGGTTTAAGCGTACAAAATCTGCATTTATTGTTTAAAACATACTAGTATCAACATTTATTGTTTTAATTGCTTGATTGAATTGCTTTTTTACGTTTCATATGGCCGTACAGGGACAAGCTGTTAAATAAAATGTTATACTTTGATCAATAACATATATATAACATTTATGTCCGTCTATTTAAATTAACAATCATATATTTCCAATGCCTAGCATACGTTCAGTATATTTTGTTGCTAGAAACTTCCTTTCGGTCTATTCAAATTATTCCATATACATTCCTTTTCCTATTTTTAATTGTCATTAAAAATTTCAACAACGAGATTTCCTATAGAAGCGGCATATGTAATAAATTAAAACTCTTCAACATTGTAGTTTTAATCAGTAAAATTAATTCCGTTTTGCACATGTTAATGCTGGTCATAACACAAACTGTCGCTGCCGTGTTTGTGCCTCGTCAAGTGACCTGTCTGAGTCTAGACACACATTTTGAACGTGCACAGATAATGATTTTAAGTTGCGAGAAATGTACTTAGAAGCAAAACTTTATTTTTTCTTGATATTTTAGTGGCAGTATATATTTACATTTTTTACTACATCAATAATTTAAAATGAAACTGCTGGGAATGGTAGTACTGGTTTGCAGAAGTTCAGCCTTCAATGTAAAGAATATCAGAATGGTCATCATGTCACGTATGACAACTTATGACGTATGATTATCATTACGATTTAATTAATTGTTTATGTCTCCGACTTTTAAAACACACTTGACTGGGATAAAGAGACATGTCGAGCTGGATATCCAATTAACGTTGTCCAAATAAACAGCTCCTTAATACTTGAATACACACGTGTAATAAGCCGATAGTTTGGGTGCACATCTCTACATACACACTGTCTACATTAGCACATAAACACGGAAACCAGAACTACGTTTTCTAGAATCCTTTGGAATACTTCACAGCTGCTTAATTAAGTACAAATGAAAGCATTTCCAAATATGTATGTACATATTTAAATTAATATTTTATATAGGTCATAATTATCATCTTGTTTAATGCATTTTATATTCACAATGCAAAATAGAAAACAATACAGTACTGACAGTGATAGTGGCCTTGACAGTGACAGAGAGTACATTAAGCAGAATCGAGAATTGTATTAATGAGACAATACTCATCCCTAAGTCCAATACCATAATCATTTGCCATTGTTGATTACTAATGTGATTAAATAACCCGTATGTGGTTTCGTGGTTCCGAATGAGTGATGACAATGACATATTCACTTTAGCTCATACTTGTCTTAACCCTTTACTCCATAGATACGCGTTTTCCCGCACCAATCACAGAAGGCCTTTGAAAACAGTGCAGGAAGAGTTCAGATTGCTCGTAACGAGCAATCTGAACACTTCCTGCACTGTTTTCCACTCTGTCAGTTAATATAAACATAATTCGCCCATTGGTGGTATTAATGGTGAATTAATGCTTTCAATATTAAAGGTGTCCAAAGGCGTCTATATTAAGTAAAGGGTTAAGAGAGATCAATATATGTATTTGATAAACTTTGCCGAAACTCTGCAGCTATGCAGGTATCACAGTATTTATGTTTTGGCGCTCATTCATAACTTTCAGAAACATCATACATCAGCGAACACGGTTCAGAGAAGAGGTACGCTATATTGTATTATTTAAGTTACAATCACTAGTTGAAATGTGCTTCCGTTATCCCTTAGGGGGCATTAAACGCATTACTGCGTTTGTGATAGGTTTTGAGATTTCCATTTTTCATTACCTCTCCCGGAGGCACACATATTGCGAACACACATTTCTTGTTTTTTCACTTTTAATTGCTATACATACACATGTATATGCAATTACATGTAAGATATCTCGCAGTAGCCCTCGATAGCTTAGTGACTAAGTAAACTAAAAGGTTTGTGTTCATATCTATAAAAAAATGCGATTGACATGCAACTAGAAAAATGAAATCATAAAATAACAACAGCTTGACAAAAAATATTTGATGGACAATTTGAAGTAACGGATTGCAAAAATAAGAGTATAAAATCTGAATGGCAATATCTTGTAAAATAATATCTGATATGTTTCAGATGATATCTTAGTAGATATTGGTAGATACATATAAATATGTAGTTGGACGCGAAATAGTTAGTAGTTGACACACTTACACAGAAACCAAGTTGTTAAACATTGTCAAACTGTTTCAAATAATGTATTCATTTATTTCGATTCGAATAAACCACAATGTTTTGGTATTACATATTTTTGTGGTTGATTTTTAAACTCAGAGATGATGGTTGTTTTATTCACTTGTCGGAGGTGGTTGGTTGTGATGATAGTGTTGGTTCATGTCTGCCTTCATTGGAGTAGAGGGGTGTTCTGTGGTCAGAGACACCGTCTCAAGATCACTTACCTCTCATCGCTTAGGTTCGAGTCCACCTCGCTCCAAAAACTTTATGTAAGAAAGTTTGCCATTTACTTGCAGAAAGACGGTGGTTCTACTCAGATCCATTCTGAGTTCTCCCTCCACAAATATAACTAAATATGCCATATATAACCTGAAATGTATTGAAAATGGTCTTAAACTCCATTCATTAAATTGGGTCGATGTTTTTGATGAAACTGTCTTTTCACTGCGTCTATTCTCGAAAATTACAGTCCGGACTACATCCTTCAACGCTAAGTTGTCTTTCGTAACTGGCTGAATCTCTGTTTTGCTGCATCATTTACAAGCTGAGGTCAATACAAGTTACACCATACTTTTACCGATATGGATTTAAACAGTGTAGTATGTAGGAAATCATAAAAGTGGACACGCTGAGACCCGTTTAGCTATTCTATCACCTATAGTATATATTGCTCCTGTTGATAGTTTTACTGGTGCTTGTAATTATGATGACGGTATTCGCATTTGGTCGGTTACGGATATTCTCCTCATAACAAAGTGAACGCTCACATGAATAAAGAAGGTCTTAATAATCTAATGACTATTAATTAACTATTGTCGACATGTGATCATTGGCTTGTTTTTTATTACCACAAACTACATTTTTGTCTGCAAGCATGATAAGCAAACATGACAAGAAGAGTTGTGTCCCTTAGATCAGATTGACTTAACTGTAAAACACGTTAGTTACAATACATTTTTACTGTATAATAACACAAACACCGTTTATACAACTTAAACATTTATAGAGGAAATTATATAGTTTTAACATATAATTCTTCAATTAATTTTGCGATACTCTTAGAGGAGCAAGATGAAACTGAGGAAATGGTGACAACGTTAATGTACGGTTTGGTGGTGCTGGTTTAGTGTCGGTGGAAAGTAACGTTACTGTACTGGTGTAAGCATACAAAGTAAACACAGATAAAAATAAACGCGTTGTTAACTGAAATGACATTTGCCAATTTCGTACAAACGGTAACCCAGATTCCGATAGAGGCAAAACTGGTTATGATATTCGTGTATATGATGGACATAAAAGTTACAAAGATTACATGCTGCCTGTAATTTTTTGTGTTGGATTAATAATCCAAAGGCATGTATTATTAATACGTGTTTCTGGGTATACCGAACATACACTACTGTATCGCAGTCCTTGGGGGCAGTCCTGGGGCCATATCTCCTTCCAGAAAGATGCTTTTTCGGCTTTGGGACGACAAAAAAGTCACATGGGCCATTTTTGTTCTATTTTATAATGGGCCATAAATGTTGTCAATAATTGAAAGGCATACCATTTTGCATATCCATGTGCATGTGTGAAAAAACGTCTGTAAAAAATATATTTCCATTAGTTTTATTTCTTCAGTTTTTCAGTTATATATAATTTTTTTCAATCTTTTAAAACTATTGTGACTTCACTAGCTTCATACATTTTTTAAATAGTTCATAACAAAAAATGAATTACCAGATTGCTTGTAATATTTGCGTACATTTCGGGGTTCGAACATAAGTAAAATCACCGTATGTCTTTAATTTGGCAAAAATGGTTTGTTCAACACAGGTCATTGTTGCAATGTGACATTATTAGTTAGATGAACATTTGTATCTGGTATATAGAGAATACTACTTAAGTGTCTGATATAGACTTTGCTGTAGTAGATGATATCAGATACTAACATAGTATTCTCTTTACTATGACAATATTTCTAATTCGTTTCTTTTGTGAAATTGAAAACCATCAACTATTGTAACATCCCGCAGAAGTTTCGTCAAAATGTATAATTATACATAATGACGTCATGTGCATGATATACTTCCAATGAGTGATAAACCTATGTTTATCAGGCAGGCAATTTATCTACTTTACTGTATACATATTTTCCAAGCAAATCGAGTTGTTGTTTATTTGTTTATTGAAAATGTTGTTTTTGCAAAGGATGGTTCAATATAAGGTGCTGTTGTCACTGAACTAATGCTGGTTTTGATGTTTATTCAGATTATAACTCATAGCGTAATAGTTTAAATGGTACTTGTTTTTCACCACTGTTCAGGGATTGTATATTATCATTACGAAACGTAGGTATCTACCACGTGTCCATCTTGTTAATCATTCCTACTGGCCGGTCGCAGGGAGATTTGGTGTAGTCACAGAGCACTGAAACGTTTGGAAAAAAATAAACATAATTATAAAGTTTACAGATACCCATTACAGTATACTTAAACAATCGATGTACATGTCATTTAATCAAATATCTGTATGCCCCCTTTTTGTGTTTATTTTGGAGTTAATTTGATACACGTTTCTTGCTCGCGAAAATCATTTTTAATTTGTAACAGAATGGGTAATATAACACGACAGTAAATAGACCAGAAACAGACTTGAACCCAGAACGCTGACTGGTGTAACATGATACCTTAACATCTGAAACACTCAGAGTTACTTCCCTTCTACTACATATTAAATCTCCGGCAGTCTAGTCTATACCATTCATTTAGTAATCACAGTTAGTTCTTAGGGCAATAATAAATAGTAAGAATACAATATATTGTCGTCATGTATTATTCCCAGTAGAAAGAACAATAACATAACAACAGGGTGAATGCTCTACCGACTGATCGTAACGGACTGCTGTCGTTTGTCGCATAACAGATGACGTTCACACCGCGACCTAAATCATATTTGTAGCAAAACTTGCTTTACACGACTAACTGTTATCAAAGAAGTATATACGTCTTTGCTGTTATGTTATTCCAGAGATCCACGATTAAAAACTGTTTCGAATAATTATCAATGTACCAATTAGATTATGTTCTTTTTATTGCAGTACTCGCTGTCGATAGCGCAAATGAATGCATTTATGTAGATATTGTATATGTAGACAACAGGCAAACGTGTATACTCGAGAGAACCAAACTGACCTGCTTCAACACAGCGGCGCCTTCTCGTCTACAATAAAGCTATATGGGTAGGTTTATGGAGCGGACATATTTGATCACATATTATATACACTTACATTTGCTGGTGGCGTTCCGAATCCGAACACCAATGTAAACTCTGTTTTGGCTCCAAAAGTTAGCCCAGTTCTTTTCAGATCTTTTATAACAGCCTCCCATGGAATAGTGTTTGTTCTGTCAAGTGTCGGAACGATCAGCTTCATCCATATTTTGTTCAGTGCGCATGTCCGCTGACCAGGTACCCAGCCAATGCATCTGACATACCAAAGGTACTTGCTTGAACATGACGAAAAAAAAACTTGCATCCAATCTGTAATGAAAAAAAAACGCTGCCGACGTATTATAATTACTTTCGTGTAATGCATGCGGATATATTTATCTAAAAAAGCGTTGTCGGCTTCATTAATTCAATACAATTGTACAGTGTTAGATAATACATGGACCAGACATTTGAAGAATTAAACACATACGTATTTTGTCGTCTTTGACATATAAAAATTTGTTTAACCGTTAAAGTAAGTGTGTAGTATTTTCTATTTCTTCAGAATTAGTAATTCCCGCATTACGGATCCGTACCACCAGAATTGAACCATCGAACATATCGAACAAGTAACACAAATCTAAGTTTCTTCAATGACAAATAAAACGATTAAGATGATCTTTAAATTGTCTTTAGTATGATAACAAAGACAGACAGACAGACACACAGATAGACAGACAGACACAGACAGACAGACAGACAGACAGACAGACAGACAGACAGACAGACAAACTTGAGAGTTGATGCCAGACAGACAGACTTGAGAGTTGATGCCAGACAGACAGACAGACAGACAGGCAGACAAACAGACAGACAGGAAGACAGACAGACAGACAGACAGACAGACATGAGAGTTGATGCCAGTGTTATGAAATGTTCCCAAGGTAATTGTTCTTAAATCATTAAATTTCACTAACATATGTTGAAAATGGCGTTGAACGCCATTATAAAAAATAGAATTCACTAAGAACTTGAGAAAGTGACACCGATTACATAAAGCCGCATTATTCGGAATAAGCCGTCAAATTCCCGTTTTACGAAACTGTTTATCAAGCAGTAAATAATTAGAGATATTAATCACAAATAGTTGATACACATCAGAGTGAAGAATTCTTACTGTTTGGTTAAGTCTTGACTTATGACTATATCCATGAATCTTTTTTTTTTTCGTTTAAGACCAAAGTTCATCCTGGTATTTAATCGGTCAATGATTGTTGTTCTATTAACATTATACAAACTGTAATTGTTACACATTACTATAGATATACGTCTAATTGTTTGATTACTTTGATAAATGTATAATATTCATTTAACGTAAAATTTCATTTTCACAGCGTATCTTTCTCGTGTACAATTCAATAACTGACGATTAGGACAGTTTTAAGAATGTTTTTGCAATTACCTCCGAATAAAAACATGGCCTTGTTGGTACCAGCAACAGGGGTCATTCCTGATTCTAGTTTCTCGCATCCTCCACTGGAATAAAACGTCAGCATTTGAGCTAAATAGTTTAGGGCATATGTATGCAAAAGGCAAACGGTTCTTAGATTTTGAAAAAATTGGTTTATGAGTAACACTAAAAATATACATATATAAGATTAACATTTTCATTTGTAAATGCGTATTTTTCTTTTAAACTGATTGAACGGTTTAGACTTAATTATTTTACTTCGATTCGACATCAAAATGCACAATAACTGGTAGGATGACCAGTTTGTTTTGGGTGTTTTTTTTTTAAAAAAAGAATTTTAACGCCAGTATATGCTATGCCAGCTTGACTTCTACTCATCTGCAGCAATAAATCACAACCTCTGTGAACCATTTTGAAAATATTTCAAAACTATCCAACATTACCTCGATGTACTCCCCACAGCCTTTCTGATATACGTGTTGTTTCCCAAATTTTTGAAACTTGTATCGGAGTTAAACCACACATTATCGTTTCCTTGTTGCCAGCCAAAGAAGGCCTGGTATCCGACCTTTTCTTCATTAGCCCACTTAAAATAGCACAAAAAGTATGAGTTTTGTAAATATATAGTTGGATAAAGATGAAGAATATGCATATAAAGTATTTAGCTAACTTAGGACCTTACTACTACGCCGAAGTTACATGTTGTTTTGTTGTTTTTTTCAATAAAAACTCAAATTGATCATTAAAGGAGCGCACGGATGGCAATTTGGATAAAATATTAATTAATCATAATTTCTGAAAATCTAGATAATTCAAAATCAGAAATATCGCAGTACGTATCCAAATTCTTTAATTTACTTTATTTTATTTTCATTTTAGAAATGGGCACAGCTTTTGTAAACGACTAAATAAGTTTTGTTCAAACATTTGCGACCACTTTTGAAGCCAGTGTCACATACATTTTGTTATAACAGTTGATTTCGGTATAAAAGGTAAAAAAAATCAAGGCACTATTAATTTGTATTTTTAAAGAAAACTATACATATTTGCAAAATTAGTTTGATATCACTTTTTTTATAAAAAAACAAAATAACTATTTCAAATTTCAAATCGTAATACTTAGACATCATATTTTCCATATGGTTATTTTAAATTAATTTCATGACGTTAAATCTTTCATCAACCTAAATAAAAATTCTGTCGAATGAAACAATGATAATATAATTTATACCAGAGCTAATGCAATTTAACTTAGATACCAAGCCCAGTTGATAGTCTACTTACACAGTTAGTTGTCGCCCGGTTGTGAGGTTTAACTTTGAAAATGGCACAAGTATAAAACTAACGTCGTACTTACGTGCATATCAAACTCTGATAGCAGTATGCCTTTCGGTAATTTAACAGAATTGATGCTGGAAGGTGACCCGCATTGTGGACACGATCCAGTTCTCCTGGCATATATTGTTACAAATGAAACCACAAAAACAGCAAGCATATGTAAGAGCTTCATGTCCACAGCCACGTGTATGCCGATACAAAGTGTCCATGTATACAGTTGTTACGAGACGTTAATATACTTTTTTCAAACAGTCACATCGCGGATTCAGAACGCAGATATGGTGTCAGGACCATCAACGAATTCGAATCTGCTAAATTACTGTATTTTCAACAAACTATTAAGCTGTCTTGGACTCTCACTGAATGAAATTGACATCAAAATCATGGAGTCCCTAATTCATTAGACACCACTTCAACCAGTTCTTGTTAACGAACATACTAATAATTGAAAGAGGCCGTTGAGAAATAGTCCAATTATGTAACCGGCCCTCCCTCATGATCAGTACATAGAATTTGTAAGATATTATAAAACTGTTGATAAAATGTGGTGTTTATTCCCTCCAGCAATATTAGAGGCCGACACATCCGTATTTTAGTAACATTGACAGACTACCACAGACGGTGCGCATGAACATGCTTCAGGGATACTTACAAAATGTGATCAATCGACACATATGAAATAAAAAATTGAATTATATGTGAGTGCAAATTCAGCAAAGATCGAGTCGTACCGCAGAAACAATTCAAATAGGGCGTGTTACTGTTGAAGAAGTGTGTTGATTAACATCAACTTTTAAATGGAAGCAAGAGAGAGAAATGTCTATCAATGTCAATGGCAATTACAACATGACATGCCTTGTTAATACGATATTTGAATCTGAACAGTTTGGTTGATATATATATGTTATACAGTATAAGTTATTGATAGACTAGTACGAATAAGCAGAGGACGAAGCTCTAGGTACATTGTACCTCACCAGTATTTTATCTAAAATATGTAGTCATTTGTGTGCATTTGTGGGCGTTCACGTGTCTGACTAAAATTGGATCATGTTTGTATTTTGCCCATTTAATACACCACACATACGGCTTTTCCCAGTCGAATACCCACAGGTAATCCATTAATACGATACTCTCCGTTTATAAGAATTCTCAACAGGGGGTATCCGACGATGATACGGGCTGTGCAAGTGTTACTATCAGTCTATATATATATAGTCATGAATCCCTAACTGGATCCTACTCATATAAAGCTATCAGTTCATGTATGTAAATTTGTCCACCCTGTCCAGATGTGATGCATGTAATTCCATAGTATAAAAGTCATGGTCGACACAAAATTTATTTGGTTTGGCAGAGGCCTTGATACTGTATCTATGGTTTGCATTGTAGCTAGGCGCAATCGTACGGTGTTCCGTTTGGACCATCGCGTTTTTTATTTCTGAACCCAATACCACGAATCGAAAGCCGAAACTACGATGGTGAAAGTCAAAATCACGATTGTGAAAATACGAAGATGAAAACACGAAATCACGAAACTACGATGGTGAAAACTCGATGTAATTTCGACTTTCACCATCGTAGTTTCTACTTTCGACTTTCATCATCGTCGTATCGACATTCACCATAGTGGTTTCGACTTTCACCATCGTACTTTCGACTTTCATCATCGTAATTTCGACTTTCACCATCGTGGTTTCGACTTTCACCATCGTAGTTTCGACTTTCGACTTTCACCATCGTAGTTTCGACTTTCATCATCGTGGTTTCGACTTTTACCATGATCGAAGTTTCGACTTTTGACTTTCATCATCGTACTTTCGACTTTCACCAGCGTAGTTTCGACTTTTATTATCGTAGTTTCGAATTTCACCATCATACTTTCGACTTTCATCATCGTAGTTTCGACTTTCACCATCGTGATTTCGACTTTCACCATCGTAGTTTCGACCTTCGACTTCCTGTTGCGCATATGCAATGCGATCTCAATACAACAATTACAATGGAAGGCTTTTTCTCAAGATATTTTGAAACGGGATACTCCTACAAAGAAATTATGGTGATGGTTAATGTATCAACGGGTATTTGAATCAAATTTATAAAAGGATATCTTCATCAGACGACATGACGTGTTGATAAAACATGTGCGTGTGAATGACATTGGCAACAGGAAGCCGAAGGTTCGAAGGTCGAAGATCGAAATTACGATGGTGAAAGTCGAAACCACGATGGTGAAAGTCGAAACTACGATGATGAAAAGTCGAAAGTACGATGGTGAAAGTCAAAACCACGATGGTGAAATTTGAAACTACTAAGATGAATGTCGAAACCACGATGGTGAAAACGCGAAATTCCATCGCGTCTTCACCATCGTAGTTTCGTGATTTTGTGTTTTCATCATAGTAGTTTCGTATTTTAACCATCGTGATTTCGACTTTAACAATCGTAGTTTCGACTTTCATCATCGTGGTTTCGAGCATCGTGGTTTGGAGAAAAAAATACGATTGTCCAAATGGAACACCGTACAATCGCGGTAGTCTGGTCTGTACATTTTTGTCTTGGTTATTCACAAAAAGTTATCTATTATATTTTGTATCAAATCGGTATCAGTGTATTTGTTCTATTTCGTTACATTTATGATAACCTATGATTAAATATAATTATACTGTCCCTATGTGTTGTTTTCAGCTGTAAAACATTTACTGGTGTTCAAACCCTTATCATCTGTATCTATCTAAACACTGAACACTTTCTAGAAGAGAGATGGGTGAATGCACAATGCAGGAACTAATATGATGAAAAGGAAAACAAATATTAGCACTTGTAGAAGAGGAAGGAGGCCATCTCGAAAAGCTTACTACTCATCTTTATACTCATAGGTAATTCGTTCCATCGAATAGTCCTTGGGAAGTAAGAAGTCTAGTGTTTATTAGTGTTGGCCCTAAGTACAACATAATCACGGTTTGAAATTGTTTTATATTGTGTGATATATCTTTATTTTGCAAAATGATTTAATAACTAATGGAAGACATTTTAAATAGGGATTTGCCAATGAAGTACTCTTTTAGGACCTATATTGTGTAAAAGGGGTGGTTCAGATGTGTCGTTTTGGGGGGTTCGTATATCTACTTTAACTTAAATTCGCGTCCTGACCCCCCTAAATTAGAAAATACGCAAGGATTAATCCTCTCACAAAATATGTTTGTGAAAAAAATCCTCTTCTTTTTTCAAGATATGACACCTGCAAACTAGTAAAAAACAACATAACATCTAGTTTCAGTTATAAATATTTATTACAAAATATACACATTGACTTATCAAAACTAAAATTAAGATAGAACCTAAAATATGCATTCCCTATTCTGGCAGAGCAGGATTAATCCTTGCTATGTGCGATTTGGAAGTATCTTAATTGATAAAACACAATATATGCAACCCCTTATCTGGCGGACAAGGATTAATCCTTGCTATATCAAATTTGGATGTATCTAAATTAATAAAACACAAAATATGCAACCCCTTCTCTGACAGAGAAGGATTAATCCTTGCCATAACAATTTTGGAAGTAGCTCAACTGATAAAACACAATATATGCAACCCATTCTCTAGCAGACAAGGATTAATCCTTGCCGACTTTGAAATATCTTACTGGATGAAATACAAAATATGCAACCCCCTTCTCACGGAGAG
Organism: Panopea generosa; assembly: GCA_029582155.1. Taxonomy (NCBI): domain Eukaryota; kingdom Metazoa; phylum Mollusca; class Bivalvia; order Adapedonta; family Hiatellidae; genus Panopea; species Panopea generosa. The sequence continues at coordinate 53,055,950 of CM055896.1, forward strand.
AAGGATTAATCCTTGTCATACCAATTTTGGAAGTATCTCAATTGACAAAACACAATATATGCAATCTCTTCTCTGACAGACAAGGATTAATCCTTGCCATAGAAGCTTTGAAAATCTAATTTAATGAAATACAAAATATGCAACCCCTTCTCTGGGAGAGAAGGATTAATCCTTGTCATACCAATTTTGGAAGTATCTAATTGATAAAACACACAATATGAAACCCCTTCTCTCGTAGAGAAGGATTAATCTTTGTCGATTTGAAACTGAATTGATCAAACACAAAACATGCAACCCGTACTCTGACAGACAAGGATTAATCCTTGCCGACTTTGAATTATCTAACTTGATGAAATACGCAAAATACAGCCCCTTCTCTGAGAGAGAAGGATTAATCCTTGCTATAGTAACTTGATTATTAAAACACAGAATAATAACCCCTACTCTTGCAGACAAGGATTAATCCTTGCCATACCAGATTTGAAAGTAGCTAAATTGATAAAACACAAAATATGAAACCCCTTCTCTGAGAGAGAGAAGGATTAATCCTTGCCATAGAAGCTTACTTGTTAACACAAATATAAAACCCCTACTCTTGCAGACAAGGATTAATCCTTGCCATATCAGATTTGAAAGTAGCTTAATTGATAAAACACTAAATATGAAACCCCTTCTCTGAGAGAGAGGATTTAGCCTTGCCATAGTAGAATAATTGTTAAAACACAAAATATGAAACCCCTACTCTTTTAGAGAAGGATTAATCCTTGTCGATTTGAAACTAACTTGTTAAAACACAAAATATGGAACCCGTACTCGGGCAGACAAGGATTAATCCTTGCCGACTTTGAATTATCTAACTTCATGAAATACAAAACCCATCTCTGAGAGAAGGATTTTCCTTGCCATAGTAGCTTAATTGTTAAAAAACGAAATATAAATTCCTACTCTGGCAGACAAGGATTAATCCTTGCTATATCAGATTTGGGAGTATCTAAATTGATAAAACACAAAATATGTAACCCCTACTCTGGCAGAGAATGATTAATCCTTTGCCATAGTAGCTTAATTGTTAAAACACAAAATATAAACCCCTACTCTTGCAGACAAGGATTAATCCTTGCCATATCAGATTTGAAAGTAGCTTAATTAATAAAACACTAAATATGGAACCCTTTCTCTGAGAGAGAAGGATTTATCATTGACATAGTAGATTAATTGTTAAAACACAAAATATAAAACTCCTACTCTTGTAGGGAAGGATTAATCCTTGTCGATTTGAAACTAACTTGATAAAACACAAAATATATAACCCGTACTCGGGCAGACAAGGATTAATCCTTGCCGACTTTGAATTATCTAACTTGATGAAATACAAAATATGCAACCACTTCTCTAGGAGAGAAGGATTAATCCTTGCCATAGTAGCTTAATTGTTAAAACATAAAATATAAAAACACTACTCTTGCAGACATAGGTTTATTCTTGCCATATTAGATTTTTGAAAGTAGCTAAATTTATCAAACACAAAATATGAAACCCTTCTCTGAGAGAAGGATTATCCTTGCCATAGTAGCTTTAGAAACAAAATATAAATCCCTACTCTGGCAGAGAAGGATTCATCCTCGCCATATCGGATTTGAAAGTATCTATATTGATAAAACGCAAAATATGAAACCCCTTCTCTGGCAGAGAATGATAAATCCTTGGCACATCAGATTTGAAAGTGGCTAAATAATCAATACACACAATATGATACCCTTACTCTGGGTGAGAAGGATTAATCTTGTCATTCCAGATTTAAAAGTAGCTAAATTGATAAAACAAAATATGAAACACCTACACTTGTAGAGAAATTGAAGTATTTGTCATAACAGCGTACAGTGGGCTACAGGTGCCACAATTATTGTCAGAGGAACTGGCCTGCTATATCACAATCAAATGTTTTTACATTTTTAACCTCAGTATGTTTAACTCTTCCGAAGATTCCATCTCCTTGGTACTTTTTCGAAAACACTGAAATGAAACAAAAAATGGCTCAATTTGGTGAAAGATATTTTTCAAGAGTTAATATATGAATATGTGATAATAGTTTCAGAAATGGCAAAATAAAAATAAAATATGCAGAATAAAGCAATTAAACAGGTGTGTTTTTCTTAAAGGGCCGTACGTAATAACCCCGTTTCAAGTCTGGACGCCCAAACCATTCCAATCTTTTAATGTGGTCCTAAACACCATTATAATTGTTCTGTATGTAGTATATTACAATTATCAGAATTTAAAGAACATACTCGATTTGACATATTCATTCCAACATTAACAAGAATATTAATTAATAGTAAAATATGAAAACACAACAATACAGTCCACTGCAAATTCAAATTCAGTCTGCAAAGCGTGTGAACGACAACAAGTGGTCGTGAGTTTGAATTCGAGCTCAACCACACTATTTGTAATGATTCAGTAGGATGTCCTACGACCATGAATCTTCCGGTTTTAATTTTGTGGGGAATTAGTCAGTGACTTCTGTTCACATATCTTGTAAACACGAAAATGATATTAAAGTAAGACAGTCATTGATAACTATAAACGACAACAATTTAATTAAACGAACCAGTAGATTCAATACGGTAAGTCGGGCCCGATTAGCTCAGTCGGTTACGCGTATGATTATCTATCAAGGGGTCGTGAGTTCGAATCCCCCACCCGGCAACAATCTCCGTGTTGATTGATATACGACATTGTGTCTCATTATCATTCGTCTCTCACCGCTGAGAGCAATCCCCAACTGGCAGCTGGTCGGTAGTTGGTTATTTGAATCCCCAACTACCAACTGCGAATTACCTACTAACTTTACAGTCATGCATTTATTACAATATTACTGTCACAGTGTGAATGTAACGTTTGAAAATGTAGACAAACACCCAAAGACGCTTAGTCGCCTTTTAATCGAGAATCCAGGGCTCCAGTCATGCAGTAGCTGCATATAATTCTAGCCCTGTTAAATTGTCACTCAATAAAGAACTGAGACAGATACATATCGGCGGTTTCGGTTAGTTAAGTAATGGTAGCAATTGGATACAGCTAATATACAAACGCCATTAACCACGACACACGCGCGGACGCACGTACGTTCGTGTGTATATGTGTGGGGAGTTGAATGGCATTATTGATGTGTTTTTAACATTTTGAAAGCATTGTCATGTTTTAGTGGAAAGAGATCATGGCGAAATAAGGTAATACACTTTAAATTGAAATTATTATGTTCTGTCCAAAACCAGGGCGGTAGATAGAATGTTACCAGCTATACCAAACATATCTATGTAATTTGATAGAAATAGTACAGTTCATGTATGTAGTATATATATTATGAAGGTAGTGTGACATCTTAAATGCTGTTTTAAAACTCATTGAATATATATCGTGTCCGTCGTTCAATTAGTTCAATTTAATTTTTTTAAATTATATAACATGTATTTAATTTCAAATCTCCAAGAAAAATGAAGTATTATTATTGTATTAACTATTATATGCGGAGTAAAACACATCAACAAGCCATCTCCCCCCCCCTCTCTCTCTCTCTCTCTCTCTCTCTCTCTCTCTCTCTCTCTCTCTCTCTCTCTCTCTCTCTGCTGTATATTATTCTATACAAAGCATATTATTTGTTCATACAGTTCGCAAAACCGGGCCCGATTAGCTCAATCGGTTACGCGTCTGACTATCAATCCAGGGGTCGTAAGTTCGAATCCCCGCCCGGCAACAGTCCCCGTGATGACTGATATACGACATTGTGTCTCATTACCATTCGTCTATCTCCGATGATACAAGTAGGAAAGTAATCAGTTACTTGCGGAGATGGGGCGTGTTCGAGTACTGGTTAACCTTTCAGGATCGCAGGAAACAGTGGTTAGGTTAACCTCTGTTAGCCCTCGATGTCATAAAAATGACGCTCTTTATATTCAATTAATCAATCAATCATATATTTCACAAAAAGCAAATATGCGAAAAGGATTTAGACGCAAACAAATCACAAAAATACATGTACATGATCAATGATATAAACTAATGATCAAATACATAATATTTTCCAAAATCGTCAGTATTACAGAATATACATTGTATCATTATTTTTTGATTGCTACTAAAAAGAACAAAAACACTTACCGCTTGAAGCAGGATCGATATATCCATGTAAAACAACAAAGTGGCATTTCTTCACGTCAACAATGTATCTTGTAATTAAATATCACGCTGTTTTTCCTCTCAGATGACGATACGCCTGAATGACGCTTAAATCGATAACGAATTTGAACGAATCTAATCGGATATAGAGGTGTCGTTTTGTTCAAATGTATTTCACCACAAAGCTAAGTTCGTTAACATGTTCAAATTGGATGCGATAGCTGTGACTTAAAGGGGAACGCAACCCTGTGTATAAAACAGGATAATATGAATAGCTACGAGTTCAGCTTTCTATTTATAGTATTAATATGCATAATTTCGAGTCCATAAAGATATATCAGCTCGTTTTGTAACGGTCATTTTCGCACATCGACTTTGTCATGGAAGCCGCCATATTGGACACCTGTAAGACGTCACAACTGCACTTCCGGTTTAACACACGATTAATTTATACGCTACAGCAGATATACTACTCAGTCAATAAATTATCAAATAACACTTTTTAGACCAGGAATTGAATTAAAGGGAAAATGGTCTGTTACATATATTTATCTGTCTAAGAGAGAATAATAAATAACTTTATATCTCTTTTCTTATCGTGTTTAGCTGGTGCGGCCTGGCATTGTTGCAGAGCACACTGAGAAATGGCTGATAAAATTTTGATTTCATACCCTTTTTAGTATAATTAGATGAAGCATGGATAAGTTTTTTTGTTGTTGTTTTACATAACTGGCACTGTCTTTTGGTTATTCAAATTGTGTTACTACCCAATTTTATATATGATGATTATCTATTCTACCAGTTCCCTGAACATATATGAATGTGTCTCCTTAAAGGAAGTGTCATATGGAATATAATGTCTACAGGCATATTGCACAAAGTGTATGTTACTGTCCAGCTACTGGCACCCTGCTGAGCTTTCATAATTCACCAACACCACATTCACACCATGTGGTAATGAGAAATACCCTGCCACAGTGTGCATATTGTACCCTAATTAGCATAAATCACCCCAGGTTTTATGACCCCAGGGTTTATGACAGGATGTTATATCACATAGTATTATGGCTTATTATTAATTTAAACATTTTCAGTTAACTAGGGGTTCAATATCAATGCAAACTTTCAAGTAAAAAATTATGTAGTATGACTTTATGTATATTTTTCATAAATTGTACACCAGTACACTATTTTAACAGTAAAAACAAAAGTCTGCTTTTGAATAACATACAATAGCAAAGCATAAGAAGGAAAACAAATGTACATTTTCATATATTTATGAATAAATAAAGGAACAATGGTTTTAATTTATCTTTTAACATTACAAAGTAGATGTAGTTCAAATGTCTAATCAAGAATAATGACCTAGCTGACTGTGAAAAGCCATATATCAATAAACTAAATTGCCAATTGATTATAAAATTAATAAAAGGAGTTTAAGAACAATAAATGGTTGACTGAAAATTTAGCGTCATTCTTTGCCATCGAGGGCTTAATACAGATTGAACGTTAATCTAACCTCTGTTTCCTGGTACCCTGAAAAGTTAACCAGTACTCGAGCACACCCCATATCCACAAGTAGCTGATAACTTTCCCACTTGAATCAGCAGTGAGAGACAAATGATAATGAGACGCATTGTTGTATGTCAATCATCACATAGACTGTTGCCGGGTGGGGATTCGAACTTGCGACACCTGGATTGATAGTCAGACACGTAACTGACTGAGCTAATCAGGCCTTTCACAATTAAATGGCTTTTCTTTGTATTTTAATAATAAATTTTAGATATCATGTCGTTTTCACACCGTATGTTTTGGCATTAACCTTTTTTTTATGTTTATTGGATTATCGCACCTGTTTAATCAGCACACAATTGTAACATTGTGAAAGTTTGCTATTAATTTCGCAATATTTTGGAAGAGTATATAAAATTAAATTTCAGAAATCAGTTGAGCTATTAAGTGTTATTATCACATTTTTAAGAGCTTCCCACTGGATAATATATCTATATGGTAATCTTCATCCTGAAATCATATGCTTGGGTTGTGGTATGCCAAGGCATTGGTATGCTTCATTCTGCAATCTTAGGGCCTACCCAGAAGTATTAGGCGTTTTGCGCGTGACGTCACCATGCACGAGTAAGCAAACACAAAGGTTCAATTATTATCAAGATTAAATGTCAACATGGTCAATTATTGTTTTAGTCTGGGGCCGTTTTGACTGTTAATCGAGGATACACATCATGGGCAATTTTTCGCATGTCAGTTAAAGATCATCTATATATTAAAAATCATACCTGTGCAACTTGCTTCTTTTCTAACAGTTTGATGGTGGACTTTCTGACACTTTCTCGTTTCTGGAGAGTAGTAATGATGGTTGGCACAGCGTCTGGTTTCAATGTTTTTCTCTTGTGCTGAAAGTCAAGTGACTCTGCCACAGAACTAGCAAAACTACCACTAAAACAATCCTTTGTAAAGTGATCCTCACAAACAACTAAAGATTTAGATGCCTTGAATGTTTCAAAACGTACTTTTCCATTTTTGATGTTATCGATCCATTTTTTGCACAGTTTTCTACTATCTTTAGATTTTTCCGGGTCTGGTATTCTAAACAAACTTTTTTTGTTTTTTCCAAACTTATTAGTACAACCAACAGCTTGACACTGAGGCATTGTGAAATCACATATTAGGAAAACTAAACACAACGCTGTCCACAAAACATATCGCATTACATCACCCACTTATTCCGCTGGAGAAAACAATGTTTAATGGGTTAAGTCCTTCAATTCAGAATCGTTTTCGCGTTTAATTGTCTACCTTCGATGTTCACTAATGCACTGTTTATCTGTATATAAACTGATTACGTATATTAGTGTATATACATAAGATATCATGTCGTTTTCACACCGTATGTTTTGGCATTAACCTTTTTTTTATGTTTATTGGATTATCGCACCTGTTTAATCAGCACACAATTGTAACATTGTGAAAGTTTGCTATTAATTTCGCAATATTTTGGTCACTAACGACACAATACAATTTGCGCGATAACTAGAACGGAAGTGCAGTTATGACGTCACCGAATACCTCCATCACAAAAGAGCTACAAAATGGCGGCGCCCATAGCATTTAGGAAACGCTTGAAATCATGATATTTAATGTCATTTTTCTCATTTGATAAATTTCGTACAATTAAAATTTGTTGATTTTTGTGTTATTTACATGTCTATTTAACGATAAATAGCCATTTATATTCTGACGTGCGGTACCCTTTAACACTCTTTGTTCAACAATAAGTGTTTTAATTCGGTTAAAATATACAATAGTGTAACGCAAACACAATTATCATTATCCGGCCACCCGATTAGAGAAATGGACTCGACCGCTAATCGGCACATCAAAGCTCATCAACAGGCCATGTGTTTATATTGAACAGAGATTCTGCCGTAAGGGATAATTTATAGACTGTAAGTAAAAGTTTATTGTTTACATTTTATATACATTTAAAGATTTCCCTTTTCTGTTTTCTCATTGAACGCTATCAATTCCAAATTATATTTTTTTATTTGAATTGGATTTATCGCCATTTTAAACACGTTTCAGGTTATATACACAACAAAAACAACAATAATTAAGATATGTTCAGGAGTATTTTATTAACAAAGTAAATATTATTGATTAGTTGTTTCATAAAAAAACATAATGTAAAATGTAAAACTAACTGATGATATACAAAAGTTTTATGGATCAACCCGTTGTGTCTGACTGTGGTCTTCTGAGAACACGTGCATATAAAGTCATAATTTAACGTAGAGGTAATTAGTTGTTATCACCAACTGTCTAAGTATTCGATATATAGTAACTATAATTCCAAAAACGATCATGTATTCGGGAACAGTTTTATATATTTCGGGTATTAGTTTTATCAATAAATATATTGGTTTAAGAGAGTAGGTTTTACACTGTACATCGTGGATCGTTCTGTTGTAGTGTAACGGTTCCATAAATTGTTCAAGACGAACTAAAAATATTTCAGCAAGTTAAATATAAATATGAATCAACTATCAATTCAGTTTAAAACACAAGTAAGGGATACTGTAATTACATGATTAAACAGCCCATGTTTTATTTTTTGATACATTTATCATAACGTAAGTGTGTGTATGTATAATACCATGGGCACGTTAAAGACCTATATGAATTAGATGATAGAAGCCTTATCAAACATGCGTTTATCAGATGTAAAACACACGTTGAACTGTGATAATTTAAGTTTGCAATCGCCCCACGCATAAAATACACACACTTTATGGTGCGCCTGTTTGGGTAGTTTATTATATAACAGCAGATCTAAGGGCTTAAGTTGGTTAAACTGTAACGTTTGATTGGTTGACCCATTCATACCTTTAATAATATATTTAACTAACCGACTGAACTGACAAGTATATTTTATTTGACTTATACATACCAAAAGTTTTCGTTACATATATACACATGAAAGGGTCACACTCCCAAAAACACATGCACGTACTCACGAGCTATCACTTACATATTCATTTATACCGGGTATATCATTTTGGTGTTGTTTTTTACTGTAAAATATCAAACGTTTAAATGATCGCACAGTTATACATTATGCAACATACAGTGTTCTGTCATATAGCTCTGAAATATGGACCATATTTATTAAAAGAACGCAGGGAAACTTCATGATGCAACATTGATAACTCACGACCGCTTGTTGTCGTTCACACGCTTTGCAAACTGAATTTGAATTTGCAGTGGATGGTATTGTTGTGTTTTCATATTTTACTATTAATTAATATAATATTACAGGGCTCACGCTGTCGGTCGCCAAAAGCGCCAAATGTGATAAAAAAATCAAAGTGGCGCATGTTTTTTCAGTTTGGCGAAAGTGATTGGCGCCAACAAAATATGCCAATATTTTAGCTATATGGCCATGATTTGTTCATAAAGTAACTCTTCATTGTCCTTAACTTTCGATCATAAAGTGTGTCTCCATGGATACCACCTGTCGATAGCTAGTGGACACGAATGCACTGGACCGCGAAATTCCCATGCGGTTGTTTATGACACGTAATTGCGTTTTCCTTATCTGTTTATTGTTCGTAACTCGAGGTGTCATGGTTTTATAATAAGTGTATTAACTTATACATAAGTTAGGCACAGGTAAGTCTGTATTCTGTTTGTTAAGGTCCCGAAAAATTTAAACTTTACAAGATTCGCTCCAAGATAAAAATATATATATATTTTTAAAAGTTATGAAATTTCGGTCAAGTGTGTTTTATGATGTGCATTTTCCCTAATTTCAATCAATTTAACTACGAAAAAAAAATGATACAACTGTTTTGACAAGCTAGCCACCAGTGAAATATTACAGAATTTTCGCTAATAGGAAGAAGTAATTTATTCAAGATTCAACCATTTATTTGGTATTGACGGCGCATGCGCAATTTGAAAATGAATACACACAATCTAATTTTTTATTCTTGTTAATGTTGGAATAAATATGTCAAATCGAATATGTTCTTTAAATTCTGATAATTGTAATATAATAACATATAATATATATAGAACAATCATAATGGCATTTAGGACCACATTAAAAGATTGGAATGGTTTGGGCGTCCAGACTTGAAACGGGGTTATTCCGTACGGCCCTTTAATAATTACATACATGTTTAATTACTTTATTCTGCCATTTCTGAAACTATTATCACATATTTATATATTAACTCTTGAAAAATATCTTTCACCAAATTGAGCCATTTTTTGTTTCATTTCAGTGTTTTCGATAAAGTACCAAGGAGATGGTATCTTCGGAAGAGTTAAACATACTGAAGTTAAAAATGTAAAAACATTTGATTATGATATAGCAGGCTAGTTCCTCTGACAATAAATGTGGCACCTGTAGCCCACTGTACGCTGTTATGACAAATACTTCAATTTCTCTACAAGTGTATTTGTTTCATATTTTGTTTTATCAATTTAGCTACTTTCAAATCTGATGTGCCAAGAATTAATCATTCTCTGCCAGAGAAGGGGTTTCATATTTTGCGTTTTAACAATAAAGATACTTTCAAATCGGATATGGCGAGGATTGATCCTTCTCTGCCAGAGTAGGGGTTACATATTTTGTGTTTTATCAATTTAGATACTCCCAAATCGGATATGGCGAGGATTAATCCTTCTCTGCCAGAGTAGGGGTTACATATTTTGTGTTTTATCAATTTAGATACTCCCAAATCTGATATGGCGAGGATTAATCCTTCTCTGCCAGAGAAGGGGTATTATATTTTGTGTTATCATTATTTAGCCACTTTCAAATCTGATGTGCCAAGGATTAATCATTCTCTGCCAGAGAAGGGGTTTCATATTTTGCGTTTTAACAATATAGATACTTTCAAATCGGATATGGCGAGGATTAATCCTTCTCTGCCAGAGTAGGGGTTACATATTTTGTGTTTTATCAATTAAGATACTCCCAAATCTTATATGGCAAGGATTAATCCTTGTCTGCCAGAGTAGGTATTTATTTATTTTAACAATTTATCTACTATGGCAAGGATAAATCCTTCTCTCTCAGAGAAGAGTTTCATATTTAGTGTTTTATCAAGATTAATCCTTTTCTGCCCGAGTACGGGTTGCATATTTTGTGTTTTAACAAGTTAGTTTCAAATCGACAAGGATTAATCCTTCTCTACAAGAGTAGGGGTTTTATATTTTGTGTTTTAACAATTATTCTACTATGGCAAGGCTAAATCCTCTCTCTCTCAGAGAAGGGGTTTCATATTTAGTGTTTTATCAATTAAGCTACTTTCAAATCTGATATGGCAAGGATTAATCCTTGTCTGCAAGAGTAGGGGTTTTATATTTGTGTTAACAAGTAAGCTTCCATGGCAAGGATTAATCCTTCTCTCTCTCGGAGAAGGGGTTTCATATTTTGTGTTTTATCAATTTAGCTACTTTCAAATCTGATATGGCAAGGATTAATCCTTGTCTGCAAGAGTAGGGGGTTTTATTCTGTGTTTTAATAATTAAGCTACTATGGCAAGGATTAATCCTTCTCTCCCAGAGAAGGGGCTGTATATTGCGTATTTCATCAAGTTAGATAATTCAAAGTCGGCAAGGATTAATCCTTGTCTGCCAGAGTACGGGTTGCATGTTTTGTGTTTGATCAATTCAGTTTCAAATCGACAAAGATTAATCCTTCTCTACCAGAGAAGGGGTTTCATATTTTGTGTTTGATCAATTTAGATACTTCCAAAATTGGTATGCCAAGGATTAATCCTTCTCTCCCAGAGAAGGGGTTGCATATTTTGTATTTCATTAAGTTAGATTTTCAAAGCTTCTATGGCAAGGATTAATCCTTGTCTGTCAGAGAAGAGATTACATATATTGTGTTCTGTCAATTGAGATACTTTCAAAATTGATATAACAAGGATATATCCTTCTCTCCGTGAGAAGGGGGTTGCATATTTTGTATTTCATCCAGTAAGATATTTCAAAGTCGGCAATGATTAATCCTTGTCTGCTAGAGAATGGGTTGCATATATTGTGTTTTATCAGTTGAGCTACTTCCAAAAGTGTTATGGCAAGGATAAATCCTTCTCTGTCAGAGAAGGGGTTGCATATTTTGTGTTTTATTAGTTAAGATACATCCACATTTGATATGGCAAGGATTAATCCTTGTCCGCCAGAGAAGGGGTTGCATATATTGTGTTTTATCAATTAAGATACTTCCAAATCGCACATAGCAAGGATTAATCCTTCTCTGCCAGAATAGGGAATGCATATTTTAGGTTCTATCTTAATTTTAGTTTTGATAAGTCAATGTGTATATTTTGTAATAAATATTTATAACTGAAAATAGATGTTGTGTTGTTTTTTTACTAGTTTGCAGGTGTCATATCTTGAAAAAAGAAGAGGATTTTTTTCACAAACATATTTTGTGAGAGGATTAATCCTTGCGTATTTTCTAATTTAGGGTGGATAGGACGCGAATTTAAGTTAAAGTAGATATATGAACCCCCCAAAACGACACATCTGAACCACCCCTTTTACACAATATAGGTCCTAAAAGAGTACTTCATTGGCAAATCCCTATTTAAAATGTCTTCCATTAGTTACTGTCTTTTTCATTGATATAATGGAGTTGGCCACTGAAGTACATTAAACATTTTAGTTATACATGTGTGTTAATTATAATCATTCATTACAACCAAACGTACAGCACTTTTCTAAGCCATGAAGAGCAAACGGCATATCTTGTCTAAACGTATAATCCATTTTAGGGATTTCCATGTTTTCAATACTGCCTAAGAGAAAATCTCATTTGAAGTTGAAGCATATAATTGCAACCAGAAAGTACATTCGGGTTTATTGAAACAATCCATAAGGAAACATTAGATACAACACTTTGGCGTCTCTTAAGCTATATTCTATTTCCAAGCCACTGCACTATTTCTGGGAACCCAAATGATAAAAAAATGATAACTACAATGAGCCAAAGTTCGGAATACCACAACGCACAACAATTGTTGGTGCGAATTTTTGCGTGGTCATATTGTAAATTTTGGTTACAAGAGTTATCTTAATAGCAATATCAATTGTGTTGTCGTCTTCAAATAATCAAAAAAAATTCAGATACACCAAACCACAGATGTTAGAGGTGTTGTCTCACATTTTCGAAACCTATACACTCGTATGTCAAACATAATTATCATTTTAAACAAGCGTGGAACCATTTCTATTAATAGCGTTAGTTTTACTCATTTAAAAACATCAGAAACATGCGTTAATTTTAATATGCGTCTTGCAATTTTCATATCAACGTAAATTTAGAATACATTCAATTCGAAATACGCGGCACGTAAACGGTGACTATTCTCACTGTATATATACTTTAATGGCGTTTGATGTTCTTGAGACTAACATCATTCTTATCACGTGACCAAGTGGTTCTGGGTCGTTGACGTCAAATGACCATTTATCACTCATCGCTGAAGTCGCGGGTTCGAGTCAAGTTCCTTCCAAAACTTAATGTGAGAAACGTTGCCAGTTACTTGCGAGATGCTAGTGGTTCGACCCAGTCCAATTCTGACGTGTTCCTTCTCTAAATAAACTGGACATGCCATATATAACATGTAATGTGCTGAAAATGTGATTAATCCTCACCTCATTCTTACGCTCATGATCCGTATATGAGGTCATGCACATATGTCTAAAACGATATGTGATAAACTATAGCTTTATGTATTAAACCATCAACTAATGTTTTAAGAAACGATTAAGCTTCATTCATTAAAGATAAAAACTAAATACACATCGTGTTCCAACATCACACACAAACTAACACAGAATGCAGAACTTTCTGTATATGTTTTTTTTTCTTACATTATTACAATTGTCATTTAAATTTTGATAAATTCTATTAACACATGTGCACACTTCTAACATAGTTCAAACAAACCACCCATCTCAGTACAACTGTTCCTGCTTAAAACCCAACCATCTCAATCAAACCCTGCATCTTAACATACATACTCGCATCCCAAAGTATTCTGAGCTTAAAAACTTGAACTTGCACTATTATCTGACAGAAAAAAGATGGCTAATTTATTTATCTCCCCCATATGGCTGTGCACATGGACGTATGTATGCTGACCAGTTGTCCATTAACTTCCCATAAAACATGTTCACATCTCTATGTTTAGACCTTTTTACACTATTGTTGACAGGGTGTCATTTATCAGAAGTTCCAGCTTATTTGGACCTCCCATATTAATGACAACATGCATTTCGCCTTACCTATAGAAATCACACACATAAGTATTAACTTCTGAGTGACTGACTACTATACAATTGTTCCTCACCTTAAAATCTCTTCAGGCTAAATTAATTAGTACATCTAAATGTAATATGAATGTAGACAGGACGATTTAATATACACGAAGCTCCTAAATCGTCATGATAATCAGTCAATCTATGAAATTACCGAATAGAAATCGACAAATAATGTGTCAGTCGACACGTAGTATTTGGAACGAAAGAGCATATCCATGTACGACAAGTGTTTAGTCCAAACGTTTAGTAATACATTTGCCTAAATACAAAATAACAAAATATCTAATTTTTTTAAGATCTGTCTAATTTGTTTGATTGTAAAAATTTACATTTCTATTGTGTTTTGTGTCGAAAATATAATAGCGATATAATAACATTACACATCTTCAACCAAATTAAAAACAAAGTTTTTAAAGCTAAAACTCATGAATAATGCTAATGCTACAACTACAAAAGGAAATGTTTAAAAAAAAGTTATCTTAATTTTTTATTTAATATTTGATGATCGTCAAATTATTTGTGGTGTTCGGGTATTTATTTTAAAAAAAATCAAGTGTCAATGTAAGCAACGTAAAGTTTTCTACTCGTTACTTCCTTCCTAGCCTCAGGTACTGTCATATACATATGTTTTATAACATGTCAGTAAATCTTTGATCAATTTCCGCATATTGGATGATGTTCGGTTACACATACAGGGTTCTGATACCACGGACAACAGTATAAGAATAAATATTAATTACATAAATGATCTTACACGAGGGCTAGGTTGTTATTGAATTTATTAATCGACTTGGCAAATATATAATAAGTGAGAGTCTGCCGAGCATAACATTATCTTAAATAATAAATAATCACACATGTAAGATTATTTGTAGCGTTTATCTCAGGGAATATGTACAGTTACCATGTTTTTTTAGATCACCTGTATAGGCATATAGACATATTAGGTTCCGTTAGTTAATGTACGGGTATGACGTGATGCCACATAAAAACGCCATTTTATTATAACAAATTGACGTCATGAGAATATTAAAATGACAATCTGCAAAACAACTCGTCTATTTATCATGTGTTAGTGTATAATATGGTGAGCACTTGTAGCCAAACCCTTCTATGTTCATTTAATAATTGTAATAATATATATGTGTATGCATTTGACAATAAATATGTTTAAACAGGATGTATCTATGTTTTATTTCCATATTAAACAGATTCCCAAAGCATACATCGATATATAAGTATAAAAAAGCTACAGAAACAATCTAGTCAATGTTTTGAAAATCTGTCATAAATGAAAAATACCTGCAAATCTGCAACTGAAATGTTGAAATGTTCAAATTATAGTTAATATCTGCTTTTAAAAAGAAAGCAACATTCCCCAAATCTGCAACTGGCATACCTATCAGTTTCTTTTAATGGAGAAGATTGTTTTAATTTAAAGATCAACTTGAACATAATATGTAATAACAAGCAATATATTAAGTTCAATAATGCTAAATGAATGTCAATATTTGCATTAGTTCTGATATGAACTAAGTTTTAGTGACTCATGGTATCAGTCAAAATACATGCTATTTCACACAAAAATACACAAAACAGATAGAAATAAACACTATAAACTTAATAAAAAATACAATGTTCGAATTTCGATGGGAGGGGAAACCAGACAAAGTTAAGCGTAAAACTATGATACAAAATATTGAAAACAGTGGTATGAAGATGATCGATATAAAACTTTTCATAAATTCAGTTAAAGCAAGTTGTGTTAAACGATAGACAGATGAAAACAATAATGGCGCATGGAAGAACATATGCATGTCGTCAGTTAAAAAATATGGCGGGAACTTCATCTTTGAGAATAATTTTAATTGCAAAGGTGGTTATTCTATGTTCAGCGAAACGCATTTTTTGTTCAGCATACCAGAATCATGGTCAAATATTAATTTTAACACCAATATTGAAGATGTTAATATAGTAAAACAATAAATATGGAATAATTCTTGTTATTTTACAAATCATGGTTATAGCTAGGAATTAAAACAATCAATGGTATATATGATTCTTGACACAAGACGTTTTATACTTTTGAACGATTTAAACAATTTTACAATACTAGTAATTCGGAATTTCTCAATTATTTTACTATTACCCAAAGCATACCAAAAAGATGAAAATAAATTATTAAAATAGAGAATATAATATAAACTGAAAAAAAAAACATCTTTATTACATCAAGTGAGGAAATGTAATTCTCCAAATATAATGTTATTTAATATGCAAATTCAGTTAATTAATAAAGATAATGAAATAAAACCTCATTTATAATGGGCAGAGATATCTAACAACCTTGACTGGAAAACCATTGACTGCCTACCTTTTAAAAGTACCATAGATACAAAACTAAGATCATTTCGATACAAATACATTATGAAAATTTTGCCTACTAACAAGTTTTAATCTAAATGTAAAATAGTTAATTCAAATTTATGTGAATTTTGTGAGTGATATCCAAAAACTTTAGAACATTTATTTTGGGAATGTTATTTTGAGTTCAGGTCTATAAATTTTGTATTGCAAAAAATAAACCTTTGAATAGTTGTTATCAAAATATAACGTTCGGGTTATATAACTATTCATCATTTCATATACTGAACTATATAATTTTACTTGCTAAATACTTTATATTTAAGAATAAATACACGAAGACAGTTCCCAGCATTGAATGGCATACCATATTTACAAAAAAGCAAGCAAATAGCAAATCTTATTGCAATAAACAAAAACTAACTTAAGTCTCACGAAAATAAATGGGAAAACATGTAAACTATACTAACGAGAACTATACTGCACACAGCTTCTCGTCTTCTCATCTGTAAAATTCTACTTGTCTTATCTTTGCTCCTTCTCTACTCTCTTTAATCCGTTTTCTAATATTTTCTTTTAATATTAACCCTTAAAATATTACCTGTAAGACATTGTATGTATGTTATTTTATCTTAAGTTATCATGTAGTTTTCAAAATTACATAGCCTGTATTGATACATGAACAGTTTTTGTATAACATTGTATTATGTCCTACATGGAATAAAAGATATTTATCAGAAAAGAAATCACAAACATACAACCTATATTTTATCAAAACTTCACCAATTGGGTCTCAAAAAGTATGAAACATTGACAAAGTGAAATATACGAGTATTGCATCAATTGGCATTGTACATTAAAATTACTATATATACGTTTGACATGACGCGTTAATGTTACAATATAAATTTGACATGAGACGTTAATATTACTGTATGATATTGACATGACACGTTTATGTTACTATATAAGTTTGAAATGATACGTTAATACTACTAAATACATTTGATATGACACTTTATTATAAATATATAAATTTGACATGACACGTTAATATTACTATATAAGTTTGATATGACACGTTAATATCACTATATAAATTTGACATGACACGTCAATATAACTATATAGCTTTGACATGACTATTGATAATGCTACTATACTTGACACGTTAATGTTACTATATAAGTTTGACATGAAACGTTAAAATTACTATATAATTTTGACTTGACACGTTACTATCACTATATATGTTTGACATGATACGTTAATATTACTATATAAGTTTGACTTCAAACTTTAATATTACTATATAAACTTGACATGCCATGTTAATATTACTTTATAGGTTTGACATGACTATTGATAATGCTACTATATAAGTTTGACATGACATGTTAAAATTACTATATAAGTTTGACTTGACACGTTAATATTACTATAAATATTTGACATGATACGTTAATCTTACTATATAAGTTTGACATGACACGTAAATTTTACTATATTAATTTGACATGATATGTTTATATCACTATAAAAGTTTGATATGACACGTGATAATACTACTATATCTGACTAGTAACTGTAATGTAGGCAAAAATGAAGGTTGGGAAGGACCATCTTTATAATACAGAAAGATATATAGCAAAATTAAACTTTAATTTGGTAGGAGTTGATGCTCTTTGGGAGGTCAATAAACCTCTTGTAATCTAGTATAGCATATATTTATTGATTCCCCTCTGGGTTTTTGTGGTTAAATTGCTTTAAATATTTATACAATCACGTACAGTAGACATTGTTCTTCCAATCATTTTTTCATACAGTTAGTATAAAAGTATTAAAAGAACATGAAAAAAAAACAAGCAGTTTTATTAATATCAGATAATTTTAATGTCTATAAATAAGTAAATGTTACATAATTCTTTAAATTAGAAATAGATACTGTTACTTAGTCTTTCTTCGAGTTTATATATTTTATATAAGTATGTTACAAACAACACATATGTCTTTGTTGAATACTAAAATTACTTATTCTTATTTTGTATACAACGCACGGGGAGCGGGTGTTGTTTCACCAGGATTTTCTTTTGTTTACTATCTTAACCGACTGTAGAATGGTGATTCAACTATTCAGTAAGTAATCACTGGGAATTAAAAGTAACGCAGTCGTTTTTCTGAATCCAGCGCAAACCACACATAGAAAATATTTCTTTTAACTTTTGTTTCTTATAGATACTTCTGCGAATACCCGAGTGTGTTGATGAAGCCTTAGTTTGTTCTGCGGCTGGTGGTGTTTAGGGTTTTTGTTTGTGAAGATGTTTTTCTTTTTCACAAACAGAATAAAGAGCAAACAAAAAATTATCTTTTATATGTTAGTACAAATTGAAAAAATATGGTATATATAGTCATTATATAACTTATTTGATATCAATAACAAGATATATAGTTGTAAAAAAATTTAACAAATCCACTAAAGGACTTGGAAAGTTTGCTCTGAATTTTACAAATGTGAAAATATTGAATTTTGTATATATTATATCATAATGTACTTTTTTACATAATATATTATATTATATATCAATTATGATATTGTTAAACTGTTACAATGAAATAAAAAAATTAAAAAAAGTAATTAAACCACAAACTGATGTTTTAAGAAACGATTCATCTTCAATCATTACAGATAATAAAACATATCGTTCGTCACCTTAAAATCTCTTCAGGCTAATTTGTTTAGTACATTTAAATGTAATTAAAATGTAGACAGAACGATATGTGCTAATCTATAACTTTAAGTATTAAACCACTAATGGATGTTTTAAGGAA
Source organism: Panopea generosa (assembly GCA_029582155.1). NCBI lineage: Eukaryota > Metazoa > Mollusca > Bivalvia > Adapedonta > Hiatellidae > Panopea > Panopea generosa. The sequence goes on from CM055896.1 coordinate 53,075,189, forward strand.
AGGTTACTTTTCTTTTTTCAAAGATATATAAAACCAGATATATTGTCAGCTTAAAAACTCTTAAGGCTAATTTAGTTAGTATATTAAAATGTAATACATGTGTAAGTGTAGACAAAACGACTTAATATACACGAAGGTTTCTTCCCCTTAACCGTCATGATAATGATTCAATCAATGCAATTACCGAAATCGACAAATAATTTGTCATCGACAAATAGGTTGGTACCTGCAACTGGGGTCATTAGTCCAGCATAATTAGGACGCAATCATGCAATGCAATTAGTGTATAAAACAATGATTATATTCACTAGCATATTTATGTATACAGTTTGAATCTGATTGGTTTATACTTGTAGGTGTTTGTAAAATATATTTAAAACTTGTTGTTTTTTTATAATGTCAATTTGTTCTTCAACTGTTCAGCTTTGTAGATGAGTGTTTCTTTTAAACAATTCGTTTGAAATCCCACTTGGTCGAGATCACAGTTTTGTTTGGATAGAAAAATATATTTTTAATTATTCGCAAATAACAAATTGGTAACATTACACGCAATGGTCTCAGTCAAAGGCATCGAAAGGTTAAGTTTTCATATGGAAAAACGATGTCTGCTTAAACCTTTTGTTTTCTTAATGATATTTTGATGACAATATGTGTGTAAGTATTTAACAAGTACTCCTTGGTGTAACGGTTTGTATACACAGACAATCATAAACAACCCGTTTGACACAAAACAGATTTCCAATTCGTGCTCGTCAGCCATACAATGGTCAGATTCCGACAGCACGCAACAGAGCTTCAAGACTGTTATAGGCACGACAAGCGAAACCAGTGACAATGTCTTTGTATCCCTGAGACTGAACCCTATATAATACGCATGGAATGAATTGGGTCAATAGGGTCAGGCTTGTAGCAAAATGACCAAGGGCCGACAACTCTCGAGGGTAGAATACAATTATGCTCAAAATAAAATTTACAATTTCAATTTTACATAAATAAAATTACGAATATACGATTATACAATATATACAATTTAAAGTTAATCACTCCACAAAAAACACAGCTGGTTTAAAAGTGTCCTATGTTGGAATTAACACCCTTTTTATACAGTTCTTTTTCCTATACGTTCCATAAATCTATATCGCGATCCAAACTGCTTACATCATGTGAATGTTAAAACGGTTATAAACATACACTGATATTGTGTTTAAGATACTACTACCGCGTCCTGATTATCGTAGATTTAGCGTCAATCATCCCTTGTGGCGATGGCTATATCAACTGGGTTCTCTTCCCTGGAACTATATAATAAGAGTTTTCTGGCTTTACGTCGCCTCGTACCGACTTTCGTTGTACACCGACGCCAGGATCGTCAAGTCATCCATATAACAATTATGCGGGTTTCTGTCTTTATGACGGTACTACCATCAGCTGACTTCCTGTCACGTCTAGATACGCCGTTGACGTAGCGGACACATACTTCGCGTACGTCTAAAAACGGCCATCTGCCGTTATGTATTGGAACAGTAACATGCTCAGTCCTTCTCGTCACAACTCTAAAAGATGTATTTGCTAGACAGGACATTGTTTCCATAATACAGTCAGATATATATACTAAAACACTCCACATACCTTAGTGAATTTCGTGCAAGTTATGAAACAACAAACTTTCAGTATATCACACGATATGGTACGATACGGATTTTACACTTTTAGGCCGAATGTAAACTTAAATTAGTTTTATGACAAATACACCCTTTTAATTATTCTAACTTTCTTAATACTTAATGGAATTTGGTGAAATAAACTTCAAAATGATTTATTCTTTTATCAAAGAATGAATATGTTAAAAATCTTAAAAAAAACGTTACTCCTATCGAGCTATTGATACGTTTTAACAATTCCTCGCTTCCTGTTCTAAATATAGCCTATATCATTCCAACAGACACGTATTAGCTGACATTATTAAATAAGGCCACAACAATCTAACTATTTTGTTACAACACGTTCCCCCTAAGGAGAAAAGTGGTTACACTTTTTATAACTAACAAAATAAATACACAACTAGATTCCCGGTGTTAATTAGCGTTTTACTAGATTATATCTACTAGTAACCAAATTAAATATATATCTATATACAATTTACACAGCTTCTAAAACATAGACTTCTCTAACCTTATTTACTACATATAAATAATACTTAATTTAGTACAATTAAAATAACATAATTCTGAATTAACGAACTGAATTTATACTACTTACATTTCAAATACAAAGTTACTGTACTGATATATTCAGTTACTCACCAAGCTTACCTTTCTCAAACACTGTTACCCTGTTCAATTGCCTATAGTCAATACAGAATTGTATACTGCCATCTTTCTTTCTTATCAATACAATAGGACTTGACTGTAACATTGTGTTGACTTCCTCATCTACTGTTGCTAACGAGTGGTATGGTATAGGGAACTCATAACATCTAACTGGTTCACTGGTATTTACCTTAATATCATGTTCAATGAATGAAGAGGTTCCTGGTATGTCAGTTAAAACATCAACTCCTATAATACATGATGAACTTGCTTTTGCTGTTCCCCAGACAACTCCTGACATATATGAGCATCTTCTACACTTACCTGACCTACTACAGATGGACACCCTAATGATATATCTACATCAATCCATTTTACCTCCGATTCATCTACCTTCCTGTCTTCCTCACTTTCTATTACTGCAGCATAAACAACTGCCATAATGCCCCTACCTTCATTGCTATCATTTACTCCCCTCCCATTGTACTTCTTCAACATATTGGCATGAAATATCTTTTCCTTACCATTCATATCAATACTATAATCCATCTCGTTCATGACCTTCAAAACAGTAAAATGAATGGATCTTTCCAATGCAATAATAACTTGTTATTTACTGGAAGTAATACTAGAACCTTCATACCTTCTGTAAACTTTCTCGACCTCACTTTTTTGTTATAGTACTTTTTTGTCTTTACTTAGCCTTACCTAGTTGCTCTTGAGCCATCTTACATGTCTCTTCAAATCTTTCCCGTATATCTACTACACACTGGTAAGTAGACTTTACCTCATTATCATGGACTTCTCCTGACCATTATTTTTTCAATATACTGAACGGTCCTTTTACAAACCTACCATAGAGTAATTCGAATGGTGAAAATCCCAAACTCTCCTATGGTACTTCTCTATAAGCAAATAACATTGCAGTAATGTACTTATCCCAATCCTTGGGTCGCTCATTACACATATTTTTCAGCATCTTTTTCAATGTACCGTTGAACTTTTCAACTAACCCGTTACACATAGGGTGGTACGGCGTAGTGGTTACCTGACGTAATGACAATAACGTACTTACCTCAGCCATAATATTTGACATGAACTGCAACCCCATATCCGTCAACATCTTTTCTGGGATTCCAAGTCTATTAAACATATCTTCCAATGCTTCTGCTACCCTTTCAGTTTCAATACTTGGCAATGTAACGGCCTCCGAATATCTCGTAGCATAATCTACCATCACTAAAATGTATTTACTCTTTCTAGCTATCATGTGTTCTATTGGTCATACCAGATCTACAGCTACTCGCTTAAAAGGGGGTTCTATAAATGGCATTTGCCCAAACGGCACTCGCAGTACTTTACCTTTTGCCATAGTCCGTTAACAAATGCCACATGATCTGCAATACCTAGTAATGTCTTAATTGCGCCCTGGCCAATAAAATTCAGCTTAAACTCTGTCACTAGTCTTGCGTAGATGTACTGCCATCAATGCTTCATGTGCTAACTTTTTTACGGCTTCACGACATTTTTTCGGAATCACTAACTGATATGCCCGTTTCCGCTCTGGACATTCGTATTCCCTATATAATCAGCAATTTCTAAATATATGTCTTACTTGTCCCCCACCTTTACACTTCCTCACTTCTCCTCCATTCGCTCTTCCTCTCGTCTTGTTCAGTGTCTCGTCGTCTGTTTGTAGCGTTATGAATTCTGTTTGTGAGATGTCTAATATCTTGTACATGGTACATTCAGCCTCTTGTATGGCTTATATTCCTATTGTGCTTGTGCTCGAGTCTGTACCGCGTTCATCACGTCTTCTAGTTCCGGCTACTTCGCTCCTCCGATGTTTGCTATAACAAAATCGCACAGTGGAGATTCCATACACAATGCCTCCGTGGTACCTTCGTAATGTGGCGTCTTAACTTCTATCTTAGCTACTTGAAAATTCTGTTCGGATCCATCAATGTACTTGCAGCATCTACTCTTACCTAAAAAATGGTGTTCTTGGACAAATCTCTTCCTCACCACGACACATGTGGCAACCGTATCTTTCATCACTCGGACCTTTTCCTCTTTTATTAAACCTACCTTAGTTGGGCAATGTATATCAATGCAAGCTCTTTACTGTTCTGAACTCTCATCACACACAAATATGCAACTCGTGCTTTCGATTCTAGTTATTCCACGATCACTGCCTCGATATCTACCTCTTCCTCTAAACCTATTAAATCGGTTACCTTAATAATAATTGTTTTTAGATACAAATGTATTTACCTTGCCAGTATCGGCATTCGCGACTATCTTGTCCTCCGTTTCATCGACTGTGGCAACACTGTACCAACTCCCTCTCGTTCTTCAATCAGATAAGTTATTGATTCAACTACAATAACTTCATTTCAAATTGAAAAAAAAAATTATTACCTCCCCTTTGCTGATTACCAAACGGTCTTCGTGTGGTGTCTGTCTTTTGATCTTTATCCCATCGATCTTTTGCCTTACCTTCGCTTGTGACTACATTCCAGCAACCCCCTCTTGTTTCTGCAAATAAATCTGCTTTTGTTGCCATCTCCATACGTACCGTGAAATGTTTTTCTTTAAAAAAATAAGGATAACTCTCTATTGCTTATGGTTAGTAACTGATCTCTTAGTAAGTTCTAAGTAAGTTTAAAACCTCCTAAAATATTGTACAAATTCTCACCTATCTCTGGTCTTGCCGATCTAAATTTCTTCCTAAACCCTTCTTCCGTTATTTCGGATCGTTTTAATAATGCCGACTTCAATTTGTCGTAATCCAAAGTTCTCAGTTGCAAGTAATCTTCAGTTGGTAACCTTGAATATACATCTCAAGCTTTATCTTTTGATAATGCACTGAGATGTAACGACCACTGTTCGATCTTCCATCCTTTGGTTTCCGTATATATCTCAAATCTAAATAGATAACTGTCCATGTTGTCCTTATCTTCATCAAACCATGGTAGCTTCAGTCCTTTAACTCTAGTATCTTTAAGTGAAGGCTGCCTTTTTCTTGTTCTGCCAATTCCATCGATTGGTGATGTTGAAGTTGAGCTCATTCAACCTCTCGTTTGTGTTCTCCAATTTCTGGTTCGCTATTGCCTCTTCTTTGTCTCTCTCTCTAGCTTCCTCTTCTCTTATTCTGCTTCCTTCTGTCGCTATAATTTCTGTAAGTCTACCTCCTTCTGTCACTCCATCTTCTCCAACTCTGCTTCCCTATCCTACTGTCTTTTTCCTTCTGTCACTCTAATTTCTGTAAATCTATCTCCTTCTGTCGCTTTTATTTTTCCAAATCTGCTTCCCGGTCCCGTTGTCTTTGTTCTCGCTCTTTCGCTTGTTCCTGTTTAGCAAAAGCCTGGAGTTTCTTACCTTCATAACCAAACTTCTCTCCTAACTCTTTCATACTAGTCATGATTAAGTATTGTGTATGACCTTTAACTTAATAATTTGTACTTCAATATTTTAACAACGACACCACTACAACAACAACTAATGTAAAATACCAAACAATATTAAATTGTATGAAACTGTTAAGTCAGTTAAATTACAAGCGTCTATTTATAATTTACTAGCATTACCATACCTACTACACAACGCGTGTGTAAATAACAACTTTAAACCTACACACTCCGCTTAAATATCGCAAACTACTACCATTCTATGCGACCTTTTAATTATATCTATTCTGATCCAATATCGCAATAACTATAAACGTATGCGCTGAATATACATTTATCAGCAAAAAAGATACTTTTGAAGTCGATGTAAAGTTTTCATTTTGAATTAGATAAATTCTTGTCGCCAATAAGATTAATTTTTTCGTTCATGAATTGAAGAAAATTTAAATAGGGGTGTTATAAATGAAATGCTTTCTTCAATTTAGTAACAATTATAACATAAGTAATACAAAGTTTCGCAACGAAAACCATTTTCCTTTACAGCAAAAGCTAAACCAGTGAAGTTCACTTCTCATTTTACTTTATTTGAGATTACATAAAAATACGATTGTTTCTTTGAAAGCTGAACATTGTACCTCGGTGAGCTTCCCGCAACTTCTCTGAAATACTCGGTTTTTTTTCTTAAGTTTTGTGAATCTCGTATCAGAATTAAATAACACACTTTCGGGCAAAATAGATAAAAAAAAATGTTTCCTTCATTGCCATACTGAAAAAGAGTGAATATCCAAATATCAATTAAATTCCTAACTTTATACTTCTATATTGATATGAGGAATGTCATTTGAATTCTTTGAACGGTGTAACTAGGACCTACACTGTACTGCACTGTATATATATGGTTATAAATATAGCATGTTATCTACAGCATCAAAGGAACAAATGGTAATTCGGGTAAAATGCTCAATGTAAATGTAAATTCTTATCTTATGAACATTCAAAAAACAAAACTTCATAAATGTGATTTCATGCGCAACAACAAGATAATTGATTTACATCTCTATGTGTTTATATGTGGTATGAGATAGCAAGTTTCATAGAATACAAGTAGATGGAGAAATTCAATGTATCTATGTGTCTATATGTGATATGAGATTGCAAGTTTCATAGAATACAAGTAGATGTAGACATTCAATGTCTTTATGTGTCTATATGTGATATGAGATAACAAGTTTCATAGAATACAAGTACATGTAGAAATGCAGTGTCTCTTTGTGTCTCTATGTGTCTCTATGTGTCTCTATGTGTCTATATGTGATATGAGTCATCATGAGCGGATCCAGGGGGGGGGGTATGATTTATTGCATTGACGAACTATTTTCTGTTATTTTTTATTTCTTAGACTCTACTTTGAATTGGTGGAATCCACCTAGCTAAACAAACTCCTGAAGTATATTTATGCAACACCAACTCGACCATTTTCTTATTAACGGATATATTTGTGGTATGGGGCCATACGATCCGTACTTCGAATTATAACGATACTTAAACGCTGTCTATTTCCACCGGTATGCTCGAGATTAGAGACCTGCATTTTGAACAGTCTTCTCCAGCCGGCGGATATGAAAAATGATCGATCGTAGGTGATTGCTTTCAAGTGCGGTTAATCGTCAAAAATCGCGTAAATATTCGGATACTTTCTGGATGCGAACACAGCATAACTCGAGTATTACCCGCAGATACAATGACGCTATGAAATAAGTCAGTTCTCAGCTCTCCTGGGTACACTTCACAAAATATACTGCACGAAACAGCTACTCCACCATTTTCGTATTTCCAATATCTTTCGATATTTTTAATAGTGTTATTAAAATGTGTATACGACATCAACAGTACTGATTTTTTTTTATTTTATATAGCCTAAATGTTCTTATTCAAGCCCAAATTTCAAGGAAATCCATAGTATAAATTTTATGTTTGGATTTATCTATAAAACACTGTGCCACCTCTCAGTCCCAAATAACCATACACAATTATCTTGTGTAGTTTTTGGTTAATTGCTTTTTTTCTTATATATAAAAACCAAAAAGATTGATACATACAATTGCTTTATTTGCAAAAACTTTTTAATCGCAACAAAATAAAGGTAAACGACACATTAGCCCAAAATATTATTTATTTTAGTCTGACACAGTTTAGTTTGGCTAATATATTCATATTTTCAATCATATGTAACTATGTTGAATATCGTACATTGAGACAGTATAACTGTTTTTAGTCTGACTTACGTCTGCTTAAGGAAGTTCCATTTATATTTAACTTTGTATTGTGTATATGAATGTGTTTCTAATTCACAGTTGTGCAAGTCCTAATATTTCAGTACATATCATATAATAACTAAAGACGGTGGTATTAATATTTATTTTATGTAATTACTATTTCAACAAATTATATACATTTTACACAAAGATATGTTTACAAAAGTTGTAAATGGTTTAGAATAGCGTAGCATCAAGCAAGGTGGTATTGTTGGGGAAATATCCTCAGATCGAAGCTGTGCTTCTCAAACAACAACATCCAGTACTAGCTTTATCCAGGAAACGGACTCGAGAGTGGTTCATATTGCTCTTGTATTATAATCAGTCACTTATTAATTATTGCATTTTGTTAGTTTGATATGTAAAATTTTAACCCAATATAATACTAGTTTGAGATATGCTATAGGTACATGCATTTAGTCATTAAGCAGGGAGGTCCTAATTAGTTTGAACTTTTGATAAATTATACGCGTACAACAGGGCTAAAATAGAGATCGTTAACATGTTTTATGGCATTTAGCGGACTAGAGTGAACATCTGTGCAGGATATACCTGATAAATAATGACTGGTATATGAATTAAGTATGACTTTTATGACAAACAAGTGGGACAATATTTTGGTTTTAGTTCTCAAGTAGCGAGAGAATAAAGAAGAATACTTTGGAACGCGAAGGGGTTAAGATGCAGTTGTGTTTTAAGTAGGAAAGCAATACCAAAATGGAGAACGTGTTTGAACTATGTTTAGAAGCGTGCATATGTATTAATAGAACCTAGTGAAGTTTATATACAGTTGTAATTATGTAAGAAATAAAAATATTAAAGCCCTGCTTTCTGTGTTAGTTATGTGTGATGTTGAAACACTCCGTGTCTTCGAAATCGAGCTTAAAGCTTGTAAACTATGTAGTTTATATTTTAAATCAATGTTGTACTTGTAAATATATTATTATCATAATCAATATTATTTTTATGATGTGGCTATATGACTTTCTGGGATCGTATTCACCAACTATTCTTGAGAATATTCTTAGACTTAAGCTTGAAAATCCAAATTTCAACCTTTTATATCTAGTTTACCATGACATATTGAATAATTATAAGAGTTTAACTGATTATATATTAGGTTTCCCTGCATGCTTGCAAATTTTGCCCTAAAAATTGTATCTAAATGTTTTTTTTAAAATTCATTCTTGAGCTAAAGTCTAATAATATTCTTGAGAATGGTTGGTGAATACCACTCCAGGCTGTTAGTAGTATGGGACCAGGTTATATTTTACTCATATTATTTTACTCATAAAAGCTTCTCATTAATATAACTAAATAAAATCCGAATGGTTTGTATGTCAAATGCACCAAAACGTGACAAAATCGATATTTAAATCGGATTGGTAAACTTACGCTTACGACATGCACATTGTCATTCGGACTCTGTCTAAGATTTGCTTAACGTGTAAACCTGTATCACGCCTGCTAAACGCACTAATGATACAGACCCCTGTACCATACGTGCAACTTCCAGTTCAAAGCTAGATGACGTAAAAACAACACGTGGAGGGTAAGAAATATGTGATTTTTCATTATCAAAATTGTTTTTAAAATATCAAAATTCGTAGTTCGACCCGATTTTGGAGCTTAAACTTGTACACAATTTTCATAAACATCGGGAGTACGGTTTCTTAGAAAATCGTTTTCTTCTGTACAGACGTGATGCGATTTTGACATTTAGAGCTCTACCTTTGCGAGACATCGTCTACAATTTTAAGCTTTAAAACGGGTCGATCTATGGATTGAGATAAACAATTATGAACCGGAGTTGCACCTATGGTACAGGCGTCTGTACCAATAGTGCGTTTAGCAGGAGTGTGTATGACGGATCAAAATATGTTGCAATTTTAAGTCCATTTTAGTCTTATATAGGCGCGTAGCCCAATTGAGGATATCGTTTAGGCAATTGAGTATATAAGGTATGGTATATTGGCAGGCAGGCATTTTTAGCCAATTTTAAAGTTTTGAACAATTCGGATATTCTCCTTTTAAAATTATGTACAGGGTATTTTATTTCACAATTATACATAATGTTTAATCATATTTAAATGCAAACCCAACTATATTTAGCATTTAAAAACATTAAATATAAAACACATTGCCTTGGTAATATCATTACAAAAACGTCAACACTTGTTTTGTATGTGATACATTGCAAGATAATTAAAACATGTTTGTTAAGGTTGACATGTACATACACATACGATATGATTATTTTCGTTGAAACCCCACATAGCATTATATTGTTAAAAAATCTATAATATCTAAATCCTCTTTTTGAAAGTACTTTTATTTTCTCGTACAAAAATTCCCATATGAAAATAACTTTTAAGATTATAGTATAATAATAAGCAAATATTTGTATTCCATTGAAAGTAATACTTAAAAAAACAGTCGTTAGTATTGAAATATAGCAGAAACATCGAGATATCCAAAATTTTATCTTATTTGCATCTGCTGACATTTGACCCGAATTGTTGTGCTTATAAAACAACATTTTTCTTGGCAACCGATGAAATATGGCAAGTACAGTCAAAAATCACTTTTATTACAACAGAACTCCATTATTATTCAGTACCTCATGCGATATTTTATTTTAGGGGAAATGTACCAGTCGATATAGTATGCATGTTATTAAAAGCATTTAGAACACAGCGGTGACTTGTCTTCATAACATAATAACAAAACAAATATTACGAAACTTGGTTGTCATTATTGATCTTGTGTACAATTACCCTGAACCCAAAACAGGAACACCTGGCGTAGTCACGGAGCACTGAAACGTTTGAAAAATAGATATACATAATTATATTTTACAGATACACAATATACTTTTGTTACTTTAAAATAACAGAGAACATGTTAATTCCATATGTCTGAATAAAACCAAGAAATCCAAATAGTATAAACAAAATACATGCGGCTTATGAACACTAAATAAAATCATAAAAGAATGAATTCGTATCTGAATGTATATATAATTAATATATATGACCTATGTAAACGACATTTGCAACACATTATAGTGTATATTTGGCACATCAAGGTTTACTGGCGGAAGAAGATGTCAGATAGACTCTAAATAGATTCACTGTTCTACCACAAGTAAGTTTATTTCACCGACCAGAGATTAAACCCACAACCTTAAAGTTGATAGGTAAGATACCACAGCGCTATTGAAGTGTAACTGAATTACTCGAATAATTTCGATCTTTATCAAGTTATGCTATGTAACTTGTAATAAACTAGTAAGTAAAAGTAATAATCCTAAGTTCCAAAATCGAAATAACCCACCTGGAACTGCATGGAATTATATAGCATGTATGTTAATTTATTCGTTTTAGTTGGCTCGGAGTTTAAATGAATTACACCTAGAAATATTTCTTGCTCATAGCAATCATTTTTAAAGTGTAACAGAACGGACATTGTAACAGTACGAGAAATGTAACAAGACGAGAAAAATACGCCGTATGTCCGGGTCTCGAACACAGTAAGCTTACAGGCTGAATGCTCCCCGAACTGATCTGGCCAGACTGCTGACTTGGGCGAATGCTTTGCCGACCAATCTAACAGAATTGCTTACGTACGTTTGTCTCATAATAGGTGACGTTCACACAGTGACAAAGCATGTCAGATTTGCAACAAAAGTTGCACACTCTCAATCGCTGTTTTATACTATAAGAAACGTTATTTTAAACGTTTTATAACTGTTTTGACTATTGACTGAAACAGAGTAAACTCCATACATTTCACTAATAATTGTCGACAGCACAAACACATGTATATGCATATATGTAGATGTTGTTTATGAATCTGCAGAAGACAAACTAGTTTATCCGGAGCTTGATTGCCGCCACTTCTCGTCTAAAACACAGTTACTGGGATTCCGACCTTGGAAAGTTAATGGAACAGACATAAATGATTACATATAATATAGACTTACATTTGCTGATGGCGTTCCAAATCCGAAGACCCAGTTGAGACTTGTTTCTGATCCAAAACTTAGACCTGTTCTTTTCAAATCCTTCAAAACCGCCTCCCACGGGATTGTTTTTGTTCTGTCAAGGGACGGAACAAAGAGTAACATCCAGGTTTTGTTCAGTGCGCATGTCCGTTGGCTTTGTCCTGGTACCCAGTTAAAACATCTAATAGCCCAAAGGTACTTTCTTGGACATGACGAAAAGAAATTTTGCATAAAATCTGTAAAAAAAAAAAAGAGTAGAACTTTGCCTACGAACTGTATTTACTTTCGTGAAATGCATATTGATGTATAATAAGATGTTGTCAGGTTAATGAATCCAGAACAATATGTTTTAATCATAAGCACATAACGTATTTTCGAACATTCAAAATAGGTTTGCATATCTTTCTATTTCTTATGACATTGTTAACCCCATACTTCTGATCCATACCACCAAAGTTGAACCATCTTAATTGATCTATAATACAATAACAAAGTTATGGAATATTCCCAGTGTAAATTGCAACTGTTACTATATCACTCAGTAACAGCCAAGAATTTAAGTGACAAAATATGGTAAAGCAAAGATGAAATAAATAGACGGAGCATCACAAGCTGCAATAAAACGTCAACTAATACGTACTACTCCTATATAGCTATAATATAAGTCTTACTAGTATGTCGATTATTTACAAGTATAACCATAGATAAACCAAACCAAGTTTAATGAATAATATTATATGAAAATAGTCGTCAGAGCCAACAAAAAGTGCATCATGAATGTTTCATACACTGTAACTGTTTCATAACACTTTCTGAATTTCATTTTCATAACGTTTCTTTCGCAAGTACCTTCTATAACTAACCAATTTCAACTACAGTTTTAAAGATATATTTTTGCCAGTACCTGCGCTCAGAAACATCGCCGTATTGGTACCTGCAACTGGGGTCATTTCTGATTCAAGTCTTAGGCATCCACTGAAAAACATACATATTCTAGTGTATGTTAAAGAAAAACGTTACTTGGAGTTTTGAAACGTTACATGTCGTGAATAACTGTTTTTTTTAAAACATCATGAAAATGCACATAACAAATTTAAAGCCCACTTCATTGAAAATTATGTTGTTGCTTTTTGTGTTGTTGTTTTTGTTGTTTTTTTTTTGTTATTTCTGTCTACTATCTTGGCAACATTGCACGGAATGTTTCCTTGCAAATGCCCGAAAAGGTCAAGTTACTCAAATAAAAACACGGTTTCTGCTATAAAACGTTTTCTAAGTGATATATTGGTGATGATATGTGTATATTGTTTTAAATCTAGAAATGATGGTTCGGATTGCTTTTGAACATAATAGGGCTGATGTCACCATAACTGAAAATAAAAAAAATAACGTGTTTCCCTTTAGAAATTAAGTAGAATGATCCTAACCCGTTAAGAAAGTTTAGGATTACTTTAGGGTGGGGATTAGTCAAGGCAACTTTTTACTAAAAGCAGAAACAACGATTTCCGCTCAATAATTTAAGGTTCTTTTCTTTCAATAAAAGGTTATGAATTTTTGTTGATAGGTTTTATAAGTGAAATTAAGGCTCCGTATTGCTTTTTAACTAGTCGGATCATGGTCAAGCCATCAGTATCTATAATATATAAATTGTAGCCGCCAATTAACTCTATCCTGGTAAATTTGTTGAAGATATTTTAAACGGATGTTTTCATTGTAGTGCTTTCTTCCATTTTAGCAAACATTGCCTATAATGGAACAGTCTCGCAACGGAAAACATTTCCCTTTACAGCAATAATCAGACCACAGCGACAATTTATGATGCCATGAATATAATACCATCAGCACAAAACAAATGGAAAACAGAATTTCCCAACATACACACTGGAATTTGAACAAAAATATTTTCATTACCTTTCAAAATAAATCAAGATACAAAATTACAATAGTTCCAGTACAGAATTAACCATAGAATTTCAGGAACGAAATATTTACCTAAAAAAATAACATTTTCAACTCTAAAAATTGTGTTTTTTGTGATAAATCTGTAGAAACCATTAACCATATTTTCTATGTGTGATATATCAAATACTTTTTGGACAAACCTATCACTTTTTGATCATAAATAAATGTACTTATGTAATTACTTATTCGTCGGTTTCAGATATAATTCTAGGGAATAATAATTATGATTTAATACTAAAAATATTTTGATACTGGGAAAATACCACATATTCTATCAAAACAAAAAAAGGTGGAACCATCTTGTGCCAATTTTATAAATAACTTAAAATCACTTTACAAAATTGAAAAAAAAATGTAGCCTTTAAACAACAAAAAGATTTGCACTTTAACAAAATTTGGAAACACTACATAAGCATAATTACTGAAACTCTCTAGTTGTACCAACATTCTACTATATTGACAAAAATTATTATGTGGACTATTGTTACAATGAATTGTCGGAGTATGTATAAACATTTGCAGATATATATATATACATAGCATAAGTATATATTTTGATACGAGTGTCTGTGATGCACTTATTTTTTTCTTCTGTTGTCTATGTAAAAATGTTGTGTTTTTTTGTGCTAATAACAATATAATGTAAATAACATGTCATTTTTTTTACCGTCACCTTCTTAATTTTTGCTTCACTATTCAATGAAACAAACAAATTTTAAATCATCATGAGGGTATGAAAATGTGTTTTAATTTTCCGGACAACCTGGATTGTTTGTTTCTCATGTTTGTTACATATATCATATGAAGAGATAATGTATATAAAAAGTCCTCTCTCTCCAGTTTGCATGATGACAGAAAGAAATTGAAAAAAAAAACTTCTAAGAATTTGTAATAAGTTTTAGAAATATTGCTTCCAAAGAAAAAAAATAAAATTAATGTGGAATGAAGAGAGAAGACAAAAACAACCCTATTTAGTTATTTACTATTAAATAAAAAGAAAAAATGTTATAATTCAATTTTACTTTATCTTTGTTATATAATATAATTTTAAAAGGTGTATAGAGGGATGACCCAACCCAAACCTCATACACCTATTACATTGACCACCTTTTGTTGGTTGATATTAAAAATAAAATGTTTGAGACTATATAAAATAGCTATTGTTTCTTTGAAGACTTATAATTGTACCTCGGTAAGCTTCCCGCAACTTCTCTGGAGTACTTGTTATTTCCCAACTTTGTGAATCTCGTATCAGAATTAAAGAGCACTCCTTCGGGTGGATCTGACCAGGCGAAGTAGGCCAGAAAAACTATCTTTCCTTCATTGCCATACTGTAATAAGAGTGAATACTCAAATATCAAATCAGTTTATAACTGTATCCGTACGTTAATGATAATATGAACATTTCAAATCTTCAGCGCAGTCAGCATTTACTACTACGACGACTACAGCATAACGTATTCAGAACCAAATGGACACTCGGTAATTTGGATAAAATGTCACTTTTTATCTCATGAATATTCTACAAAATTAATATAACATCTAAAATGTGACAATATGCGTAACAACAAGATAATAAATTTACCGCACAAGAGACAGAATGTGTTAAGTGTAAAGCAAACACCTCCTGGTATAATGTTTATCATTTGTACCAGAGCTGATGCAATTTAAACTAAATATCATGCCTAGTTAGATAACTTAGACTGTTGGTTGTCGCTCTTTCATGTGATTTGACTTTAGTGTACTTACGTTCGTATCAAACTCTGATAGCGTTATTCCTTTCGGTATTTTAACAAACTGGATGTTGGACGGTGAGCCACAAAGTCGACATGGTCCATTTCTACTCCTGGCAGAAACTGTTTCACAAAAAACTACAAAAACAAGCAGATGTATGAACTTCATGTCTCTATGTCTCTGCCGATACAATGTACACCTGTATGACTTTTATTCAAACATTTCACATCAAACGTGGATCGAGAACGTAGAAGGGGTCCTGACTCTCAAGAAATTTCTGTGATGTTGCTAAAGGTAAGTATTTTCAACCATGTTAACTTCGCTATCTTTGTCTCTCCTAAAATTGGTGGACTATAATGGATTCGTCTATTCATTTGACACCAATTCGTTTATTTCTTATATACGGACACACTCGATGTATTGGGTATATTCAGAGTCTAATAACGCTATTTTCCACACACACACACACACACACACACACACACACACGATCCGTACTTGGATTATAACGATTATTCAAACATTACCACCGGCAAGAGCGAGAGTGACGCTTCCTTTTTATAACCGGCAATCTACTCAAGCCGGCGGATACGAGGACTCCAAACCAGGT
The DNA here is from genome assembly GCA_029582155.1 of Panopea generosa. Taxonomy (NCBI): domain Eukaryota; kingdom Metazoa; phylum Mollusca; class Bivalvia; order Adapedonta; family Hiatellidae; genus Panopea; species Panopea generosa. The sequence goes on from CM055896.1 coordinate 53,091,532, forward strand.
TATTGATGATAAGTATGTTTATTCGAAAAATATGGCGTAAATATCCAGATATTTTCTGAATGCTATCTCAGCATAGATAGAGTAATAGATTGTGAATTTCCGGGTGGAGGGGGGGTACATTTGATACATTTGTTTTATTGGCATGTACTTTTGTATTTTGTCTAATTTCTATTTCCAACGAATTATATTTATGACTATCAAAGTACTGTCTGTATGTATATACCTAGGCTCTTAATGGTTCACTGGCGTGCAAAAGCATATCACCAAGCGGGTGGTAGTGCAGTAGACAGAGTGTTGGCTACTCACGCTAGAGGTCGTGTGTCCGATTCCCAGCTCAACCCGATATCTCTAACAAAATACTCATACTAGTTCTACCCAGGAAGCGTGTTCATGTTATCTTTTAGCTTTCTTTGCAATCGAGTTAAAATAAATTAGTATAAACTATTTGTATATATGTTTGTCTGCTCTTCGGGACAGCGTAAGTTAAAAAAGCAATACAGGGAACAATGTGATGAAAATAAGATATAAATTTAAAAATATGGTTCATACTATTTAGATGAAGACTAAGAATGGGGCATATCTTGACAACCATATAGAGTTGATATCAGTATCGCGTGTTCCTTTAAAAGTAAGAATTAGGGCTTTATCATTGTTAGATATATGTACAGCATAATCTGAATTTATTGAGATGCTGTTGTTGTTTTTATCATTTGGTAAAAGAAATCTTAATGTTGACTTTTTCATTGATATAATAGAGTTGGTCACCGACGTTAATTTAATATTTTAGTGACATTTATGTCACAACTCTTCTTTTAATTATTTTGATCGCGCTTAAAAGCTATTGTTTTTGCAGTTATTGATGTCATATATGTTGTTGAGGAGTATTCCAGTTAGGGTATTAGGGTATACCATGTGTTTTTATGCATTTACTTGAGATTATCTGTATGCAATGTCCAGTGTAAGGTCATGTCCATGTTTCAGTCTAAATATATATTTCTGTTTGACCGTAAAGTGCCAATGATAGTGTTTTTACTAAATAGATCATACTCATGTTTATTAAATTCATAGACCATTCGTGTTACCATATTTTCATTAAAATCTAAGAGAGGAATTATTGGAAAGTACATAATGCCACCAAATAAAAAGAAACTAGCAGATTTGGTGGTCTTGAACCAAACCAAACCCCAACCCGTTTTCTTATTATGCACATAATGCATGAAAATGTGTTTAAACCTACAATACATGAGGGTTTTATTAAATTAAACACGTCGGCGTCTCTTAGCACCTACTTGAGCAATATTTTATATATGGGCCAAATTGCAATATTTGCCGGATCCCAAAGAATCAAGTTTGATAAAATTAGGTAAATGAGCGGAACACCACGGGGTAATTTTGTTTGTCAAGCGTTATCTTATTGACAATATAAACTATGTTGGTGTCGTCTACAAATAAACATAGAATACTGTCACGTAAATGTCTTTGATAAACCGTGCAAATGAAAAAGGATCTTGTAAAGGGACTTGCGGTACAGCTAAAACACATCAGGTTTCCGTTTTACAATTAGTGTGTGTGTTCTATTTGTCAGAAAAGATTTAATCAGATATATGATATCAATGGCGAACTTGTTAGGTTTAAAAATCATACGATTGTAATAATTTCGTCGAATACTTTAGTGAGGTCCCTTAGTTTGTTGATTTGACACTAAAATATATCACGCTAGAATTTACTTAAAATAATTTCAGAATTCTGTTTTTATTTTTTCTAATATAAAGAATATCAAGTTAGATATTTTTCTTTTGTTTGCATAACATTTGAGATCAGTTTTATGAAGTTTATTTTGTTGATACACAATCTGTTGATTTTTTATTTTTTAAATGTAGTAAGATTATTTAAGGGTTTGAGATAACAACAAGAAATGCAGGTATCTATGGAAAACTTGACTGCTATCGGCTTTTTCTATCAAACTATATAAGGATAACCAAATAATGGATAAGGCTATTAAAGTCGGATAATGTGTTTTTTTAATTGTGTATATAAAAGTACATATGAATACTGTAAGTGTAAAATATAGGTTACATAAATGTTGGTTTATGTATGTTTGGGATGATCCAACTAATGGTTTTAATAGAATATTTATTTCAATATTTCGCTAAAGAGTTGTAGAATGTTTTGTTTCAAAACTGGAATACAAATCTCATTTCAAATAGAGTTCTCTACGCTTTATACAGAAATGTAACTTTTGGTTATGATAATTATCATGATTTATCTTTATTGTGAACAAAACCGTTACGCAGCACGTTAACTAAGTTACGGTTGTCAGCTAATCATTTAAAATCGAAACTGAAATATATTCAAGAGACAGATAAGATAGAAACGAACGAAAATGCCAAATGTGTTAAAAGTAACAATATTGAAGAGGAGTTTCATTTTGTTTTATTGTGTTCTAGGTATAATGATATTAGAAATAAATTTATAAGCAAATATTATATTAAAATACCAAATACGATCAAGTTTGTAACATTACTACAATCTTCAAACAAAATTGAACTTGCTAAACATAGCAAATACATATCGGAAGCTGTATGCATTAGTTTCGCCTGAAGCGTCAAGTTTCAAGTTATATTTCTCCTTCCTTAAAATGTACAAATTACGCTGTATTTTAGTAATGAAAACGGTATACATATATAAAAGTAATTGTCATGACATACCGAATCACGAATTTTTCACCACATATATGCTTTATGACATTTTAATGAGCAACTTTAATAGTTGTAGTGATATATATATATAGAGAGAGAGAGAGAGAAAGAGAGAGAGATAGAGAGAGACAGAGACAGACAGACAGACAGACAGACAGACAGACAGACAGACAGACATATTTAATACACATGTAAATGTATAATTTTTTTTCTTCTTATTAAACCTTCATAATATGAATTCACTGAAAACAACAAATAATTCGTCAAAGTTATTTTCCAAACGACTCGATGTATCCAAAGTAATAATCGTTTTGTCTCATAATATATTTTCATTATTATTTTCATCTCATTTGTTTGTATATTTAATGTTGATTTTTCTGATATGTAAAAAACGTGTCAATAAGTTTCTGTACCTAAAATAATAAAGGAAAAAGATGCAACATCACACATCCTACAATAGAATACTGTTTAAAAAAGCTTAAGATTAAAATTCAGCTGTGTAGTGAGACATAAAGGAAAATAATCGAATGCTTGAAAACAGCGCTAGGCAAATAATTAAATGATTATCATAGTGTTCTTTCAGAATATTCTATGAGCAGTTAATGTAGATTTTAACAGGCATTTGACAATAGTCTAGGCATATATTAATAACAAAGCAAGTAAAATAAATTGCATTATTTAGCAATCAGTTGTTCTGCTTTTTAAGCAGTGATGCTGTGAAAAGAAACGTTCAGTTGTGTATGATGATAAGCAATAGGAATTCAGTTTCATGTTTCTTTTAACAAAGCAATGTACACGGTATTTACAATTCATCAGATGTTGCTAGGAAGGTTGACATTATACAATTATTGATTTTTTTGCTGTGCAATATAATGTGCTATGCACCAGAAAAATCAATATTTATGTTTTTCTGGTGCATAGATCGTCATATTGCACAGCTGAAAAGTCCATAACTGTTTTATTAAAAAATAAATAAATGAATTCTGAGTCTTTACTAACTTTTTTGTACGGGAAATGACAACGAGTCACCAAGTTGAGATTATACATTTTATGTAACAAAAGTATATAAATAAAAAAAATATTGAAAATTAATTATCTGGGTTCGAACCATGGCGGTAAAATACAAAATATTGCATAAGTTCAACGTCTTAACACCACTGGTCACAGATACATCTTGATAAATATTTGTTATTTTTATATTTATACTAATCATTCAATTGTTTCTCTCGCAAAAAATGGCGAACTATATAAATTGTTTCAACAGTTGCTTTTCTTTTCGTATCTTTATTACCGATAATGTTGTTGAAATCAGACTCGAATCTCTTGTCGACAGCCAACAACACATTCGGAACATCTCAGTTTCCATCGTTGCCTTCGGTTAACACTTGGAATTCCCAGCGGTTATTTTTAGTAACCGTGGTATATCGTAATTTTATGCACAGTTTTGCAAAACCCAAAGTAAAAACTGTTCAATATCATATAGTATTTTGTTCAATGAGAGATCATTATGGCCAATCAGAATTACTTAATTTATAGATTATATAATAAAAGACATTATGGGATGGCTAAAATGACATGCCCAACTCTCGTAGATATGTCGTATAAAGCTTTACTAATTGTTACTTGTTATAACATTCTGTAAGTTTGTCGAATATGTTAGAGAATTGTATCATATTTTTAGTTTAGTTTCTTATTCGAATCATTGCCTTGACGTTTTTAATGTGTCCGTACTAACTTAGCGAATATCATCAAATGATTTGCGCTTTTTATCGATTAACTGGCACATCTTTCAAACAGTCTCAACATTTTTCTGACTGTCTAGATGTGCACTTCCGAGTCACATTTTATTTATAAATACTTGAGAGTAAAAAAAAGTCCGTAGCCTATATTAAAACTGGCAAATTTTTTAAGTTTAATGTTGAATAAGCAATGTCCATATTTGGGCATGTTTAAAACATAGAATTCATTATGAAAAAAAGCATAGTATACTAAAATATCATAACAGTTATACAATATAAATACTATAAAACAATACAATGATATTTTCAAAGAAAAACATTCGTCGACTGTAAACTCATTAGCTATGGAAATATGATGGTATAATTATTCAGCTTTAAGTACTGACTTCTGCTATGACGTTAAAATCTACATCAATAAACTTTTAAATGTTTTGCTCAAATAAATATCTGCAGCCCTTGATTTTTTTTTACAAACTGGTGCACTGTCTCTCCACACTGACTAACTACACAGTCGCGTCCCTGTTTGTGACGACAGCAAGATTTTTACGCCAAAATATTCTATGTAACTAGGTTCAAAATATTTTAAAATAGTTCATAAGGGCTGTGATTTCTTGCTGCAGAAACGTCTGGCATAGTATATAAGTTTGAAAAGTATTTGTGAGCATTTATAGGACTTCTCTTTTTAAACAAAAAAAATAAGGGTATCAATGGATACGGATACATTCCTGCTATAGAATAAACTTTTCTATATTATTGATTTGTTGCTTAAACATATACGTAAATAGTTAAAAATCCAATTACCACCGATCATTGCTGCAATGTGACATTGTAAGTTAGATGACCAATTGTATGTGGTAAAAAAGAAATAAAAAATTAAAACTCACAAGCAGTAAACGGGCAAAATAAAAACAACACATAATGCAGTTGGTAAACATGTATGTTATTGATGTATTAAAACATAACAACGATACATGTTTATAAAATAAATCGTGTCGTTTGTGCTATTTTTATAAAACACTATTTTCGCAAAAGACGTTTCAATTGAAGTTGATTTTTTCAATATTGAACAGTGTCAAGCTAACGCTACTTTCGATCTTTATTCCGATCATAGCTCATAGAATATTAGTTAATGTGAGTTTTGATTTTCATTCTTTGTCAAGTACATGTATGTATTTTTACGAAACTTGGGAATCCTTTTTTCGTCCATCTTGTTTTCCATTACTATGTGCTTGCGACGAGAACATCTGCCGTTTTGTTTGTATCGAGCATTATAGTTTTCATTTTTCGCAAATAACATCTTAACAGCATAAAGTATTATATCAATATTTTGTTAATACATGTTTTCATAAAGCATCATGAAAGATTGCATTGAAACAAATGTAAAACCTATGTCATCGCAACCCATGTTGTTTGTTCTGTTCTTTGTAATTCTTGGCTACTGAATGGATCTTGGCAAAAAAGGCAAGTAATGGTTTCGATCAAAGGTATCGAAAGATAAAGTTCTTAAATTGAGAAACGATTTCTGTTTAAAACCTTTTGTTTTCTAAATGATATTTTGATAACTATATATGAGATTGTGTAAGTTTTTAACCTTCATTAGAAATGCTGTAACTGCTTTTGAGCAAAATTGGATCGATGTCATCATAACTAAAAATAGAAAAACTGTTTCCCTTTAGCTGATATCCAACCTGCAAAAAAAGCTTAAGACTGCTTTGATTTAAATTCGGTCAAGGTCATTGTTTCTTAAAGTAGATAAATAATTTCTGCTGAATTATATTGATGCTGTTCTCATTGTACTATATTTGGGATTACATAAAAGTACGATTGTTTCTTTGAAGACTTATAATGGTACCTCGGTAAGTTTTTAACGGCTTTTCTGAAATACTTGTTATTTTCAACATTTGTGAATTTCGTATGTATCAGAATTAAAGAACACACCTTCGGGTGGTTCTGACCAACCAAAACTGGCCAGAAAAAAGGATATTTCCTTCATTGTTCATTGCCATATAATACTGAAAAGGATATCCAAATATCAAATAAACCCACAACTGTATTTATACTTCTATATTAATATAAGGAATGTCATTTGAATTCTTTGAACAGTACAACCAGGACCTACACTGTACTGCACTGTATATATATGGTTATAAATATAGCATATAATATAATATTCAGTATCAAAGGGACAAACGGCAGTTTATGTAAAACATTTGCATGTAAGTTCATATCTTATAAATGTTCATAAAACAAAATTTCATAACAATGGCTATATGTGTAACCGAAAGATTTACACTACAAGCGACAGAATATGTTCAGCGTAAATTAAATACCATACGGTACAACTGTAGCAAAAATATATTTATTACCTCTCTTTATTAATAATTGCTATATACAAACATTTATGCTATGAAACAACGGCATTATTTTGACACAGATGTATAATTATGTGCTCTTTTGTTGTGCTCTCCATTTGTAATGAATTTGGACAAGCGACGATTAAGAACTCAACTGTTAAACTATTTTTCAGCGGTAAAATGCTGTGGTTGACCTTCGGTTTTGGAAGATTATTACTATTTATAGAACATCTATCCTATAAAGCTTTGAAACGCGACTACTAAACCTAGGCAAAACTGCCCAGGTAAAATCTAAGCATTTTATGAGACCTTAGAGAAAATATGAAAGTATATAGTCGATTTATTCACAACTTTCGTATCACAAATTGCCAAAAACATGTACATGTATACCATGGAAGTAAACAAGACGACGAGATGAGAATTCCTCCAGACAAAAGATCTTCCATGGCAGGGTGGTGTAAGTTCCTAAAGCCTCTATATTTGTAAGCCATACATTTCCTTATGAAAGCCATGTTTCAGTTCTTGGCCAACCTTACTAAATCTTTGGTAAATGCCTTCTTATTGTCATTGGCGGACAATTAAATCAAATATAGCTCTATATTCATGGAATCCATTTGTGCATATATTTGATGGAAAATGAGCAGCTATTTGACTTATTGCTCGATTGGTAACATACAAGTGTGGTGTTTGTTTTATATTGTAGCAAAATGACCAAGGGCCGATAACTCACAAGGGTAGAATACAATTATACACAAAGTAAAATTTACAATTTTAATTTTACATCAATAAAATAAAATTATACAATATATACAAATTAAAGATAATTACTCAACACTAAAAAACACAGCTGGTTTAAAAAAAGTCCTTTGGTGGTATTAACACTTTTATTTTCACACAGTTCTATCTTCCACCCGTACGTAATATACATCGCAACCCAAGCTGCTTATGTCATTCGAATGTTTATAAAATGCACTAGATACTTCCCGCGTCCAGATATCGTAGATTTAGCAACACTCGTCCCTTGCGATGGTGGCTATATAACTGGGCTATCTCCCCTAGAACTCTATATTGTCTATACTGAGTATATGGCTTTCCGTCGCCGCGTACCGACTGTCGAACGTATTCCGACGTCAGGAACGTCAAGTCGTCCATATGACGAGTATGTGGGTTGCTGTCCTATGACTGCACTGCCACCAGCTGACTTCCGTCTTTACGTCGTTAACGTAGCGGGCACTTTCCTCGCCTACGTCTTAAAACGGCTACAATATATATATATATATATTTAGATTTATTAGTTACTCAAATATGTAATGACATTGCGTCTATTACTTACCATCTATCAATTTCATGGTATTGTTATCAATATATGATAACAGTGCATTCAATTCTAACCATTTAATAGTTTCATGGTAGATTTATCAACATATTATAACAGTTCATTCTATCATTACCATCTAACAGTTTCATTGTATATTTATCAATATGTGATAACATTTCATTCAACTCTTACTATCTGCAGTTTCATGGCAGTTTAAACAACATCTCATATACGACCCTTCGTCAATCTCAACATAGCAATTATATCTCTACATAACTTCTCATTATAATATAAACAATTACCGACCAATTCTGTATCTATTCACTTTGTGAATCTCAGAAAAAGCATCAACAAAATTTAATTATACAAATCAATCAATTCTAACATGGTGAATCTCAATACTTCATCGTAAACACAATATCAACAGCTCAAAATATGTTCTCAGATTCCTCGGCCTATATTCTAACAAAACGCTTTTCAATACCGTGGATGGTATTAAATTACATACATTACCGTCGGAATGGATATGAACAATTTATAGAACTTTACTTAGATCTGATTATGTCAAAAATATATATATCAGACATTTAAATACAACATAATATAAAATTCACATACCCATATGCCGTTATGTACTGGAACAGTAACAAAGCTCAATCTTTCTCGTCACGATGACACCCAAAGATGATTCTGCTAACTGGACATTGTTTCCATAACAGACTCAGCATTTATAGCAAAACCGTCCACATACCTTAGTGAATTTCGTGTAAATCATGAAACAACAAACCCTCAAACATCGTACGATGCAGATTTTATGCTATTAGGCCAATGTAAACCGAAATTAGTTTTATGGCAAATAAACCCGTTTAATTATTCTAACATTCTTAATACTTAATGGAATTTGATGAACTAAACTTCAAAATGATTTATTCTTTAATCAAAGAATGAAAATGTTAACATATCTTGAAAACGTTGCTCCTATCGATCTATCAATACGTTTTAACAATTCCACGCTACCTGACCTAAATATAGCCTATATCCCTAAAACGGACACGTACTAGCTGACACTACTAAATTTGGCCACAACAACCTAACTATTTTGTTACATATATAGATTCTGTTTTTCGTGTTTTCTATTTTAAAAATCCTTGTTTCAGGTCGGTTGTGTATTGATTTAAATTTGTTTGTCAGAAAGGTGTATATATATTTGTTAGACTAATAATGATTTATGTTTGGAAATACATGTATATTCCTTTTTTGCTGCAACAAAAACTGGTGGTTCATTTAATTGTATAATTATTAAAAATATTTATTTTTAGTGTAATCTCAGAAGAAAAATCCATGCATAGCAGCGACATTCTACATGTATATTTTTATAAAGTAAATCGTGTTGTGCTGTTTTTATTTCTTTATTCAAAACACTGTTTTTGACAATGGTGTTTCAATACAAGTTGTTGTTGTCAATATTGGACAGTATCAAGCTAAAGCTACATTTGATTCCTTACTCATAGAACATTAAGTAACGTGTGTTCCGAATTTATTCCTGATTATTACCAAAGTTGGTATCCAGTAGTCATCCATTTTTTACCATTACGTTGTGCCGGCAACAGGAACACCTGGTGTAGTTACGGAGCACTGAAACAATTTGAAAACAAAGATGAACATAAATTATATACCTTTGACAGATAGACAATATACTTTTATTTATTTCAATACAAGAAAGCATACTACCATGTTAATTTCTATAATATATATATATATATGTATCAATAAAACCAATACATTCAAAGTATATGAAATGCGCTGAACAAAAGTACGTAGGTCACCTGGATTTATTGATATTTCGTCAACACGAGTTTGGCAATTTCATGTCTTAACTGGAATTTAGTGAACGAAGTTATTGGACATATCTTAATAAATTGTCATTTCTATTACGGCACAAATATGCATGTAACAACTGTTCGCCCCACACACAAAGTGTAAAGTAACAATTGCATCAATATCTTGCATGTCCGCCGTTTGCAGCGATTATGGCGAATCAACTCGACCTCATTGACCCTAACCCACTTGAATATGTGTGGGATTTTGTTTCACAACCAGAGATTTGTATGAGTATGTAAACAAGATACTTGCAGAGATACATTGTTTCAATGTAGTCGTCGAATCACTGCAAATAGTGCATACACACATGATACATGTACTGGTGTAATTCTGAATTTAGTGAGTGGTGCATTTCAAAGTACAGGTACATGTTTATTGTTTTATTGATTCCAATCACATTTTCGGTAAATATGTACAATGAATCTGTTCATCAGATTGTGGATTAATTGATGAAATTAAAAATTTGGTACATCTAGTATTATTTATGGACAGAAGCACCGCTCTTTACCGTAAGTAAGTGTATTTGACCGAGCTGGATTTATGATGAGCCTAAGAGAGGACTTGGTAATACCAAACTTGGTCAAAAATCCGATAATTTGTTACACTGATACCGACCGTGTATGTGGTATACTGACGTCTATTAATGTTAAGTAGCAGACACGTAACGATGTGTGTGTAAAACCAGTCATCAATTAGCCCCATGCTGTGATCTTTATAAGCACAATATAGCCAAGAGAAGGGTTTCAGTTTAAATACAGATGCGCTATTCGTTAACATTAGCGACTGTGCGATATTGTTTGCACATGCCGTGGAATATACGTTGATGTTTTTAATGATTTTTTTTCAACTTGTCTACAATAAAATGAAAATGTGTAATATGCCTTCCTTTAGAACCGACATTTGTGATTATTTGTGTTGTTTCTGTTGTTCTTCACAGAGAGATAAGTCAAAACACATGTTATGTATATATCTCTTAGACAGTGTGCTTTTTTAAAATTTGCTTAGTGCCTATATAATCATGTTTACCCACAAAGTTGAATACCTTAACGCAAGGAATTGACTTTAATATATAGGCCTACATCCTTGCTAAACTGGTATTACAAATGCAAATACGCCCATCTTCTGTTTGAAATGTCGGCAGGTCTGATATATATCTAAGAAATATAATTCATTTTTATTTGGCAAAATCATTTTGTGAAGTCACCGAAAACATATTTTATTTCATATTTCTTTCTGTATCACTTTTTTTTGGACAAGTAGTCTTAAAGTAAATGGGAAGAGGTGTCTTGGGAAAGGTGCCTTAGGACGAGTTGTCTTTGGGACGACTTGTCCTTCATTTATATATCACATGTTTATAACGTAAATACACGATATCTGTACGTCATATTTATAATTTAAAACCCCCGCCCGGCAACAGTCTCCGTGATGATTGATATACGACATTGTGTCTCATTATCATTCGTCTCTCACCACTGATTCAAGTGGGAAAGTTATCAGTTACTTGCGGAGATGGGGTGTGCTCGAGTACTGGTTAATCCCAGGAAACAGTGAATAGGTTAACTGATCGTCTGTAAGCCCTCGATGGCATAAAAACGACACTAAATATTCAATCAATCAATCAATCAATCAATTATAATTTAATGACATATAACTAGATTAATATATTTGATACTCAGACTAATTATAACACGTATAAAATGCATCATTCGCAAATGGTTTGATTGTTGCGTTTCGAAATTTCGTAGGATATAAAAAATATGTTCTGTAAACAGTAATAGTATTTATAAACCAAAAACTTCCATAAATTCTACAGCTGAGTTGCTAAAAATAGTTCAGTGGAGTTCGAATTTGTTTATGTCTAACATTTACTCTATTATTTGATTTATACTTAACCCTCATTCGCCCAGGTTTCAGAACATTAGTTGCTTTAATTAGTTGATGATATGGTGCAATCCATAATTATACTTATCATCAATTGCAACTTCAGAAAAATGCAGTGATAGAATAAAGCTGTATATGATTTTGTGCAGCATACACTAGAGGTGCTAAACTGCTCTCTGCAACTGTATTTCTTCACATCGACAGAAAAGCGCTGATAAATGAATGGGCTTACCAGCATATGTGTAGGTACCTGTACTACCATTTGAGGTACTGATAACGTACGACAATGTACTGAAACACTTATAAGTATATTGTATTCAGTACAGGTAGGCATATTTAAGTACTGTTTGAGATTTTTCAGTCCATTAAATGCTATTTTCAGCGTATTTCAGAGTTCCTAGTATGCGCTTACAAATCTAATAAAAAAATTATTTTATATATTGTATACAGGGAAAGGTATGGGGGCTAATTGTATATGTTCACAGTAACAGAAACAGTTGTATTTACATAATGGCTTAAAGTCGGATTGGTTTATGATAAACCAAGAGGTCCGTCAAGGAAGAACGCTCTAAACTTGTATCTAATATCTCTTTATAATGGCCTCTTAAATGAGCCAGAAAACATCAATTTGAGAACGCGCATTTTAAGTAATAAAACTGGTAATTACAATCTTACAGGACTGGACGGGTTATGTAACAGAACATGTAACGTAACAGTACGGGTTATGTAACAGGACGGGTTACGTAACAGTACGGGTTATGTAACAGGACGGGTAACGTAGCAGTACGGGTTATGTAACAGGACGGGTTACGTAACAGTACGGGTTATGTAACAGGACGGGTAACGTAACAGTACGGGTTATGTAACAGGACGGGTTACGTAACAGTACGGGTTATGTAACAGGACGGGTAACGTAACAGTACGGGTTATGTAACAGGACGGGTAACGTAGCAGTACGGGTTACGTAACAGGACGGGTAACGTAGCAGTACGGGTTATGTAACAGGACGGGTAACGTAGCAGTACGGGTTATGTAACAGGACGGGTTACGTAACAGTACGGGTTATGTAACAGGACGGGTTACGTAACAGTACGGGTTATGTAACAGGACGGGTTACGTAACAGTACGGGTTATGTAACAGGACGGGTAACGTAGCAGTACGGGTTATGTAACAGGACGGGTTACGTAACAGTACGGGTTATGTAACAGGACGGGTAACGTAACAGTACGGGTTATGTAACAGGACGGGTAACGTAGCAGTACGGGTTATGTAACAGTACGGGTTATGTAACAGGACGGGTTACGTAACAGTACGGGTTATGTAACAGTACGGGTTACGTAACAGTACGGGTTATGTAACAGTACGGGTTACGTAACAGTACGGGTTATGTAACAGTACGGGTTATGTAACAGTACGGGTTACGTAACAGTACGGGTTATGTAACAGGACGGGTAACGTAGCAGTACGGGTTATGTAGCAGTACGGGTTATGTAGCAGTACGGGTTATGTAACAGTACGGGTTATGTAGCAGTACGGGTTATGTAACAGTACGGGTTATGTAACAGTACGGGTTATGTAACAGTACGGGTTACGTAACAGTACGGGTTATGTAACAGTACGGGTTACGTAACAGTACGGGTTACGTAACAGGACGGGTTACGTAACAGTACGGGTTATGTAACAGGACGGGTAACGTAGCAGTACGGGTTATGTAACAGGACGGGTTACGTAACAGTACGGGTTATGTAACAGGACGGGTTACGTAACAGTACGGGTTATGTAACAGTACGGGTTACGTAACAGTACGGGTTATGTAACAGGACGGGTTATGTAACAGTACGGGTTATGTAACAGTACGGGTTATGTAACAGGATGGGTTACGTAGCAGTACGGGTTATGTAACAGGACGGGTTATGTTACAGTACGGGTTATGTAACAGGATGGGTTACGTAGCAGTACGGGTTATGTAACAGGAAGGGTTACGTTACAGTACGGGTTATGTAACAGGACGGGTTACGTAACAGTACGGGTTATGTAACAGGACGGGTAACGTAACAGTACGGGTTATGTAACAGGACGGGTAACGTAGCAGTACGGGTTATGTAGCAGGACGGGTTACGTAACAGTACGGGTTATGTAACAGGACGGGTAACGTAACAGTACGGGTTATGTAACAGGACGGGTAACGTAACAGTACGGGTTATGTAACAGGACGGGTAACGTAGCAGTACGGGTTATGTAGCAGTACGGGTTATGTAACAGGACGGGGAATTCAACAAGAAGGCAAAAGTAACAGGAATAGAAAAAAAACGCAGTCCATAACTCGAGCCCAGTACACTGACAAGGCGAATATATCTACCGACTGATCAGGCCAGACTGCAGACATACGTTGTATAATATGGTTACGTTCACACAAACATGTCAGGCATGTAACAACGGTTACACAGCTTTAATTGCTGTTTTATTTGCTCATTTGCATTTATATTGGAATGCTCAGTTTAAAGTATTGTGAAACAGATTAAATTCCATACACTGCACTAGTTGTCGATAGCGCAAATAAATGCATATGTGCAGGTATTATTTTTGTAGACAATGGGTAAATGGTCTATCTGAGGGAACCAAAATTACTTGCGCGACTAAAAATAAAAACTAGTTAGATTCAAACTAGTGTAAGTTAACTGAACATACATATATGAATACACATAGTGTACACTTACATTTGCTGGCGTTGTTCCGAATCCGAACACCCAGTTGAGACTTGTGTTTTTTCCAAAACCAAGGCCAGTTAATTTCAAATCCTTCACAACCGCCTCCCATGGAATTGTTTTTGTTCTATCAAGGGTAGGAACGATAAGTTTTATCCAGGTTTTGTTCAGGGCGCATGTCCGTTGACCTGGTACCCAGTTAAAGCATCTGACAAACCAAAGGTACTTACTTGGACATGACGAAAAATACGTCTGCATCCAATCTATAAAGTAAAAATGTAGAACTTTGCCGGTATATTATATTTACTTTCGTTCAATGCAAATGTGTCGGTTTTATTAATTTAAAACATTATCATTTGATCATACTTAGCATACGTATCCAAATATATATAAAGTATATATTTTAATTATCCGTGTATGTCCGTATGTCACGCTGAATTAGTATTTTCTAGCATTTAAATGTTTTATTCTTTCATAACCTAACTTCTAATTTACACCACCATAGTTGAACTATCGAGTTAATCGAATAAGTAACACATGTTTTAAAATTCATTCCATGAGATAATAAAGCAATTAAGATATTTAATTGATCTTTAATATCATAAAAGTATAATAATGAATTTATCTTTAATATCATAAAAGTAGTATGATAAATTGATCTTTAATATGATAAAGGTATTATGATTAATTGATCTGTAATATGATGAAAATAATATGATAAATTGATCTTTAATATGATAAAAGTAGTATGATGAATTGATATTTAATGTGATAAAGGTATTATGAAACATTCCCATTGTAATTTTGTTTTTCTGTGATTTTGTTTAACTTCGTTTATTCACATATTTATATAGTTTGACCACTCAACAACTCTTTCTATCTCTATCAGAGTTATAATTCACAACCTACATCTAACTTGTTCAACGTATCTCTCCAACTTCTCTCTTATCTACATATAACCGAAATGCCTCGAGCCTTATTTTCTCATTGGTCAACCCAATACTGCCCCAGTCGTATCTTTCCATTAATCAATGTCTTAATTATTAACTCCAAATTTAACACACCCTTCCCTTACCCACAACCGTAAGGCTACCTCTACTTATCATGTAATACCTCATAAAGTTGTCAAAATTGACCTTTGATGTTAATTCACTATGGGTACACAATTTCTTAACTGCATCTTAAAAATTTAAAACCAATAGATGAATTTTTATATATTATAAAAACACAATGATTTAACATCCTCATTTACATCTAAGAACTAAAGAGAATGAGAACTAAACATATTGCATAAATAATCGGAATGCGACTAGCTGCAATAAGAGGTCCATTCACGTTTTACAGTAACATAGTGTAAATCAGTGCAGTGTATAGGTATAAATGTAATTAGTGTTTAACCGATGAAATCGCTTCAATATTAAAAAATTTGTCGCTCTTATCTGTTAAAACAACTATAAAAATAATTAAATTATTAAGAAGTTCGTTATAACCATGCATGCGTGAATGACATTGCACAGACCCCGTCCTTTTTCAATTCTGAACGAAGCATGTACAAACTACAAAGCCTCTGTTAATCCGAAGACAGACTTTGTACAAGCTAGAAATAGCTTTATTCTCAATCCTGTTGCTATATATCGCTGTATATCGAATATATGTAAATGTTATATGCTCAAAGCAAATACATATTGTTTAAACAAAAGCCCGCGCTAGCTATGCTTAGAAACGGACTTAGCAACGAGTGGGCTTTCAAACATCAATCATCGTAGATCCTCCCTGCGGTCGCTCCCTTTGGAATTTTTAATTGTTAAATGTTTACTTTATGAAAACTAACCATATCCTATAGCTTACATGTGTTTGTATTATCAATTTAATATATAACCATTAATAAACGAAACATTTTTTAAAATGGGGGTGGGGGGGGGGGGGGCACATAGTCGTCAGCTAGTTGCAGATTTAAGTTTTAACATAGTCCATTGCCAATAAGTATACATGTATATAGAAAACGGGTTAGACTACAAGTTCCCCCAACTTAGATTCGGTCCTTCTCTCATCATATCATAAACAGAAATTGACAATGGCTTATATGTAAACATAATTTTCACAATACTAGCAATAACTTTTGATGTAAAAATAACAGATGCAATGCAAAAGTTTATCAAATAACGAGATGTATAGCAAGATAATGATTATTGTAATTAAGGAGCTAAAAAAGGAATGGCAGATTTATGGCCAGATAGTAGCAAAAATTCGTAAGTTTCGCAAGATAGATGCAATGTTTCAAAAGGTATCACTTTAAGAAAGTTTGATGAACCAGTATGAACTGTTTAGCGCTAATCTAAGACTGTTTGAAATGATATATGAACATCAGATTATTATTTAATAGAAAGTTATACATACGCTTAAAAATTGCTCTTTCAAAAACTTTCCCCAAACAACTCATCTGTGAAACTGGTCTATAATTAGAGGGCAACGACTTGTCCCCTTTCTTAAAAAATGGGGTTACATGTGCTATATTTTCCAGGAGTCAGGGAATTTACTTTCGTTTATAGAACGATGAAAAAGTAACATCAGAGGTTTTGAAATAGTTTTAACAACGCCCTTTAACATTTTGTGACTTATATCAGACATTGCAGATCCGACGTGTTCAATTTTTTTACCAATTACAAAGTTCATCCAGGTTCTTAATTGGCCCATGAACCTTTTTGATGAGCACTTCACATAATACAATTATTAAACAACGAAACAGTCGTGTTTTCTAAATAAATGTAAATAATAATAAAAGATACTATAGAAATAAACGCTGTGAAAATATCTGTTTAATAATATGGATATATTTCAAAATTGTCTTTCTATACTTGACAAATGTCAACTAGATCAGGCGCATTATTAATAGCACTCTATTTTGCCAGTACCTGCAGCCAGAAACATCGCCTTATTGGTACCTGCAACTGGAGTCATTTCCGATTCTAGTCGTATGCATCCACTGGAAAAAATAAGTCAGTATTTCATCTGTAAATGCATAAAAAAATTATGCTATTTTTCAGGGCGTATAGTATTTATTTTATTAATGTGTTGTGAACAACTGGTTTTGTCATTAGATAATGAAAAATGCATCGATAAAAATTTGTAAATCATATGTCATTTCAAAACAAGCTGTTTGTTCTATTCTTTGTTATTTCTGACAGCATTGAATAGCTATGGAATGTTCCAGATCAATTGTCACAAAGGTCAAGCTACTAAAATAGATAAACGTTTTCCGCTCATATTTCTATTGTTTTTTTCTACATGAAAGTTTGATGAAAATATGTATATAGGTATTGAATCTATAAAATGGTGGTTGGGACTGCTTTTTTAGCCAAATCGGTTCAAGGTCACCATCAATAAAAAAAATGGTTTCCTCTCAATAACTTGAGCTTCCCAAACGAAGCATAACATTGTTTTTGACTAAACTTCGCGGGTCAAAGTTAACGTTTCTAAAAATAAAAAAAAACTGTTACGCTCAATTACTCAAATTTTATTTTAATATATTTTAATGATATCCTGTGGATGTGATTTTCAAATAATAGGATCAATGTCATTATTATCAAAAATATAAAACATTTAATCTAAGAAAGAAGTTAAGCGAATATCAAAAATTAAATGTTTCCTTTCATTTTATACCTCGGCACGCTTCCCACAACTTCTCTGAAATACTTGTTATTTCCCGTCTTTGTGAATCTCGTATCAGAATTAAAGAATACACCTGCAGGTGGGTCTGGCCAGGCGAAGTAAGACTGAACTCCGATCTTTCCTTCATTGGCCCACTGAAGAAAAAACAAGAGTGAATAGCCAATCAATATATCCCTTGTATACCTAATACCGCGATATACCTATTACCGCGAATGCCCGTATAAAAACAATCTGGGAAGACATGCGCAAAGCTCCAACTTCCGTTAGCGTCGGCATTTGTTTGCATTTCGTATCGGTAACTATTTATTACTCAGCATACTTGAGTAACCTTATTACTGTTTACTATTGACGCCATTCTTTACATGGTTAAAAAAATTTTAGACTAGTGGTATTAGGTATGACCAGTATATAACTATATTTATTCTTCGATATGAATATAAGGAATGTACAGAAAAATATCATATCTTCATCTCAGTCAGGATTTAACTATTACGCCGTAGATACACTCTATGTGGTTTTAAAGATAATGGGTCATATTCGGCATTTCAGCCATTTCAATAAAAAGTTAAAGTTTCACTATTTCTGACAAATATACATACACGTTATGCAAAATAAGAAATAAGCTCAGTACGTATCAAAATCTTTTTTTTTTTAATTTCGTGTCGGAAAGGCGCATGTTGAAAAGCTTCTTTATGGAACATTTACGTCCATCTTTGAAAAGGGTGTGAAATGCATTTAAATAGAAACAATATGGAATGATATGAAAAATAAATAAGACAATACAGTATCAGTTTGTATTTGTATTTTTTTCTCCAAAACTAGCTAATAAATGATTTCTACAAAATGAAATCCAAGATGGTAATATATATTGTTGCTTACATTTGTGGCGTGATTCTTTTTATTGAATCTACATGTAGAATTCGCATAGGCTACCAACGAACGGGCATTTCTAACTGCAGGAACAGTTTTGGATAATATCAACCTTGCCAAAATTTGCGTTTGTTTATGACATCGAAAACATCATAATTTTCACTTTTTTGGCGCCATAAAGCGACAGACGGTGAAATAAGGGCGTGATTTTTGCTGTTTCGTTTACCAGTTTCAACGGAAGGGTTCAACATGCTATTTACCGATATATATGTATTCTGCTTAAAGTAGGAGACATGATGATGTTAATCGAGTGTATTAATGATATGAACATAAGAAACGATCTTTCAGCTATTAGTTTTCACCAAAAAAAACATTAATAAAATAAGCAATACCTTTTGGATTGATGTACTGAAAGCGCACAGGGCTTTAACAGAACAAACTAAAATAAACTTAGTGGAAGAAATTCTTCAAACACCAATATTTCATAATGAAAATATACAAATAGGTGGAGAACCAATAAACAAAAAATTCTGGAATGTTAATAGGGTGTACTTTATAAATGACATAGTTTCAAAGGGAGGAGAGGAGAATTTTTAACAGAATTAGAATATAAAAACATGTACAACATAAAAACAAATTTCATAGAGTTCCGTGGAGTAATCCAAGCAGTAAAACAATATGCCAAATATACTGAAATTAGCATGGGAAACACAAAAGCCACTACTACTCGTATTTGTTAATATTTACCTTAAGTCAAAAAAAGGTTAAATAACAACTATGAAAAACCAAACGCAATACAAAAATGGGAACAAATTTACAATATTTCAGAAGAAACTTGGAAAGATATATTCATGTCACCTTTCAAATGCAAATAAATTTCTACTCTCCAATGGTTTCAAACCAGAATTAATCACAGAATATTACCCACTAAAAATACTTATATACAATCAAAGCTATTCCTAGTCCCTTATGTTCATACTGTGATCAGGAAGAAACAATAACCCACTTATTCTGGACATGTCAAACAACCCGGTCCTTTTTACAAAAGGTACAGTCCTGGCTAAGAAGAAATAATGTCATAATACCCTTTATAGAAGAATTATTTATTTTCAATATAGGAGAAAAATTCACAGCCGAAGAATTATTCATTATCTTAGATATTATTTTTTATATATTCTCAGCAAGAAAAATTAAATTCTCCACTTTCAATTATCGCTCTCAAAAACAGACTTAAATGTTCTTTTAAAGCTATAAAATATAATGCTGTTAAAAACAACAAATTTGCATCTTTTGAAAAGAGTTGACATAAATATAACAATATTCTCTGTATTTAAGTTACATATATGTATTGTAAGAACAGTTTCATTCATAAATTATATTGCGTTCCATCTAAACAACCTGTGTATCTATTGATTGTTTTTTAAACAAACTACATCTATATAACCTAGGAATAGTAAAAAAAAAATGCCTGTTTCATTAATCTATTGCAGATAATTATATTGTTTGACCAAACTTAATCCTGCCAGTTGATTACATAACATCTTAAATATTTAAAAGAAAATGAAGTATCAACAATCAAAAATTAACAATGCACACAGTTTAGAGTCCAAACACCTCTTTTGCAGCTGCAAATAGTCAAAAATAGTAAAAAATATCACAAGAATATAAATATAGAAGGCGAGTGTGGAGTGAAAGTGATATTGTAATGTTATTATTGTTTGATTGTATATCTTTATGTAAATATGTAACACAATCTGAATAAATGGGCTATTACAGCTAAAAAAAAAAAGAAAAAAAAGAAACGATCTTTATTCGTTTAGCATTCATGAAATATAAGCTTACATATAAACGAGAACCCCTTCTGGTTGCAGTTACCTTTACGCGTGCAACATATAACTCTAGCCTGATTAGATAAAGCGTGAACGGACAGCTTTTTATTATTTGGATATCCGATCTGCTGTCTATAGCTCGGGAGACGCAAAATAAAAATCTTTAAAAGGCTCCATAGAGACGTGCAATATGTCGCACTACATATAACTCCATATCTCATGAACTTCATATCTCGTTCCGCAAGTAAAATTGATTTTTGATGAGACTCTGTGCCAGAACCACGAGCTATTTGAGTTACCCGACAAGAGACTAAAATAAACAGGATATACTACATGACACACTGGAGTATATCATTTGTACCAGAGCTAAAACAAGTTACCTTAACAGTTAACTTAATACAGTTAGTTTTCTCTCGGTCACGTCATCTGATTCGCAATGACTCAAGTATAAACATTATTGTACTTACGTTCGTATCAAACTCCGATAGCGTTATTCCTTTCGGTATTTTAACAAATTGGATGTTGGACGGTGCCCCACATAGTGGACAAGGCCCAGTTCTCCTAGCAGATACTGTCTCACAGAAAACAACAAAAACAAGCAGATGTATGAGCTTCATGTCTCTATATCTCTGCCGATACAATGTACATGTGTATGAAGCTGTTACGCGACATTAATATAATTTTCTGTAATATTTCACTAGCAGATCTAGAAAGGGTTTTCGTAAATTTTACTAAACGACAGTATGCATTGTATATGACCTTTAAAATAGGGCATACTTACGTTGATGTTTCCACCCACACGATCCGTACTTAGAGTTATAACGACAATTGGTGCATAATCCCATCGGCATGATCGAAGTGGTTCAGCACTACCGTTTTGTAACCGGCACAGACACCTTTTTGCAACCGGCACAGACATCTCTTGATGAATTAGCGGATCCAGAAGGTATACAAGAGATCCCGACTCTTTACGAATTCCTGAAATATTGCTAAATGGCAGTATTATCAAACATTTGTTTTACATTTTGCTCTTTGATTCTCCTTGAAACGGATTGACTCAAGCTGACCAAACATGTTGGATTCATTTACGCATGCGTTGTACTGGGCCTTTGAAATATGACCCGTCTATGAATTATAACAATAATCGGTGCAAGAGTAGGGTGTGTAGACTGAGGTCCGACACTTCATTTTTTTGAAACCGGCACAGACTACCTTCGATGAAGGACATAAAAATGATCTCATTTGTTAACTACAATCATTCAAATAAATCCTGTTTTTGGCCTTTTTTTTTATCTTGACTGAAATCTTATTTTGTTGCCCCTTTAGGTCATATATTTGTGGAGTATTCCAGTAGGGCTTGTATAAGCTATAATGTTAGCTTTGTCACAATGACTTTAGGTATTGTCAAGTTTGAGAACATGTTTTTTGTGACAGCTTACATGTTTGGCATTTTCAGATTGTCTCATCGGTATTATGCCTCATTCATGTCATTCTCGTTTCCATTTTTTCCCATATAACTTCTGAGAAAACGATAGTATGGAAGCGCAGAACAGCAACAAGAAAAGAAATGGCAGATTTGGTTAAAGTGCGTCTAGGCCTCAGAGTGGGCCCTGCACTTCACCAGGAAGAAGAAGAAGAAAGAAACTGTTCATGACGATAATGTTCGATACAACCCAGACGCATATTAGCACCGTACAAGTAATATTTTATTTTCGAGCCACATCGAATTATTTTCGTGATATTCCAAAGTATTAAACAAAGATATCAATATTGAGTCCGGAACGGAATGAAGTTTGGAAAAGCATATTATATATACGACTGCTGTTGTAAACGTTTTGCTTCGTCATTATATATGTTTGGGTTATCACAGATACTTTTAAGAGCAATATGACAATGTAGTTCCGTCTTCGAAATATATACAGGTAGTCCAGTACAGCTAACCAACATAGAGATATACATACAACTTTGTCAAACAAAAAATAATTTAAAGTGCGTGGGTCTCAATGCATTCCCGTCAGTAACATATATCTTTTCTGTATTTAATTTTGGTTGTACTTCTTTTTAAAATGTATTTTAGTTACTCAGAGCACATGCTCATCGTTTCTTTGATCTGCTAGTGGGTTAACCAACACCAGACACACATTACCTCTACAAGACACATATTCAGTACTGGGGTACTTATTGTTTGTCGTATAAAATGAATGCCAAATCACCTTAGAAACTATAGCTTGGCGGAGATTCGAACTTACGATCCCTGGATTGATAGCAAGACGCGTTATCGGCTCTGTTAGGTTCGGTAATTGCATATTCGATGTGTCATTGACGTTTTAGGTAAATGTACCGCAAACATCTCCATTGTTTTATTTCAAAGTTTCCATTAGAATACGACAACTGTGCCGTTGACATTTTTGTTTTTTTTTTCGAAAATAAATGGTAATATCTCCATCACAGAAATCGTTGTTTGGCCATTATGGTTCATTAAAGAAGCAACATACAAAGTATATATTTGGTGTAGAATACATAAGAGAGCGAAACACGACTTGTTTAATGACTTCAGTTTGAACCAAAAAAACACACGACCTAACTGTCGTATTAAGACAGAATTATACATCATTTGTGGAGAAAACTGCGACTGTGGGTATTTTTTTCCATATATGCCGAATTGGAATAAATTAAGTATATGAAAATTTACGCCAGGTTTGTTGCTGAATCCCATTTTTAAGTAACCACCTACCTCGGAGCAGTTATCGCGTCCTACATCGCACTAAGTCTGTGCCGAATCCATAAAAAAAGGATGTACATGAACTTGATCGATCGGGATAATGATTCCAGCCTCGCGCATAAATGATTGATTATATTATATTTTAAAGGCATATTTTTCTCATTTCCTCTTTCTTAAATATCGATGTAAATTGGTATAAAAGTCGTATTAGGTCAATCACACACACATACATATATACATGTATATTAGTTTGAAAGAGTAACGACATCAAATAGTTATATAGAGAAGGAAGGCAGCTGATTGAGATTCTTTCAAACATTTTCAATTATATTAACTTCCATTCATGTCAGGTAATACAAATCAGAATCATTACTTTGCCGAAAGAAATGCTCAACAAAGTGCGCAATTTGTGTTTAAATTTTTTTGAGTTCTTCTAATTACAAAATGTGTATAGTCCTACTACAACTTAAATACTAATAAGTGCATTTTTAAACTGCAATATTTTGTTATTTTAGGGATATATATTTTTATTGAATGGGGTTTAACGCCATTTCAACACATTTCAGTTTATATATGGCATATCCAGTTTTACTGGTGGAGGGTGACCTCAGGCTGTGTTAGACCGAGTAGAACCACCGTACTTCTGCAAGTAACTTGAAACTTAGGCCACTCGGGTCACGGAGGACCTCAGGCTGTGATAGACCGAGTAGTACCACCGTACTTCCGCAAGTAACTGGAAACTTAGACCACTCGGTCACGAAGGACCTCAGGCTGTGTTAGACCGAGTAGAACCACCGTACTTCCGCAAGTAACTGGAAACTTAGACCACTCGGTCACGGAGGACCTCAGGCTGTGATAGACCGAGTAGAACCACCGTACTTCCGTAAGTAACTGGAAACTTAGTCAACTCGGTCACGGAGGACCTCAGGCTGTGATAGACCGAGTAGAACCACCGTACTTCCGTAAGTAACTGGAAACTTAGTCAACTCGGTCACGGAGGACCTCAGGCTGTGATAGACCGAGTAGAACCATCGTACTTCCGAAAGTAACTGGAAACTTAGTCAACTCGGTCACGGAGGACCTCAGGCTGTGATAGACCGAGTAGAACCACCGTACTTCCGAAAGTAACTGGAAACTTAGTCAACTCGGTCACGGAGGACCTCAGGCTGTGATAGACCGAGTAGTACCACCGTACTTCCGCAAGTAACTGGAAACTTAGTCAACTCGGTCACGGAGGACCTCAGGCTGTGATAGACCGAGTAGAACCACCGTACTTCCGCAAGTAACTGGAAACTTAGTCAACTCGGTCACGGAGGACCCATATAAGAGATAAAGATGCATGAAAGAAGTTTCAAAACATTTAAGGTAACATACAACTTACATTAAATATGTACAAGAAAGTCGTTGCCTTTGAATTTAAAATGATTAGTTTGCCAAATAATTAATACGTTCTTTGCTCTTTTATCCACATTTACGTAGGAGATACAAGTTTCCTAGTCTTCTGTACGTCTCACTACACAGTTAAGCCCCGTGCATAGAAGCAAGGAGCGCTCGCTGTAGTCTGGTCTGTACATTTATGTCTGGTTGTTCCCAAATAGTTATCTTCAAATATATGTCATACATTTTAAATGTGCATCTGAAAAAATCCCAAAAAATCGGAAATTCCGTTGTTGTGATTTCAATTATCTCCTTTATTAAATAAAAACATGATTTCACTGTATCCGGCTTCATGATTAAACGGGTTTATATGTCTGTCCTTTATACAGCATGTAAGCAATCATGAATCCTTAACTGGATCCTACTCATATAAAGCTATCAGTTCATGTATGTAAAGTGTCCCGCCAGTCCAGATCGGTCGCATGTAAAACTCTCTCTCTCTCTCTCTCTCTCTATTTAAACATTCAAAAAAGAGATTTCCTAACTTGTCTTACGCGCCCAATTTTAACTAATTATAATTTTAACTAATATACATTTTAACTAATTACACTTTTACATAAGTTACACTTTAATTAAATTACACTTCAACTAATTTACACTTCAACTAATTACACTTTAACTAGTAACACTTTAATTAATTACACTTTAACTAATCATAATTTTAACTAATTACAAATTTAACTAATTTAATTTACACTTTAACTAATTACAGTTTTAACTAAATTACACTTTAATCAAATTACACTTTAACTAATTACAATTTTAACTTATTACACTTATAACATTCAACTAAGTTAAACTTAAATTAAGTTACACTTTAACTAATTAAACTTTAATTACAATTTTAACTAATGACACTTGAACCAAGTTTCACTTAACTAAGTTATAAATAACTTAGTCACTAATTATACTTTAACTAACTTACAATTTTAACTAAGTTACAATTTAATTAAATAACAGTTTAATAAAAACAACGCAATATGGTTTGAAAATAACAACTTAAAACATTTGTGTTAATTTTTTTCATTTATCTTGATTTTTTTTATTTCAGATTTTTTATTCACATAATAAAATCACAGTACATAAGACAAATAACCATTTTTATAATAATACATCTGAAAAAAGTACAAAGATGTTTACTTACATTTTCACATGTGACAAATGTGCATGCAGAAAAGGTCACAGTGACATTCATGTGTCGCTTAACAAATGTCTCAACTTTATAGCCTGCTGAATCACATATGATTCTCATATGAAAGGGTATATGTATGCATACATATGACTCTTATATGGAAAACATATGTGACACAATTACCTGCGTTTATCTCGAGCACATGACACCAAATTATTAAAATCTGACTACCCTGTCAATCTGATAAATGTGGGCAAATTCAAATAACAACAGTCACACACGCAGATGTTTGTCACACGACATCCTTCTGTGATGTGAATATTGATGACTGAATTTCCAAGACAAATACAAAATGTGTTTACCCTATGTAGGTACACAAGCAGCAAAAAATACATGTTTTGTTAAAAACTGCAAAAGGTAACAACTATTAATGCTGTTGTAGCCACCTTAGCCAACTGAAATGTAATACTAGGTCTTGTCCTAGATGCCGAAATAAAGCACACTAGAGAAGACTGCAAAGAAAACATAACAACATTACACATAATGCCACCCTCCATATATCTTATGATTGGAATCTACACTTTTAGATAACAAACCGTCTACATGTAAACGTGTCAAAGTATTTAAAGTCTGAAAGGTAAACAAAAAAAAACACTTAGTTTCGAAAAAAGTTATCTTTGTACGGGTAATGTTTATTTACGACATCAAATTGACAGTTAAATGCCAATATACTTTCTTTAATTGCCTATAAATGAAAATGTTGCAAAAACCCTTGGTAAACCTCGACTTACGGCATTTTACACCACATTCAGACAAATCCTATATGCCTTACATTCACATATGTGTTATCAGGACACACACCTCAAACCCAATATCTCACACTAGGTTACAAAGCACTTGTGAAATACAAACTTGTTACCAGTTAGTATTTTTTGCAATAAGTTAACGGTCACCTTAAATACAACAATACTTTATATACACTTGGATTATATACATTACTATACAGGGGTCACAGCGCAATATACAAGAATGGGTGACTCATGTCAGATAGGAACTATCACAAGCAAGTTACAAAAATATGAAATATGTGTCACACATGACATGATGCATGTTAGAGACATATATATGTGACATGTGTCACACATGAAATGTTGCATGTAAGAGACATATATATGTGATGTGTAAATGACATACATATGTAACATGTGTCATACATGACATGCTGCATGTTAGAGATATTTATGTGACATGTGTCACACATGAAATGTTGCATGTAAGAGACATATATATGTGATGTGTAAATTACATACAAATGTAACATGTGTCACACATGACATGCTGCATGTTAGAGACATATATATGTGACATGTGTCAAACATGAAATGATGCATGTAAGAGACATATATATGTGATGTGTAAATGACATACATATGTAACATGTGTCATACATGACATGCTGCATGTTAGAGATATATATGTGACATGTGTCACACATGAAATGTTGCATGTAAGAGACATATATATGTGATGTGTAAATGACATACATATGTAAGATGTGTCACACAAGACATGCTGCATGTAAGAGACTCATATATGTGGTGCATCAGATAGGTTACACTGCATGTAAATGACATACATATGTGACAAGTGTCAGATGGTGTAGATCACATTACAAAGTAACATTTTAGATACGACACATACATGTTAAATTTAATAGACGTATTGACATGAAACATGTTACATATAAAATACATCATTTAAGAAACTTGTATAAATGACAGGTCAGATAAAACACACATGTAAGCAACTACTATTAATAGCATATGTCACATGATAATGTCACATGTCAGTAATAAGTTAAACGACATCTATCAGATACGACACATAAAATGCAAGAAACATGTTTACATTATATATATCACACATGACACCTTAGTGCAAGCAACTTTATTTGCAATGTTTTTTTCTTATAAAAAAGTAGCTTTACAATTTTTTCTCTAACCACGTTTAAACTGGAAACAAAATATCCCGAAATACCATTTTCACTTCAAAATACAATTGCCCACAAGCAATTCTGCTTCGCTCTATAGATGCAGATTTTCCGACTTCAATACTTATCTGTCCTTCTTATCTAAGGGTGAACATATCTGCTGCTGTATATTCTATTTTTCTTCATATGTCAAAATATTTGCTAGACATGATTAAAGTGAGTGTGAATAAATGTAAATATATGTACAGCTTTCTGACGGAACTATTTGCCTGGTTCACTTGTATACAAACCATTTAACATACAATGCAAAAACAATCTAAGCAACAAGATATGATAAAACAAAATCTCACATTGCAAAATTTTATGCAGTACATCTGATATATATATATATATATATTAAGAGAATTCACTGGAATTATATGTCTCACCTATATCACATTATCACAAAATCAGGCTATTAAGAAGTTTACTAGTTTTAGCCATTACACAAAAATAAACAAAATTTCCTGACTTTTAGGGCTAAGTTTTAAAGAAACTGAGCGTTACACAAAAATTTAACATTTTGTAGGCCAAGTTAATCATTTGTAGAGCTCAAGGTCATCTTAATAAAGAAATGCTACACATGTTATGGTAGTACATGTACTGCCCATAACACAGTCATGGTCCAAGTTTAGCAGCTCCAGGTCAGACAGTTTTAACAAAATGGAGATAAATACAAAAAAAAATAAAATTGTAGACTAAGTTAAAATAATGTGTAGAGGCCAAGGTCATCTGGAAAAAAGTTAGCATTATTTTGAGTAGTAATACCATAACAGAGCTAAGGACCAAATTTGGTAACTAGGCTAAACCGTTTCGGAGAAAGGGAGGTAAACACAAAAAATAACATTCTGAACATTAACTATCTGAAGAGGTCAAGGTCATCTGAAACATCTTGCAGGGTTTGACAACCCATATCATAGTTATGAACCATTTGGTGGCCTTCAGCTATACAGTTTTTGAGAAACAAGAGATAAATGCAAAAAAAACATTTATGTAAGCAGTGGTGTTCAAGCAAAGTTATTCATCTGCTGAGGTTACCGTCAAGTTTGACCACAAAATTGTAGCATTATTTTGAGTAGAACCACCCACTGCCAGTACACAACTACCTGCCAAATATTGTGACTCTGGGTCAAACAGTTTCTGAGAAACAGAGCTAAAATGCAAAACGGTAACGCTGAAATGGTGATAAAGCTGCTACTGCCAACAGTAAAGTAACACCCATGTCTCTTTTTTTCTTAGAAAAAGGCCAGACAAAAAAATGTAACTATTGATTAAACCTACTTAGTCCTAGCATTTCAACCGAGAAATAAAAGCTCATTAAATTATAACAAATTATCAACTAAATGCATATTTATCACATAACTTGTTGTGCAGGAGTGTAATAAACCCTTATATTTTCATATTGACCTAAAGTAATATCACTATCGATTCATCGTTGTCCATATAATGCCGAGATATTTTCCACTTGCTGGAATATTTAAATGATGTTGACTAGTCATGGTAAATGGCATTTTTTTGATACGTATGTCGTACAACTGATGAAAATTAATTATTATACACCATGTGTTATTTATAGAATTTGGAAAAACAATTTTTTCTTCTTTCTCATATGAAAATTATATGGTAAATGTAAACATTCTTTTATAAAAAGAATCTTACATTCATGCTCATTTATTATTAAATTTGGCAAAAATGATAACAAGATCATCAAGAGCCTCGCATAAATTGTTTTTTGCTAACTCGTTTAATAAATTCAGTACCTGTACACTCATGTAAGATCCTCTATACATGTATGTCACAAGAATGCAGAATACTAAATGATCTTGTCAAAAGCACGATATAATCTAATGACATGATTCGCAATGGCTACATGGCATAAAATACCAGAACACTGTTCACACAACATAATGTCTTTACATGTAGTGGCATAGAGTCTAATTCACTAGACTGTCTGTTTTGTTCTTGTCATAATGCCAATGTGTCCTTGATGAACTTCCGCATTGTTGTGGAAACAGAACTGGAAGACGGACCATTGATCTGGTGGGTTATCTGGGGAAGAAACAATCATGATGCATCTTGGTCTTAATAAGTGAGTTACAGAGCTCACATAATACAACAAAACTGGACACACTAAACTCAAGAGACAGCTTGAAAGCTACCGAGTCAGAAAGATCGTCTTTTAACATTGATTGTGAAAATTCTATAAACTTATACATATAAAGTTCAAAATCATCATTGGTAGAATTATATCTAAAAATATGCAGATAACTTTTCTCTCTCAAGGACACAACAAATAACCATTGCAGGCCAGGGAATCAAACCCACAACCTTTCAATCAAGAGTCCATTGTTCCGAAAAGGTACATTAATTTTACAATTGTAAAACAATTTTCAACATAAATCTCTAAAAATAATTTTATTTTGACCCTTCCCCTTTAATAACAAATTTTATCTTTACCCGGATTGAGAACGTTTAGTCAGAAAATAATATATGTACATATCATATAATCTTAAAATATACACACAAAACTTACAAATTTATGAATGCAAGGTATATAACTATAAATTGCCGCTTTATCGAATGTGTCGGTTTTCAGAAGCTAAATCATTTGATTTGTTTTCCTTTTCATTTTAAACGAACTGCCTTCCCATTTCCGAAAAATATGGTTGGTCGCAATACTAAATGTTTATGGAGATAAATGTAAATATTGACAGTACATGTACATCATACTTTATCTCGAGACAATGTTTTGTTCAGTGTTAATTTATTTACTCTTACATGTAGGTTAATTATGGCAATGTATCAGTACACACACACTGTTTTATATGCGTAACATATCATTGTTAAGTATACAGCTTTGCAGTTTTAATGAGTAGTTTGCCAATATAATCCCTTTAAATTAGCTTATACTCCTTCTTGATTGTTTTGAAAACCGAAAACTTACTTATGACGGTAACTTACCCTATGTAAATATGGTTGTACATCTACATATGTAGTGTCAAATATGAGATCAACTTCTGACTGGTTGGGCATCTTCGGCACATATTCGTGTCGGTTCATTATGTCAGCCACGTATAACACCTTCTCTGCCAGTATTTCACCCAACTTCTCTCTACATATCTGACGCTCTAAAATCAATACAAGTTACAACTATGATTAAAAATTGTAATGTTACAGTGACTACGAAAAGTTTTTTTACAGAAAGACAATGGCCCATCCTTCAATAATAGTATGTGACATTTAAAAAAAATCTAAGTCACATTTTGAAAAATCTTTGTGACAATATACTGACACATGAAAATGATATAAACATAAAATTACGCAAAAAAAATATATATATAGAGAAGGTTACTGAGATTTTGGGAAAGCTTGCAAAAAACATGCAAAATCTCACGAAATATTATTTTCATTTAATTCAACTCAAGATCATTTTGCATTGTCAAAATATTATACAACATCTATGGTTATATTTCCCAAATAATTTATCCTTCACATGTTTTTTATCCTTATTTAGTCAAGAGATGCAAGTTTCCTATCATTCTACATATAAGTCCTTGAACACCTAAAGTATTAAAGGTGAAAGTTGTTTTGAAAGCCAGGGACCTGAAGGTCATGATTTTAAGAAAAATGGTAGAGGATCACTGGGCAAAACGTTTTCCTGTATTAATAAGCCTACATTACCATGTTCATTATTGAGCGTTATGACGTCCAACTTGACTGTCCACACCTCCCACGGTATACACTCTGCCTGGAATGGCCATCTTGCTCTCTTGCGCTGGTAAAACTCCAACGATATCTGACGAATCAAAATTTAAAATGTTATATAAACATATTTAATTTAAAGTCCATTGTAAGAAATTTTAACAACTTAAATATCTTAATAGCCACCATGTGTAAATGATGATATTGAGGTTCCAAAGCCACATTGGAAATAAAGAAGGTTGCTGTCAGCAATATACCTCTATTAATCTTTGTTGCAAATCTGCATTCACTCATGCTGCCAATTGTGCAATGATATGTTGCAAAATAAGTTCATGCAACTGCAATGTTTTTCGTAAGAACCAGTACTAAGCATAGTTGTACAAACAAAGTGATGCAGTGGATAGTGTTGACCACTCAATCCAGAGGTCCTGCATTCAATCCAAGCCACAATGTGATGGCCTCCAAAAAACAAAACTCAGTAAATGTCCTGCCGAGGAAAAGCGCTTGACAGCAATTCATACAAGCTCTGTGCTAACTTCAACAATGTGCTAAAACTAGTTAGTATTAACTAAATTAAGCATCTCAAGGACACAACCTTTGGTCTGTGGGTCAAATGCTCCTTCACTAGGCAACATATTTCCCACTATCTTACCATTCCTTCATGCAAATTTTTTTAGCTTGATTAAAAAGCAAGTTTAGACATTTTGTGAATCGATTTCACGTACTTGTTCCTGTTACACCAACATATTTAGGTGTATACTTAAGGAGAGCTGTTGGAGGAACAGTGCGCATGACTATTTCGATGCTGTTCTAAAACAACAGGTTTTTTAGGAAATAAATACCAAATGGAAGACAATTAAATTCAGGGGTGGTAAAATTAAGCTATAATTATTGCTTGTCTGATAAAAATAAATTAGCAAAATAATTCACTAACACTATTCATTTTCATTATCCATAATTATGTTTTTTTGATAACAACAAAATGAATGGTTGGCTCATATTGCCTTAATATTATTTAATTCAGCATTTGTCATTTGCTACATTTGTCTTTCAAACTTTAAAATTGTTATAAAAATTCATTAACCATTGCTGAAAAATAACCCCAATAGGTGTGCCAATACCTAACTTAAGGCACACATGTACACAATTGAAAAAAAATCTAAAAAGGCAAGGATTAAACTTTAATAATAATAAAAAAAAAAATAGTGAAAAATATTTACCCCTTAAGGCAGCAAAAAAAAATTTTTTTTTATATACAATTTTGCCCCCAAGGTCATGGTTTTGAACAAATGAGAGAGAGAGAGGATCACAAACTGAACCTATTTGTCAAACATCTAAGCTTAATGCCTTGTACTACAAACTTTAACCTGCTAAAAAATAAAATTTCTAAGTCTAAAAGAGAAATAATTCTGCAAAAATGCAATCAAGAGTTATGTTTCTTGTCTCTATGAGTTTCCTAGAGGATGATGAACAAACATGTGATTTCATTCATGTCCAATGACAGGTTGATGAAATAAGTCCAAAAGGGCCATAACTCTGTAAAAATGCAACCAATAGTTATGCTTCTCATCTCTATGTATTCTGTTGATGATGCTGAACACACATGTGAAGTTTCATTTATATCGAATGAGAGGTTGCATAGATCTTACTGATAAAAAACTTTAACCTAAAAAGTAAGTCCAAAAAGGGCCATAACTCTGCCAAAATGCAACCCAGAGTTATGCTAATTGTGTCTGTGAGTTCCACTGATGATATTGAACACACATGTGAAGTTTCATTCATATTCAATGATAGGTTGGTGAAATATGTACCTGCTCAAAAACATTAACCTGCTAAAAACTTTAACCTGAAAAATTAAGTCCAAAAAGAGCAATAATTCTGCGAAAATGCAACCCAGAGTTATTGTTCTCATGTCTGTGAGTTCCATTGATGATGCTGAATACACATGTGAAGTTCCATTCATATCGAATGAGTGGTTGCATAAATATCTTACCTGATAAAAAACTTTTAACCTGAAACATAATGCCTAAAAAGGGCCATAACTACGCCAAAATGCAACCCAGAGTTATGGTTCTTATGTCTGTGTGTTCCATTGATGATACTGAACACACATGTGAAGTTTCATTTATATCTAATGCATGGTTGCAGAGTGTCTTACCTGATAAAAAACTTTAACCTGAAAAACCAATGCCATCGCTGGGCGAGTACAATAGCCCAGTCATGCAGAGAAAAGCATCCAATGAAGCTGATTTTGTTGATAAAACAGAAGCCAGGAGAGCACTTGGTCTAAATACTGTATTTGAGAGGCTTAAGGAACAATGCTGGTGTCACCAACTAACATCCTTTCCATTATATCGCAACCATATTACCTAAGCACGTGCATTACTTAACAATCACGATAAATAGACAAGGATTCTGATACAAAATTTGGCAATATGATTCCTATAACAGTTCTAATTGCAACTACAGTAAAATTTATTTGACTAGAACACCATATATAGCTTGAATAACATATCTGGTCCCAGCCAAATTCCTATTTCGATGTCTATACATGTACATGTTTAATATGATTTTTAACAATACCTGGCTCAAAGAACCATTAACTCAAACTATTTTGTCCCGTAAAGTCGGGTTCAAGCCATCAATGCTCTAATGTAATATATATCCTTTACAGCCCAGACTTACCTGTCCTGATTCCGGACAGTTTGCTCCCTGAAGTGTGTCACAGAAGTTGGAGACCTCCCTTCTCATGTGACTGTTGAGAACATCGGATGCCACTCTCACCTGTTATAAAATATTTGAAATATTTTAAATGGAAACCATCAGATGCAGATACTCAGTCACACATATATGTATATAATCAACCCACAAACACCCGCCAACATATTCTACAGCTGAGCCAGAGTAGCTGATATTTCATTTATTATTCATTGACTTCTTAACCCTTTACTCCATAGATACGCGTTTTCCCGCACCAATCACAGAAGGCAACGTATTAATGAATGGCAAATCTCAACGAAGTATTCAATTAATGCAACATTGGACATACGAGGGGTTATCCAGAAGTTTGTGAACAAATTTAATAAAATCCATATATAACTTATGTATAAGTGTATTTGTCATCGATGTACAGTGTTTTAGTATATTTCTTATGTTAGTAATAATGTTATGGTATCCACAGCAACATACATACAGGATTAAATGTTGAACAATTCGACAGATATACATGTGAAAAATAACAATCATTTTCCTGTAAAACTCATATATCATTAAGGACACGTCATCAATGTCTGCACGACAGTGTCATTTCAGCATAGCATGCAGATGTTAGGAGATTAAATAAACTTATATTAAAAAGGTAGACTCATTCATATGCAAATAGGGCAGCTGATGAAAAGGTGAAACAACGAGCAGCAATACATTTGTGTCAATATTAGCAAAACACTGATTCAGACGACAGATATGCATAGTAAACCTCCGAAAAAGTTATTTGTAGTGCATTTTGTAGTCTACAAACGACACAAACGGTACAGTGAGGAACAAGAAACAATAATGGATGATAACAGGTGTGGCGTCTTGTGTCAAAATCATGCAAAGTTACATCAACATGGTAAAAAGTGCCACAATAAGGACTGCTGTTATACAATTCATGAATTACATGCCTTCTGCGGACTAAGTATAGGTTACAGTACAGTGCACATGATAATTAAGAATAAATAGCAAGTATTTAAGTGCTCGCAGGGTTCCCCAATTGCTAAAAGAGTATGAGTAGAGAGAAGAGTAAGAGTAGGAAAATCACTTGTAAAACAAATTGATGTCACAACAACATAACATAAAACTGGCCTGTGGCAGATAGGCGTACATGGCATGTTTAAAATACATGTTACTGTTTTATTTGAGTATTTATTTTCTTCACACTCTGCATGCAGTTTGTAGTTAGATTAAATGTATTACATGTAAAACTCCAAATATATCCAACATGTCATGTTCATATTATGAGATTAATCATTTGTCCATGAAATTATGGATAACCCCTTGTACATAATAGCGTGTTATAACCTTGGATTGCCCATAAAGCCCAAAGGCTTATTTCCAATGAGGTCCTTGGTACTATACTGACTAAGAGTATAAATGTATATTACAAAACTGCAATTAAATTAAATAAACACAATAAAAAGATGAAGACTTCGGAATTTGGAAGTTATCACATGGAATGTTTCCTTATAATTTGCCATTTACTAAATATATTTATTTATTATTATCACAAATTTTGTATAAAAATATTACAATTAAAACATTGAGCATATCTAGTCAACAAGTGTAATAAATAAAGTATGCTTTCCTAGCTCTGTCTAATAAATGGGTCTTGACAGAACTTTTAAAGTGACTAATTTAATTAATTGTCTTAATGTAAGCAGGCAATGCTTTCCAATCACTGATGGCACTGTAAAAGAAAGTTATATTCTCTTTCCTATAGTATTTGGGTATTCTAAAATTATATAAATTTGCCCTAGTGGAATAAGAGTGCACATCCTTAACAAAAACAAAATTGTCTTTCATATATGAAGGACACTTGTCATTTACAATTTTAAAAAGATGTTTAAGACGTAATTGCTTATTCC
Organism: Panopea generosa; assembly: GCA_029582155.1. Classification (NCBI taxonomy): domain Eukaryota; kingdom Metazoa; phylum Mollusca; class Bivalvia; order Adapedonta; family Hiatellidae; genus Panopea; species Panopea generosa. The sequence goes on from CM055896.1 coordinate 53,128,122, forward strand.
TATTTTCTACATTTAATAAAGACATATCAGCAAGACTACCATTGTTGACACTTTCTCTAGGTCCCATACAATTAATGAATCTAGCAATTTTATTTTGACAGATTTGGAGTTTGTTTCTTAACCCTTTGTTTAAGCTTGGGTACAAAGACAAACATGAATAGTCTAAATGACATTGTATCAGAGCAGAACATAAATATTTTCTAGTTTTAAAATCTAAGAACCTTGCTTTTCTATACAATAATTTTAGACGCGATTTTACCTTACTCTGAATACTGTTTACAACAGTTTCACCTGACAAAGAATTATCAATAGTAAGACTTAGATATTTTACAGACTGTGTGGATTCAGTAATATGTCCATTGCAAATAATTTTAAAATCCTTAACATGCTTTAATTTACGTTTTGAGCCAAAAAATAACACACTCGATTTTACCAAGATGTAGTGACAGCTTATTATCTACTAGCCAAGATGAGAAAGACTCTAACACACTTCCAAGTTTAGAAGAAATAGCACTTTAATTATTATGAGCTATAAGAATTGCGCTGTCATCAGCATACAGAATTAGATTTACATTCGGAGTCAATGCTAATATTCATGTCATTTACAAAGCATAAAAACAGAAGAGGTCCTAAGATGTTGAACTCCGCATGTTACAGATTTATATTCTGAAAATAAATTGTAAACACCAGCTGTTTGTTTTCTTCTTGTTAAATAAGACATGAACAAATCAGTACTTTAACACCCATTGATGTCAGTTTACCCATAAAATATGATGACCAACTGTATCAAAGGCTTTTTGTAAATTTAACATAACCATGCCTGTATAAAAAAATTTGGCACTATTGCTTATAATATGGCCCATTAGTGGACAAGGCAAGTATCAGTAGAATAGGAATTCCTAGATCTTGACTGCAATTCATACAATAAATTGTTGCCAACTAAGAAGTTCTCAAGTTGAGTATATGTAGACCTTTCTTGAATTTTAGACACAATATTTAAAATACTAACGGGTCTATAGTTGATACCAAGACAAACACATACAAATTTGTTAAATGCATCTGCAGTACAACCTGCAGTATACAAATTACTTGTCAAACTTCATGCCAAAGTAATATAGACAGAAAAACTACTTACATATGTGAAGTCAATAAAATCGCAGTCTTCATCTACAAAGCCAAGTGTTCCTATAGAATAACTGCCTTCCTGTTTATAATGGAACTGAAAGTAGACCACCAACAAGCATGAAATAAATGTTACAGTATTCTTTTAATGAGGGGACCAACAAGCATGAAATTAATGTAACAGTATTCTTTTAATGGGGATCACCAACAAGCATGAAATTATTGTTACAGTATTCTTTAAATGGGGATCACCAACAAGCATGAAATTAATGTTACAGTATTCTTTTAATGGGGACCAACAAGCATGAAATTAATGTAACAGTATTCTTTTAATGGGGATCACCAACAAGCATGAAATTAATGTAACAGTATTCTTTTAATGGGGATCACCAACAAGCATGAAATTAATGTAACAGTATTCTTTTAATGGGGATCACCAACAAGCATGAAATTAATGTAACAGTATTCTTTTAATGGGGATCACCAACAAGCATGAAATTAATGTAACAGTATTCTTTTAATTGGGGATCACCAACAAGCATGAAATTAATGTTACAGTATTCTTTTAATGGGGATCACCAACAAGCATGAGATCCCCATTTTCAACCCATTATAGATTATATTTGACAGACAGTTAAGACTTTAGAATAAATCTATGTAGGAGCACTATCCTTCAACAAGTAACTGGCAAACTCCCTGGCAAAAGGAGTGGGGCTCGAACCCACTACCTCATTGTTAAAAGACAAGTGATTCTGAGATGGTATTTTAGACATCTCAGCCAAGCAGGTCCCTCTGGACTGAATTGAGCTTGAACACATGACCTCTGTGGAGAGTGGCAAGTGATCTTGAGAAAATTGTAAGGCCCCTCAGTCACAGATATTGTGGCATACCAAGAACTGGTATTTATTAATTAGATAAACTTTCTTAAGCAGACATTTTGTAGCATACATTGCATAAGATTTATCTATATGGGTACATGTAGTTCCAAGGTGGGTCCTCAGTAGCCAAGTGGTCTAAGGCCCCGTCTCAAAATCACTTACCTCTTACCTCTAAGGTCGTAGGTTTGAGTCCCACTCGCTCCAAACACTTTATGTGAGGCAGTTTCCAGTTACTTGCGGAAGGACGTTGGTTCTACTCAGTCTGAGGTTTTCCTCCAACAGTAAAACTGGATATGCCATATATAACCCGAAATGGGTTGAAAATGGTATCAAACTCATAATAAGGGTCCCTGCGATTCGACCCCACCACCCTACCACATCACAGCTATGAATAGAGTTCTTGAGCAAAACATTTTATCCATATATGCTTAGTGCTGGTTCAACCCAGGAAGACTTCGAGCGTGATTTGTCTAAGAAATTGTTTACAATTGATGTAAAATTAATAAGTTTAAAACATCTGAGGTAATATATTACATGCACAATACTAAATACAATTTATATGATTCTTATATACCAATAATCTTTTTACAAACTTAAAAGGACCGGTACTATTCCTTTTTACAATTAACACCATATTAATCTTTCTGAAACTTCATACTTTAGAAATTATTGATAGTTATAAGTTTGTTTTCAAAGTATGTCTTCATATTCTTCAAACAAAAATAATTTGAATTTTTCCATGGTAATCTTTTTACATCTCAATTAAACCTCTAAAATTTGATAATATTAAAACAAAATGCCCAGATATTGAATGTTACCAATGTTGCCATGTGCTCCTAAAATAAAGGTAAATGAAATATTCTTACTTTTCCAAGTGTCCTCTGCAATATCAAACTGTGAAATATGCCTGAAATAAAAAGACATAAAACTAATATCAACTATCACATAACTGTTGGATAAATTTATCTTTGTTTTGCAATATTAAAATTAAAAAAAAATATAAATATAATTATTACATAATTGACAACTGATTCATTGAATATTTAGCATCATTTTTATGCTATCGAGGGCTAACAGACAATCAGTTAACCTAACCACTGTTTCCTGAAATTAACCAGTACTCGGGCACACCCCATCTCAGCAAATAACTGATAACTTTCCCAAATGAATCAGCGGTGAGAGACGAATGAAAATAAAACACAATGACGCATGTCAATCATCACAGAGACTGTTGCCAGGCGGGGTTTCAAATTCACAACCTCTGGATTGACAGTCAGATGTGCAACCAACTGAGCTAATCTGGCCCGGCTGATGTTGACAAACAAGTGGGATTAAAAAAGAAGGTATTCAGTTTCATTATCGCGTGGCACAGCATCGATCACATGATCGGAGGATCGTGGGTTCGATCCTCCGCCACGGTTATGTGTGGTGTCCTTGAGCAAGACACTTTTTCTGCATATGCTTGTACCGGTTCTAGCCTGGAAGACTTTGAGTGTGATATATCAAAATTGTGATAACTTGTTTCACAATGGAAGTAAAATAAATAAGTTTAACTAATTACTTCATATAGACGCCTTTGGACACCTCTTATTTAGACGGCTTTTAAATTATTTGGTGAATTATGTTTATATTAACTGAGAGAGTGGAAAACAGTGCAGGAAGTATTCAGATTGCTCGTTACGAGCAATCTGAACTCTTCCTGCACTGTTTTCAAAGCCTTCTGTGATTGGTGCAGGAAAACGCGTATCTATGGAGTAAAGGGTTAAACTAAGTTAAGCTAGCTTTATAAATTTATTAATCTAGTTCCATGCTTATGTTCATTTTTTGTAAATCTATTCTCAATTAAAATGTGCCAATTATGTTGGCAGATGGTGCTTTTTTGATAAAACAAAATGCCACCTCATGACAGGAACCAGATTCAATATGGTTGTTTTTCATTGATTTTAAACATTAAACAATTGTTGTTGTTTTTAAAGACTACCGATACATTTCAACATATTTTAAATGTAGCATGCATTGAAAATGATCTTTAAACAATTCATCAGATGTTGTATTTTTTAAGAACCATTTACAATGTACACAAGCGACCTTTTTGGTCAATTTTTTTAAGATTAGAATCATTTACAATGCTTAAAACTGATCCCATTTTTATAGATTCCTTTAATATGATGTTTATAAGTAAATTTTCAAGATCACCTTTACATTCATTTATGTTGTTAACAGGTGACTTTTAAAATGGGACACATTTTATAAGATTCATAAATTTACCATGTGTTTGCATGTGACCTTTTAATGTCACATTATTTTCAGACTCATTTACCATATTTAAAAATGTAACCCATTTTTTTAAAGAGTCATAGATCTACAAGTGACTTTTTCAGATTTATTTACTATATTTTTATTTATATACAAGTGGATTTTTAATGACACTTTTTTGTTTGTTTTTACTACCGGTATCATCTTTATGTACAACATTTAAAGGAGACCATGTCAAATAAAATGGTTACTTACTGGTGACTACTTCTTCAATTTGTCGGCCCTCTACAGACTGCAATATATAAAAACAATGCCAAATTACTAACGTTATTCCTGCAAGTTCTATACAGTGTTAGATGTAGTCTTAGATTCAGCTGGGCCCTATTAGCAAAGTCAGTAACATGTCTGACTATCAATCCAGCAGTCGTGAGTTTGAATCCCTGCCCAGCAACAGTCTCCATGATGATTAATATACGACATTGTGTCTCATTATCATTTGTCTCTCACTGCTGATTCAAGTGGGAAAGTTATCAATTTCTTGTAGAGATGGAGTGTGCTCGAGTACTGGTTAACCTTTCAGGATCCCAAGAAACAGTGGTTAGGTTAATTGATCATCTGTTAGCCCTCGATGACATATAAACATCGCTAAATATTCAATCAATCAATCGTCTTTGATAAAGCGTAGATGTCACTTGTTACTAAAAATGGAACTGTGCATCAATATACCTATAATGTTGCATGGTGTTTAACGTCTTTCTTTCGATACTGCCACTGATGACTTTTTGTTACACTAAGGGTTTAAACTGCAACCCTTAGTGTAACAAAAATTAGTTTTGTCACACTAAGCATTATGGTTGCAACCCTTAGTGTAACAATTGTTACACTAAGCATATGTTTGGTACATGTATTGACATTTGATTATAACATGGGTTCACTTAGTGTAACAATTTTTTTCAACTAGAAATTTATTTATTTCTGCTATGAAATGGGGGCAAATAGTGTTACCTATGTTTGTCGGTCCACACACCAAATGGGTAGATAAGTGTCTAGTGTTTAGGGTTAGTAATTTTTGTGATTCAATTGCCTGATAACTCCACGATGGTTGGTGGAATCATTTTTAACCAGATCGTCACATCCTCCTCCAAGTCATATCCACTTTACATGGACGGACTTTTTTACACTGCATGATATGTTTTTAACCAACAGAGCACAAGGCAACAGCAGTGTACTAAATGGCAGTTAACACAACTTCAGCAACGGGTTTTCTACCAACGGGGAACCATTAATCATCAGCTTTCAAGAACCTATGACATCAACAAGTGTGGTTTTGATTGGCGACTGCTGGTGCAGACATATTACCCAAATCAATGTCACTTTCAACAATTTTTCAGTTATATTACAATGATGTCTACTTGAGACAGTATTCTTAGCGGTGCAACACTGGAGTATCATGCTGCAGACACATGGTATGATACCCTACCCAGTCATATTATAATGACATCGAGCCAGAGAAGGGAAATTTTGCAAAAAAAACAATCGATTCATTAAACATTTTCATACACATTTTAAAACTCAGTGAATTAAAGGTTATAAGAAAGCTAAAAATTGTATATATACATACAACGCAATATCGAATATAGACAAGAAATTAAGAACTTAATCGCTATTATTTTTCGAAAAAAAATCAACACACCAGTTCAAAAACATGGGCTCGTGCGTTCATTATCCGCTCCTCTCCGCCACTACTATGTCAAACACCTTCTTCATGCATCTATATTTGGCAGTTTCTAGGTGGCTCCCTTATACGTAGTTTTAGTAATGACGAAGATTTCTTTGTTTGTTTGTCTCAGCTGATCGCTCTTTACTATTTTTCTTATATCGCAAAAAAGTGGGGGTTATTTGTCGTAAATATATAAATAAAAAATTAAAAAAAAAATTAATGCTGTTTTAACGAAAACTTTTGTTGATCAATGTTTAATTTAACATATAAATGTATAGATCTATGTATTTTTCATTGATAAACAATAAAAAAGAGATGACCGAATTTTACGACATTAGTTAAAATTGCTCATTTACGATAGTTTTGACACGACTAGAAATTTTCAGATTTAGACCGGTGACAACTCTTATTTTATAACGTTTGGAAAACAACATCACCGTTAATGTTGTCTGTTCTACAGGTGGGCGAAGTAAGAGTCGCAGAGGACTCAGACTTCCGTAAACTTAAGACTTTAAGCGATGAGATCGAAGATTGGAAGCCAGAATACCAGAAAAACAACACAAGTGTTTGGTCGAAAAATAACACCATTTCAAATTTTAAGATTTTAAAGGTACAATATGAATAAGGTGTCACCTACTTTTTGCTGACAAAGTAATTTTTCTCATTTAAATCACATTTTATATTCATAAAAAATGGAATAGCGAAAACTGCTAGCAGCATCATACATGTGATACCATTGGCTGGACTTTACCCGCATAAAGTCATGCAGGGCTTTACATAAATGCTCGCCCGACTGTCCAGACAACTAAATCAGACAAGTAAAATACAAAGTTGCTTAGCGACTGGACAAGTGAAAGTTCAGAAATAAAAAATGGCATCTCTTTTTTTGCATATTCCCTGTTTTTTAACTTTCATAAAACAGTTTTTAATTATTGTGATGAATGTACATAGGTCACTTACAACAGCCTTGCTGTTAAGCTTGCTTTTATAGCCACATGGTTGAAGTGCACTGACCATATTGGAAGTTAAGCAACAAAGTACAGGGTTGGTAATTGGATGGGTGATCTCTACCACTTTATTATTCTTAATTTTATATCCGTAGAACTAATACCATAATTCTAGATTAAAGTAATGTTGTGCTATGTTATTATGTATCGACCCCTGAAAGTGCCACAAGTTGTTTTTGGTCAGGACAAGCAGATTTTAGAAATTTTTGTTCAACTGAACAAGTGAAAAAATTAATGTAATGGCCTGTAAATGCCTTTTATAATTATTTATTTTACTTTGATTGTGAAACAATGTAATATAACTTGGACAGATAAGGCTTAAAATCTTCCTTGGTTGAACCAGTACTAAGTGTATAGTTTTTTGCTCAAGGAAATCACACATCACCATGGCAGAGGATCTAACTCATGACATTCCAATCTTGGGTATGGTGCTCTTCCCCCGAGCCACACTCTTGAGTATTACAATCTGCTCATCTATTTGTTTGTTTAAATCTTAAATACCAGAACAATATTTAGCATTTTATGGGCAATGAAACACAATTTATAACTGAATTTTTATTTTGTTCTACAGATCTATTCTTGGTTCTTTATACAAATATTAGGGATCAAGCTAGATCTGGTGAGAAATGACTATAGCTTTATCAATACAACATAAGTCTACTTGTTGATGTTATACTTAAGTGTTTATTCTTAAAGGGAATTTATCAGGATTTTTCAAACTTTTAAAATTTGCTAAAATCATGATTTTCTACGTTCTCGCTTAAAAGTGCAGCAAATTTTGTGACATATTAATGAGTCACTTGATTTCATTTGCGATTTCAATTTGATCTGTATGCACAGAGGCAGATCCAGGATTTCAGTTTAGACGCAATATCTGAACGTGCACACGTTTTTCAGTAGAATAGTGAATTTTAATAAAATATAGGAGTTTATGGGGGAGAGGGCTTACACCGTTTTTTTTCGAATTGATACAGGCTTAGTAAATATTGTTTCATTGTAGAAAGAGTCCAAATGATGTCAAGCCAGTATTTAAGTGCTATCTATTCTTAGAATGAGGATTTCGTTTCAAGTTTACCTCTCCAATTTCAATATCGATTTTGTCACATTTTGGTGGATTTGACATACCAAACCATTCAGATTTTATTTATTAATGATAATGAGATGCTTTTTATCCATTTTAATAATTATTTTTTAAGACATTTATTGCATTTTTCCTGATATACTCCCTTTAATGTCATTTATATCTAATCTCTGTGGGAGCAAGAATATATATAGGGTATATGTATGTACACCAAGATCACTTGGTTGTGATTATGTGAAATTCTCGCATTTATTTTACAAAACGTCAGTGTAACAGTCTGTCAATAATATCTGTTTTTTTGCAATCCTTTTCAGTCATATACTTATTCTATTATGGATTTCTGATCGACTAAGCTCTCAGTGTTGGCTTTGCATTTAGGTATATAAATTTATATATATGAGACCAAAGACTAGTTTTCTTGCTAGAGATGCTGTTTTGGCGATTGTATTTTTAATTCAACAAACAACCGTTTGCTTTACATGGACACGTTTCAACGTCTGTCAATTCAGAGTGAAGGAGATAGACCCCAAAATAGTTCAACTCAGATAAATGTATAATAATGTAGATCTTTTGGGTCTGTCCCCCTGAATGGTTCAACTCAGATTCATGTATAATAATGTAGAGCTTTTGGGTCTGTCCCCCTGAATGGTTCTACTCATATCCATGTATAATAATGTAGAACTTTGGGTTCTGTCCCCCTGAATGGTTCTATTCAGATTTGTTTATAATAATAAATGTATTTGTGTCCTGAACCCCAGACTGGTTTTACTCAGATTTGTATAAAATGATTTCATGTATATACAAATCTGAGTAAAACCAGTCTGGGGTCAACACAACGTTATAATTAATAAGTGTATTTGTGGTCTGGACCCTGGATGATTCTACTCAGATACATGTAAAATAATGTATTATGGACCTGGGTTCTTCCTTAATAATAACTACTAAAATAATAATAGAGAAGATTTGATGGCATTATATTGTCATCTTTAAAAAAAATATTTATTTGTTGTGCTTTGACCAAGTATCTTTATGTGGTTAAGTAGGTAGCTTTTTTTTGTCCAGATTTTGATTTTTTGGTGTCATTTTGAGCAAAAAAGACTGAAATTATGGAAAAGGCTTTCATAGTCAATAAAAATAGTTTGGGTTGATGCAAATTGAATTGGTAGGTGGGATTACAGGAAGCAGGTGTTTAAAAGAACAGTCTAATAATATCCATTGGTTACATTAATACAGGTGAGGGCAGTGTTTGAGGATATTTCTGCTGAGGTGTTGTACGATGTTCTACATGACCCAGACTACAGAAAGATTTGGGATCATTCCATGTTAGAGGGATACGAGATCTGTGCCATTAATCCAAACAACGATATAGGTTACTATGCCTGTGAGTATTTCTTTGCCTTTGTACATAAATGTTTATGTCTGTCCAATTGCGATCACAATTTTTAGTGGTGCATGCACACATGTACATATACACTAATATATATATATATAATTATATATATATATATTTTTCATTGGTGGCATGAAGCAATCAATTAATCTATCCTTTAAACCACCATGAGGTAAGGTTTATAACTGTTTGTTCTAAACATGGCTGATTGGTGTGTAGAAGATCAGTGATAATCAAATCAAAACAGGATGACAATATGTTTTTTTGTTGTCATTTTCGTTATTTGATCATTCATACATTTTGTTAAGTTTTATATCTTGACAATTTTACCCCTGCTGAAAAAATGGGAGCCAATAGAAAAACGTGTGGTGTGATAAACACCGCAGGATCAATTGTTTCTACTTATTAGTTACAGTCTATAAGAAACAGTTTTACCTGTGTCGTAGCGAATAGAAATATTTGCAGACCTGTGTATTGTGAAAACTCGTCAACTTGTTTTTTAAGACAAGTCCAACAGCAAGTAACTTTAAAAAAGGCACAGGCCCGGATCCAGATTTGACAAGTCTCCTATTCTTGGAGCACTGGTGTTTTAACAGAATTTGCTTTGTATCTGACGCTTATTAATGGGTCCGCAGTGTACTAAGATATTGATAATTGCTTACATAAGATTATTTTTAATATCTTTTACTTCATTTTATAGGAAATTAAATTTTTTTTCCCTTTCAGCAGCAATGATTTTGCATATATTTATTCTAGTAGATGCATTTTGGGAATGGGTAATTCAAGATATCCTTTCAGATGCATTTTGGTTGAGGATACACGACGCTGGATATTTTTAAAACATTCTAATATTAAATAAATTTTCTAAAAATAGGAAAAAATATTTGCTCTACAGAAATTTTGTAGTCTTTTAATGCAGAAATAAAAATGTAAGTGGCTGCATTGTTATTCACTTTAAAAAGGGAAAGAAATGACCTCTACTTCAGAATTGTACTCGTACCTTAAGGAACAATTGCTGGATGATCTATAAACAATTTGGGTTTTTTTCTGCAAGATTTGCACATACAGTCAAGCTGTTGCATGGAGTTATATAAATATCAATATTGTCGACTCATCAAATTATGATTATGTAATAGAAAAAGTCATCTTTAAAAACATACTTGTTTGCTGTGCTCCATCAATTATTTTTCATGTGGATAGGTAGGAAGATAAATTTTTTTTGCCAATCTTTGATTTTGCATTGTCATTTAAAAGAAAAAAAATTAACACTTTAAAAGTCAATAAAAAAGTTTGTGTGGTTGCAATTTTGAGTGAGTAGGTACAAGCACAGCAAATAATTTATTTTTAAACACGACCGCCCAATCTGCAATTGCCATTTTTGCACTTTAAAGCAGGAAATCTATTTTAGTCTAACCTAGGTGCATTTCCCAAGTTAGGAAATAGATATCCTTTTGGCATTACGGGATCAGTCAGTATATATTGGCATGATATATTTTATTAAAATATGTTTAGCAAATTTTAATAGTTTAAAAAATCATGATAAATTCCCTTTAACATCATTTCCAACAACACATTTCAGGTTATATATGGCATATCGAGTTTCATTGGTGGAGGAAGACCTCAGAATGAATCTGAGTAGAACCACCATCCTTCTGCGAGTAACTGGCAAATTTTCTCACATAAAATTTTTTGGAGTGAGCGGGACTCGAACCTCCAACCTTAGTGGTTAGAGGTCAGTGATCTTGAGACGTCGCCTTAGACCACCTGGTCACTGAAGACCAATTTTTGGAATTCGTTTGATAAGGTTTCTTTTTACTTTTACTGATAGCACTTCAAAAGAAAATAATTGTGTGTAGGGAGGGGGAGCATTTTTTGGGGGGGATTGCATTTCATACAAAACAGTATTAATATAAATGGATACTTGATTCATATATTTCTGTATTTCCAGTAAGAAGTCCAGCACCTCTGCGTAATAGAGACTTTGTTACACAGCGATCCTGGCTAGATCTGGGGAAAGAGAAATGTATACTTAACCATTCTGTAAACCATGAGGTAAGCTTATTCATTATGTAGCATACATGTATATAGCTTGGAATAAAGAATTTAAAAGCATAATTTCAAGTAGCTGATTTTTTATATGCAATATAAACAGAAGCATGGCATAGAGAGCTTGATCATTGATAGGATTTATTATAACCAGTAATCATGTCACTGATTTCAAGTCCATATTTTACAAGTCAAGCCCAAGGTCAGTTTTAAAGAAACACACTTGCCCTTGACATACTAATGTCAGTGATAACAATATATATATATTATTGTGAAGCCCATGATTAGCTCAGTCAGTTACGCATCTGACTATCAATCCACAAAAAAACTATTGCATAATACTGGGAGGTCAAGGTCACACTTAAAGGTTCAAGATCAGATATAGATACAATATTTCATGTTCACTCTGTATCTTCTCCTATAATGTAACTGACATAGACCTGAACCCAATACAATGTACATATACTTCAATGGTGAAAGATAAGAGATCTTGAAATACTGCCTGAGATCTCTCTTCCACAAAATAACTATCACATAATATTGGAAGGTCAAGGTCACACTGAAAGTTCAAGGTCAGAAATTGATACAATATGTTCAAAACTGCTAAAGACCCTTCAGCTATCATTTACAGGTTTTTCATATGGGAAATACATTTATAATTGTAAACAGTATCAGAATTTTAATAGAATAACTTCAGAAGTAGTATATATAGTTTAAACTTATTCGTTTTATTTTGATTGCGAAACAAGTTCATACAACTTAGGCAAATCATGTTCGAAGTCTTGCTGGTTATACCAGTACTAAGCATATGCGGAAAAGTGTCTTGCTCAAGGACATCACACATAGTCATGGCAGAGGAATGAACCCACAGCCCTCCGATCATGGGTTCTATGCTCTACCACCGGACCACTCTCCACAGAAGTAGTATCTATAGGTATTGCATAGTATTTAGCATTTGTGTTTGGAATTCTTATACTTTATGATTGAAACTATGCTTTGTTCAGGTGGTTGATGGGGTTTAGAAGTTATTGTTAAAATAAAATATTAGGCCATTTTTAGGTCGACTATTCATAGAATAGGGGGGCTATATTGTACTCGCCGCAGCGTCCGTGTTGGCGTTGGTTTTCCGGGTTAATGTTTTTCATCAGGTTAGATATCTATGCAACCACTCATTGGATATGAATGAAACTTCACATGTGTGTTCACCATCATCAGTGGTACACACAGAGATAAGAACCATAACTCTGGGTTATATTTTGGCAGAGTTATGGCCCTTTTTGGACTTAATTTTTCAGGTTAAAGTTTTTTATCAGGTAAGATATCTATCAACCACTCATTGGATATGAATGAAACTTCACATTTGTATTCAGCATCATCAATAAAACACACAGAGACAAGAACCATAACTCTGGATTACATTTTGGTAGGTTTATGGCCCTTTTGCACTTACAAAATTTGGTTTAAGTTTTTGATTAGGTTAAAGTTTTCAGTAGGAACATATTTGATCGTTCTATCATTGGATATGAATGAAACTTCACATGTGTGTTCACCATCATCTAGAAAACTCATAAAGACAAGAACCATAACTCTTCATTGCCCTTTGACAGATTTATTGCCCTTTTAGACTTTTAGAAAATTTGGTTAGAGTTTTTTAGCATCTTAAAGTTTTTGAGTTGGTGCATATTTCATTGGATATGAAACTTCACATGTGTCTTAAGCATCATCAAGGAAACTCATAGAGCTAAAACCATAACCCTTGATTGCATTTCAACAGAATTATTGCTTATTCTAGGATTCAATCTCGGACCAAACAACCAAACGGGGGACTTAGGATTTCTCTAAGATTCAGTTGATATAAAGTCGAAAAGTGTTACCATATTTTATTTTCACAATATAACATAATCAAGTATTCCCAAATTAAATCAAATCACTTAGTTTGTTTCAGTATAAGTGGAGCGCATGGTCATGTCCGTTGTGACTTCAACAGATAAGTGTTATTGAAGCTAAAGACTCACGCAAGGAAGCGACCGAGGGCATATATAACCAAAACTTTGTTGCGCTTAAGTATGATAGCCACACACCCCTTTGGTGTACTAAAAACCAAACCAGGTACCCCATTGGTACCATTATAGCAACAGGTACCCCATTGGTACCATAATATCTGGTACCCCCTTAGTACCAAATAAAAGCAGGTGCCCCTTTGACACCATAATACAACCAGGTGCCCCTTTGACACCATAATACAACCAGGTGCCCCTTTGACACCATAATACAACCAGGTGCCCCTTTGACACCATAATACAACCAGGTGCCCCTTTGACACCATATTACAACCAGGTGCCCCTTTGACACCATAATACAACCAGGTAACAGCGCAACTTCGTCTACTTCCTGTTTCAATATAAAATAGTCTTACATAAACGGGTGAGACAATGTAAGAACGCCTAGCCCTTATCGCTCTCTGGCCAGTTCTTACATGCTCCGAAAACCACTCCCAAAAAACTAATTTTTAGCCGCATGAGTCTCCTCCATATCACAGATGACTGCTATGGTATGTTGAAAGACCCATAGGCATGCAAAAGAATGAATTTGAAATATGCCAATACATAAGTAATATTTCGTTATGCCCCCGATCGCATCCAAACGTAAGAATTTTCCGCCACAAAATAAAATATTATTTTATTTCCCCAAAATTTTTATTCTAAAATCTTTAACAGATACTCCCTAACTGCGTCTAAATAATAGTCAATGCCAACGTCTGATAAGTGTACGCCGTCGTTCCGATAGAAACCAGGAGTTTTAGTAGTTTTTTGATAAATGATTCTGAGATATCATACCAACTATTAATTTTATGAGAAAATGACAGTCCTGATATATATGTTGAAAAAGTTTTTGGCGATTTAGGTTTTTTCGAAAAGGAAAACAATGAAAAAGGGTGATATCTTTCACAGGCGCCGCCCACGCATCTGGCAAATTATAAAGTGTACGGAATGATTGAAAAGCGTTTAACGCCGTGTTGTAAGTGAATGCCATATTTCTGGCTATCCCTGCACGAACCAGTTGCTTGTATCTATTGTGAAGATATCCCAAAGTTGGCGTGGCCCTGGTGTTGGGTTCGAGTCTGCTTCCGGCGCCAACATTCTGAACCGGGAGAGCTGAAAGCGAGATAACGCATCACTTATTTCGTTTTTTGCCCCAGGGATATGCGAGGCTTTAATCAAGCAATTAAAAGGCAAACACTGCAGTGAGAGTATTCTTAGTAAGGTTACTACCGGCGATGACTTTGAAGTCATGGTATTTAAGATGTGAACTACAGCTTGATTATCACAATGAAAGCGTATTTTCTTGTTACGCAACTGCTCGCTCATATAAAAAACGCTACGACGATCGGAAACAATTCTAACGCGGTAATATTTTTTGTTATGCCGTTCTCTTGCCACTTTAATGGCCACCTCACATTACACCAATGTCCCTTAAACCAAATTCCGAAGCCTATGCCGCCGGCGCTATCGGTGTACATTTGCTCGTCGTCATTTGACACCCAAAACTTGTCATGAAATACAGAGATGCCGTTATAATTTCTGAAAAAATGTAGCCACATTTCTAGATCTAGTTTTATTTCTTTGCTCACGCGAACGTGATGATATGAACGTGTCACGCCGCAGATGGAATTAATAAGCCGTCTACAAAACGGTCTTCCTACAGTTATTGCGCGACAACAAAATTTTAGTGACCCTATGAGCGACTGCATTTCTTTTAATGTTACCGACTTTTTTGACAGAGTGTATTGAATTTTTTGAATTACTTCAGTAATTTTCGCTAGCGGGATTCGAACCTCCATTTTCTGAGAATCCAGTTCTAAGCCCAAGAAAACAAGAACTTGAGTCGGACCTTCGGTTTTCTCATCTGCTAGCGGTACACCCAAGTCTTGCATAATCGTTGTAAATACTTGCATCAGAGCATAACAACTTGCATGGCTTTTTTTGCCTCCTAAAAAATCATCTAAGTAATGAATTAGACCACCTGATTTCATGTTAGTCTTGACACAGAATTCGAGGAAAGTTGAACCACGGGGGTAGCCACGCTGCCCTCGCCACATTCCCCGGCCACGAAAAGAACTAGTACTGAAAACTGGCGGGGCTTGATTCGCTTTGTCCCCTATATTTTCTGTTTGTGGGGCGTACGGTGCTGTGTGGGATTTAGCGCCCGTGTTACAGTGAAGCAAGGCATGAAAACGGCCACAATGGAAACAGACATGCCTGAATTTGCAGTTTTGCCACTGACACGCACCCTTATTGAAAGCTATACAAATTTTAGCGGCATACGGTTTTTGTTCCACGTGACTAGCAACAGGCTCATTACTGAGCGGCATGCACCTTATCCAAAGGTCGTGATTAATCGCAGCCCACGAGGCTGGCGTAAGAGCTTGGCGCATGCGAAACTACTGATCGTACACTTTCCAGAATTTCCCCCCATGACGGGAGGAACATTCACGGATTACATAAAGATATTGCAGCAACTCGTGAATTTTGTTCGGATGTGTCGCCAAATAAATAGACATGTAAATTATAAACGCGTCTGTCCAGCGTTCAATCGAGCCGATATCATCTTTACACTCGCTAGGGCGGCTTTCTATAATACCGTTATGTGATAATCTCAAAGTACTACCTGAAGTAAATTCGGCCAGTTCCACCGCACCCTTTAAAAGTAAAGCCAAATTTAGATATTCGCCTTTACATATTTTCTGTTTTAGCGTAGAAGGAACGTGTAAGGCGATATCATCTTGTGCTATGCGTGCAAAATAGCCATGTGAACTAACGTTATCAAGGTTCGGTAATTGATTCATTCCTGTAAAAATATTGCTATTCGGGTCTGTCTGTTGACCCACGTGTCTGATAACGCCGGGTAGGTTCGAATCCGGCATGTCACTATCAGTGTTGAAATCTTTAGGCAGGTTATCATGCACGTTACTCGTGTTAGTTTTGCCATTTTTCCCTGTCTCCCTCTGAGGTAAAATTTTAGATGCCTGAATAATTTGTTCAAAATCGATGACGTTACCTTTATCTACGTCCGTTCCATCAACCACTGAGGGTTTCCGCCGTTTTACAGCTGCCCGTGTAACTACCTGTCTCCTCTTAACATCTTTACCCCTCCCCGGCATAGCTATATACGATATTGATGTTTTGCTTTTACCTGTTCAATATGAAAGTGCGAGGGCGACGTGGCGGTCACATGGCCTTATATACCTGACCAGTTCACGTTCGATCTCGCGAGGATTAGTTACTATAGAGAAACTAGCGTCTTTAAAATACAACTTGCTTCCGTAAAGCGTGTCCGAAAATATACGGAAATTGTTACCAGAATAACCAAGATTAATCTTTAAAATTAATCTCTATTATTTTACAATTACAAATTTTGTTACAGTTTTACATGTATTTTTAATAGGCAAGCAATAAGTATATCTTAATTTTACCACCCCTGAGTTTTTATATCAATTGTCTTCCATTTGCTACTTATTTCCTGAAACAGCTGTTGTTTTAAAACATAGAACTGCATCGAAATAGTTGAGCGCGCTGTCCCTCCGACAGCTCTTGTTAAAAATATATTTGTTGTGCTCTTACCCAGTAGTTTTCATGGTGGTAGGCAAGTAGCTAGTTTGTGTTTTATTGCAAGATTTTGATTTTTATTGTCATTTTGAAAAAACAACAACATACATGTATGTCATGAAAAAACAAGTCAAAGGTTTAAAAGTCAATTTATATTGTTTGTTTCAGTCATGTCCACCAAAGAAAGGCTTCATAAGAGGTATCTCCTACTTGACTGGTTATCTTGTGAGAACGCTAGATGATGGTAGATGTCAGTTTACATATGTTGCTCAGTCCGATCCCAAAGGTACATGTACATGTATACTGGTGTAAAAGTCAATGTTTTGTTGCTGGCTTGTGTTTTATTATACTTGACTTAAAATTTCATAGACATCAAATGTGAAGGTGCATGGCACAGATTTTGTGCTGCTGACTTAATTAATGCGGGGATATTGAATGATATGTCCAGTTTTAAAAATTAGATAGGACTAATGTAGGTTGAGACCTCCCCTTCTTCAGTTCAGAGGTCATATTAACAAACCATTTTTGAGAAAATTCTTAGAATTGAGCATGAAAATCCAAATTTCAACCCCAGATGTCTAGTTTATCATGAGATATAGAATAATTGTGAGTGTTTATTTGACTATATACTAGATGTCCCTACATGCTTGCAAATTTTGGTCTCGGAATTGATCTCTTAAGTGTATTTTCAAATTTCATTATTGAGTTCAAGTATAAGAATATTCTTAAGAACAGTTGGTGAATACCAGTCTAGGACTGAACTTAATCAACACTTTGCACTTGAAACTCAGATTCAAAATCTCGATTTTTGCAGCCCATGTAACTAAACTTTATACCCATTTTTTAGCTTGATTGCAAATTAAGCTCAGAGCTTAAATGAACCACTCTGGAATCTGCTTCCTAGGTAGAACCAGTACTGAGTGTTGTATTTGAGAATCCAACACATCAAGCTTGAGATCGAATCCACAACCTCTAGTGTGAGTGGCTGACACTCTATTCTCTGCACTACCTAAAATTTAGATTTCCAGAAAGAACATTTAAATGTTTCTGGAAATATATGTAGTAAAGTTTTGATATATAAGTTTTTAATGTGCACTAAATGTGAAGAGATCTGAACATAAAGGGTCTATGAGATTTGGTCGAGCTTGGTTAGATCAGTCGGGAGCACGTTTGACTATTACTCTTGGGGTCTTGTGTTTGAATCCCCACTCAGCCACAGACTATGTGATAATTGATATATATGTGTCATTGTCATTCGCCTCTCATCCTTGATTAAAAACAGAGGGAAAGTTATCAGTTACTTGCATATTCAAATTTATGAAATTTGGTTTGACAAATACATGTATGTATATCATCATCGGATACCCAAGGGTGTCAATTCCGATACTCTCCATCCATCACCCGTGGGAAATTATGCTAGCTCTGCCTTGTTTTATTTTAACAGAACAGAACAAAATACAGTTAACGTCTTATCAAAATGGATTTTGCATGAAACTAGCATTCTGATTTGATAACATTCCCTTCATGAAATTGTGAACGAGCAAATCATATGGTTGCATTGTGGCCTGGTAGAAACAACGCAAAGTTAGTTTTATATCCTATGGGTGATAAATGAAGAGTATTGGAATGAATTACGCGTGGGTATCCAATGATGGTATGTATATGAATATGTAATAAAAGTATTTCCATCATATTTAATTCTACAATTGTACCATTGTAGGGAAGTTACCAGTATGGGTTGTAAATAAAGCCACAAAGATTTTGGCACCGAAAGTAAGTATAGAAAAAGTTTTTTTTTTAGTATTTGGCTATGTGCTTAATATTAAATCTGCAAAAAGTTTAAGCAAAGAATACTTTCTGGCAATTTTCAAATTAGATTCTTTTATGAGGTAGCTGTATGGTTATGGTCTGTTGTTCTTATGCATTAGAATAAAGATGGCGATGACATTAAATGTATCCCTAGTGTCAGACTGTTCGTGCATTCATTATTGCAACCATCAGTCCCTAAAATTTGATTTTAATGTATAATTTCTGATATGGTCATTGTATTTAGTTAAAAGTCTCATTAAACTACCAAAACGACCAGATTTTGTTTATAATTCAAGTTTGTTTTACTATTACCAATTCATAGATCACATGTTTATTGGACCTCTGATAAAATGTGTAAACAAAAAAATAAATAAAAGATGAATTACTTTCAATAATTGAGAACGGGTGTTTGTTTTCAAATCAATGGTCATTTCTTTCGGACGAACACATTCGGCATAAAAACATTAAGTCCATTAGGAACGGTGACGGATGGTAATTTATGTGCATATTGATTTATGTACTTCATAACATTGGTAGAGAAACAGTCAGAAAAACAACCGAGTCGTTACGGAATGTCAAAAATGTAAACAATAGTTAAAAGTTCATCCCACTCTTTTAAGAAATACACAATTCAATCGAAGTTATTTATTTTTACTATTTTTTTTTTAAAAAGTCACTAACGGGTCTTTGGTATGGTTTTAGCAGTACTATAAATAAATTTAATTCCAGTTGTTTTTAGTATTATCAAACATTGTGCATTTTGGAAGTTTAATGAAGTTTTAATATTTGGTTAGTAGCTGTATAATTACAAAATACAGGTCAAGTTTAATATTAATTATAATCTTCAAAATATATAGGAGTTACGACCTTTACTTTTGTTAAAATTTGCTTATTTGCAGCAGGGGCATCAGTGTTTTATGAACATATTTATTGTTTAATTTTGTACAGGTTTTATTCTGTATAGCCAGGCCTGATTAGCTCAGTCAGAAGAATGTCTATCAATTCAGGGGTAGTGAGTTTGAATCCCCACCTGGCAACAGTCTCCGTGATGTTTGATAAACGACATTATGTCTCATTATCATTCGTCTCTCGCCACTGATTCAAGTGAGAAAGTTATCAGTTACTTGCGGAGATGGGGTGTGCTTGAGTTCTGGTTAACCTTTCAGGATCCCAGGAAAGAGTGGTTAGGCTAACTGATCATCTGTTAGCCCTCGTTTGCATAAAAATGATGCTAAATAATCAATCAATCAATTTTCTCTTTTTTTTAATTTTTAATTATTGTTGACTTAAAAACCATAAATGCCAAGAATTCATGCAGTTCTTTTTCTTTCATTTTTGAAATCTTGTAATTGATATTTACTGCCAATTGAAACTGTTTATAATTATAATACATGTAACTGTAAATGTTGCATTCATAAATTCAGCTGCATTGTAAAAATGATATCAAGCATATACGTAAAGAAATATATTTTTTTGTGTCCATCATTCTCTTCAACAGACGATTTCAAGAATCCACAAAGCATGCCGGAGTTACCCATCTTGGAAGAGCCAGAATAATCCACATTTAAAACCATGGATATTCCCAGAACAAATGACATTACCCCGACTTAACATGTCACAAATTAAACCCATTACTGCCTGTGCATCGTCAGAATCTCTCGATGAAAGTGGAATAAATGAGGATGAGGTGGATGCAGAGGAGTATTGCAACTATTGATGGCAGGACAAGTTTAGGTTGTTAAGTTTTTTTTCAAACATTGTGAACTATACCGTAAAATCCCTATTAAATGCCCCTCCCTAATCAAGGCACCCTCACCAATATTATCATTTTTAAAAATTAAAATTAAGCAACTTATTCCATCTAAGTGAAAGAACCAGTTAATCCACATTATAACTCTATTTTTATCAATGGCAGGATGGCATGTTTTTCTGCCCCTGCCATTCTAATGGTGAAGGGGCTTTAAGTGTTTCCCCTGTCTGTATAGAAAATTGGTTTCCGATCAATAAATTCAGATGGGGTCTTTGTGTTAAACAATATATGTTTGTACCTGTATAATTATAAAATACACCTGGGCAAGATTGATTTTTGTAAATATCAGTAAAATTTTACAGGGGTTATGGCCCCTTTTCAACTTAATTCTTTTGTTAAAAACTTGGTTTCCAATCAATAGCAGGGGCATTCTTGTTGACAGGCACATTTCTAGTTTAAATAAAATCAAAGTTAAACAACATATTCAGTCTAAAAATTAAGTATGCCAATTAATCCAACATTGTAACGCTATTCTAATCACTGGTGGAATGGCATATTTTTTTTGTTTTCCCATGTTAAAAACAAACAGAAATAAAGGAAATGTTAAGTATAAGCACAGTGATGGTGTAGGAGGGCTGGTTTAATAGGGATTTTAGATGTTCCGGTATCCGTCTTGTAAATGAAATGCCTGCTTGTAAATAATATAAACCAGAATTTAGAAAATGAAATTTTAATATACAAAGTTGGTATATATTTTTTGTATATAACAATATTGCACTTAGTCATTTGAAGCTTTTGCTAACTTTTACACAATTTACAACCAATTGAAAGATATGATCACTGCATGTTACGAAATTAGGTTCCAACACTTTGGAGAGTTTTAGGATTTGGCATTTTTTGAACAAAATTTATGAATTTTTTCAAGAGTTTTTAAACATTTTTTATAACATTTGGTTAAACCTTATGAATTCTACACTTTAATCCGAAAAATTCAATGTTATAAAATTATGTTTTCAGAGATTGAAAAATATCTTGCAGCATTGATGAATTAAACATCTAGGCATTTTTTAAAAAAAAAATGCTTGTCAATTTGATAAAATCTTAAATTTTATAAAGCTTAAAGCTTGAGTCCACTACGTTCAGTTATTTGCAATATTAATAAGTGTGAAATCTACATGTAGTTATTTTGAAAAATAGTAATTCAGCCACTCTGCAATCTTATCTTTTTTCAAAATTAATATAAATCTTCATTTTCTATGACAGAGATTTGATTAGTAATCTAGGTATTGTGATAAATAGTAGTATTAACGACAGTAAACTTAATTCTTTTTTTTTAATATAAGAGAATAATGATTTATTGTAGAAAAAAACTATTATTTGAAGGGTAATATAGTGATAAAAATTGAAAGACGACAGTCTGCTATAATTCAAAGACAGATAAAGTAGCTTAGGTAAAAAAAAAATCTCATTGAGCAATCCAAGGTTTGTTAATGAAAAACTTCATGTTGATTGCTTTGAACGAGATTGTTAGAACGTCTGGATTTTGGGGTAGTTAGTTTAATGATATTGACTGGAAACTTATTTTTATAGTGTATTGCTTATTAATTAGTCCCGATCTATGTGATTTTTGCGATATATCATCTAGTCTCATCTCTAGTCTTGGCGCTGACTTTGTAATGCTATATTTTTTGTTATCATTCATATTGCCCAACAGCTCACTGTGTTAGAATATTTACAATTCTACTGATTGATCTTGATGAACTATTTTTTTTGACCAGCTGCATTTCATTTTGCAAGGCTGTCCTTAAAAAAAAATTGTTTGCCATGCTCCTACCTACTTACTTAAAATTGCAGCTAGCCAAACTTTTTATTGATTTTCAAAGCGTTTATTTTTTTTCTCAAGATTTCTGTCCATTTTTCTTTAAAATGACTATGCAAAATCAAAATCTGGCAAAAAAAAAATTCCTACAAGAAAAATACTGAGTTGGAGCAAACAAATATTTTTTTAAGGATGGCCCAATGAAACAATTTGCACCAGGACAGAGTTTTTTTTACTGGTGCATGTCTTACGTTTTCTAAAAAAACACATGCACTCGTTCATTGTGGTGAAAATGTTACTGTTCCAAGGATGACGTCAGCTTCGTGTTTTAATGCAAATAATGATAAATCTGCATTTTAAATATTTAAAAGGTAAAATAACAGAATTATTTTATGTAAAGAAGTTATAAAATAAGAGTTTAAAGCACAATTTTAGACTTCATAAACATTGAAATAGTTTAATGTTTTATCACTCAATGAAAACAAACTCAAAATTGTGGTTTTAATCATTAAATGGATCAGAATAAATTGGGGCTATTCCAGGAAAAAATCTCGGAGTTTGTCAGAACTGGAATGATTTTTTAGAGTACCACCATCAGAATTTTAATTAATTTTAAGGTACCTCATCCTGTATATTGTACACAATAACCTCTGTCATGTTTGTTTCACTTCAACACAGTAAAAAAGTATGCTTAGGATATTCTGTTTGGAAAGTGTGGTTTCAATGGGGTGAAAAATATTTCTAAAAATCATATTTGTGAGATGCAATTCTTTTTGTAGAGCAAAGAAGCAATGGTTTTATTCCATGTGAAATAAATTAAAATCATGTTTTTATTAATAATATTCCCACAGCCACCAAAATTAAAATGACAATTTTATCAACCACTACTAGTAAATAAACAGGATTCAGCTCTGACCCCTAACCCTGAGAATTTTTCCTAGAACAGCCCTTGCTATGATTGGGGGTGGATTTGGAGAGGTGATGAGCTACTGTTTCTGTTCAAATTGTGATGTATTTTGATATTTATATCTTTATTGATCTCTTATGGGTATTTATTTAAAATTCAATTTTTACCATTGGTTGCATGTGATCTTAGTTTCTGTGACTTCTTATTGTTTATTAAAATATTACTTAAATTAATTTCCGTCAGTAATTGTTTGATGTAACGTCTCAAAATGAGCTTATTTATAATAATGTTTGGCAAGTCTGAAAGTACATTTAGTTTGGAATTTATGGTGAAAGTGTCAAGTTAAATGGAAAGCACAGAGTGATCAATTGGAGAAAAAAATTATCATAAATTCTCATTGACTTCTCAAAATTAAAATCTAAATTTTGAAAGTAAGGAGTCCACAGGGACTGTTTGGAAAAATCTGTTCCTCAACTGTCACATTTTATTTTTTGCTGAATATTTTATTCCAAACAGAATATTTTTATTCAGAACCTGAGTTCTTGAAATTCTAATTTTATTTTCAAGCGAGTTTCTCTTTTTAATATAAATGATCGAAATTGTGTGAAAAAAATATATCTCCGACTTGTTATTATTAATAAAACATGTCTTTTCTTGAATTAAGTCACATGTTTTTCTTTAACAACTGTTAAGATCCGTGCTTTCAGTCGTTTTCTGAGATTGTTGGCGCCATGTATAAGCTTTTATAGAAATCATCTTTATCTAAATATTGTATTAAAAACATAAAGTGAATGACGTAGTTTATTTTATCCTCTATTTTTGCACGGTATTTTATTCTCTTCTCTTAATAGAAAGGTAAACTTTCATGTACGTGTACTGCGAGTTAAACAAATAACCAGTAATCAACTGTTTTACTGTTAAATACTATTGTTATTGTACAGTGTTCTGTGTCAGCCATATTCAGTTGTGAAGGATAATATCGTAATATTAACGTTCTATATCAGAAGAAATTGAACTACTATACAGGATGGCTTATTTTTATGTCTCCACCATTTAACCCTTTACTCAATAGTAGGCGTTTTCCCGCACCAATCAGAGAAGGCCTTTGAAAACAGTGCAGGAAGAGTTCAGATTGCTCGTAACGATCAATCTGAACACTTCCTGCACTGTTTTCCACTCTGTCAGTTAATATAAACATAATTCACCAAATATTTCAAAAGCCTTCTATATTATGTGTCCAAAGGTGTCTTTATTAGAGGTGTCAAAAGGCGTCTTTATGAAGTAAAGGGTTAAAAAATGGTGACGGGACATGAAGTGTTACCTCTGTGTCTGTTCTTCCATTCATCTGTTCACTCACACAAATGGGTATTTAAGTGTGTAGGGTTTAGCGATAGTAAATTTTATGTGACTGTTTCTAGACACTTAACAGATGACTTTGTGTGGCTAAAATCTGTTGTGTGGCTACTAATCAGCAGAGCGCAAAAAAAGACACTTAAATACCCATTTGTCAGAGATAAAAAATGGGTTTCAATTCAATAAGATCTGAAAGGGGTCTGTTTAGTTAATTAATATTCGTGCCAACCTGCATACTGATAAAATACAGGTTATGTGTGACATTTGTCAATGTTGGTCAAATTTTATAGGAGTTGTGGACACTTTTTTACTTAATTTTTGTTAAAAAAAATATTTCCAACCTATAGTGGGGGCATTCGTGTTGACACACAGTTTTAGTCAACAAATATACTTTATTTTTATGATTGATTTAACAAAATTCAAAACATCACAAATAGTTTTTCTTGTGGCTGTTAGAACGTGTAATTCTTAATTCTTATGCATGATATAGATGCATTTCAGTCATTGAGAAATAAAAGTGTAATAGCATACCAGGTTATTTGAAGAAACATCAAGGTTGTTGAAAAATAAAATGAATATTAGTTTATTTTAAAGATGCGCAAATGTACATTCCATTATTTATGTGAGGGACCAAGAGTATTTACTAACAATTAAGACATAGAAATTTCATCTTATTAATCATGACTGACTTTATTTTAGATGTCACATACAAATTTTCCATTTATAAAATCATAATTAGGCCTTTCTTAAAAAATAATTTGTTTGCTGTTCTCCGACCTTTTCACTCAAAATTGCAGCTACATAAACCTTTTTATTGACTTTCGAAGCGTTTAAATTGTTTTATGATTTCTGTCAATTTTCTTTTAAATGACTGCAAAATCAAAATTTAGCACACAAAAAAATAGCTATCTACCTACCCACATAAAAAATGCTGGGCTGGAGCACAGCAAACAAATATTTTTTTTAAGGATGGCCTTATGTTTGTTATTTTGTGATAAGATTATCCACGTTGTGTTGCATCTTCTTCAGGTGCTGGTTGCTAATGGCTTGTTAAACAAAAGACCGTATCAGACATTAAAATCAGTTGGGTCTAAATATCACATGTTCGTCACATAATTGTCACATGTTTACATATTTATCTAGTTATTTTGTGCAATATTTGTCTCTGATGATTTGTGAAAAAAAATAATTTAAAAAAGTCAAGAAATGTGAAGAATATTTAAAAAGAGTGACTTTCATTATAGAATGTGTATGTACATGCATGTAGAAATGTCATACAACTCATGCTTTTATCATATTTATTAATTAATTTGGAAAATCACAGTGTAAACAAAAAAATCTTTTGCATTTTGGGTAGAAATTCGGCTACGATATAGCGTAGACACCCAAAAAATGCATTTAGCATCTAGGTATAGTCAATATTTCACACTTTAAATGGACGTTAAGAAACTTTTATTCATTTTTTAAATGTATTATTATAGTACTTGTAAGAATTAAGGTTGTGAACCAATGATGGAGACAACGTAAAAGTGAGTTGAATTTTTGATATTGTATCTATCTTGACAGTATTTTTACTGGGAGAATACACATATTTTTTTTGTCATTATTTTATATAGTAGAACTTGTGGACAGTTTAACAAATATATGGCATGCCAATGGCAAAAAGGGTCATACAGCCTGTACAGAACATAAATGACAGAGTTGTTGCCCTTGGATAACTGAAAAACAAAATATATTTGCCTTGTAAGCCACATGGCACTTCAGTTCCATCTATTCCTAACCAAGCTTATTATAATGAGCAGATGAGTTTTTGATTTTTGATAGGCTATCTTCTATAAAGTATTTTCTTTTCACAAAGGCCTCCATTCAATATGGCTTATTGGGCTATATTAGCTCAGTCGGGTACACGGCTGACTATCAATCCTAGGGTTGTGAGCTCGAATCCCCACCTGGCAACAGTCTCCGTGATGATTGATAATCGACATTGTGTCTCATTATAATTCGTAGCTCTCCACTGATTCAAGTGGGAAAATTATCAGTTTCTTGCGGAGATGTGGTGTGCTCGAGTACTGGTTAACCTTTCAGGATCACAGGCAACAGTTTCTTGTTTAAAGATAAGTATTAAGTGAAGTACCTCTAAAAATGCTTAGTCACTGCTGATTCAAATTAAATTGCATGTATTTTGGATCCAGTTTGTTTTGTATTATGTCTTTATCAAATATTAAAGATGGTCTCCACTAGGAAGTGATGTTTAGAGTGAGTTATTAAGGGACACCTGGAGAAATGATACTCCATAAACTACTTTCAGTATTTCTGATAAAGTTGACAAAATGTTTCTTGGGTGAAAATACTCCAAACATTTCCATTCATGACAAAAGAATAGTTCAGTGCAGGTTGTGTTTAGTCTTGTTATTTCTGTCATCTTTCCAGATACTGGTAGTATGGAATCCTCATTTAGATTTACCTGCAACCTGGAAATGTGATAGTTCATTAAGACATTTCCATGAACTAATCTGAACTAATCAGAATTACATTTAAGCAAAGTTTTAAAGTTAATTCCATGCTGGAAACCATTTGACAATCAATCATCTAAAAGTTGCATTTATCACGTTATCTGTGTAGTTTTTCACATTAACTTGTTTGTTTTCTTCTTGCAACCACTTCACCCATTGGTACATGAACATTGCATTCTTCCAGTAAACATTAAAATATTTAAAGCCATTTTATATCATACAAAATACTTAGATTCTGTGTTCTGATATTTTTGTAGTTATTTAGTTATATTATAGTTCTTTTCTTCTTCCTGATTACTTTTTATATATTGAAATCTCCATAATTAATACTCTTGTTCATTTTATTTAACCCACATAATATATTCATATTTCTCAGGAACTATATCCTTCAACTTATGTTTAAAAAAGTGATTGACAGTTTCTATGTCAATGAAATTGAGGGGTGGTGAAAGGAATAGCTTATTCATATTGGAAAAGATTTAATTTACAATACTGTTAATCTTATGCAGAATTGAGGCGCAGTGGACGGACTGGCAAGTTCATTTGGAAAAAGAGTTTATTTACAATAATCATAAATAGAATTGAAGGGTGGTGGAAGGAATAGCAAGTTCATGTTGGAACAAAAGTTTATTTGCAATAATCATACATGGAATTGAGGGGTGGTGGATTGAATGGTAAGTTCATTTGGAACAAGAGTTTATTTGCAATAATCAAACATTGAATTGAGGGGTGGTGGAAGGAATAGCAAGTTCATGTTGGAACTAGAGTTTATTTACAATAATCATACATAGAATTGAGGGGTGATGGAAGGAATAGCAAGTTCATGTTGGAACAAGAGTTTATTTGCAATAATCATACATTGAATTGAGGGGTGGTGGAAGGAATAGCAAGTTCATGTTGGAACAAGAGTTTATTTGCAATAATCATACATGGAATGGAGGGGTGGTGGAAGGAATAGCAAGTTCATGTTGGAACTAGAGTTTATTTACAATAATCATACATAGAATTGAGGGGTGGTGGAAGGAATAGCAAGTTCATGTTGGGACTAGAGTTTGTTTATGTTTAATTACATTTCTGTTAACAGAATAAGTTCTTGGATTATCCATTGTAAAGGGATAAAGTATTGTGTCATTATTATTTCCAATTTATTCCTGCATAATTAATTACGTGCAATTAATATTTTTAAAAAGTCCCATATTTTTGTTTGTCTTAGTTTTTTATTGTAATATTAAATCCATGTATGTTGTTTTGTTTATGCTATTTATGTACCTTTGGTTCATTTTGTTGTGGTGCTCAGAGATGCTATTATTTGTCTCTCATACAACTTATGTGGAAAGTTTATATGAAGGAAGTTTCTGCTGTGAACTGCAGCATTTACATTAATTGTTTGCCATTTGTTATCTTGATTTGATTTAATTATTATTTTTAAATGATCAAACATCTTTACATTTTTTGTCTTCCAAATAATTATTTAAGTAACAAGCTGTAAATGCAGTTAGTATAAATTGATAAAATGCCTTCAGCAAAAAATATTAGATTTATTGAAAGTATAAGATAAAAAAAATATATTGGTTGAATTCCACCAACATAAGCAAAGCTAAATACATACTTTAAAATTATCATCAAAGATAAATTCAAATACCTACTTTGTAATAATTATTAACTTTAAGGTTTAAAGAATTTACTCACAAAAGGAATTCACCTACTACTTACCTAAGAAGGTTGAACATTACCTATTTCTTACTAAGGAATTTGACCCTTACCTACTACTAAACTAAGGAATTCAACCCTCACCTGCTACATGTGCTAACCTAAGACATTCAACCATCACCTACTACTAACCTAAGGAGTTTGACCTGCACCTAATACTAACCTAAGGAATTTGACCCACACCTACTACTAACCTAAGGAATTCAACCCTCACCTACTACTAACCTAAGGAATTTAACTCACACCTACTACTTACCTAAGGAATTTGACCCTCACCTACTACTAACCTAAGGAATTTGACCCTCACCTAGTACTTACCTAAGGAATTTGACCTGCACCTACTACTTACCTAAGGAATTTGACCTGCACCTACTACTTACCTAAGGAATCAACCCTCACCTACTACTAACCTAAGGAATTCAACCTGCACCTACTACTAACCTAAGGAATTCAACCCACACCTACTACTTACCTAAGGAATTTGACCCTCACCTACTACTAACTTAAGGAATCAACCCTCACCTACTACTTACCTAAGGAATTTGACCCTCACCTACTACTAACCTAAGGAATTCGACCTGCACCTACTACTTACCTAAGGAATCAACCCTCACCTACTACTAACCTAAGGAATTTGACCTGCACCTACTTCTTAAGGACCAGTCACACACTACCGATGTACCTCACCGGAACTAAACCAGAGCAAAAAATTAACAACGGCGAGAAAGCTGCCGATCCATTACGGGCCGCTACTGGTGCTCTACCGACATTAACAAAGCCATACCAGAGTACTGCCGTTTTAGTCCCATTGCTCACTCCGGCAGCGCAACGGTAGAAACTTTTGAGCATGTTCAAAAATTTCTACCATAGCCTGCCATTGCTTAATGTTTTGCCCATGTTCTGACGATGTACTACCATTCTTTAGCGATACCATTGCACTGCCATACTAGTACTGATCCCTGAAAATCGCCAGATTTGTGCTCTGGTATAGCTCTGGCGACCCAAATCGGCTAGGTGTGACAAGCCCTTTACCTAAGGTATTTGACCCACACCTAATACTAACCTAAGGTATTCGACCCACACCTTCTACTTACCTAAGGAATTCAACCCACACCTACTACTAACCTAAGGAATTGGACCTGCACCTACCACTAACCTAAGGAATTCGACCTGCACCTACTACTAACCTAAGGAATTTGACCCTCACCTACTACTAACCTAAGGAATTCAGCCCTCACCTACATCTTGCCTAAGAAATTGGACCTTCACCTACATCTTACCTAAGGAATTCGACCCGAACCTACATCTAATCTAAGGAAGTCGACCCTCACCTACATCTTACCTAAGGAATTCGATCCACACCTACATCTTACCTAAGGAATTCGACCCACACCTACTGCTAATCAGAGGAGTTTGATCTTAATCTACTACTCACCTTTAATATTCGATGTTCACATACTTCTTAAAGAATTTGACCATCACCTATTACATACCTTAGGAATTTGATAATTATATCTATGAAATGTGGTCGTCATCAATTAAATATGACTTGACTATCACCTATGACTTACCTATGGAAATTGACCTTCAACTACTACTTCACCATTTTCTTTCAGAATTTCTAGTTTTTGCCAAAAAAAATCAATTCCAGTTTTCTTTTACAAAATATATCTGAATAATTATTTAATTACTTACGCTATTTCAGACTCTTTTAAGATTAGGAGTAGAATGTTTGAAGTTTAGACTCTGGATTCTGAGAAATGGTACTCAACGTTTATATACAGTGTGGTATATGCACATATTTATTTTTAGGCTGGTTCCTAGTCAAATAAAATTGTGTAAAAACATCTTACATAAAGTGAAAAAAAAAATTATTATATGAAATTCGAGACAAATGTATATGTAATTATTCCATTCATTGTGTATGTTCTGTTATAATTGTTACCCTTGTATGTGACTGCATTATAACTTTTATGCTTGTATATGACTGCATTATAATTGTTATGCTTGTTCATGACTGCATTATAATTGTTATGCTTGTTCATGACTTTGTTATAATTGTTGTGCTTGTTTACGACTTCATTATTATTGTTTTGGTTCTTTATGACTGCATTATAGTTGTTATGCTTATTCATGACTTCATTATAATTGTTATGCTTGTTCATGACTTCATTATAATTGTTATGCTTGTTCATGACTGCATTATAACTTTTATGCTTCTCTATGACTGTAACAATTGTTGAGTGTTATTTAAGAAATTGAACTGTCCTGTTACTAGAGTACGTATATACATTGTAGTTATTTTATATGCATATTAATTGTTTAAAGATCTGTTAATGTTTACATATACATTGCACTTAGCCGGCATTAGAGTAACAAATAAGCTGCGTAGTTGGGTTTCTTTTCTGTGTTTTTTTGCCCTTTTTCTAAAGTATTTAGTTATTCTATTGGTGTTCAATACATAATATTATTGTTCCTGAGACCTACTAGGTACTTAACCAGCACTAGACACACCTTATCTCTGCAAATCACTGACTACTTCCTCACATATTCGGTGGCAGGAGATTATGCCCAATTAAAATTGACAGACAGCATAATAAAAATAAGAATTAATCTTATAGAATTTTTTTTTAATGCTGAGTACCCATGTAATATGAAATACATGGGTAATGTCACATTTTCCATTTTGAAATGTGCGCGATTTGTTATGAAATTGCCATGTTTATTGCAAAGTTTTGGTCACTGATTAGTAAAGCCATTCCTTGTTTGCAAATAAAACAAACAAATCTAATTATTTAGGCTAAATACTTCTGACAGTTGAAGGCAAAGAAACACACTGGAAGAGTTATATTAACCCCAAAAAATTATTTGTTACTATTTGTTATGTATGTTGTTTTTGGGGGTGGGGTTCCCTCATTTATTTTTTTTTTGTGTGTATGTTTTTGTTATCCTTTGTTGGATACCTGTATAAATTAATATAATGTTATCAACATGAATTGGTATTTTCTTGATTTCATTGAAATATTTTAGTTACATTGCATGTTTTGACATGTTGGACCATTTAATTTTTATTTGTTGGTTGACTACGGAATACACTATCCCTATTTTTTCCATCAGTGATAAAAATAAAATAAAAAAATTGTTTAAACTTTAATTTCTAATTGTTTTTTATATTGACAATGATATCATATAGAGAGGGTAGGGGAGAGAAAAAACATTGCGGATTTCATTGACAAAACTAAAGTTGTACAACACATATAATTATTTTGAGGGTTAATGGGAATTTAACAGGATTTTTTAAAGTTCTAAAATTGGCTATAAACATTTTTTTCCTATATATTATGCCTATAATTATATACTTTCTGCACCCGTATTGCCAAAATGATATCTATTTAAACATGCCAAAATAATCTATTGAAATGGATTTCCTAACATGGGCTACACACCTAGATTGAAATAAAATAGATACGCTTAAAATTGATATATATTTTGAGATGTATGATTTCATTTTGATCTGTTACACACGTTTTCACATAGTTAAAATTGTTTCATCTTAGATAGAGTCTCAATGTCGATGCTTAGGTCAACTATCAATATTTAAACACTGTCTATTTTTAAAACAGGGATTTCGTTTGAAATTCAATTCAAGTATCGATTTTGTCATGTTTGATCGATTTGACATACCAAACCATTTTATTATCAATGATAAGGAGATGCTATTTATCCATTTTAGTTATTATTTTAAATTTTAAGACATTTATAGCATTATTTCCTGATATACTCCATTTTAGATCTTAAAGTAAGAAAATAATTGAATTTGACTTTGCTCGTATCATGTCATTTGTAATAATTTACTTCTTCCTTTCTACGGAATGTTTTGGCTTTAATTTAATTTTTCACCCATCTTACACTTTTAAGAAAAAATCTGTAAACCACTAAATAAAATAGGTCTGGTCTTAAGAAGTTTGTGAATAGTAAAATCAGATTGGTTTCGTAAATTATGTTACAAAAGTTTAATGTTGTATCCATAGAGAGTAGAGCTATTAAAGAAGATTATTGGGTTTGATTAAGCGTATTTATTTTCAGAAATTTTATGTTATAAAATTATAAAATTTACATTAATATATGAATTAGTACTGCGTTAAAATGAATATCTTGCCTTAAGATTAAAATAGGATGATTTTCTTGATAATGAAATTATGTTACTGTTGTTTTGTTGTTGTATTTTGTGGGGAGTGTGAGGGGGCTGTGGAAGAAGGGGATGATGGAAGGGGTTAATCCCCCACCACAAGCCATGTGACATTTTATCTGTATATACTGGTTTTAACAAAGTGGACTTGGGGACCCCGAGATTATTCAACTTTTTTCAAGCTCAACTCAAAATTGATACTCAAATACAATTCCAGTATTCACATAAAAACACAAAATAAAGTGTGAACAGGTGACTCTGCCATGAATTGGATAGTATTAATGCAGATTTGAGGTAGACAGTTATTTACATTTTTACTTTTTGTTTTGTTATGTACATTCATTTTTTAGTTGAGCTTGACTCTTGAGTTGAGCATGACCTTTTAAGTTGTGCGTGAACTCTTAAGTTGTGCATTAACTCTTAAGTTGTGCATGAACTCTTAAGTTGTGCATGAACTCTTAATTTGTGCATGAACTCTTAATTTTTGCATGAACTTTTGAGTTGAGCATGAACTCATAAGTACACCTTACACTGGAACAAAGTTTCATAAACTAAAACCCATGATTTGCCTTGGTTTTAAGAATTTCTGACAACTGATGAAAAATATGTCATTTTAAACTAAAAGGTATTAATACTTGACAAAATTATCTGGCACATCCACTATCTCCTTGAGTAGAGATATTTTCATCTTAGGTTAACCCTTTTCTCCATAGATACGCGTTTCCCGCACCAATCATAGAAGGCCTTTGAAAACAGTGGAGGAATAGTTCAGATTGCTTGTAACGAGCAATCTGAACACTTCCTGCACTGTTTTCCACTCTGTCAGTTAACATAAACATAATTAATTCAATAATTCAAAAGCCTTCTATATTAGAGGTGTCCAAAGGCGCCTCTATTAGAGGTGTCCAAAGGCGTCTTTATTAGAGGTGTCCAAAGGCGTCTATATTGGAGGTGTCCAAAGGAGTCTATATTGGACGTGTCCAAAGGAGTCTATATTGGAGGTGTCCAAAGGCGTCTATATTAGAGGTGTCCAAAGGCGTCTATATTACAGGTGTTCAAAGGCGTCTATATTAGAGGTGTCCAAAGGCGTCTATATTAGAGGTGTCCAAAGGCGTCTATATTAGAGGTGTCAAAAGGCGTCTATATTAGAGGTGTCCAAAGGAGTCTATATTAGAGGTGTCCAAAGGCGTCTATATTAGAGGTGGCCAAAGGAGTCTATATTAGAGGTGTCAAAAGGCGTCTATATTAGAGGTGGCCAAAGGCGTCTATATTAGAGGTGTAAAAAGGCGTCTATATTAGAGGTGTCCAAAGGAGTCTATATTGGAGGTGTCCAAAGGCGTCTATATTAGAGGTGTCCAAAGGCGTCTATATTAGAGGTGTCAAAAGGCGTCTATATTAGAGGTGTCCAAAGGAGTCTATATTAGAGGTGTCCAAAGGCGTCTATATCAGAGGTGTCCAAAGGCGTCTATATTAGAGGTGTCCAAAGGAGTCTATATTAGAGGTGTCCAAAGGCGTCTATATTAGAGGTGTCCAAAGGCGTCTATATTAGAGGTGTCCAAAGGCATCTGTATGAAGTAAAGGGTTAAACATGGATCATGATTTAACTTATGTTCTTCATGTATTTCAATCTTCAAGTCATTATATTGAATTTTATTTTTTAAAATAAAATAAAAAATCATTGTTATCGAATTTACTGCTGGATATATATATCTATATAGTGAGACTCTGCATCACATTTTTCCTCTAAACACATTTAATTTAAATATATACAGCATTTTTTAAAGCAAGTCCTAGTGTGTTCAACATATGTCTATTATCAGCCTATGGCTGTTTATCATTCTACGGAATTCTCAGTTTTGGTAGGAATCTCAGCTTAGCCTCTCTGCCAATAAAAAAACAATAGGTGAGGTCATGGGTTTGAGCCCAGCTTGATTTACAAACTTTATATGGGAATGTTTATCATTTAATAACAGAAAGAAGGTAGTTTTACTCAGATTCATTCTGAGGGCTTTCTCCTCCAATAAAACAGAATATTCCATAATTATAGAACATATTGTGCGTTCAAAAAGGTGTTAAATCTCATGAAAAAAAAATAGGGAACCTTTGGGTGGAATATCCGATCTCATCTTAGTGTCCATGAAAGACCCTTATTATCTTATGGTAATTAATAATTATATTCATGTATGTTATTTAAGTATCATTATAATCATTACAAGGGCATTTTGTCATTTGAAATTCAACCAAAACTGAACATTGTTATTTATTTTGTAAACATTGTCAATTTTGTATCCTGCACATGTATATATATCTGCAAGGGGTACACAGGTTTTTTTTATAGGTGGTTAGGATTTCTATTGTCTCTGTTTGATTGTTGAAATTAATAATTAATATCTAATAGTATAAAATGGTTGCTATGTCTGCTGTTTTTGTAATCATCCTGTGTCCGTCCATCGTATTCATTTGCTTCAAATGACTACTCGACATATTTATGCAAAAACATTCTTATAGTTATGAAGCTTGAACAAATTATAACCCTTGGGTCAAACTTGACTCACCCCAGGGGCTTATCCAGTTTTTTCTTCAAAATTTCATAAATCGACTCTGAATGTATAAGGCCTGAAGATTTGATATGTTCAACTAATCAATCTCTCTCAGGTTTGTTCAAACTGTGACCCAATGGTTAGGATAGGTCTCACCCCGGGAACTTTAGTTGAAACATATAGAAATTTTCATATAAAATTTTTCTACTCAAGAATCAACCAGCCAGATATGTTCTTGTTTGGTATTAATGATCCCTATGACTATGGGTTTCAAGTTTGTTGAAATAAATGGACTAGGGTCCATTTTGGCCCAGTAAGACAATTATGATATTTAAATAGGAATACAATTTGAAAACAGAAAATTATGTTTTTCTCATTTGGTTTGGTATAATTTCAGTTACATGTACATGATGTCTGAAATTTTTTTTAGTCTTAATAGTTGAGACTAGGTCTTTTAAAGAGGATTTCATATCCATATTGGGCCAGTAGAACCCAAAAAGGGATAAAATTGTGACATTTCATAAATGTTCTATTCAAGAACTGAAGAGCGAGTACAGTTGAGTCCGGACCATATAAAGGGGATTAAATGCACATAAGTGTCAGCAGGGTACCCAAAAAGAGATAAAATTTGGAATTTATAAAAATCTTTTCAAAAACAAATCAGCCAGAATTGTTCATGTTTGGTATAAAATAAATGGTCCCTATGGGCAGGGATCTGAAGTTTGTTCAAATAAAGGAGCAAGTGTTCAATGGAGCCGAGAAAGGGGACTGCCTTTTACATAAGAATACGATGGAATTACATAATTCTCAAAATTTTATAAGAAGGTCATAATAAGGTGAGCAACTAATTAAGTTTCTTGTTATATAAGATTACTCCCTTGCTAGATAGTTTTTACAGGATCACTTAATGATGTATGTTAAAATTGTATGTGTAAAAATCTTATGCTAATTCCTTAGCTCTCTGGTCAGTACGACACTTTGTGTTGGGCATTAATACCAGCTATAATTTGGAAATATACTAGGAAAGAGGGGGAGAGAATTGAGTGGATTTTTTCATCATTATATTTTTTTAAAGGAACATACAGCAAGTTTGATAAATCATCATGTAACTCTGAAAGTTATTTATATCTACACGAAGCAACTATGAAATTAAAATACCCCTGTATATGTGTAGACCTTTAATTCTGTTTCTAGTTTTAAAAGGGGCATAACTCTTGTAAATGGAGGAAAAACATCATATTCACTCATCTGTGGTCATATATGACAAAAAGTGCAACAAACTTTTTCTTCTTGGTATTCTATTCATAATTGTTTTAACCCTTTACTCCATAGATATGCGTTTTCCTGCACCAATCACAGAAGGCCTTTGAAAACAGTGCAGGAAGAGTTCAGATTGCTCGTAACAAGCAATCTAAACACTTCCTGCACTGTTTTCTACTCTGTCAGTTAATATAAACATAATTCACCCATTGCTGATATGTGGTGAATTAATGCTTTCAATATTAGGTGTCCAAAGGCGTCTATATGAAGTAAAGGGTTAAACAAGTATGGACACTAGTTTTACAAGACATATTGATAATGTTTTAGATATAAAGGTAGAAATATTGGTGATGTATACATGTATTTGCATATAGGTATACATTCATAGGTGTTGGGATTGATTTGGTGTGTGAGCATCAGTAAAGTTCAATTTAAACGTTGCCGTTTGTCCCTTGAAGGGTATTAGATTTTGTTTTATCATTAACTTATCATTACAGTATCATCAGCTCCCTGCTTTGTTTTGAATATGAAATAAATTGAGTAATCACCTTTTTAAGTCATATAATAAAGGAGTTGTCTTCCTTCTTAACCATATAATAAAGGAATTATTGCCCTTCTAAACCATGTAATAAAGAAGTGAGCACCCTTCTAAACCATATAATAAAGGGGTAATGGACCCTTAAAACCATGTAATAAAGGAGTTATCACCCTTCTAAACCATGTAACAAAGGAGTTATCATCCTTCTAAACCATGTAATAAAGGAGTTGTCACCCTTCTAAATCATGTAATAAAGGCGTTGTCACCCTTCTAAACCATGTAATATGTAATAAAGAAGTTGTCACCCTTCATAACCATGTAATAAAGGAGTTGTCACCCTTATAAACCATGTAATAAAGGAGTTTTTGCCCTTCTTAACCATGTAATAAAGGAGTCATCACCCTTCATAACAATGTAATAAAGGAGTTTTAACCCTACTGAACCATGTAATAAAGAAGTTGTTGCCCGTCTAAACCATAAAATAAAGGAGTTATTGCCCTTCTAAACCATTAAATAAAGAAGTTATCACCCTTCTAAACCATATAATAAAGGGGTTATTGTCCTTCAAAACCATGTTACAAAGGAGTTGTCACCCTTCTAAACCATGTAATAAAGGAGTTGTCACCCTTCTAAACCATGTAATTAAGGAGTCATCACCCTTCTAAACCATGTAACAAAGGAGTTATCATCCTTCTAAACCATGTAATAAAGGAGTTGTCACCCTTCTAAATCATGTAATAAAGGAGTTGTCACCCTTCTAAACCATGTAATAAAGGAGTTGTCACCCTTCTTAACCATGTAATAAAGGAGTTGTCACCCTTCTAAACCATGTAATAAAGGAGTTTTCACCCTTCTAAACCATGTAATAAAGGAGTTGTCACCCTTCTAAATCATGTAATAATGGAGTTGTCACCCTTCTAAACCATGTAATAAAGGAATCATCATCTTTCTAAACCATGTAATAAAGGAGTTGTCTCCCTTCTTAGTCATGTAATAAAGGAGCTGTCACCCTTCTAAACCATGTAATAAAGGAATTGTCACCCTTCTAAACCATGTAATAAAGGAGTTGTCACCTTTTTAAACCATAAAGGAGTCGTCACCCTTCATAACCATGTAATAAAGGAGTTGTCACCCTTCTAAACCATGTTATAAAGAAGTTGTCACCCTTCTAAACCATGTAATAAAGGAGTCATCATCCTTCTAAATCATGTAATAAAGGAGTTGTCACCCTTCTAAACCATGTAATAAAGGAGTCATCACCCTTCATAACCATGTAATAAAGGAGTCATCACCTTCATAACCATGTAATAAAGGAGTTGTCACCCTTCTAAACCATTTAATAAAGAAGTTATCACCCTTCTAAACCATATAATAAAGAAGTTGTCACCCTTTTAAACCATTTAATAAAGAAGTTATCACCCTTCTAAACCATATAATAAAGAAGTTGTCACCCTTTTAAACCATTTAATAAAGAAGTTATCACCCTTCTAAACCATATAATAAAGGGGTTATTGTCCTTCAAAACCATGTTACAAAGGAGTTGTCACCCTTCTAAACCATGTAACAAAGGAGTTATCATCCTTCTTTACCATGTAATAAAGGAGTTGTCATCCTTCTAAATCATGTGATAAAGGAGTTGTCACCCTTCTTAACCATGTAATAAAGGAGTCATCATCCTTCTAAACCATATAATAAAGGAGTTGTCACCCTTCTTAACCATGTAATAAAGGAGTCATCACCCTTCATAACCATGTAATCAAGGAGTTGCAACACTTCTAAACCATGTAACAAAGGAGTTATCATTCTTCTTAACCATATAATAAAGGAGTTGTCACCCTTCTAAATCATGTAATAAAGGAGTTGTCACCCTTCTAAACCATGTAATAAAGGAGTTGTCACCCTTCTAAACCATGTAATAAAGGAGTCATCACCCTTCATAACCATGTAATAAAGGAGTTGTCACCCTTCTAAACCATGTAATAAAGGAGTTATCACCCTTCATAACCATGTAATAAAGGAATTGTCACCCTTCTAAACCATGTTATAAAGAAGTTGTCGCCCGTCAAAACCATATAATAAAGGAGTTGTTGCCCTTCTAAACCATTTAATAAAGAAGTTTACTTAACCTTTCTAAACCATGTAATAAAGGTATGTTCCATTTGAAGTTGTACTGTAAAAGAGAGCGTAGGGTTTATTATAAAAATATCTTTATGGAAGAATTGGTTAAATAAATGTTCTATAATTATTTTATATATAATACAAGTTTACTGTTAACAATCATCCTTTATACAAGGAATGTATTTGTACAAGGAATGCATGTGCAATAAACACTTTCTTTACATACAGAAAATTGTTGTCTTCATTTTCTCCCAGCAATGGAGTCTTTTGGTTGCAGCCACTTGCGACCACCATTCTATTTATGATCCAGATGTGGGAGACTATAGAGTTGCTGCGGTCTTTCCATTCATAGGTACGCAACACTTCCTTTTTTCTTTGAGATCGGGGTATTTTCCAGAGGGTCAAAATGGCACAAGTGGATTTATATTGTGACAATTAAAAAAAAAAATACTTTGGCACTGTAATTCAGTGCTGGGTCTCGATTAGCTCAGTCGTTAGCGTGTCTGACTATCAATCTAGGGGTCGTGAGTTCGAATCCCCACCCGGCCAGTCTCCAAGATGATTGATATATGACATTGGGTCTCATAATCATTTGTCTCACTACTGATTCAAGTGGGAAAGGTATCAGTTACATGCAGAGATGGGGTGTGCTCAAGTACTGGTTAACCTTCAAGGATCCTAAGTAACAGTGGTTAGGTTAACTGATCATCTGTTAGCCCCGATGGCATGAAAATTACGCTTAATAATCAATCAATCAAGTCATAAGTCGTAGTGTCCTCAGGGGCCCTCTTGAGCCTCTTGTTCATGGTAAAACTTGTTTGGGTTATTCTTCTTACACGTATTGACCCAATTTTGGCCAAACTTGGTACAGAGTATCAGTATGCGGTCTAAATTACACATACTGTCTTGTATTCTGATCCGCTGCTGACACCGTTATGACCCTTGAATTTTCATCAAGACTCTTCCCAAATTTTTCATATATTCTGATCAAACATGCTACATGGTATCAGTATAAATAGTAGTTGTGACATCGCATCAAAATATGTTCCATCAAGTTTTGGTCTGATCTTGTACTAAGTGACCGTAAAAAGTATATCACAGAGGGAAACAATCATTTTGGACAATTTTTTTAAAAAAGAAAATTAGTTTTTGTGCTTAAACTAGTTGATGTAAATTTTAAGAACAGTTTTTCAGCAATGGCAGCCATCTTGGATTTGAGATGGGTTTGAAGTTTCTTTCAAACCAATAAAGTGAAATGTTCATATAAAGTTCTATTAAAATCCAACAAGTAGTTCAGAAGTAGTTGCCACAAATAAATGGTTAAAGATGGACAAATGACGCTCCTTGAGGTATCAAACTCTAATGAGCAGAACTTAAAATAGGAATCGCTTGAAATAATTACATACAACATAATAACATAACTGGAAATTACAAAAACAACTCAAGCACAGACTGCGCTAGTTTCTTACATCTGTTTATTTGTCAACAGAATAGAGTATAATCCATATCATAAACATAAATATAAAACCACAGATAACAGGCTTGGAAACAATCGGACAATATAAAATACAGACTTAACAATAAAGACGAAAAGGTGATCTATCACTACTACGGTAACTTACATGTCTATATTATAACGAATTATGAATTTTATATATAATTATCTGACTAAATCAAATCAGCCAATCTGTGCACCTTATTTTTTATTTTATTGTGTGAACACTGAAGTGGTACAGCTACAAGTGTCGAGGTGAAGCTGTGACTGAGTTGTTTTCACTTCAGGCATGATTAATACTTGATATTTCACTGAATTTTTATTTTACGATGGAAAAACGGTCAAAAATTACCATTTGTATCTTAAAAAACTATCTCATTATTAACAGAGGAATTACCAAATATAAATCACTGAGAAATCTATTAATCATGAAAAAGTATGTTGCAAATTTCCATTTCAGTGGTCTAAATTTTAAAGGGGATATATTCGGAATTTTTAATTTTGACTAAAAACATTTTTTCCCCAATATTTCATGCTCATTGACCCCGTATTGCCAAAAGGATCTATTTGAACACAAAAATAATATAATGAAAAGGGATTTCCTAACTTGGGCTATGCATCTAGGTTAGACTTATATAGATTTCTTGCTTAAAAGAGCAACATATTTTGTGACGTAATACATGAGTCATGTGATTTCATTTGATTTCATTTTAATCTGTTATTCGGTTTAAACATAGTAAAAATTGTTTCATCTTAAAAAGAGTTTGAATGATGATTCAAAGATCATCAAAAAGTATTTAAAAACTGTCTATTTTTAGAATGGGGATTTCATTTCAAGTTTACCACTGCAATTTAGATATCAATTTTGTCAAGTTTTGGTGTATTAAACATACCAATCCATTCGGATTGTATTTATTACAGATAATTAAATGCCTTTTATCCATTTTAATAACTATTTTATTTTTTAAGACAGTTAAAGTGTTAATTCCTGATATACACCCTTCAAGAGCATTTGTTATTGACATGATTTTGATATGATTTATCATAAAAAGCAAGTGGAATGAAGGGTACCACGGTAAACAGGCTTTCTGTCAAATAAAACAAGGATGCCTGATGCTCATAAACAAAAGTTGCATGCTTCCGCTTGAAACTTAAATCATTCCATGTAGTCATCAAAATAAGGTTGTCCGACATGTAAGCTCAGATGCACTATATAGATATATACAAAAATTTAAATTTGAAAAGCATTTTGAAGATTTAATGATATTTTGCTTCTAGTTTACTTAAATGTTTCAAATACATATAAACGTCTGATGGTGTCTGGGAAATAGAACATGCATTAAGGAATAAGTTAAACAGTATGCCTCATAGGGGCAATGAATTGTCAAATTGGTGTGTAGGGCGGGGGGGGGCATTTGTTGCTTATTTGGACTGAAGAAATTAGTTTAAATGTTATGAAATATTTGTAAAATTCCATAAAACATACTGTAAATAATTAGATAATTTGATAAATGATTGAAATTGTCTAAAATGACAGATAGCTTCTTATTCTAGACAATAAAGCAATATTTACATTTTCACAAAAAATGGTAAATTATTCATGCTAATTTATAACATGAAACACCGCAATGATCCTGGATCACAGAACTCTAGTTGAGGTTAGATCATAATGGACCTGGGTCACACACTGGTCTTTTAAACCAATGATCCCAGAACCCTAGCTAAGGCTTGATCACAATGATCCTGGGTCACACACTGGTCTTTACTACCAATGATACCAGATTCCTAGCTGAGGCTTGATCACAATGATCCTGGGTCACACACTGGTTTTTACAACCAATGATCCAAGAATCCTATCTGAGGCTTAATCACAATGATCCTGGGTCACACACTGGTCTTTACAACCAATGATCCCAGAGCCCTAGCTGAGGCTTAATCACAATAATCCTGGGTCACACAC
The DNA here is from genome assembly GCA_029582155.1 of Panopea generosa. Classification (NCBI taxonomy): domain Eukaryota; kingdom Metazoa; phylum Mollusca; class Bivalvia; order Adapedonta; family Hiatellidae; genus Panopea; species Panopea generosa. The sequence continues at coordinate 53,171,189 of CM055896.1, forward strand.
TGGTCTTTACAACCAATGATCTAAGAACCCTAGCTGAGGCTTGATCACAATGATCCTGGGTCACACACTTGTCTTTACAACCAATGATCCCAGAACCCTAGTTGAGGCTTGACCATAATGATCCTGGGTCACACACTGGTCTTGACACCCAATGATCCCAGAACCCTAGCTGAGGCTTGATCACAATGATCCTGGGTCACACACTGGTCTTGACACCTAATGAATTCAGAACCCTAGTTGAGGCTTGACCACAATGATCCTGGGTCACACACTGGTCTTGACACCTAATGAATTCAGAACCCTAGTTGAGGCTTGACCACAATGATCCTGGGTCACACACAGGTCTTAAATGATCGACCATATTTATACTCCAAGCTTGAATAACTGACTTTGTTACACAATACAGGGAATATATTAATCTTCTCTTCTCTCTCCATATAATTTTTTATATGTTTAAATTATATTGATTTGAAATGCCCAGCTGAATTAAGAGTATTTATTTACAAATTATAAATTTAACCCCAAACCCGTGTTTCCTAAAGTATATTGCAAAAAAAATATTTACATTAAAACTGTTCAAAAACAGAACAAGTAACAAAATAGTTATTAAAATGAATTACTTAACACTAAATGTTTTTGTTTTCTTGATATTTCAACAAACATCACAATTATTAAATACATGCATGTAATAAATAAAATGTATTTTTAAGCATTTTATAAATTGAAAGTGTTATGCTTATTAATAAGCAAACACCAAAACTTATCTAAACAGGCTTCTGTTCCATCAACATTCTTCTAAAGCTTTACTTAAATTCTTAAAATCTTAGTTTGGACTCGTTGTTTATATATGTCCTTGGAATATATTATCAATTTTAATGAATTCATGTGCAGTTTTATAGACTGATTTATTGATTGAATATTTAGGGTCATTTTTATGCCATCGAGGGCTAACAGATGATCAGTTAAATTAACCACCGTTTCCTGGGATTCTAAAAGGTTAACCAGTACTCATGCACATCCCATCTCTGCAAATAACTGATAACTTTCCCCGATTAAATCAGTGGTGAGAGACAAATGATAATGAGACACAATGTCTCATGTCAATCATCATGGAGACTGCTGCCTGATGGGGATTAAAACTCATAATCCCTGGATTGATAGTCAGAAGCGTAACAAACTGAGCTAATTGAGCCCGGCTGAAGAAGCTAGCAAATTTCAATAGTTATGCAACTTTAAAGACAAATATGCCATTTGATAAAAACAAAACATGATTATAAAGTATATAAGGTTTACAAACTTTAAAGGTTACAAATCCACATGGAGCATCTATATGTGGTAAATAATTAAATTCCTTTTGTGTTTTATGATCTATAACCTACATTTTAATCTGTTCATCCTATAAAAACACTCCAGTTCACTTACACGTTTATTTAACTAATAAGTTTGCAACAGTACAACAAAATATCATGATCACTGTACATTAAATCATCTTCAAGTTGGATAGAAGTTAATTAAATCAAGGACTTATATAGAGAAGGAAAAGCAAATGATTTCCATGTTATGAACTCTCGCATATTCACGCAAAATCTCTTGAAATCTCATTTTTAAATATCTTAACTTCCATTAATCTCAAAAATAAAAAATAAAATTCTTTCTTTGCACAATGAAGTTTTCTACAAGACTCAACCATATTCATCAAAGTGTTTAAAATTGTTAAAGTACTTCTGATTAAAAAGTGTATAGTGCAACTTAATAACTGAAAGTTTACTTCAAACTGCAATTTTTAAAATCAAGATCACTTTGCTTGATTTAAACAGTATAGCAGATCATTCATAGCTTACATTTTATGTAAAAGAAAACAGTCGCCTGTAAAATTTGAATGATTATTTTGCAAGTATTATTCTTTGCATGCTATTTTATAAACATTTAATAGAGAAATGCAACTTTCCTATCCTTCTATTTATGTCCTTGATTAAATGCAATAAAGTTCATTTATTAGCTGCAACAGAGAACAATTGTTTTTTTGTGAAAAACTGTTGACTGAGCACTTAATTGGTATGGTCGCTGTGTGGTGAATCACAGCACAAGGATGCCAATTTCAGTGTTTACTGAAATGTTACATTTACGACTGGCAAACCATGCACAAAGATGCCAATGTCAGTGATCATCGAAATGATACATTTACAACTGGTCCCCACACATTGATGCCAATATCAGTGATCACCAAATGGATACATTTACGACTGGTGAATCCCAGCACAAGAATGCCAAATTCAGAGTTCGCTGAAATGATATATTTACCACTGGCGAAACTGTGCACAAAGATGCCAGTTTCAGTATTCATAAGTTATATTTAACAGCTATTTCAATGAAATCACATTTTCATTATATGATGAAAAACAGTGAATTACCATTTATAATTTTACTACTTTTAATAGTGAAATTACCCAAAATAATTCACTGAGATCATTGTAACAGAGATTCATGACATACCAGTAGTAATAAAACACCTACTGCCTGATGATATCCAAATATATTGACCTGATATTCAAATAGATCAGGTCTATGGGTTTGGATATTTAAATACTTCAACATCAGACAGTAAAAGACTTCTTGTTTTATATCCGCTACTCAAACAAGCTGAATATAACCAATAGATTAAGGCTGGCTTTTATTGTAACATCGATTCTGATTGGTTGATTTGAATTCCAAGAGTTTTATAACCTCCATTCCAGAGTGAAAAATAAAACGTTTATCTTGGTCATTAGTCAGTATAAGTATTGATTCAGACCCATAGTCACATTTGACCTTGTTAAAACCATTAAAATTGTTTATTGTGCACCTGCTAAGCGTATTGGACTATATTTCCATTCACACATATATCAAAGCTATGATATTCTTTATTATGCAACAACTCCACTGAAAATCAACACCATTATCTATATCGCGCAGTATTTGAGCCAGGCTTCCGTTTGTTAAGTTTTGAAAAAAAACACTGGTATTAAAATGTGTGATGCATACGAATATACAAAGTCGAGCATGTCCATGTATATACATACAGATATCTAGCAAAATATGTACACGTATATTTGTTCAATGTGCACTCCATGCTCAAACATGAGCTCAGTCATATCACAGTACAATTAAAACTTAAATCCTGATATAGTCATAAAATAAACAAAACAATAAACTTCTATGTGTGAGCTTTAACAATACTGACAACTTCATACAGATGAGATAAATAAAACTGACAAACAATGGTTCTTTACTCTATTCTAAGTAATAGTTAGAGATAATTGACGTTTTAAAGTTTATGTTTGCTAAGGCCGTTTCTAAGCATAGCTCACGCGGCTTTGTAGTTTGTACAGGACTCATTCAAAATTGAATCAAGGGTGGAGTCTGTGCAATGCTATTCACGTGTGGGCAATGATGATGAACTTTTTAATAATCAAGTTATTTTGTCGGCTTGTAGGCTGTTATAACAAATTAGAGTGACACAATTTTGAAAACTGAAACGATTCCATTGGTTAAATACTAATATGGAGGTTTACTCCAATTTCATTTTTATAACATAACCAATGGTATTTTAGACACTTGTATTATCATTTTAAAGTACTGATATAAAGTTAAATAAACAATCAAAAGCAAAATCAATCATCGTTTTAAAGCACATTAGTTTGATCTAAATCAGTAGTTTTGAGGTTTTGAGACAGTCCTTTGGTTCACAGTTGAATCATGTGATCAAACAATTAAACAGCCCAAAAATATCTAACAAAAATTTCATATTACAGTGATCAGCCATAAAATGTGACTGCAAACCGACATAAGTGTAATTTTTCCATAAAAAAAAAAGACAAAATCACCAAACTGTCACAATCTTCTGCTGTGTTACGTTTATTTATAATTATATCATAGCATGTATCTATCATAAGTATTCAATAAACGTTCTAATTGTATACATCTTATGTACATGAGCAAAAGTTCTTCCTTCTTTTGATGTAAAAATGTATTTGCAAATTACTTGGTAACATGGCAATCATTTTTTAAGGAGAAATTAAAATTTCTTGCCTAAATATATCATGTTCGCTGTTTTTTCTTCAAAATTTCAAACACCTATAACATTTAATAGGAAAAACTAAGGATACAATTTTTTTTCATTTGTCTTCAAGTATTAAAATGATACGATAATGAATATATAACAGATAAAATTTATTATAACATTAATTTTTCATCTGGATTATTTCTTTCAATATTGCGTTCAGGAGATGGATTTTTGTTTCTCAAGTAAATCAGTGAATCAATCTTCATGTCCTGATATTTGAAATACATTTTGGATAAATTATTTAATATGTTACATAATTATGTCTGCAAGATATGTGAAAAATATTGTGTTCAATCCCAAATCAAGTATTAATTTATCAAAGCATATAGTTTTAATTTCACTTCACCTTGAGTAAGATACTTTATCCATATGTGAATAATACTGGTTCTACTCAAGAAGACTTTGAGCAGGATTTGTCTCAATTGTAAACATTTGTTTCTTAATCTATGTAAAACAATTAGTTTAACAAGAAATATCGGTGGAACCTATGGATGCTCCCCAAAGTGAGTGTTTGACTCTGTACCATATGGTAATGATATTGAACGGGGGGAAGTAACTATGATAGTTCTAAAGAGAAGTCAATACATTATTTTTTATTTCATGATATAATACATTGTACAACATACTTTGAAATAGGTCATTATGATGCATCCTAGCAAGTTTCATAAAATTCCAACATGGAGAAATAGGGCGGACAAGAATTTGGTCACAGACTCAATTAATGGGCCATAACTTGAAAAATCATCCAACCGGATCACAAAGACAATATGCGCATCTCCACTTGGTAGTGATGCATCCTAGCAAGTTTAAAAAAATTCCAACATGGGGTTGTAGAGAAATAGCATGGACAAGAATTTGGTCACAGACAGAATCAAAGGGCCATAACTCCGTGAAAAATCATCGAACCGAAACACAAAGACAATATGCACATTTGCACTTGGTAATGATGCATCCTAGCAAGTTTCATAAAATTCCAACCAGAGGTTGTAGAGAAATAGCCCGGACGAGAACTTGGGGATGCACGCACGGACGCACACACAGACAAAAGGCGACTATATGCTTCCCCCTTTTGGGGGAGCATAAAAATACTGGTACATGGATTTCATACTTTCAAATTGATAGACACTGACCATTCCATACTTAATCTAACCACCTGTAAAGACCCCCTTTCTGTCATACTGAAGACATTTTTAGTTTAAATTTTTACTAATTTATTTTAGTTTCAATGCAAGGTATACTCAGAGCTGATATCAACTGCTTGCAAGTCTATTTCCTGGGTAGAACTAGTACAGAGCTTTGATTTGGAGAGGCTGACAGATCAAGCTAGGGATCAAACATGCAAACTCTAGCGTGAGTGGCCAACACTCTATCCACTGCACTACTGCTCTGTTTTGGGGTATCTTCGATGCTTAATGGTGTTAATATATAATATAGAATATATACAGATTGAAGCATGATTTCTATACAGAAGGGATATGTTCTAAAAATGGTAAAATATTATTCAATAAGTGCAAAATGATACTTAGTAAATAAGAAAAACATTGCTATCATTTGGCATAAATTGGATGTTAAGAAGGAAGAATCAGAACACCACGATATCCTAACACAGAAGACAAAATTAGCGACATGATTAGAAATGGGTTGACATCGCATTTAAAATGTGTTGTGTTATAAAAAATACCATTAGAGATCTTAGTACTTAGGGATAACATCATCAATAATATCCAAAATGATTGCCAACCAAACCTAAAAAATGAAAGAAGCAGATAACAATGATGCAAAATACCAATGTCAGAGGAATGATAAATAAATTGTCAGGTTACATAGAAATTTGAGTAAAATATGTCAAATGGAATGCTGAAGTGATAAAGGTGAAATAACACAAAATAAGATACAGTTGAAACTCGTTATTTCGATATCGCTCGAGTGGATAGTCTGGAAGTGTAATTTTTTGTCATCTCCAACTTTTCCCCTTCTTTGTGTAAGTAAGTATATTCCTTTTTACTCGATACTGTCTGTGTCGATATTTCGGATACCTTGATCCTAGTTTTTATTCCAGATTGATCATTTCACACCTTTAATTGAATGTTTGTCGCGATATATTGTTGATGTAATATTGTGTGTTTTTCTACGTCATGTGAAAATCTACGAATGCCTTTTTTATAATTTTGTTTAAGACACAACTCTAATTAACGGTCAACAGTGTTAATGACTGACATTATGTTGCAAATATCTTGTCATCAAATTAGGTGATTGCAGGTTACTTGTTTAAATATCATTTGATTCAATCAATCAGCCTCAATTTATATCTCACACTGCCGAGAAATTCAAAGGACGAGGATATCAGCATTCATCACGACAGTGTAATTCTACTGCACAGAATGTAATTACAATTGTCAAGTGATGAAAATTAATATTGATCTTGAGAGAAAAATCTATATTCTGATATCTCGAGTTTGGCAGTCCCTCCAATATCGAGATAACGAGTTTCAACTGCACATATACACCAACAACTAACAATAACAGATTTCAGACATTGAACAATTTTTGTAAAGAGTTTCGTCCTCCAATGTAAATATTTTTGTTTGAATGGTTTATGTAGAAGAAATTGAAGTTTTTATGTAGAAAGACAAACAAGACGTGTGATTTGTTATTATTCTATATTTAAGTAAATGTGCAAGAAGTTTGTTTGTTTTTTTATGTAAAAATTGTAAAAAATGCATTATTTACGAAGAAATCATACAAGACGCCTCATTTATCTGTATGCAGAAACTAGCCACATGTTTTACGACACACAATGGATACTAAAAATTGCACTTTTAATCCTCAAGAAGAGAAATAAAGGATAATCACATTAATTTAGACAAACTGTCCAAACAATAAAAAAAATATAAATGTATATATTAAATGGACAATTATTTTGTTGACTTTAAGCGCGAGACTTGTTTAAAGAAAGAAATACTTTTTAAAGGTTCTTGGTAAAAAGAGTTCTGCAATAAGAGAACTGGCAGTATTTGAAGCATGTTTGTTGTCATAATCCTTTCAAAGTTTTAACCCTTTACTCCATAGATATGCGTTTTCCTGCACCAATCACAGAAGGCCTTTAAAAACAGTGCAGGAAGAGTTCAGAATGCTCATGACGAGCAATCTGAACACTTCCTACACTGTTTTCCACTCTGTCAGTTAACATAAATATAATTCACCCAATAATTGAAAAACCTCCTATATTAGGTGTCCAAAGGTGTCTATATTAGAGGTGTCCAAAGTCGTCTATATTAGAGGTGTCCAAAGGCATTTATATGAAGTAAAGGGTTAAAAGAAACTAAGATCAGCATGTAAGGATAGGCACTGTGTTCCAAGTTAATGACCTACCAAGTTTCATTTCAATTAATGGGTAAATGTCAAACACGCTTATTCGTTATCACCAACCTTAAAGGATCCCCTTAAAGCTCCAACTGCCATATAAAAGCAGCAAGATGGCTCTTGGGCAGGTTTTATATAATTGAGTGCATGATTCAAATCAGAGAACCTTTTTTAAAAAGGGGTAAGAGAATTTATAAGCCATGATATCATTACAGGTACCAGCATTGAGGCAAGATATTAGATAATACCACACACAACACTTAATTGACATACATGGCATTTTTTTTTGTACCTGTCACCGAAAGTTGAACCTGAAAATGAATCTTTTTATCTTTATTTTATTTTAGTTTAAAAGTACATGTTGGGAAATAATGAGAGTTTCTTAATTTTACTATAAATCAAAAGATAACAGTCAATGCCGTTTCAATCTTCAAGCACTAACTTGATCTAGTACATGGCAGGTACTGAGCCAGCATGTAGGTATAATTTCGGAGGCAAGCTTGGCCCTTAAATTGTACCTAGCCACATTTTGTTCATTGTGAAGTAATTTTCAATCCATTTAGAAGGACACTTAAAATATTTCATTTAAACAAATTGACTGTTAGTGATTGAATGCTGGTAATTGACAGATGGTATCGGAGCAAGTTGGCGTCACAAAAATCACTCATAAATTTCGTAATGTATCAGTTTATGTAGATTAAACTGTTTTGCATTAAATCTGTAATTCTATTTTATAGCGCTGACAGCTACACGTACATTTGAACCTAACAACATGATACATGATCTTTATTATCATGTATAATTAGCTAGTGTGTTTTGCATTGAACATTGGTATTTTCTATATACCTGCCACCTACATTTAAGCCATCAAAACAGTTCCATTTTTATTTTTTTAAATTGTTATTCTATAGATTAAGCTTGTGCTATATTGAACCTTGGTATATTTTTTAACTCTTTACTTCATAAAGATGCCTTTGGACACCTCTAATATAGAAGGCTTTTGAATTATTGGGTGAATTATGTTTTTATTAACTGACAGAGTGGAAAACAGTGCAGGAAGTGTTCAGATTGCTTGTTATGAGCAATCTGAACTCTTCCTGCACTGTTTTCAAAGGCCTTCTGTGATTGGTGTGGGAAAACGAGCATCTATGGAGTAAAGGGTTAACATGCCACTTACACCTGAACCTATACAGTCAAATTTTGTCATTGAACCTTGATATTTTTTCAGCCTATTCAGTTGAAAAAAGAATGGTGTGATTTTCAACCTTTTCCTTCTTTTCATGAGAATTAGCTGGGAGGTTTTAACCTGTCAATTACAGTTGAAGCATAAAATGTTTTCTGGCACATATTTCATGTTTTTATCTACCAACATAAATTATTTAAATAAATAAGTTCTGGTATATATTAATTAATTTGATATATTGTATGCACAATGACACATATTTGTGTCACTAAGTAATAAATAATTCTAGAACAGTTCTAATATACAAAAAATTATAGCCTATGTATAAAACCAAAGATAAATTTAATCATTTCACTTGATCTTTTCACATGCTTCATCTTCCGGTACATTGATTGTTATTCTCACTGCTAAGTACTTCTTATGACATCACAAGTTAAGTAAACATGTATATGCAGATTTAGTTACAATTACAAGCAATTTAGAAGAGTAACCATTAATCTTTTACACACTAATGATGTATTACTACTAAACTCTATATTACAAATTAATAATTTCATTCAACCACAATATGATAAAGCTTATTAAATTATATCATCAACATATCAATTAATAAATAACAAAAATCTTCTAGCATACATCAGTTTGGTCTTTTTAGTCAAGGTACATAAGTAAACATTTTTCCTTCAAAGTTTACAGTTTCACACATATTATTCTGCCAATGCAAATGCTAGCTGTGCCTATTAAGATCTGCTACAAACACAAATCTAAACACTAATATATTTGTCCAATCACAATGCTTTTGGCATTCAATCAACACATACAAATAATGCAGCATCTGCAACTGTCCAATCATACTAGATCACCATATATCTTGTATAATAAGTAACATACACAATATTAATCAATTCCAATAACGCATATGTGTCCAATCGCAATGCATCTTGTATCCATGGTTACATCAGCTATTACTATGACAACAATGGCAACATTTAGTTGAAGAGTATGGAGTCAGGATCCTGATTTTGAAGCTGAACGACGTGACGGAGAACGTCCTTTTTGGTGATAATGCCGAGTAACCGACTGAAATATACACATAAAAGTGTGTAAGAATCTTTAATGGGTATATGGGCTGAAATATATGCATAAAAGCATGTAAGAATCTTTAATGGTTATATGGGCTGAAATATACACATAAAAGCGTGTAAGAATCTTTAATAGGTATATGGGCTGAAATATATACATAAAAGCATGTAAGAATCTTTAATGAGTACATGTATATGGGCTGAAATATACATATAAAAGCAAATAAGAATCTTTAATGGGTATATGGGCTGAAATATAAACATAAAAGCATGTAAGAATCTTAAATGGGTATATGGGCTGAAATAAACACATAAAAGCATGTAAGAATCTTTAATAGGTATAGGGCCGAAATATACACATAAAAGCAAATACCGGTAAGAATCTTTAATGGGTATATGGGCTGAAATATATACATAAAAGCATGTAAGAATCTTTAATGGGTATATGGGCTGAAATATATACATAAAAGCATGTAAGAATCTTTAATGGATATAGGGACTGAAATAAGGATATGCCAACCCAAGGTTTTGCTTTTATTATAAAACCCGAGGCAAATCAGAGGTTTTTATCATAACAGTGACAATGAGGGCTGGCAACTCAATAATCTCAACACAAGATTTGTCTAAAACTACAAATAAAATAACAATGTAGCAGCAGATATTTGAATATTTTGTTAACTGGGAACAAGTCAGTAGGACATGGATGTCCCTGCTGTATGGATATTACCAAAATTTAAGTTGATTAGAAATGTGTCTGTCAACATGAATGCCCTCACTACTGATTGGAAACCCAAATTTTTGCTGAAAATTAATTAAAAAAGGGACCACAACTCCTGTAAAATTTGACTGATGTTGACAAATATCGAACTTGACCTGTATTTTATAAGTATACATCTACACACCAAATACTTATCTTAAACATAGTACACCCCTTCAGTTGGTGGATTTATTAAATATTTAGCGCCATTTTATACCATTGAGTGCTAACAGACGATCAGTTAACCAAACCACTTATTCCTGGGATCAGAGAAGATTAACCAGTACTCAAGCACACCCAATCTCCGCAAGTAACTGATAACTTTCCCACTTGAATCAGCAGTGAAAGACGAATGATAATGAGACGGAATGTCGTATTAAGGCCAGGCAGGGGTTCATACTCACGACACCTGGATTGATAGTCAGACACCCTACTGACTGAGCTAATCTGGTCCAGCCCACCACCCCTTCAGAAGTTATTGATTGAAAACCAATTTTTTACCTCGGGTGAACAAACAAATGGACAACTGAATAATCAGACAGACAGAAGTAACACTTAATGCCAAGTCACCATTCATCAAATAAACAAATATGTAAATTAACCATCGACTGACAGTAGTGTGACATCATTACAACTAACACAGCCATGAATTTTATGAGTGCATACATTTAATCTCGACTCTAGGGTGTTTTAGAAAACCAGGGAATGTGAAGAAAGTTTTATGTATTAGTCTTTGATGTTCACATGACATTCTACTTTAATCTCTCGAGTCTCTGGCTACTTAACTGATTCCATTAATATGTGGGTAACAAAACTGACATGTCAATCTACTTTAAATATCTATTTGATAAAAGCAGCCTGACAGTCAACCAGCAGTCTTACTATCAATCCAGGGGTTGCGTGATGACTGATATGCTATATTGCGCCCCACTGTCATTCATCCCTCCATCCTGATTCAATGGGAAGAAGTGGGAATGTTATCAGTTACTTGCAGAGATGGGTGTGCTCTAGTACAGGTGAACCTTCCAGGATACCAAGAAAGAGTGGTTAGGTTAACTGATGGTCTTTTACTCCTCTGTGGCATAAAATGAGGCTAAATATTCAAACATACCTGTTCTAAGTATATGCAGAGAAGGTCTCTTACTCAAGGACATATGTTCATTAGAGGGAAGGGGGAATCATATACATCTGATGACTATTTTGAACTTACCCATTTACTGTGACCAGAGTTTGCCGAAGTCCAAGCTTTCTGAACATTTCAACAACAGTTTCCATGGGTGTTTGATCAGTTATTGTAACAGGAGCCTAGAACATAATGAAATCAATATCCAAAAAAAAGTATAAATAACATCCTCTTGCCTAAAAACAAATAAACTAATAGGTTTGATTTGTATGGTTAAAACCTCATAGTGTGTCTTCCTTAGCCGAGTGATTTAAGGTGCTGACCACTAACCTCTCGATATTTAGGTCTTGGACACAAATGTAAGGTCAGTGAGACATTGTTTGGCTATTAGTCACTAAATTGTAAAAAAAAATCTCTAAGAGAGTATACTTATATGGAAGTTCATAAGTTCAGGGCCATTGGAATGAACCAAAGTTTTAAATATATTTTATAAAGTTACCTACAAATGACAAACTGCAGCATACTGTGAAATCATTTGGTTTAAAGACATATTCGTGGGGACTTGATTTTATTGAAAACCAATATGAGGAAAATCATTGAAACCTGAATATTTCAAGCACATTCATTATAGACCACTGCCTGTAAATATAAGTCATATATCGCAACAGGCACTTTTGTGTTACAAGTTATGATTGAACTGCCATGTAAATAACATTGGATAGGATGTGGTACAAGCTGTATGCTTATTGTTGAATCAAACTTTGTGAATAGATTATACACATATTATTATGCAATGAAAGTGATGGAAGATTATAAACAGTACCCAACAGAAATAGCAATTTAACATCTCAATGTACTTAATCTAATATTTATACATAAATAGTAACAAAATGTACACACTAGATAGAAAATATTGGACTTCTTATAACTTAGGAAATGTTGGTCTTGGTACAGGTCAAATCTACACAGAATGGTTTAAACAAAATTATGTCTACAACCCATTCATGGAGATTTGATTTCGTTTTTGAGTCTCCCCTAGATATCAAAGAACATTAATTCCCAATGAAAATTAATCAATTCACAGGAGCATTTTCAGACACTATATTAAATAGACACTAGCATTTAACTCTTTATCTAAAGATGCAAAACTCAGAACACTTACCAAATCAAGTATTTTTCTTAGTTTTAAAGGTGCTGGCCCTGCCATATTACTAGGTACTTGGTTGGTGAAATAGACGATAGAATCACTCACAACACCATCAACATTCTTCCTGGAATTGGCTGTAACATACATGCGTATAGTGTAAATAACTAATAGCCAAATAACCAGTAGGTAAATTCCAATATTTGTGTGAAGAACATGTTACTTCATTTTCAGGTTCCTGTGAACACACACCACTTTAACATCAATCAAATCATTAGAAACATTGCCATCATGGTTTCAAATTATATTAAAAGCTGCATGTTCTTGTGACATTTTCCTTACAGAAGCTGACGGAGTTTGTTATTGCCAGGCAGATTCAAACAAATAATTATAATCAATAATTTCCATTTCCATTTGAAATTATGTATGGTGGCAAGATATTTGACCAAAAAAGGTTCAAAATGTTTGATGATTTTGACTTTTATAACAATCATACAATAAATATGGCCTGCTGTTGGTACCAATGAAACTTTATCAAGAAATCTCAAGTTACTGACTAGGCCAACTAAGCTCAGTCAGTTGTGTGTCTGACTACAATTCAGGAGTTGTGAGTTTGAATTCTAGCCTGGCCAGTCTCAGTGATATTTAATATACAACATTGTATATTATTCATGTCTTACCAATGGTTCAAGTAAAAAAGTTATCAGTTACTTGCGGAGATGGGAGTGCTTGAGAACTGGTTAACCATGCAGGATCCCAGTATACCACTAACGGTTGGGTAAATTGATTGTCTGTTAGCCCTCGATGGCATAGATGATGCTAACTACTCAAACAAAACATGATTCAAATAGAATTACTAACTCACCTATTGCAAGTTGTAGGTCACGTCTGGTGACAAAGCCGACCAGATATTGAGATTCAGTGGAGACCACAACTGGGAAGCCATTATGTTCTGTCTCCTTCAGAAGGATTTCTGAAACATATCATTCAACATTAAATCACTGATATTTCAGCAAACTGACAAAATTAGTAGGTTTAACATGGGTGAGGGTTGTCCTTGGGGCCGGTAACAAAGTTGAAATGGGGCAAAGTACCGGTATTTAATTTAAAATAAGGGGGTACAACAATTCATATAAATACCCAATAACAGTTTTGGGCTCATAAAACTTGTAACAGGATAATGCTAGTATTAACCAAATCCATTAAATAGGTCAAGGTGTAAGTAGTTCAAAGGTCAGTGATATAACTGGTGATGAGTTTACAGAATCAATAGTATTACTGAAAAATAATTTTGATTTTAAAACAAGAGGCCCAAGAGGGCCTGAGGACGCTCTACTGACTCATAGTGGCCATAGCACTTTTTGAAATTCTACTATGCAATAGAAACATCGGCCATCTTGAATTTTAGATAGAAAAAAAAATCTTTTGTATAGTCTCCTATGCAATAGAAACATCCATGTGAAGTTTCAGTTTAATTGGCCTAGTGGTTTCAGAATAAATGAAAAAAAAAGAGAATTTTCTGTTTTCCCACAGTATCCCTATGTAAAATTCTAAGTTCCCTTACAGGGCCCCTATATATTTTAGCCCCTAAATTCTTATCTGCAATCAAACCCCTACACTTAAGGATAATTTATATCAAATATGTACAAATCTGACATACCGGTTCTTAAGAAAACAATTTTACTAATTCTCAATTTGTACCTTTTTGGGGCCCCTCCTGACCCCTTAAGACATAAGAACCCAGTCATTTTTACAAATCTTAACGTCTTTCACCTTAAAATGCTTTAGTGAAAATATAAGCAAAATCATTTCCATTTAAAAAAAAAAATAAAAATATTATATTGACATGTGTCCCCTAATTGAACTCTCGTGGCAGGGTCATTTTTAACCCTACGGACACCATTTGAACAATTCTAACAGAACTATAGTTGGTCATCATTACTACATAAACATTTTGAAAATCTGTTGGGCCATCATAAGAAGAAGATTTTTTAAGTTTTGGACTATTTTTAGTAAAGGCGGCCATCTTGAATTTCAGATCGAAAAAAAAAAAAATCTTCGGTAAAGTCCCCTATGCAATAGAAACACCCATGTGAATATTCAGTTTAACTGGCCTAGTGGTTTCAGAACAGATGAAAGAAAAAGAGAATTTTCTGTTTTCCCATAGTATCCCTATGTAAAATTCTAAGTCCCCTTACAGGGCCCCTATAAATTTTAGCCCCTAAATTCTTATCTGCAATAAAACCCCTACACATAGGGATAACTTATGCAAAATATGAACAAATCTGACATACCGCTTCTTAAGAAAATGAATTTAAAATTAGTAATTCCCAATTTGTACCCTTTTGGGGCCCTCCTGACCCCTTAAGACAGTGGAACCCAGTCATTTTTACAAATCTGAACCTCCTTCACCAAACAATGCTTCTGTGAAGATATAGGCAAAATCATTTCCATTTTAAAAAAAAAAAAAAAAAAAATATTATATTGACATGTGTCCCCTAATTGAAGCCTCGGGACGGGGTCATATTTAACCCTAGGGACACCATTTGAACAAATCTAACAAAACTATAGTTGGTCATCGTTTCTACATAAACATTTTGAAAATCTGTTGGGCCGTTCATGAGAAGAAGATTTTTTAAGTTTTGGACTATTTTTAGTAACGGCGGCCATCTTGAATTTCAGATCGAAAAAAAAAAATCTTCTGTATAGTCTCCTATGCAATAGAAACACCTATGTGAAGTTTCAGTTTAACTGGCCTAGTGGTTTCAGAGAAAGTGCTGCTAACAGACGACAGACGACGGACGACAGACAACGCGCCATCGCATAAGCACTTTTGGCCTTTGGCCAGTAGAGCTAAAAACAGAGCTTAACAAAACATCTTTAACCTAGGGTCTAAGAGCATGAAGTATGGAAATTTAGGTAAGTTAGCTATATACATTGTTTCTATAACATAATATGAATGTGTTTATGAAATTTAGTCACCAAAACATGAGTAGTTTGTTCAGAAACAAAGAAAAAACTGAGTTTAACATAGAATTTAAACTGGCGATGACAACACTGCAGACGTCGATGCCAGGGTAATGACAACACCTCTTTGTTTTTTTAAAAAGACAAGCTAAAAGTGTAATTGAGTAGCATCTATTTTTCATTAACACCTCAGAAAATGTCTCCTTACCTATTTCCTCCAACGACATGCTTTCTTGGGTGATAACACAAAGCGGTGGGTCATTTCGTCTGCAAAAACAAAAAATTATGCAAAATTTTCAAATCTACAAATAAAACAACAATTTTGGGGGCAAATATTTTGATAACTAGGAGTGTGTCAATAGGACATAGGCACCCCTGCTGCATGTAAGTCAACTTTGAATTAAGTAGAAAAAGGGGCCAAACCTCCTGATATGATGGTACAAAGAGATGCTTGCAAGGTACAACAGCATTTTAGAAGTCACATACAGAATGGTGTTGTGAGGTGTGATGGTACATAGAGCTGCTTCTGACATATATTTTAATAGTATTGTCACACACAGATGCTGCGAAATACACGAATGACGATATCTAGTGAGGATAATGAATATAACATGATATATTGTACGACTAATTAACCAGATAGACATCATGTAAAGATGGTGTACACTACATTTCAAAATGGTATTATGTCTTTTAATTGCTCAGGCAACACCATTAATGAAGCCGGCCTTGTAAAGTTATGACAGCTTCATTTGGATATTAAACTTTCAAATGAATTAAAAATTAGTAAAACTAAAAATATGTCCATAGAACATTGATACCCATGCTATGTCAATAAATTTTAACAAAATTTAACTCGAAAATGGGCAATAACTTCTTTTAAATTTGACCAGCCTTGACAAATATTAAACTTGACCTGTATTTTGTAGAGTACATTCCAATTAACATCAATTCTAATACTAAATAAATGTAGCGTTGGCACGACAAAAACAACACAGTAAACAAAATATGTTATCAAATTAGCAACAACAGATAAGATATAGCTAAATATGTATTTACCAAACAATAATTATATGGCTATAATTTCTATTTGATTCTAGCATTCTAACCCTATAAATTCATACTTAATTATTTCACATAGGTAGAGCCAGTACTAAGTATTTGTGGATAAAGTGACTTGCTGAAAGGCACAACACTTTGCTACATATTGCTGTAGAGGGAATCATACTCATGGCGCCTTGCTCACTGGTTTTATTCAATAAAACTTTGAGCATGACTTGTGCTTAAGTTATAAGAATTTATTTCACGAATGGTGTACAGTAAATCAGTTTAAACTAGATACTAATTTAATTTTGTTTTTAATGTTGACTATCTGTTTGTATGTACCATAAACTAGCTAGCCTTATGTGTACCACCCAGATATAAGACTTCAGTTTCAAATTATCTACACTTTCTTTTAAATCCTCCTTTCAAATATAATATTATGTATATTTTTTTACAAAAACTCACCTATCATAAGGTGCATTAGCTTAAAATTGTGCTTTCAATATTTATTAACATTATATTATTTAACTGATTTAGATGAAACCATTATGTTATTTTACAATTTTAATATTAAAAAAAGCAGATTAGGCCATTATAGGCCATTATAAATTATTTGCTAGATTATCATCCAATTTTTTCTTAAAAACGGGGAGGTTGGGAGGATTTTATTTTTTATTTTTATTTTTAATTTTTTTTATGTTTTTTAATTTTTTATGTTTTTTTTATTTTTTTTTTATGAAAATAAAAAAAGGTCTAGGTGGCATGAAAATTAGGGGGGCAGGCGGGGATGATAATCTAGCATTTAATTTATTATGGCCTTATTGGCATTTAACCGCGAAGCGAATGTCATCAATGGAACAGCAACTTTGTGAATACAATGAATGAATGCATGCTTCAAATGAAACTCATATATCATTGTGACATTGCATCAGCAAAACATTTACAGTGGTGCTTTCAACAAGTTTTCAGTCATATCACAACTGTGTCTATCTGAGACAGTGCTGCCACATGGAGTATCATGCTGCAGACACATGGTATGATACCCCACCTAGTCACATTATACTGACACCAGGCCAACCAGTCCTAGAACTATCCTCTAAATGCTGAGAAAACTTCTAGTACCACTTTTCAAGTGTTTGGTATGACCGGGCTGGAAATCAAACCCATGAACTTCCTCATGTGCAGCAGACATTCTACAACTAGATCACCACTGCAGTATTAGCAAAACAAAATTGTGCAACAAATGAAATGCAAATTGGTCCTTTATAGCTCCAGCCAGGTGCAAATAATTTTAATTGGGAAATAAAGTGCAGTTAATCTATATAGTTCATTAGGCCAATTGTAGAAATATATATATAAAAAAAAAAATTATGAAGATACATCTAAATGGTTGAAGTTTGGTGTTTATGTTATTTAATTTGAACAGAAATATTTTATTTAAATCCAGAAACCTATCATACCCCAGCCAAATAATTCAAAGAAAAAAGTTTTTAAATATAATACATGCAGAAAATAAAATAAATGGTTTGACACATTTCTACGTACAAACATAATATTCAGTTGGGTAACAATTCTAGAAATAACAAACAATCCATGGTCAAATTCCCTAAACTGTTTTATGACAATTAATACTTTCAAATGATTGCCAATAATATATTGTTTTCAAAACTCACTTCATTTATAATGATGAAAGTCAAAGTAATTAAACCATTATAATTAGTTGCTAAAAAAACTTATCAATTCGATATGTAAATATTTCAAGCTTATAACTTTGGAAAGGAAGTGCATGGTTAAAAAAGAAGCATGCATTTACATGTATGCGTATATGATGAATAGCTATATACAAGTTTATTACACTATATATGCAATTAAATAAACAATTTGCATGAATTAATTTAAGAATGAGAGCAAAAATATTCAAAGAGAAATTCACCAATTTCAAATAATAACTAAAGATTGCAACAAAAACATAACACTGACAGATAACAGCCAAATATATTAAGATTTATTTCAGGTAAAGAAGTATCAGATCAATGGTTCGGATCCATGACCTAAGCTGTGGGAGGTAAGTGACCCTGAGACAGTGACAAGATCCATGACCTCAGCTGTGAGAGATAAGTGACCCTGAGACAGTGACCAGATCCATGACCTCAGCTGTGGGAGGTAAGTGACCCTGAGACAGTGACAAGATCCATGACCTCAGCTGTGAGAGATAAGTGACCCTGAGACAGTGACCAGATCCATGACCTCAGCTGTGAGAGGTAAGTGACCCTGAGACAGTGACCAGATCCATGACCTCAGCTGTGAGAGGTAAGTGACCCTGAGACAGTGACCAGATCCATGACCTCAGCTGTAAGAGGTAAGTGACCCTGAGACAGTGACCAGATCCATGACCTCAGCTGTGAGAGGTAAGTGACACTGAGACAGTGACCGGATCCATGACCTCAACTGTGAGAGGTAAGTGACCCTGAGATAGTGACCAGATCCATGACCTCAGCTGTGAGAGGTAAGTGACACGAAGACAGTGACCGGATCCATGACCTCAGCTGTGAGAGGTAAGTGACACCGAGACAGTGACCGGATCCATGACCTCAGCTGTGAGAGGTAAGTGACCCTGAGATAGTGACCAGATCCATGACCTCAGCTGTGAGAGGTAAGTGACCCTGAGACAGTGACCAGATCCATGACCTCAGCTGTGAGAGGTAAGTGACCCTGAGACAGTGACCAGATCCATGACCTCAACTGTGAGAGGTAAGTGACCCTGAGACAGTGACCAGATTCATGACCTCAGCTGTGAGAGGTAAGTGACACTGAGACAGTGACAAATCAACAACAGGATGGCTCTTTGTGTAAGACATTCGGTTTTCATTGTGGCCAATGTTTTAAAAAAACTTGATAAATAATGACAAAACTCACCATAAAGGAGGTTAATAAAATGAGAATAAAGGTCAGTAAATTAAAAATTCAAACAAAAAGTGTTCAAGTGTAATATTTAACCATTACAGAAAGTTAAAAAAATCTGCAATAAATAAAAATATTTTATCTTTTTTCAGTCTCAGTTTTTATAAAAAAAACCATCTTATCTTTTTATATCACTGGTAAAATTGAATTAAAGATTTTTGGGATCTTTTCAGATGCTCATTCACAATGCATGATATATATATGGAGATAAATGTAAACAAATTACGACAAAAAGCAGTAAACCATCACATAAGACATGCATTTCATAACAAATAATCATGATACTTTTTATAAATGTATTAAAACTGCAAACAGATTAATCCCACAATGAAAACAAAAAAGTGCATGACATTTCACAAAAAGTGCATGACCTTTCACAAAGATAATATATTCATGATCATAAAGACATGCATTGTGTCTTGCAATTTTAAGTACCGGTAATTTTATAACATTAATTTCTTCTAACTCGTGTTTTTAAACTAAAATTTTTAAATTCTAATATCAATTGGGGTATGTAATTTGTATAATGAAAGTTGGTATAGACAGTTTATGAGCAAAATATGACTATGAACCAATATCAATGTAGCCGGTCTGGACCCTGTTTGCTGAGATGGTACTGCGACTGACTATCAATTCAGGGGATGTGAGTTAGAATCCCCACCTAGCCAGTCTCTGTAATATTTGATATAGACCATTGCACCTCATTATCATTTGTCTCTCATCACTGATTCAAGTGGGAAAGTTATTATTTACTTGCTGGGATGGGTGGGATGAGTGTGAGCGAGAACATGTCCACCTTTAAGGATGACAGGAAAATGTGATGGGAGGTTAACTGATCCTTTGTTAGGCCGCGATTACATAAAAATGACACTAAATATTCAAACAAACACACTATAATGATATCAACATTAGCAGGTCATTCAATAATTTGTATATTTTGAAACATGTGACATGTTTCAAAATATACAAATTATTGAATGACACATGTTTCAATATATACAAATTATTGATGACCTGCTCCTGTAAAGCAAACTATATCATTAAAAAAATATACAGATAACGGAATGATGTCGTTTATTTTCATGGATTTGTATATTTTTGTATGATACATGTTCCCTTTACATGGATATACACACTTTATTCACATTTGACTTATATTAAAAAAAAATATTTAACTATTGATGTAAGATCAATCTTATTATCACACTTTTACAAAGCTGATGCCAATGAATTTTCATTAACTCCATTTAAACTAATATAGACTTGTTTCCATAAAAACAGTTGTCTCAAGGGACGCAATTTTGTATCTGAACCAAAAAAGTCATGATCAATCCTTTTTCTAGCATACCAAGCACATTGAATAGTTATTCCAGTTTAATTTATCTTTTTTTTTTTTTTTGCCACAATAACTTTTAAGATGTAAAGTCATAAGATTTTATTACATCACATATTTATGTCATGTCATAATGCAAAGAGGGTAGAATAGGCATGTAGGTCGTGTAGGCATGGAGGTCGTGTAGGATGAAATTTTCGTACCTGGAAAAAAATCTAAAAATCCATGTCTGGTACGCAATGAATGCACAAAGCTAAGATTAATATGCAATTTTTTTTTATCGAGGGGAATAACTATGACACAGAGCTTCAATTGGGAAAGTTATAGTTTCAATCGTGAATATGTATTCACTTGCACTTCGGTTAGAGAATATGAAAAAAATCAATCGTGAATATATCAACTCAGATTTCAATTGGAGAATATTACAGAATCAACCGTGAATATATCAACTCCATTAAAATAAAAATAAATCAAACATAACATTAGCTGAAACAATACAGAAAGCCACTTACACTTCCAGGCCATATCGCCAACATCTTGTGTGGGGAAAATATATAAAATCATTAAGTTATTATAAAATATAAACTCTCTTTAAAGGGAATATATCAGGAAAAAAAAGCTGTCATAAAAAGTTATTTTTAAAACAGATAAGAAGCATCTCATTATCATTAATAAATAAAATCCGAAAGGTTTGGTATATCAAATACACCAAAACGCGACAACATCAGATTAGAGTGGTAAACTTAAAACGAAATCCCCATTTAAAATATACAGCTCTTAAATACTGCTTGACGACCTTCACATCGTCACATGGAGTCTTTCTTAGATGAAACAATTTTTACTACATGTAAACCTATATAAGGGATCAAACTGAAATAAAAATGGAATTGTGACTCATTTAATAATGTCACAAAATAATTTTAGTCTAATCTAGATGCAGAGCTTAAGTTAGGAATTCTTTTTTTAATATATCATTTTGACATGTTTGTATATTTATCCTTTTGGCAAAACGGGATTAATAAATATATACATGTATAGGCATGATATATTGGGGGAAAAAAAGGTTTATAAATAATTTTAAAATTTGGAAAAATCCTGATATATTCCCTTTTAGTAACTATGTACTTTTATTTTTACAATATTAGTATGCCTCCCAGCACATGGATATAATATCATATATGTAATAATTCAGAAAAGTCCTAAAACCAATTATTGACACTATTGTAATTATGGTAACCACTGATATTAACTGATCTAATTCAGCTCCTTCACATACTATGCTTGGAGTTTCGGAAGACAGCTCTCGAGTCAGTGTCCTGGGTAGAACCAGTACTGGGTGTTGTTTATGAGAGACTTTCCAGTCAAGTCTTGCATTAAACCCGCAATCTCTCTTCTGTTTATTTCATAATATAAATAAAAGTCATAATTCAAGTTTTTACCTAAATTATCTCCTTTTTTTTTTTAATTTTAAGAAGAAAAACAGTAAGGAAGAAAGGCAGTAAGTGGATATTGTTGTAAGTTTACTCAGTTTTCAGAATGTATACATTTACTTGACATTTACTATACCCAAAATATCGAAAAATTAATAACATTATAATCATTCATTTAATATAGAGTAGTAAATAATCTTGACTTCACATTTTTCTTACAACTGAATACAATCACATAATTCAATATCCAAATTAAAGATAACACTTCAAAACTTAAGTTTATTCCTTTCTAACATTTTAAAAAAAAATCTCAACATAAGTAAAAAGTAATCCATTTTTAAGTTAAATGTGGTACATGTCATATTTATTATTTTTATTTGAAAAAAAGTGTTGA
The DNA here is from genome assembly GCA_029582155.1 of Panopea generosa. Classification (NCBI taxonomy): domain Eukaryota; kingdom Metazoa; phylum Mollusca; class Bivalvia; order Adapedonta; family Hiatellidae; genus Panopea; species Panopea generosa. Next base: position 53,194,072 of record CM055896.1, read on the forward strand.
TGTATATTGTATATTACATTCACTAGAGATAGTGTTTCAGGTAAAATGTACATTTGTATAGAACAATCATATGACATAAGGTTTCAGAAACATTGTGTATTATAAACACGTCAAATAGTTTAGCCAGCACCTCACACACTATTTACCTTGTATTCTTCCGCCTAAGGAACACAAGTTATAATTAACTTTATGGCTGTACAAGAACATAATATATAACAAGTGATCTGTGAATTGTCAAGATGGAAGGTATATAAAAAAATGGGTGTTATAAGCTATGAAATCCAGTTACTTTATTAAGAGTGTTGTTATGTCCCTGCAAGCTAAATAAAACAAGTACAGTTGAAACTTGTTATCACGATATCGCTTGTGTCAAAGTTCTGGTAGTGTCAATATTTTTTGCCATCCCACTTTTTTTGTGTATATAAATATATTCGTTTTGACTTGATTTTGTCTGTGTCGATATTTCGGATATCTTGACCCCAGTTTTAGTTCCCGATTGATCATTTCGCACCTTTAATTGAATGTTTGTCTCGATAAAATTATTGTGTGAAAATCTACATAAGTCATTTTTCACAGTTTGTTTAAGATGCAACACTTATTACCGGTTAACGGCGAAGGTGTCAGTTTTAATGACTGACAGAATGTTACAATCATCGTATAATCGAATTCGGTGATTGCATGTAAATTGTTTAAATATCATTTGATTCAATCAAACAGCCTCAACTTATACCTCACACTGCCGAGAAATTCAAAGAAGGACCCCGATATCAGCATTGATCACGACAGTGTATTTCTTGTATCAGGTGATGAAAATAAACATTGATTTTGAGAAAAAAATCTATGTCGATATTTGGATATCTCAAGTTTTTTTTGGCAGTCCCTTCAATATAGAGATAACGAGTCTTGGCTGTATATGGTATACACAGGAATATTTCAACATGATAAGTACTGATTAAGAACTTACAGTAATTGAAATGTACTTTATTTAGCAACTTCTAGATTTAAAACTTGAAATTGGCAAATAAAAACATCGAGCATTGCATATGACATTAATAAAGCAACAAAACAAACCAAATGAGTATACCTGAAATACACAAGGAAATTTATTCACAATATAAATATGATTCTTATATGTGCTAACTAAAAATGTGTTAGTCAATATGAATGCCCCTGCTATTGATTGAAAACCAATTATTTACTGAAAATTATGTTGAAAAGGGGTCATAACTCTTGTAAAATTTACCAACTTCGACACAAACTGCACTTGCCCTGTATTTTGTAATTATACTGGTACACACAAAGTATTAATTAAATACACAGACCCCTTCACATGTTATTGATAGGAAACCAGTTTTTAACCGAATGAACAAACAGACAGATGGACAGACAGGGATAACACTTAATATCCGTTCACAATTCTTCGAATGGCAGAGGCATAAATAATGATTAAATATATAACTCAGTGATTTCATCTGTTTATAGTGCTGATACAATATGTATGATGAGATTCAGGCTAAAGATGTAATCCAAGACGTATTAGTATTTCAACGGTAAAAAACAACATTTTTTTCACATCTCAAGGTACATTGTATTTATAGTAAAATAGCTGTCACTAATGTTTATATGTTTAAGTAATTTTAGATCCTTCCAATTCCTCGGTAGAACAAAACTTATTGTGTTTTTTTGAGGTCATTGGTTCGAATGTGGTAAAACATGCTACCTGTGGCATGAGTAGCCAACACACTGACCACTACACCACAGCCCACTTAAATATGTGTATGACCTTATAGTTAATTTGATAACTAAAACTATGATGAGTAAATAAATATCATGATTTATTAAAACGGTTCCTAGTAACTGCTTAACAGAGGTGACTGTTATTACAGGTTATGCGGCATTATAATAAAGTTACCAATGATCTAACCATCACAGAAACAGACACACAAATGTTACATACCTGGGCCGCATTACGTCAGATGCTATGGTGGTATGGGTAAATTCCTCCTTGTTGTCTAGATACGGGTAACCATTCAGACGTATGTGTGCGTCATATCTGACACAGTGTTAAGGAAGTTACTGGCTCACTTATACTTAGTTGTTATAACCCTTTACTCCATAAATACGCGTTTTCATGTTACGAGCAATCTGTACACTTCTTATACTGTTTTCCACTCTGTCAGTTAATATAAACATAATTCACCCAATAATTCAAAAGCCTTCTATACTAGAGGTGTCCAAAGGCGTCTATATTAGAGGTGTCCAAAGGCGTCTATATTAGTGGTGTCCAAATGTGTCTATATTAGAGGTGTCCAAAGGCGTCTATATTAGAGGTGTCCAAAGGTGTTTATATTAGAGGTGTCCAAAGGCGTCTATATGAAGTGAAGGGTTAATACAATTAAGTAGGCTTTTGTTGGTCTAAAGTATTTCCAGTATTTCAAGTATTGATTTTTTTTTTGAAAGGTCACCAAGCCCAGGATCATGTGCAGCAAACATGCTATCCATTGCATCATAGTGTTATATTAACCACTGCATGACATGGCTGGGTTTGGTAACAGTTAATTTTTAATGTATTAACCCCCCACGCCGAAACATATTTATATTTCTGGTTGTTCATTTGCCACTAGCAAGCATTTATAAATGACATCAACTGCTAGTACTGCCAAGGGTTATGGGTTATGGAATTTATTCAATCACAAAAGATTTTTTGTATTCTTTAAATGACAGTCTGTTTTCAATCAATACTAAATTAGATATGATGCAACTACTACTGTTGCTAGAGCACAATATAAGGGGTATACATGTATGTGTAAATCAATCATAAATCATATACAAGTCGGGAGAACTAGACATTATGATTTTTTAGATTGAGTGATTGATTGAATATCTAGCGTCATTTTAATGCCATCAAGGGCTAACAGATAATCAGTTAACCTAACCACTGTTTCCTGGGATCCTGAAAGGTTAACCAGTACTCGAGAACACCCCATCTCCGCAAGTAACTGATTACTTTCCCACTTGAATCAGCTGTGACAGACAAATGATAATGAGACACAATGTCGTATATCAGTCGTCACTGAGACTGTTGATGTGTGGAGATTCTAACTCACGATCCCTGGATTGATAGTCAGACCTGTTATTAAGATTTTTAAGAATAAATAAAAAAAAAATTTTTTATTATTTTTTAAATGGGGTTTAAAGCCATTTGCAACACATGACAGGTTATATGTGGCATATCCAGTTTTATTGTTGGACAAAGGCCACAGAATGAAACTGTGTGAATACATACTCTTTCATTCCATAAGTAACTAGCAACGTGTCACATAAATTTTTCGACAGAGCTAGGCTCGAACCCCAAACCACAGCTCCGAGAGTAAGTGGTCATTGAATTACAACGCCTTAGACAGCTCGGCCACAAAGGACCCATTAACAGAAATTTGAAAATTAGATAAATTATCCTGAGCACTTGCAATTTTATCATTTTTTTATTTATTAATTGTCAGTATAAAAGAAGGTTTGTCTAATTGTCACACCATGACAGATGATACTGACCCAGGTACCAGAACATGGTCATTATTTATTTATTAATTGTCAGTATAAAAGAAGGTTTGTCTAATTGTCACACCATAACAGATGATACTGACCCAGGTACCAGAACGTGGTTATTTTGTAAAGCAATAGTAAGGATACATTCCCTGTCTACCTAGGGCATCTCCCACCCACTTACTGGCCATCGCTGCCGCCATCAGTGGCACAATGTACTGTAGACCTCCTGTCAGCTCAAACATTATCACCACCAGGGAGACTGCAAGAGAACATACAATGAAGGAAATCGATTCCAGGCTAGCTCACTGTACACAACAACAAAAACAACAAGAGCTGTGAGACAAAGTTAACAGGACCATTCTAGTTTTATCACAGATCCGTATTTAATATTTACACAATACTACCAGAAAACAGGCATGTCTTTATCCATCAAATCATGTAAATAAAATATGATCCAGATAGACACAATTTATGTAAAATATTACAATTACATCAGTGTTTTAATGTATTAAACTGATCATGCCCCTTTAAAAGTCTATTGCTACAACAATTAGAAAAACAAGTGGTTCAGGATTCATGCACTTAAAACAAAGTCCTGCGTAATTTGGTTTGAAATATTTTCAAAATGGTTAATAGATGCTGCTGATGATTAAAGCAAAAGCTGGCGTTTCATTTACTGCCATAAGATATCAATGGTGTAAAACAAGTGACTTGTATGGGATTTTCAAAGATGTATTTATTAATGAGTATTTGAGGACTTCTTTTTTTTAAAGAATCTTTGGGTGTCACTGTACTGTCTATAAAAAACACAAATGGCCCTGAATCGCTCTACTTGTACCAATGGACAGATTGACATTTCAGAGGAAATGTTTTTTGTAAGTTCCTCTTCAACAAAGCTTTAAGGAGACCACAATGCAATGCTACATGTAGAATATATAAGGTTTAAGCCTTGAAATTTCGGAGTGAATGTTTTTTAAAGTTTTGCTTAAAATGTGCTTATAAGCTCTGTGGTCAAATCATGCTGGTTCAAGAACTCATCTAAGATCTTATGGGGATATACCTGCTGTGCAATTTTGGTTAAGATTCAATCAAAACTGAAGGTGCTATGGCATCAACATGAAAAAGGTTATTGGAAGGACGCCAGACAGAGGGACAGATGATGGACAATATAGCATAACATAAGCCCTGCAGGCCTTTGGCAAGTAGAGTTAAAAATTGAACAGAGGGTATACACAACCAATTCCGGCATAATACATGTTTCAGGTTATTGATATTGTTGACTGTACAATTTTGCCTGTCTGACCGTGAAGTGGTACGATATAAAAAATTGCCCTTACTTGTCATCCTGGTGACACCGCCAAGTGCTGCAGCTGCTCCCACCATGGCGTATAGCCCTGGGGTAATGGTACACTGGTTCTCTGCCTGACACATGTTTTTAAACAGTGGACTGTCATGGTTAGCACTACAAGTATATAATAACCATAGAGGAATACAAACATCTGTAATAAGTATTGTCCCCCCAAATGTATACCATAATCCCAAATACCGTATTTCTCCAATTATAATCCGCACTCGAGTATAATCCCAAATATTGTATTCTTTGATTTATCTTAATAAGTTCTTCAAAGACTTAGTCAATTCAAATTTTTTTAAAGAAGTGACAAGTGAAATAAGGTGAGCAAATAATGCCCATGACAGTTGTTTCTTTTCCATCCCAGTTATCTCATTTGGTAGCGTGTGTGATTATCAATCAATGGGTGGTGTATTCGAATCCCTGCCCAGCTACAGTCCCTGTGATGACTGATATACATATTGCATCTCTTTGCCATTCACCTCTAACTGCTGATTTGAGTGATAAAGTGATCAATTACTTATGGAGATTGAGAAGGTGTGCTTGAGTATTAGTTAACCTTTAATGATTCGAGGAAAGAGTTAGGTTCAATGGTGGTCTGTAAGCCCTCAATGGCATTGAAATGATGCTAAATATTTAACCATTAATAAAACCACTCATGTTATTGTTATTTAAGCTTAGTCTAGAGGTGATACTTACACAACCAGCTGCTCCATACCAATACCAATAATTCTGCCCATGATGGCCCCCACTGCCATACTCGGGATGAACAAACCTGATGGTACCTAAAACAGATGCTCAAAATATATTTATAGGTTCTCTTGTTAGTTAACACAATGACTGAAAGTACTTTTGATATGATTTTTCTTCATTAAAGGGAATATATCAGAAAACAAGAGGCCCAAGAGGGCCTGAGGATGCTCTACTGACTCATAGTGGACATAGCACTTTTTGAAATTCTCCTTTGCAATAGAAACATTGGGGCGGGGTCATTTTTAACCCTAGGGTCACCATTTGAATCTAACAAAACTATAGTCGGTTGTCATTACTACATAAACATTTTGAAAATCTGCTGGGCCGTTCATGAGAAGAAGATTTTTTAAGTCTTGGACTATTTTAAGTAATGGTGGCCATCTTGAATTTTAGATAAAAAAAAATCTTCTGTGTAATCTCCTATGCAATAGAAACATCTATGTGAAGTTTCAGTTTAATTGGCCTAGTGGTTTCAGAGAAAGTGCTGCTAACACTTTGGAGACGACGGACGACAGACAACAGACGACAGACAGCGGACAACACACCATCGCATAAGCACTTCTGGCCTTTGGCCATTAGAGCTAAAAATGCTATAAATGTCTTAAAATAAAATATTTATTAAAATGGCTTAAATACATCTCATTGTCATTAATAAATAAAATCAGAATAGGCTGGTATATCAAATCCACCAAAACTTGACAAAATCGATATTAAATTTGGAGTGGTAAACTTGAAATGAAATCCCCATTCTAAAAATAGACAGCACTTAAATACTCCTTGATGTCATTCAGACTTTCTAAGATGAAATATTTTTACTACGTGTAAACCTGTATAACTGATCAAATTGAAATCAAAATGAAATCACGTGACTCACTTTTTACGTCACAAAATATGTTACACTTTTAAGCGGGAAATCTATTTTAGTCTAAACTTAGCATGTAGTCCAAGTTAGGAAATCTCTTCCAATATGTTATTTAAGCATGTTTAAGAATAATCTAGATAGGTATGTACTACTTAAACGTCAAACCAAAAAGTGAAAGACAATATTAACTGATTGGGGTTCAAAGTCATTTTCAACACATGTGTACAGGTTATATGTAATCTAGTTTTACTGGTGGGCCTCAGAGACCTCAGAATAAATATGAGTAAAACAACTGTCCTCCTACAAGAAACTGGCTAAAATTCTCATATAAAGTTTTTGGATGGAGCTGACCATCCCATGACCTATGCAGTGAGAGGTAAGTTTCTTCAAGACAAAAGCTAGAGGAAGGAATTTCACTAAAACTTTGGACTAAGGGCTTTAGAAATCAATAAAAACTCTCTTTATCTCTTTAGTAGGGCCCAATTAGCTCAGTCTTTAGTGCATCCGATTACCAATCCAGGATTTGTGAGTTTGAATCCCCGCCAGGCCAAAATCTCCATGATGACTGATATATGTCATTGCGTCTCATTATCATTCGTCTCTCAAGCCGGGCCCAATTAGCTCAATCAGTTACGCGTCTGACTATCGATCCAGGAGTCGTGAGTTTGAATCCCCCAGCGGGCAACAGTCTCCGTGATGATTGATATACGACATTGTGTCTCATTATCATTCGTCTCTCACACTGATTCAAGTGGGAAAGTTATCCGTTACTTGCGGAGACGGGGTGTGCTCGAGTACTGGTTAATCCCAGGAAACAGTGGTTAGGTTAACTGATCATCTATTAGCCCTCGATGGCATAAAAATTACGCTAAATATTCAATCATTCAATCATTATTATTAAGAATGCAGTTGCATTGAGCAACCAATACATTAGACAAACATTGTTCTATTATACATTAGGGTCAAAGTATTCTATCACACATAAAAAAAATACGTTATTGTATCATATTAGGGAAACATTATTCTACCATATACTGAAAGACACATTTTCCTGTCAACATAGGGACACATTATGCTATCATATGTTAAAGAAACATTGTTTGTTCTATCATACACAAGAGAAATATTGTTCTACCATTAAATAGGGAAACATTGTCCTGTAATACATTAGGGAAACATTACACTATACATCAGCAATGGGGTCACATGATATTTAAGAATCATAAGCATATTACATCATATGATTCTCATATGAATATCCATTTAGATGAGAATGATTTACATTATATATGAGAAGCAAATGTGGCACAATTGGCCAAGTATTGTAGATTATTGCCCGAGAATTGCAGATTATTGCCTGAGAATGGTAAATAACTGCCCGAGTTTGGCATATAACTGCCAGAGTATGGCAGATAATTGCCCGAATATGGCAGATAAATGCCAGAGTATGGCAGATAATTGCCCGAATATGGCAGATAAATTACCAAGTATGGCAGATAATCGCCAGAATATGGCAGATAATTGCCAGAGTATGGCAGATAATTGCCCAAATATGGCAGATCATTGCGCGAGTATGGCATATAATTGCCAAAATATGGCAGATCGTTGCCGGAGTATGGCAAATAATTGCCCGAACATGGCAGATCATTGCCTGAGTATGGTAGATAATTGCCCGAATATGGTAGATAAATGCCAGAGTATGGCAGATAATCACCCGAATTTGGCAGATCATTGCCCGAATATGGCAGATAATTGCCCGAGTATGGCAGATAACTGCCCGAATATGGCAGATAATTGCCCGAATATAGCAGATCATTGCCCAAGTATAGCCAATTATTGCCTAAATATGGCAGATAATTGTCTGAATATGGCAGATAATTGCCCGAATATGGCAGATCATTGCCTGAGTATGACAGATAATTGCCTGAGTATGGCAGATCATTGCCTGAGTATGACAAATAATTGCCTGAGTATGGCAGACAATTGCCCGAGTATGGCAGATCATTGCCTGAATATGGCAGATAATTGCCCATGTATAGCAGATCATTGCCTGAGTATGACAGATCATTGCCTGAATATGGCAGATAATTGCCTAAATATTGCAGATCATTGCCAGACTATGGCAGATAATTGCCTAAATATTGCAGATCATTGCCAGACTATGGCAGATAATTGCCTAAATATTGCAGATATAAGTTGCCTAAGAATGACAGATAACTGCCAGAGTATTGCAGATCATTGCTTTTGGCTGATTAGACTGTACGTGTTTTTTTAGACATTTCTACATATAATGTAGAGCATTACATTCAGTTGTATACTTACCTTCATGCCAAATGTAAATATGGTAATGACTCCCTTGAATATTAGGGCTAGAGAGAGCTGCCATAAAGCCCGTTTTACCCCTTCCCCGGCGTATGTACTCGACATATACACCTCCGTGTTAGTGAAATTTCTTTGATAATCACTGCAAGATACATGTACATGGTCTTATCAATATCATTCAATAATTAATAATAACAAATTTCTATACATTTCAAAAATTGTCACATTCGTAATTTTGACAGAATGTTATCAAGGTTTAACAGCCAATCAGTGATCACCATTCAGATGCCCCCTCATCATTCTGTCAGGTGTAAAACTCGGTGTTTATCCATAGTGTACAAGGAAATCTTAATACATACATTCAGATATTTACAAATTAATCTGTTTAAAAAGCTTTCCATTTCAGGTTGTTTAATATGCAAATTTTTATCAGTCAAATTTTGAAGACTCTATCTTTAAATAATAGTTTTATTTATACCACCTGCAATTCCAACTTTCTCTATAGAAACTAAGTATAAAATCAGAAAAAATAAATATTTTTTTCACACCTAGTAAAATTTTAAATCACAATATCTTGGAAATTTAGCCAATACCAAATTTATGAATATCTTTCAATAGAGTATCAGGTAAAAAACACTATAAATGTCTTAAAATATATAATTATTTTTAAAATTGATAACAAACATTTCATTATCATAAATAAATAAAATCCAAATAGTTTGATATATCAAATCCACCAAAATATGACAATCTTAGTGGTTAACTTGAGATGAAATCTCCATTCTAAAAATAAACAACACTTTTAAAAATATAGCTTGATAACCCTTACAAAAAATCCTGATATATTACCTTTATTGTTTAAGCAGAAACATTTTCATTAATTATCTTAAAATTTATATAAATCTGTATAAAAGTTAAAAATTGATCATACCAAAATTGATTTTAAAATTGTAAGAATAAATATACATATGAACCAGCTGGGCCTGGTTAGCTCAGTTGGTAGCACATCAAACTTCCAATCCCTGTCCAGCTAGAGTTTCTGTGATGACTGATATACAACATTCTGTCTCATTGCCATTCATCTCCCACCTACGATTCAAGTGATACTGATACTTACAGTGAAAGGCATATCTGAGTACTGGTTATCCTCAAGTATCCCAGGAAAGAGTGGTTAGGTTAAATGATTTTCCTGTTAACCCTCAATGGTATAACAAGAGTTGTCAGAAGACCAACAAAGCTCGCCTCTGGGTGTCTTAGTCCAAAAAGGGCCATAACTGTGCCAAAATGCAATCCAGAGTTATGGTTCTTGTCTCTGTGTGTTCCATTGATTATGGTGAACACACATGCAAAGTTTCATTCACATCCAACGAGTGGTTGCATAGATATATTAAACTTAAATGCAAAAGTTTAACCTGGGCATCTACAGAGGACGCCGACTTCGTCCCGGAGAGCTAAAAATGACAATTAATGCTTATTATCAAATTTACATGAATTTGAACTTAATCACAACAAAATTAACATACCATAAATCATTTGTATCCTCTGGCCCGCATTTACTGACCAGCTGACGAATCATTTCACTCGTATTCATTCTGGTATATGGGTTGGGAAAACTGAGTAAACATGTGATGAAGGCCACTACAAGAACCTGAAATATACAAACATACTAAACATTAAACCATCAATTCAGTGTAGTGTCACTAGAACAACTGCAAGTATAGATCAAACACTACCAGTGTCCGCCTCGTAGTGCAGAAGGTTGTGGGTTCAATCCCCGGCTGGGTCATACCAAAGACTTTAAAAATGGTACCAGAAGCTTCCTCGCTTGACACTCAGCATTTAGAGGAGAGTTCTAGGTCTGGTCGGCCCAGTTTCAGTATAATGTAACATGGTGCAGTATCATACCATGTGTCTGCGGCATGATACTCCAGTGTGACAGCGCTTAGAATACTGTCTCAAGTAAATACCGTCGCGATATGACTGAAAAATTGTTTAAGCAACGCTAAACACCATACAGCTACAACAATTATAAAACTTTCATGATCTACCGTAGTCATCAAGAATTTACAGTAGAACAAGCTAGTTCAGTTGGTAACACATCTGACAGTCAATCAAGGTACATTGAGTTCAAACCCAAGCATGGCCATAGTCTTTGTGGTGTTTGGTCATGAACTTTGTACCACAGCCGCTAGTCTCCCTCACCTCTGAATATATGGGGAAGTAGTCGGTAACTTGTGTCAAGTACTCTTGCAAATCTCAGGTGCACTGACCACCATTATGAAACTGAAGTACTGTTGAAGAATAGGAGCAAAACCCCATACAAACAAGCAAAGTTAGGGACCAACAATCCACCAAAATGGATGCTGATCAGACTGGTTCAGGATCTGAGTCTGTAAATGATTTTGTGAACAGCAAGCAAAACAGTAGCAATTATTGTATTATGATGTCTATTATTTTCAATACTGAAATGCACATGATCGTATTTTAATATGTAATCTGAAGTAACATTTAATTGTCTGATTTAGTACAATAGTATTAGTAAGTTACACAAATTAAAGATTAATAAGTGTTCCTAATACTGCAAAGCATTATTTCTGCAAATCATTGCTTATAATATAGTCAAAATTGTATTCAAGTATAATTTCATCATAGTATTAGTAAGTTACACAAATTAAAGATTAATAAGTGTTCCTAATACTGCAAAGCATTATTTCTGCAAATAATTGCTTATAATATAGTCAAAATTGTATTTAAGTGTAATTTCATCATATAACATACCTCAATGATGGGATATTTTCCTAAAACGGAATTCTTTCTGTATTGGCACCATTTTATGTTCATTTTTATAAACAAACTACCATACAAGCCCTGAAAACATAAAACATTTAAATCCTCAGTACAGTTTTAAAGCAACTAGAAATGTATCTGTCAGCACAAATGTCCTGGATACTTATTTGAAACCAATTTTCTACTGAAAATCAAGTTGAAAAGGGGCCTTAAGGTGTAACCCCACCATTGATTTTTGTTCTTTATTCTATAGTAAATAATAGAAGTTTGAAGGCTTGTCATTCATAGAAAATCTCAAATGAAAGAAGTGAAACCTACATTTTCCTGTTTGTCAACCTCTGCACTATCAAAATATGATGAGAAAAGTAGGGGTCATGTGTCATATAAGAGATTTTTTTTCTGCTCAGTGTGTACACTGGTGACAAAGTGAAAGTAGACTTCCGAAATCATGTATTCATACCCCAATTTCCAAGCATCATTTTTTTTTTCTAAATTCACAATTCAAACATGACAATGCTATCAAATTGTTCAAAATACATCAATAATGCCATTCAAATAAAACTAGAGCTATCACTGAAGGTGATGAATACCCCCGAACACCGCCATGACAGAAAATGGTTTACCATTGTATGAAGTTTTATTAAATTATATCCAATAGTTATGCTCCGGACAAGGGAAATATATCAAAGGGCAATAACTCTGTAATTAGCGAGAATAGAGTTATGTTTCCTGTACATTGCACTTCCTCTCATTATATTCTACCATTGTATGAAGTTTGATGAAATTCCATCCAGTACTTTAAAAGTAATGCTCCGGACAAGGGAAATATATCAAAGGGCAATAACTCTGTAATTAGCAAGAATAGAGTTATGTTTCTTGTACACTGCACTTCCTCTCATTATATTCTACCATTGTATGAAGCTTGATGAAATTCCATCTGGTACTTTTCAAGTTATGCTCCGGACAAGAAAAAATATCAAAGGGCAATAACTCTGTAATTAGCAAGAATAGAGTTATGTTTCTTGTACACTGCACTTCCTCTCATTATATTCTACCATTGTATGACATTTGATGAAATTCCATCCAGTACTTTTCAAGTGATGCTCCAGACAAGGAAAATTGCAACGGACAGACCGACCAACCGACAGACCGACCACAGGGTGACTCCAATATACCCCCTCAAACTTCATTTGTCGGGGATATAAAAAGAGAAGCCACTACTCCTGTAAAAGTTGAACTACATTTACAAATACAGTCAAATCTGTCTTAAGCAAGGGAAGAGGAAAGTGGCCTTTTAAGACAGATTGTTGCTTAATACAGATTATTTTGATCTAAAGGAATAGATATGGTAAATAGCAAATATGGCTGCTTAAGACAAGTGGCTGCTTAATAGAGGTGACCGATTACACAGGATCCACTGTATTGAACTTGACCTCTATTTTATTATTATACTGGTGCAAACAAAATATTAATTAAATATATAGACCTCTTCCGAAGTTGTTGATCAGAAACAGACAGATGAAAGGGACAAACAGAGGTAATAGCTAATGTCTCTTCACCATTTCTGGAATGGTGGATGCATTATGAAGGTTGTTCACTCCCACCCTATATGTTAACCCTTTACTTCATATTAACGCCTTTGGATACCTCTAATATAGACGCTTTTTGACATTATTTGGTGAATTATGTTTATATTAACTGACAGTTACGAGCAATCTGAACTCTTCCTGCACTGTTTTCAAAGGCCTTCTGTGATCGGTATCTATGGAGTAAAGGGTTAAATAAGATAAACAAGAAACAAATTTTTTATCAAAGGGCAATAACTATGTAATTAGCAAGAATAGAGTTATGTTTCTTGTACACTGCACTTCCTCTCATTATATTCTACCATTGTATGAAGTTTGATGAAATTCCATCCAGTACTTTAAAAGTAATACTCCAGACAAGGGAAATATATCAAAGGGCAATAACTCTGTAATTAGCAAGAATAGAGTTATGTTTCTTGTACACTGCACTTCCTCTCATTATATTCTACCATTGTAAGAAGCTTGATGAAATTCCATCTGGTACTTTTCAAGTTATGCTCCGGACAAGAAAAAATATCAAAGGGCAATAACTCTGTAATTAGCAAGAATAGAGGTATGTTTCTTGTACACTGCACTTCCTCTCATTATATTCTACCATTGTATGACGTTTGATGAAATTCCATCCAGTACTTTTCAAGTGATGCTCCGGACAAGGAAAATTGCAACGGACAGACCGACCGACAGACCGACAGACCAACCACAGGGTGACTCCAATATACCCCCTCAAAACTTTGTTTGTTGGGGGACATAAAAATGAGCATTAAAATAAGGAAAATACATTTTTAAAGAAGAAGAAATGAAGATTATTTATAACCACCATTATGCAACTACCCCACGGAAGCGCTTCCTTTTTGCAATGGTGGTACTATGCCATAACTCCTGTAAAGTTTGACAAACATTGACAAATATGGAAACTGAACTGTATTTTTTAATTATACAGCTTCAAACCAAACATTAATTTAATACATAGATCCCTTCAGAACATATTGATCAAATAGTAATTTTTTTTACCTCGGATTGAGAAATGGCCGGATGGACAGAAACAGAAAGGGAGTACCAATTAATGCCCCTTAGCCATTTTTAAGGGGGCAAAAAAGGTCTAGCTGTCAATCATTCATTTAAAACAGTTTTCAATGAACGCAGCATATATGACATGTACATTAAAAATTATTTCAACTCATCTGGATCGACGCATCACATGTGAGAATAGGTGAAACTCTATGCTAGAATTAGTCACATACATGTATGTTCCTTTGATATCAGTGTTGTGTGATCTAACGTCACGTTTTACATTATATGTGAAGCAGGTTAACAATAAGTTTGGACACTTACCCCCAAAGCTCCAATTATTATGAATGGCACGAGTTCCTGCAGGTACCAGGGTTCATTATACTCTATATAGAACATGACTAGATGATCATTGCCAAATGGATTGATGGAACGAAGGACAAATGCTGCAGCTAATGCACAGAAGAACGAACGCCACAATGTCTTCAGTGGAAAGTAGTAGCTCACCTTAAAAACAGAATCACAACTGAACTTTTAGTTTAAATTAATCATGTTTATTTGCTGTGTAATATGTATTTCATGAATTATGTATATTCTTTGCTTAAGAGAATATATCTGGGGAAAAAAAATAAAATAATTATTAAAATGGATAAAAAGCATCTCATTATCATTAATGAATAAAATCCAAATGGTTTTATATGTCAAATCAACCAAAACATGACAAAATCGATTTTAAATTTGAGTGGTAACCTTGAAACAAAATCCCCATTCTAAATATATAGACAGCACTTAAACACTGCTTGACAATATTCAGACTTTTTTTAAAATGAAACAATTTACTATGCATAAACCTGTAT
Source organism: Panopea generosa (assembly GCA_029582155.1). Lineage (NCBI taxonomy): Eukaryota > Metazoa > Mollusca > Bivalvia > Adapedonta > Hiatellidae > Panopea > Panopea generosa. Next base: position 53,209,141 of record CM055896.1, read on the forward strand.
CAATGGCATATCTACTCTTTAAAAAACCTGGCGTCTGGGTTAAGTCTAACCTAGACACATATCCCCAAGTCAGGAAATACTTTCTTAACATATTATTTTGGCATGTTTAAATTTACTCATTTTACATTGATTCTGAAACAAGTTCTCACAACTTTGACAATTGATTGAATATTTAGCATCATTTTTATGCCATTGAGGGCTAACAGATGATCAGTTAATCTAACCACTGTTTCCTGGGATCCTGAAAGGTTAACCAGTTATTGAGCATGCCCCATCTCGGTAAGTAACTGATAACTTCCTCACTTGAATCATAATTTTGACAAATCACCCTCTATGTCAGCCTGGGTAGAACCAGTGTTAAGCATGTACAGACATGGCTTGAATTTTTTTATAAAAACTACTCGTTCTCCCTTTCCAACTTTTTTATTGAATGCTTACAATCAAAGAAATATTAAGGTCAGTTTCTTAAATATTACTTGTCCTGACTAAATGTTCACTTCTCATGGTGAGCAGATGAGTGGAATTATCCAGTTCTGTATGGATAAAGTGTCTTGCTAAAGGACACTAAGCATGCTGTGGAGGAGGATCAACCCATGACACCCTGATCACGTGTCCATTGCTCTACCAGTCAACTGGACCATGTATGGATAAAGTGTCTTGCTAAAGGACACTAAGCATGCTGTAGAGGAGGATCAACCCATGACACCCTGACCATGGGTCCAATGCTCTACCAGTCAACTGGACCATGTATGGATAAAGTGTCTTGCTAAAGGACACTAAGCATGCTGTGGAGGAGGATCAACCCATGACACCCTGATCACGTGTCCAATGCTCTACCAGTCAACTGGACCATGTATGGATAAAGTGTCTTGCTAAAGGACACTAAGCATGCTGTAGAGGAGGATCAACCCATGACACCCTGATCACGGGTCCAATGCTCTACCAGTCAACTGGACCATGTGCTCCACATTTTAAGATAAATGAATAAATTCCTTGAGCAATGACTTCTTACTTGATATTGATGAAGCTGTTGGCTGTTACCAACACAAATCAGCACAAAAGTTAACACTGATAATTTTACGTTTAACCACACATGCTTAATAGTGGTTCTACCATGGAAGACCTCAAGCATGATTTGTTTCACAATCAAGGTAAAATAAAGAAGTTAAAAACAGTACTGGTACAAGTTATAGTACAACATAATAATCATATTTATATCACTATTACCTCCTCCAAACTGAAGAGCACACCTCCAATGGGCGCTCCAAATGCCACACTGACACCTGCTGCAGACGCCGCAGACAGCACCTGTAATACAAGAATGGTAACTCTATTATTCAAATCTTCATACAATTACAGTCACAATGTTACTCTGTGGAATGTTGTTCATGTCTCACAATTACAAAAACACGTGAATGGTCATTTTTTAAGCTTCCATGAAGAATTTTCGATAAAATAAAAAAGTGGAAATATTTGTGATCAGTTATAAATTAACATCCTTTATAATTATTATTCTTTTGTCAAATATGCTTAATAAGCTTTGTTTTTCCAGGCACTAACGTGATATAATATGATAAAACATTCCCAAACATTTAAAAAGAGCTGTCGATAAGACTGCATGCTCACTTTTATATTTGTCACAAAAGTATAAACTTTGATTGAGACTGATAACCCATCCAAGTAAACAAGAGTTATCTACCTTACTAAATGGAGTAGGTCTTATAACTGCGAAACCTTTTCTGAAGATTGAATCGAATAGCTCTGAGAAAACGCTATCCACTTGATCAATTAGTTGGTTTCATGACTACAAAGTCTTACATAAAGTTTCAATCAATACACTGAGTGGTTGGTGAGATATGGACTTGATGGTACTTGCACGCAAAACTTTCACTGGAATTTCTAAGTCAAACAAGGACAACAATTTGCATTATATTCAAACAATAATTATCTAACTTAATTATTGTAGATGGTTTGATGACTAGAAAGTACTGTGTGAAGTTTAAATCCAATACATGCAATGGATACAATGGGTATGTTTGAGTACAAGATCCCAGAAAAGAATTAAATTAGGTTAACTGATGGTCTGTTAGCCCTCAATGACATAAAAAACAAATTTTGGGACGATCTGGAAAGAACTCCATGAAGCAGTCTCTGACAGGCAGCAGGTACAGATGTCATTAAATCACCCTGCTATGGGAATACCACTTCAATAGTTAACAGGAATAAACATTGCTAATACTATATATAGTTTAGACAAAATAACTGAAAATATTTACCATAACCCTTTTCTTAATTTGGTTTTATGTCACTGTCTAGACGACAATGAATTATCACAAAATTAAAACCATTAAAACTCCATTTATATTGTGCTGAATGGCATTTAGTGTTGCTTTCTACTGAATTTCAGTTATATAACATAGGCGTCTGCTTGAAACAGTGACTTTAATGATTATTTTCTGATTACCGACACAATGAATGGGGTTTAACATCATTTTCCACTCATTATTGGTTGTATGTGGTATCCAGAATAGTTTACACCAAGCTGTGCTCAACCCTAAGGCCTTAGGGTTACAGGTAAGTGATCTTTAGTTTAGTTTAACCCTTTACTTCATATAGACGCCTTTGGACACCTCTAATATAGACGGCGTTTGAATTACTGGGTGAATTATGTTTATTTTAACTGACAAAGTGGTCTTTGAAAACAGTGCAGGAAGTGTTCAGATTGCTTGTTACGAGCAATCTGAACTCTTCCTGCACTGTTTTCAAAGACCTTCTGTGATTGATGCGGGAAAACGCGAATCTATGGAGTAAAGGGTTAAACAATATTTTATTCACATAAGTACATATATGATCTTTAGACCACCTTGGACCACGTAGAATCCTGACAAAATGAATTATCACGATGTAGACATGTGGCATGGTATTACATCCCGTCACTTTATACAGACACCAGGCAGACCAGTTCTAGACAAATCCTGTAAATTATGGGAACCATACAAGGAAGCTTCTACTTTTATTGACATAATTCCAAAGTTGAATAATGGCTGTTTTTTATTCAATGATTCAGTGATTCTTGTGGTAAATAACAGGACCAAAATGATGTATAGTTAAAATTGTTATAGTTGCATCAGAATTAAACAAATTTCAGGCCAGACCCGATTAGCTGAGTCAGTAGCATGTCTGACAATAATCCAAGGGTCATGAATCCCTTTCCAGCCACAGTCTCTGTGATGACTGATATGCGGCATTGTGTCTCATAATCATTCGTTTCTCACCTCTGATTAGAGTCGGAAAATTATCAGTTACTTGTGGAGATGGGGTGTGCTCAAGTAGAGATCAACTTCCAGGATCCCAGGAAACAGTGGTTAGGTTAACTGATCGTCTGTTAGCCCTTTATGGCATAAAATGACGTTAAACATTCAATCAATGAATTGCAGAAGATTTAATATAGTAAGATCCTACCTCTCGCTTTTTCGCCTCGTTGCTGCCATATTTTGGAAACAAGTAGGAAAATATGTTACCACAGCAACATGCCACATGTACATAGGGTCCTTCCTTTCCCAGACTGAGGCCAGCAGCCACAGACAGCATCATGCCCACAGATTTGGTGAGTAACGTCCACTTTCCCAGGTAACCTCGGATAATAAATCCACTGAGTATTGTTTTTATCTGAAAATAAAGGAATGAAGAAAGTTTTAAAACCAAGAAAAATGTGCTGGAGACAAGAATCTAATATGGGTTTGAGGTCGGATAGAAAATTCTATCCGGAGGGATAAGTGTTTCAGTGGGAGTCTCTCCCACGAAGATATTTATCACCAAAGATGAAATTTACAATTGGAACAGAAAAAAACACGAATGCATACAATGAATAGTTATTGTTGTAATCCAATTGATCATTTTCGTTTTTACCAAGATCACTTTTATAAGATCAAATCAAATAATTTTCATCTTATATTTCCATACATCATGTTATGTCCAGCGTCACAATGCAAGAATTGTACCTCAACAATAGGTTGTGACAGAAATAACTCCCACAATGTAAAATATATATAAAACAAGTTAAAGGATTGTGAATGAACTGGAAGTGGACAGTGAATATATGTACCTAAATGTTGCAGTTACATCACAAGTTACCTCCAATGACTTGTATAGAAGGATAGGAATCTTGCATCTCCAGACTAAATGTTGATGACATAGCACACAAAGGATTAATAATTTGCAAATTAATCATTCTTAAGTCACAGGCAACTGATTTCTTGTACATAACCTGTAAGTTTTATGTAATCTTAGATGTTTAAACATGTTTCGACCACGCAAAATGATCTTGAATTAAAGATATTGAGGCTCATAATTTGCCATTATTTAAGCTGCAGTATACAAAATTGTGTAATCAAAAGTACTTAAACAATTTTAAACACAAATTTCTGGGAATGGTTTTGTTTTGATGAGAATTTCATTCTGCAATGTAAGAATTTTGATTTGTGTTCCTGACATGAATGGAAGTTAAGATAAATGAAAAAGAGATATTGCGAGATTTTGCGTGAATATGCAAGCATTCACAAAATCTCAATCAGTTGCCTTTCCTTCTCTAGGCCATCCTTAAAAATAAATTGTTTGCTGTGCTCGTTCCTACTCACTCAGAATTGCATCTACCCAAACTTTTTTATTGACTTTTAAAGCATTTAATTTTTGTTTTCATGATTTCTGTCCATTTTTCCTTAAAATGACTGCAAAATTAAAATTTAGCATAAAAAAAAATTAGCTACCTACCCACTCACGTGAAAAATACTTGGTAGGAGCACAGCAAACAAACATTTTTTTAAGGATGGCCCTATATAATTCCTTGGTTACCCTGTATCACATACCTCTGGGATACCTGACCCACAAGCATACGGAGCAAACACCCGTACAAACATCGCAGCCAGTAATGCAAATGTGCATCCCCATGCCATGTAGAAGAAATACTTGACAATATACGCCCCACCCCCAGACCTGCCAATTCCAAACATCTCCGACCAGGCATACCACTGAAAAGAACAATATAAATTTAAAGGGACACATAGCGTGATGAAATAGATTTGATTTATCAAATGAATATTTACACCTATCCATAAATTATAAACATACAACTAACATAAATCAAAATAGAACTGTACACAAATGGACACTTTCTGTACCAATGGATATGAAATATTAAGTGTTAATGTTTGAAATTCCATCTTCAAAAAAATATTAACAGTTTTCCTAAGTTATTACACAAATTTCAGAAATACATCAGTCAAACCTGTCATAAGTAGCCAGTCAAGGGAATGATCAAAAATGGCCTTTTAAGACAAGTTGTTTCTTAAAACAGGTGAATTTGCTCTGAAAGCATAGCAATAGGAAATAACTAATGTGGCTACTTAATAGAGGTGACCGCTTACACAGGTTTGAATGTATTTAATATCACAAATTGATAGTTACTTGTATGTGTGATTGCTTGTAAGTTATTATCATATAAATAAAAACTGATTAAATTTAAAGGTTCATTGTATTTAAATGTCCACAAATATGTGAAAATGTTTACATGTACATTAAGGGGAGGCAAATCTTTCAAAAATTAAATTGTCCAAGGAAAAGAGAATTTAATTTTGTACTTGTCTGTAGATGAAACTAACTTGTTATTATAGGAAGATTTCACTTAAAATAAAACAAATGCCTAAGAACCTTTTTTTTACAGTTTACTGAATCCAAGAACTCTTTTTCTTTCCATGCATAATGCCATTAATTGAAATGATTTCAAATGATAATAAATATCTAATTTGAAACATAAACACTGAACTTTTGTTGATAAAATGAGCCATCTTTTTTTATTTAAACTGAAACTGGAAAATTAACTTGTCCATGATAAGTAAACTAAAACATATTTCAAAATGTACAATCCTGACAAGATGGATAACTCAAACAATCAATACCTTTCAAGCAGGCACCAGAGTTATTCCCCTTCCCAAATTAGAAACTAAATGAAAGGCCTGAAGACATACTAGAGTATTTTAATTTCATAGTTTTGTCACATAGTTTTACACAGTTTAGAAGTAGTCTTGGGTCTCACTACACAGTTGAGCCCCTAAAAATGTTTTGCCATGGTAACATGATTCTTGCACTTAAAAAAAATCCAGCGTAATTCGGTTTGAAATATTTTCAAAATGGTTAATAGATGCTGCAGATGATTAAAGCAAAAGCTGGCGTATCATTTACTGCCATAAGATATCAATGGTGTAAAACAAGTGACTTGTATGGGATTTTCAAAGATGTATTTGAGGACTTCTTTTTTTTAAAGAATCTTTGGGTGTCACTGTACTGTCTTTTAAAGAACACAAGAGGCCCTGAATCTCTCTACTTGCGACAATGGACAGATGGACATTTCAGAGGAAATGCTTTTTGTAAGTTCCTCTTCAACAAATCTTTTAGGGGACCACCATTCAATACTACATGTCAAATATCTAAGGTCTATGCAAGGAACTTTCAGAGAAATGTTTTTTTAAAATGTGCTTACAAGCCCTGTAGTGGGGGCATTTGTGTTTGAATTATGCTGGTTCAAAAATTCCTCTGAGATCTTGTGGTTATAAAACTGCTGTGGAAGTTTGGTTTAGAGTCCATGAAAAGTGAAGGTGCTATCGCGTCTATGATCCAGTAGGGCTAAAAAGCTGGTCAACCTATCAGTTATTGTGCATTTTATGTGTGGATACATTCCGGCTATGAAAAAAAAATTAACAAGGAAATCCTAGACCTTTATTTAAAACAGAATTCAACTGTATAGTGAGACCTTAAGTGAAAAATGATCGTGGTTGCTATATGTCGTTTTAACAAATGAGATTCAAGAACACCATCAACTGTTAGGTACATAATGATGGGGATACAAGTACACCATCAACTGTTACATGCATAATGATGGGGATACAAGTACACCATCAACTGTTACATACATAATGATGGGATACAAATACGCCATCAACTGTTACATGCATAATGATAGGGATACAAGTACACCATCAACTGTTACATGCATAATGATAGGGATACACGTACACCATCAACTGTTACATACATAATGATGGGATACAAGTACGCCATTAACTGTTACATGCATAATGATGGGGATACAAGTATGCCAGTAACAGTATACAGCGTACTAGTATCCCATTAATTGTCAGGTATATAATGATGGGGGTACAGGTATGCCATCAACTGTTAGGTACATAATGATGGGGATACAAGTATGCCATCAACTGTTAGGTACATAATGATGGGATACAAGTACGCCATTAACTGTTACATACATAATGATGGGATACAAGTACGCCATTAACTGTTACATGCATAATGATGGGGATACAAGTATGCCATCAACTGTCAGGTACATAATGATGGGGATACATGTACACCATCAACTGTTACATACATAATGATGGGAACACAAGTACACCATCAACTGTTACATACATAATGTTGGGAACACAAGTACACCATCAACTGTTACACACATAATGATGGGATACAAGTATGCCATTAACTGTCAGGTACATAATGATGGGGATACAAGTACACCATCAACTGTTACATGCATAATGATGGGAACACAAGTACACCATCAACTGTTACACACATAATGATGGGAACACAAGTACACCATCAACTGTTACATGCATAATGATGGGAACACAAGTACACCATCAACTGTTACACACATAATGATGGGATACAAGTATGCCATTAACTGTTACATGCATAATGATGGGGATACAAGTACGCCATCAACTGTCAGGTACATAATACTGGGGATACAAGTACACCATCAACTGTTAGGTACATAATGATGGGGATACAAGTACACCATCAACTGTTAGGTACATAATGATGGGGATACAAGTACACCATCAACTGTTACATGCATAATGATGGGAACATAAGTACACCATCAACTGTTACATACATAATGATGGGATACAAGTATGCCATTAACTGTTAGGAACATAATGATGGGAATACAAGTACACCATCAACTGTCAGGTACATAATACTGGGGATACAAGTACACCATCAACTGTTAGGAACATAATGATGGGGATACAAGTACACCATCAACTGTTACATACATAATGATGGGAACACAAGTACACCATCAACTGTTACATACATAATGATGGGATACAAGTATGCCATTAACAGTTACATGCATAATGATGGGGATACAAGTACGCCATCAACTGTCAGGTACATAATACTTGGGATACAAGTACACCATCAACTGTTAGGTACATAATGATGGGGATACAAGTATGCCATCAACTGTTAGGTACATAAAAATGGGAATACAAGTATGCCATCAACTGTTACATGCATAATGATGGGGATACAAGTATGCCATCAACTGTCAGGTACATAATGATGGGGATACAAGTACGCCATCAACTGTCAGGTACATAATGATGTGGATACAAGTATGCCATCAACTGTTAGGTACATAATGATGGGGATACAAGTACGCCATTAATTGTCAGGTACATAATGATGGGGGTACAAGTATGCCATCAACTGTTAGGTACATAATGATGGTGACACAAGTATGCCATCAACTGTTAGGTACATAATGATGGGAGTACAAGTACGCCATCAACTGTTAGGTACATAATGATGGGGATACAAGTATGCCATCAACTGTTACATGCATAATGATGGAGATACAAGTACGCCCTCAACTGTCAGGTACATAATGATGGGGATACAAGTACGCCATCAACTGTTAGGTACATAATGATGGGGATACAAGTATGCCAACAACAGTAACAGTATACAGCGTACTTGTATCCCATTAATTGTCAGGTATATAATGATGGGGGTACAGGTATGCCATCAACTGTTAGGTACATAATGATGGGGATACAAGTATGCCATCAACTGTTAGGTACATAATGATGGGGATACAAGTACACCATCAACTGTTAGGTACATAATGATGGGGATACAGGTATGCCATCAACTGTTAGGTACATAATGATGGGGATACAGGTATGCCATCAACAGTAACAGTATACAGCGTACTTGTATCCCATTAATTGTCAGGTATATAATGATGGGGGTACAGGTATGCCATCAACTGTTAGGTACATAATGATGGGGATACAAGTATGCCATCAACTGTTAGGTACATAATGATGGGGATACAAGTACACCATCAACTGTCAGGTACATAATGATGGGGATACAAGTACACCATCAACTCTTAGGTACATAATGATGGGGGTACAGGTATGCCATCAACTGTTAGGTACATAATGATGGGGGTACAGGTATGCCATCAACTGTTAGGTACATAATGATGGGGATACAAGTATGCCATCAACTGTTAGGTACATAATGATGGGGATACAAGTACACCATCAACTGTTAGGTACATAATGATGGGGATACAGGTATGCCATCAACTGTTACACGCTCAATGATGGTTTTACAAGTACACCACCAACTGTCAGGTATATAATGATGGGGATACAAGTATGCCATCAACTGTTAGGTACATAATGATGGGGATACAAACATGCCATCAACTGTTAGGTACATAATGACTCAAAGCAATACATTCTGGATGATGATGCTGTGGAGAGAACATTTATTGCTCATTCCACAGGTGCGATCCCTGGCTACACCAAAGTACCACCCCCCCCCCACCCCCACTGCATCCCTCCCCCCACTGCATCCCCACTCCCCCCAATAAATTCTGTTTCTATCCAGGAAACTTGTGACCAATTCATGGAATATCTGAGCTTACTACGCAATCAAGATAAAATTCCGTGTTAGTCATCCCAGTAAAATAGGTTTAACGTTATATAAAGAATTTCGTTTTGACGTTAAGTTTTATTCCATAACAAATCAGACATTAAATTACATACATATTTCTAATCAATATAGCAATATCAATTTAATGACTGTTGTTTAGTTTATACTAATATATTTAAGTGGAATTGCGAAGTTACCTCAGAACATATATGAACCACTCTCGAGTCCATTTCCTTGGTAGAAACAGTAATGAGTTATTGTTTTTGAGAGGCCACGGCTGAAAATCAAACCAGCAATCTCTTACATAAGGGGCCATTACTCTATCACACTAAATTATCGTTTATAAGAAATATTGCTTTAAGGTCTAGTTTCTATAAATTTGTGCAAATCAATATTAGAGCAAATCCAAACTGCAGACGTCCAAATGACTAATTAAATGTTAAAAGCTTGTGGTAAATGTCTTCAGCCTATAAAATCACCGAGGTGGTAAACAGGATAATAACTGTAAATTGATCCATTATTGAGAGTTTCCTGATATTGATGGTTGACTACCATCTTTCTAGACAAGTTTTGGTTATCTGAAGAAGTTGGAGGCAACTGTGTTTTGATATGAATGAAAATTTTATGAGACAAAAATTTGGTGAAATGTCCAATGCATTACGTAGTGACAGAGCATCGGATCCAACATTGCAGGGTTGTGGGTTTGATTCTCTGCCATGGCATTGTGTGGTGTATTTGAGCAAGACACTTTATCCTCATATGCTTAGTAATTTAATGAAATGATATGTGTAGCCTGATTTAAGGAAAAAAAATTTAAGAAAACTATTTTTTTTATTATGAAATGTTGATACTGCCTTTCTTTCTTTTTTATTTATTAGTTAATGGTCTAAATTTTATTAGTTTTTTCAATTTTGGATCATATTTTTTTTTTCCCCAAGTTAGGAATCCATGAAGAATAAGGTCCAGTGGTAGAGCATCTGACCCAGGATAGGAAGGTCGAGGGTTCGATCCTCCCCCACGGCAATGTGTGATGTCATTGAGCAAGACACTTTTTCCATGTATTATGCTTATTACTGGTTTTATCCAGGTAGACTTCAAGCCTGATTTGTATAAGTTGTAGTAATAACTAGTTTCTCAATTCAAGTGAAATAAAAATGTTAAAAAATAATAAAAGATAAAATATTTATAAATAAATTTTCTTTTTTTTAATTATGTGAGATTGATTAATGATTCTATCTACACCCAACTCCAAAAGAAACATTACATTTTTTATTTCACTTGTATGTCAGAGATAAATAAAAGAAACTAACTAAATTTTCACAAAACAAGATTATTTCATTCAAAGCATAATACAAGTTCATTCATAGCATTTGGATTTATTTGATCTTAAAAGTTACGATCCAGTTACTCCATTTTCACAGTCAATATCGCATGTTGCAATCACTGTCTGCTATACATTGCACGCAAAATCAGATCAACTTTGTTTCCATTCTCCACATAAACCTAGTATTAATGTGTGTAGCGTATGGAAGCTTAAAGTTGATCCTATTTTAATGAGATTGTGCATGCAGCATCACTCAGCCTACCCATCTGTTAGTTGTTCCTGGTTAACTTGTCTTGTGATTTTTATTTATTCTGAACAAGTGTTATAACAATTAGTGCAATATTTTTCACGTGCAATTCATCGCAGATCGAGAGCGGGCAAATTGTATGTTTTGCATTTTTCGTGTGTTGCGTGCATGCACGGACATACACTCCACATTGAAAGCATTAATTCACCACGTATCAGCAATGGGTGAATTATGTTTACATTAACTGACAGAGTGGAAAACAGTGCAGGAAGTGTTCAGATTGCTCGTTATGAGCAATCTGAACTTGTCCTTCACTGTTTTCAAAGGCCTTCTGTGATTGATGCGGGAATATGCGTATTTATGAAGAAAAGGGTTAAATGGTTGGATTGGATACCCAGTTGATATTTCAGCATAACTATATTATTTTAGTGAAAATGAATATAGAACGAAACAAATATTTAGGAAACAATACTGTAAGTTTTCTTTTGGAGATGAGTGTAGTTAAAATAGCTATTCCAAGGTTCCATTTCACATCAGGAACCTATTTCATCAAAACATAAGAATACACTTTATATAAACAAAACGACGAAGACGTGTGATGAAGACAACAGCAATCCCAAAGTGACGGCCGTGCCCTGCCCATAAAAAAATCGATAAAAAATACTCGTGAGTACCGTGGTAGTGAGAATGTTTACCTGAGAACAGCTTTCTTCATCCAGCGATTTATCATTGGCTGACCAGCAACACTGTTCCCGGTTTAACCAGAATGCATCTTTACAAATTCCTTCCTTTATGTCAGACAACCATGATGCCCCAATATCTATCACTCCCGCCAGAGACCCTGGAACAAAAGTATGTACAAGCTATCACCATGTTTTTACTATGCCCCTTCCATTCATAGAATGGTAACGATGCAATAATATTACGCCCGTCTGTTCATTCATTCGATTGTCGATTCAAGGTATAAAACTAGTTTCCTATCAATTAACCACTGAAGGGGTCAATATATTTAATTAATATTTGGTGTGAAGCTGTAAAAGTATAAAATACAGGACAAGGTCAATATTTGTCAATGCCAGTCAAATTTTAACGGAAATTAAGGCCCTTTTCATTTCAATTTTCAGTAAAAAATTGGTTTCCAATCAAAAGCAGGGCATTCGTGTAGACAGACATATTTCTAGTTTATTCATATTGTTCATTAAGTCAGCACTAATGCTATTTCCAACACATTACATGTTGTATAATCATGGCATCAAATTTTATTGGTGGGTGAAATTCTTTTTTAAATGAAGTTTAACAACATTTTCAAAACATAACGTGTTATAAATGGCATACCCAGTTTTAATGGTGGAAGGAGACCTCAGAAAGAATCTGAGTAGAACCATCATATAAACGCTAAGACCATGCAAACTTAATCACTCAAAGTTTTTTAAGCTAAATGGGCTCAAACCTACAACCTCAGCAATGAGTAGCCCACTCTTCCAAGGATGACCCTTATCTTAACCCTTTACTTCATACAGACGCCTTTGGACACTTCTAAAAAAGACGCCTTTGGACACCTCTAATATAGACGCCTTTTGACCCCTAATATAGAAGGCTTTTGAATTATTGGGTGAATTATGTTTATATTAACTGACAGAGTTTATATTAACTGACAGAGTGGAAAACAGTGCAGGAAGTGGTCAGATTGCTCATCACGAGCAATCTGAATTCTACAATCACTATTTTCAAAGGCCTTCTGTGATTGGTGTGGGAAAACGCATATCAATGGAGTAAAGGGTTAATAAAAGGAATATACATTGTATAATTAAAATAAATATTTTTTTAAATAAGAATTATTGTAGTGCATAAACATTGAAATATCATATCACTATTTGTTCCCTTTAACATGACATGCATATAGGTACACACAGACTAATTACTGATGACATAAGCCAGTTGCGTGACCTACGCATAGTGAAGGTTCAACATTATTTACCTGCGGCCACTCCCACCAGCAGTACGCACATCCACCCTGACCAGGCGTCATGAGCTCCCTTCAGATACTCAAAGCAGCCATCTTGTTTCTTCTTGACCACTTGCCGATGTCGCATCCTGTCTCGGGCGACATCGCGCAGCCAGTCTATGGTGTGGAAGTCCTCATACTGCCCGATACCAGCTGGAAGGTCATCTAGGGTGTCCATAAGTGTGGACGAACCTGAAAATAAATAAAGACAGTGATTTAGCAGGCATTTAATTTATGGGCCTCCATCTTAACAACCGGTTAGCCTTTATTTAGAAATCTATGCAGTATTACAAGACAGATTTATATAGTTCCAACAGTACATAAAATTCCATTTTGTTTGATTTCAGTTTTCATTAATTCCAAAGTAGACTTAAATCAGTCTTGACCAAATATGCATATTTTTTATAAATGTTGCGGATAGCAATAGCTATCCTTTCTTGGCAGCTATGTGCATGTCGGACGTGATCACTAAGGCTGTACTTAAACATGTGTGTTTGTTGTGCTCTTGCATACTCATTTGAAAAGCTATTTTTTTAAATGAATTATGTTAATTTTTGTTCAAAATGACTGTAACTTATAAAAATCTGGACAAAAAATTCCCTACCTACCTCCCCTTTTAAAAATACAATATCAGAGCGAAGAAATTTTTTTTTTTAACAGATGGCCTAATATTCAGTTCCACCATCAATTCAAGGTAAGCACTAAATGGACAGTTGACCTTCTTTTCTGTAAAGTACATAAACATTTGGTTGAACTACAAGACAGCATTTTCACAAAATGTATCTTCTATGCACATCTCAGAGGCTAATGACAAGATTAAATCAGAGATTTATTTTCTCAGTTTGTCCTAAAACCAGTCTTCTACTGTTGCTACTGGCTACAAATTATTCCTGAGTGGTTCCTTCAGAGAGCAGATAATGGTGATGTAATGTGGCAATTACTTCCTATCTCCATCATTAAAGGGCTGTTTGCTGAGATCCAACAAGCTGTGTCTGTTTACATCTATCCATTAAAATGATGTTTGCTGAGATCCAGCAAGCTGTGCAGGTTTACATCTCCACCATAAAAGGGCTGTTTGCTGAGATCCAACAAGCTGTGTCGGTTTACATCTACCCATTAAAGGGCTGTTTGCTGAGATCTAACAAGCTGTGTCTGTTTACATCTATCCATTAAAATGATGTTTGCTGAGATCCAGCAAGCTGTGCAGGTTTACATCTCCACCATTAAAGGGCTGTTTGCTTAGATCCAACAAGCTGTGTCGGTTTACATCTACCCATTAAAGGGCTGTTTGCTGAGATCCAGCAAGTTGTGTATGTTTACATCTATCCATTAAAGGGCTGTTTGCTGAGATCCAACAAGCTGTGTCGGTTTACATCTACCCATTAAAGGGCTGTTTGCTGAGATCCAGCAAGCTATGTATGTTTACATCTATCCATTAAAGGGCTGTTTGCTGAGATCCAGCAAGCTGTGCAAGTTTACATCTCCACCATTAAAGGGCTGTTTGCTGAGATCCAGCAAGCTGTGCAGGTTTACATCTATCCATTAAAGGGCTGTTTGCTGAGATCCAACAAGCTGTGTCTGTTTACATCTCCACCATTAAAGGGCTGTTTGCTGAGATCCAACAAGCTGTGTCGGTTTACATCTATCCATTAAAGGGCTGTTTGCTGAGATCCAGCAAGCTGTGCAGGTTTACATCTCCACCATTAATGGGCTGTTTGCTGAGATCCAACAAGCTGTGTCTGTTTATATCTATCCATTAAAGGGCTGTTTGCTGAGATCCAACAAGCTGTGTCTGTTTACATCTATCCATTAAAGGGCTGTTTGCAGAGATCCAGCAAGTTGTGTCTGTTTACATCTATCCATTAAAGGGCTGTTTGCTGAGATCCAGCAAGCTGTGCAGGTTTACATCTCCACCATTAAAGGGCTGTTTGCTTAGATCCAACAAGCTGTGTCTGTTTACATCTATCCATTAAAGGGCTGTTTGCTGAGATCCAACAAGCTGTGTCTGTTTACATCTATCCATTAATGGGCTGTTTGCTGAGATCCAGCAAGCTGTGTCTGTTTACATCTATCCATTAAAGGGCTGTTTGCTGAGATCCAACAAGCTGTGTATGTTTACATCCATCCATTAAAGGGCTGTTTGCTGAGATCCAACAAGCTGTGTCTGTTTACATCTGTCCATTAAAGGGCTGTTTGCTGAGATCCAACAAGCTGTGTCTGTTTACATCTATCCATTAAAAAGCTGTTTGCTGAGATCCAATAAGCTGTGTATGTTTACATCTATCCATTAATGGGCTGTTTGCTGAGGTTCAACAAGCTGTGTCTGTTTACATCTATCCATTATAAGGCTGTTTGCTGAGATCCAACAAGCTGTGTCTGTTTACATCTCCACCATTAAAGGGCTGTTTGCTGAGATCCAACAAGCTGTGTCTGTTTACATCTATCCATTAATGGGCTGTTTGCTGAGATCCAACAAGCTGTGTCTGTTTACATCTATCCAATAATGGGCTGTTTGCTGAGATCCAACAAGCTGTGTCTGTTTACATCTATCCATTAAAGGGCTGTTTGCTGAGATTCAACAAGTTGTGTCTGTTTACATCTATCCATTAAAGGGCTGTTTGCTGAGATTCAACAAGCTGTGTCTGTTTACATCTATCCATTAAAAGGCTGTTTGCTGAGATCCAACAAGCTGTGTCTGTTTACATCTCCACCATTAAAGGACTGTTTGCTGAGATCCAGCAAGCTGTGTATGTTTACATCTACCCATTAAAGGGCTGTTTGCTGAGATCCAGCAAGCTGTGTATGTTTACATCTATCCATTAAAGGACTGTTTGCTGAGATCCAGCAAGCTGTGTATGTTTACATCTACCCATTTAAGGGCTGTTTGCTGAGATCCAGCAAGCTGTGTCTGTTTACATCTATCCATTAAAGGGCTGTTTGCTGAGATCCAACAAGCTGTGTCTGTTTACATCTATCCATTAATGGGCTGTTTGCTGAGATCCAACAAGCTGTGTCTGTTAACATCTATTCATTAATGGGCTGTTTGCTGAGATCCAGCAAGCTGTGTCTGTTTACATCTATCCATTAATGGGCTGTTTGCTGAGATCCAACAAGCTGTGTCTGTTTACATCTATCCATTAAAGGGCTGTTTGCAGAGATCCAGCAAGCTGTGTCTGTTTACATCTATCCATTAAAGGGCTGTTTGCTGATATCCAACAAGCTGTGTCTGTTTACATCTATCCATTAAAGGGCTGTTCGCTGAGATCCAACAAGCTGTGTCTGTTTACATCTATCCATTAAAGGGCTGTTTGCTGATATCCAACAAGCTGTGTCTGTTTACATCTATCCATTAAAGGGCTGTTTGCTGAGATCCAACAAGCTGTGTCTGTTTATATATATCCATTAATGGGCTGTTTGCTGAGATCCAACAAGCTGTGTCTGTTTACATCTATCCATTAAAGGGCTGTTTGCTGAGATCCAGCAAGCTGTGTCAGTTTACATCTATCCATTAAAGGGCTGTTTGCTGAGATCCAGCAAGTTATGTCAGTTTATATCTATCCATTAAAGGGTTGTTTGCTGAGATCCAACCAGCTGTGTCAGTTTACATCTATCCATTAAAGGGCTGTTTGCTGAGATCCAACCAGCTGTGTCGGTTTACATCTATCCATTAAAGGGCTGTCTGCTGAGATCCAACAAGCTGTGTCTGTTTACATCTATACATTAAAGGGCTGTTTGCTGAGATCAAGCAAGCTGTGTCGGTTTCCATCTACCATCCTTACAGAACATGCTAGCTGTGCCGCCATTACTGCAGCTGTGCCGACAACTCTGCAGCTGTGCCGCCAACTCTACAGCTGTGCAGACAACTCTGCAGCATGGCAAAGTTGTGAGATGGCATTAATGTGGGTTAATAAGTCATGTGCCAAGGAATGGAAAACTCCTGGGAAATCTACCTGTTTAATTGACTGACAACTCTTGCATCATGAACGCTGAAATTTTGATGTTTCGAGGAGAATTGCAATAATCATCTTACTGGTTTTCAAAGACACATTGTAAAATGTTACTTCATAAAACTGAAATAATCATCCACCCTCAAAACCTTTTAAATATTATATCATAAGAATTGATGAATTTTGCCAAGAGCATATCACTCTTCTTTGGTATTCTACCACACAAAACAGCCAATAAATGTCTCCTCCTGGCGCATGTGACCAACAAAAAGCTGTCTTTTGTGACAACACAACATGACAACAAAATATAGAGAAATAATAACTCGAAGGAATAACACAAAGATTTACAGCCACTGCGTGTCCCATAGAGACACAGAAGAATAATTATGGCAAATCATAAAAATCAATTTAGCGCAATGAAAGTCTCTTTTATGATTTAATTTTCACACACACTGTCAAGTTCCATTATCAACAGTTCCAGCAACTTATCCAACATCATCTTGATGTGGGACAGTAATGTTGGCTGCTGGCATGAAAGTTACAGGTTTGATCCAGGTTGGACCTGATGGCCTCACAATTGATAGACCTTATAATTCGGGGCTTTTTTATCTTATCAAACAGAGGCCAAAATTCGGCTACCTCCAAATTAAAAAATCATATTTTTCCCCATTAAGAGGAATTTTTCTTACATTTAAATAGGGGATTTAAATTACACTGGATAAATTATTATGAAATAATTTTGTAATATCTCATAATAACTGGTAAGATTGATTGATTGATTGATTGATTGATTGATTGATTGATTGATTGATTGATTGAATATTTAGCGTCATTTTTATGCCATCAAGGGCTAACAGACGCGTAACTGACTGAGCTAATCGGGCCCGGCTACTGGTTAGAACATGATCTTAACAGAATTGCATTTTATTTTCCAGTTTTTTATAAAGCCTTTAAAAAAAATCCCCTCAATCACATTTTTTTTTTTTGGCCTAATCTTGAAGGCTAAATGGGTCTCTTCCCAATTCACACGAAAAAAGTCCTGCTATCACCGAAACTGATTAACACAACCGCATCAAGTTTGTGTCACACGCCTATATGCTTAATGTTGGTCATGTGTAAAAATTATCAAATCAATTGCTTGAAACTATGGTTGGCTTCAGTAGAATTTGAGTACAATACTGATTTATTTACCTGTTTATTCTATATTGAGTTAGACTAGTTTTACAGCAATATTACTATATGCAAGGGCAATAACTGCAAAGCATGGAATTAAGTAAAGGTCACAAAATTTGCATGATGAACATCTTCATGTAAGCAATGTTTCAAGAAGCTTGTTCACTCCACAAGAATATTGCAATATCATAAATACAGAAAATTTAAAAAGCGCAACTGGACAACAATAACTCTGCATGGAATTAAGTCAGCATCACAAACTTTGTCTATCTACATTTCCATGTTGATCTTGTATGCAAAGTTTCAATGCAAGCGTCTGAAAATGGTAAAAGTAGTTTTCTTCCCAAGTTGCGGACAGACCAACCGACTGACAGACCGAACAATTATTGCATAAAAATGAATACATTTAAACTTCTAGAACTACTTTCTACTGCATCTGAGTCTACATTAATTCCTGTTCTCTCTTGCCAACCAAACCACAAATATCCAGCACCAGCATCTGCCTGTAAGCAGTAATTACTGTGAAGGTTTTACCAAACATTACAACATATAAAATTGGATGGTTTTATTTCCACATTTTTTTGTCTGTTTTAATATTGATTATTGGGGAAGGTGATTGTGTCACATGATTACTAATGGTAGGAGAAAAAAAGACATTGAAAAATGGTGTAATATATCGCATTGTGGAGCGGCCAAGAGCATCGGGCCCAGGGAGAATGGGGGAGGGGTAATGGAATATTCCTCTGCCACAGCTGTGTGTTGTATCGTAATGAACAACACACTTTAGCCCCGTATGCTTAGACACTGAAATAGTCCCCATAGGTAAAACCAGTAGGGGACTATAAATTTAACCCTTTACTTCATATAGACGCCTTTGGACACCTCTTATATAGACGCCTTGGACACCTAATATAGACGCCGTTGGACACCTAATATAGAAGGCTTTTGAGTGAATTAAGTGAATTATTTTTATATTAACTGACAGAGTGAAAAACAGTGCAGGAAGTGTTCAGATTGCTTGTTATGAGCAATCTGAACTCTTCCTGCACTGTTTTCAAAGGCCTTCTGTGATTGGTGCGGGAAAACATGTATCTAGCTATGGAGTAAAGGGTTAAACCTTCAAGCTGTATCACTTTTAATTAAAAGATTTTAGTCAGAATCTTTGTGCAGTGCAAAATAGCCATGCTTGAATATCAATGTTATGCCATCGAGGGCTGCAAGATGGTCAGTTAACCAAATCCCACTTTCCTTGGATCTTTCGAAGTTAACCAGTACTCAACTACATCCATCTTAAAGATATATATCAGGAAAAAATGCTATAAATGCCTTAAAAGTAAAATAATTATTAAAACTATTTTTAAAGTTTGAAAAATCCTGATAAATACCCTTTAAGACCGATATAAATTAATTGTTAGATTTTCATCCAAATCTTTCTTAAAAAGTGGGGGGGGAGGGGGGGTTGGGGGGGCAAGATTTTATTTTTTATTTTTCGAATTTTTGTTGTTCCTATGAAAATTAATGATTATAATTTTTTTTTTTATGAAAATAAAAAGAATCAGAGGCCTTACAAGTAATGGTAACTTTCCCACTCAAATTAGTGGTGAGATACGAATGACAATAAAATGCAATGTCTTAAATCAATTATCACGGAGACTGTGGCCAGGTGAGGTGTTAAACTTATGAAACCTGGATAGATAGTCAGGCGCGCTACTGACTAAGCAACTTAGAAGTAATCAGACCCGGCTGTAATAAAAGAGCTGATTGAATATCAAAGCATTCGGGACAATTAATGCATTAAAGGAGGTTTTTTATCAGAACAAGATATATTAAAATTTCCAACACATTTCAGGTTATATATGGTATATCCAGTTTTACTCGTGGAGGAAGACCTCAGACTGAGTGGAACCGTTGCCGTTCCGCAAGTAACTGGAAACTTTCTCACACAAAGTTTTTTTGAAGCGAAAACAAGACTTTGAAGTGGCAAACACAGGTAGTAATTTTGTAAATAAATTTTTACTAAACAATCTTGTTAAGGAATAAAAGTTCATTTGTTTAGAGTTCACAAGACATGAACTTACATGTAACAAATGTTAACTAAGTGAACTCCAAAGGAGCAGTGGATGTACGGCCATCCTTAAATATTGATTGTTGCATTTAAGTTCATACCCAGTCTATATCACAAAACATCGTATATATCAATAATCCAGGACCTTGCAGGCAAATATATTATTATCAGCATGTTATAGTGGTTAATGGAACAGCAAAAGTCACACTTTGTTGTGTTCGATCCCCCGCATCTATCACATTTAAATTGGATTGCTATGGTAGCAGATGGGAACCAGATTTATCCTTGTCACAATATTTTGGTAACATTATCTTTGTTGTAAAAGGAATCCAAAGCTAAAAAGTATACTTCTGTTTACTTTAACACAAACATGCAGTTTGGTAAGATCTTTTGATTATCTTCATGGCCTTATATATAGCATTTTTATTTTATTGTTGCTTTATTGGGACACTAATATTTGTTCAGCTCTTATTGATATAAATTAATTCAATTCAGCCAGGATCATGGGGATATTGTTTTCTTCCATTCACAACAGTCCTGTGGTGGTAAGTTCCATCAAATATATTTCTTGCATACTGGATAGGATCTCTACGTTTTTTTACCGGGTATGGAATTTTCATCCAACACCCTCTCTGATCAGGTGCTCATCCTACCCTATTGTGACATTTAAACAATTCATGACGTAGTTAAGCACGAAATAATATATTTAATTTGAGGTCTTAAAAGCCATTGTGGTAAAATTTAATAATATTTTCAATTAAAATAAATATTCAATGTGTTTGGTATGCAAGAAAAATAATCTTACATGGCTTTTTTGGTTCAGATAGAAATTTAGTCCCTTATGTGTGTTGTCGCGGGAACTCGCCTCTCCAAAAACAGTTATCCCTTGGGACGGAAATAACTATCCGAACCTCCAACCCATGTAAGATCCTTGTATTCTTATATCCACTTAATAGGCCAGTCATTAAACACTATGTGTTGTTTGTTATACCTGCGCACTCAAACTGCAGCTATACAAACTTTTTAACATTTTATATGCTTCAATTAAAACAAAAGATAAAACTGGAATTCAACTTGAAAATGTGAATTGGCAGAATGACAAATAAAATACATCTTATCACAATGTGGTAGAAATGTAAAAGAAATCAATCCATAAAAATGATCCCTGGTTCATCAAGAGAACAGCTAGGTATTGAAAGTGTTTCTTTTGGCAGATACTATAAAGTATCACTAGATCAATATCTAGTCTCTCAGCACACAAGACTATCAGAATGCCAAGTTTCATGAAGATGCATCTTAACCTTAACTTCATAAAGAAGCCTTTGGACACCTCTAATATAGACACCTTTGGACACCTCTAATAAAGACGCCTTTGGACACCTCTAATATAGACGCCTTTTGACACCTCTAATAAAGACACCTTTGGACACCCCTAATAAAGACGCCTTTGGACACCCCTAATAAAGACACCTTTGGTCACCTCTAATATAGACGCCTTTGGACACCCCTAATATAGCACCTTTGGACAACTCTAATATAGACGCCTTTGGACACCCCTAATATAGATGCCTTTTGACACCTCTAATATAGAAGGCTTTTAAATTATTTGATGAATTTTGTTTATATTAACTGACAGAGTGGAAAACATTGCAGGAAGTCTTCAGATTGCTCATCACGAGCACTGAACTCGTCTTGCACTGTTTTCAAAGGCCTTCTCTGATTGGTATCTATGGAGTTAAGGGTTAAAATAAGGAGTTCCTATGCATTGCATGATAAGTTACTATTTTGAAAGTGCATAGCATATCCTAAATGCTTAGCATCAAACAATTTCAGTGATGTTTGCACTATTTTGACCCTTTTGTTTTGACAGTTCATGTGTCTTCAATTGTCAGAAGTAAAAAAGCCACGCCTTATGTTTATTAGTCAATGACAACTCTGCGTCAAGGAAGCAAAAACATTCTTTCACTGTGAAACAGTTATTTGGTAAGTTTTATTGCCAAAAGTGTGTGCTAATCGCATTATTATAAAAGTGACTACGTTCGATTCCCAGCATTTTCATTAAATGCCCAACACAACCCATCACCGAGTCTTTTCAAGCTGCAATGTTGCAATTATCTTGTATACTGGGTTCAAGTCAATTGATATACAGTCAAACCTGTCTTAAGCAGCCAGTCAAGGGAAGGAGCAAAAGTTGCCTTTTAAGAAAGGTTGTTGTTTAATACAGGTTAATTTGCTCTCAAGGCATAGAAATGGGAAATAGCAAATGTGGCTGCTTAATAGAGGTGACTGCTTACACGGGTTTGACTGTATTGTATACATATAATTTATATATTATTATTGTTTCTCTAGCTTGTTTATTTATACAAGGCCTAGTAATTTAAAAAATGTTTACCCTTTTGCTCTCCTTTGCATATACTAGTATATATAAATGTCTATTTCAGAATCCTAATGAGATATTATAGGAGAGATAATGCAACTGCATAAAATGAGGAAGTAAAACAAACTGAGTCACTATAAGTTCCTGAAGATCCACCAATCACCATTAGACTCCAGTCACCTTCAGCAGTGTCTCAGCTATACTACTAAGATCTTCGCGACTGGTCTCAAGTAGCTTGGAGACATTGTAAAAGACAGCTTGTCACTGAAGGAATGTGCGTAAATACTTGCTGTAAATCAAATATAGGAAAATTGAGTTATGTCCAAACAGGTTGTTGTGTTTTTTTCGTACTGTACACAGTCATGTGCTCTGGTTTCTCCCAGTAAATGGAAAGTATCCCGAGGTATTTTTGTACAAATCAAATATTTGAGTTGGTCCTAAAAATGTTGTTTTTTTGTGCTGTATACTGGTGCTCTAGTATCTTCTAGCAAAGGGAGAGAACTTAGAAGATAGGGAAGTTGAAAAGACGAATCTTAGGATGAGGTAAACAAATAACGACTCTTCAATTGGTGGGGATATAAAAAAAAAAGTCCACGTCAATAAAAACAATAAAGCATTGTAGGTCGTTAATTGCAATTATGTGTTACATGACCATGACATTTTTTTTTCTAGCATTAAATACATTTTTGAGAAACTAAGCTGAATTTACCAAACTCAGATATTCATATTGTCTGTATCTATACATTTATAATCCTATGAAAAGACAATAAAAATACCATCTATTTTTCGAACAGGCAATACAAAAATAAAACTATAAATCATATTCATTCAACAAAAAGCAAAATTAACGGATTGTAAATTCTTTATTTAAATTTTTTTCTTTCAATTTGTCTTAATCAACAAATGCAAGTTCTTCAATGACAATATTTCTCTTTCATCATCAAGTTTTTCTTAATTAGCAAACACTTTGTACTGTTTTTCCAAAGAAAATTTCCAATATCAAATAACAGGTTGCTTAATTCTCGAAGCCAATGTCTCCGGCTTATTCGCGGTATAGGTTGAGGAATTGATTTTACATATTTTATTGCATTTTACCACTCAATGAATGTCTAAATATCAATGAAGACTACCGAAGTTTTAATTCAAATTTTATGTTTAACGTATTGAATGTTACAGCTATTCGATAGAAATCCGTCTTTATCCAATCAGAAGTCTTAAATTGTGGGCAGGTGAGCAAGCTCTGGTATATTTATTGTGTATTGATTCGAGAAGGTGATGAAAAGACATTTATAAAAATCAATGTAATGTCTGAATAGGATTATGACCTTTAGTGGACAAGTCTCGGAGAAACAAATAAGGAGCTTATTGAAACTGGCGCCACTTGAGATTCCAGGGAGTTTCATATACAAGGTTGTTGGTCCAAAGTGTGATTTAAAACTTAATTGAAAGAACAAAAGGACCATAAGTCAAATTAATGAATCGGAATGCCATCACCATAGGCTCCATGCAGTTCAGACGATGTATCCAAGTTTCATTTGAATCAGGTTAAAACTGTCGGAGGAGTTTCATAGACAAAGTTGCTGGTCCAAACTGTAACGTAAAATTTGATTGATTGAATATTTAGTGTCATTTTTATGCCATCGAGGGCTAATAGACAATCAGTTAGCCTAACCACTGTTTCCTGGGATCAATCGTCACGGCAACTGTTGCCGGGTGGGATTTGAGTTCACAACCCCTGGATTGATAGTCAAGTGCGTAATGGAGTGAGCTAATCGGGCCCGGCTTTGAGTTACCAAATAAACAGCCAAAATCTCAATCAAAACTTCACTGAAATTGAATGGTAAAACTACAGGCTCATGTTCAGACTATGTTTTTGCTGTACAGCAAATTTCATTTGAATAAAATTACAATTGTTGGAGGAGTTGTGTCCGCAAGGTTGTTGGTCCAAACTAGGACATCGGATTTAAGTTAAAACAAAGGGCCATAAGTCAATTAAAAATCACTGAATCAGAGCTTTAGGACCATGTACAGGTTCATGTTCAGACCAAGTATCTGATGTACAGCAAGTTTCATCTGAATCAGATTAAAAATGTTGCAGGAGTTTCATCTTCAAGGTTGTTGGTTCAAATTGTGACTTAAGGACAAATAATAAAAAGTATTCAAGGAAAAGTCAAAACTAAAACGTGTTTTAAAGCTGATGTTGTGCATAGATGCAACATCTTAAAAGGAGATGTACAGTAAATTAAGCACCAGACAAGATCACCCAGGATCTTCACAGATTAGTCTTTATTTAATGATCAGGGAACCTTGTGAAACAATTCCTAAAACAGTACTATGAAGCTCCTCCATTATATTTTATAGTCTGATTATTGCATCTTCTAATAATTAAGGTGTCATGTTTCTGTTATAATTGTCCAAACTGAATAATCAATACAGAAACTATAACATTATCTCTAAAGTTAACAAACTTAACAACTGCATGTCTTCTGAAAATGCAGAATAAACAGTGGGGCATGACAATTTCACTGGGGCTGTATTCTGTAATAATACAGCAACACACTCAATATTAATTAAATACTGCCTCAAGAAGATACCATTGCAATATGATTGAAAAATTAATGAATGCTGCTTAATACTCATTACAATACAACAACAACAACAACAACACTTTCAATTTAAACAAATCTTCAAGTTTGCCAAAACTTCTTCTCATCTATTGTTTTCCATCAAATTGTTTTATTTACTTCTTTTTTTAAAATCTCACTTAAAATATTCATAGCTTTAATAAGCACATCTGTGAGACACTTAAAACAGTCTGCTTCATAAATATCTCTTCACCTGATTAGGACTGTTTGATATTTGGCTGTTCAGCTTCAATCTTACGCCATCAAGGACTAGCAGATGATCAGTTAACCTAACCAAACTTTCCTGGGATCCTTTGAAGGTTAACCAGTACTGGTAACTGATAATTTTCCAACTTTGAAAAATTGAAAGACAAAATAACAATCACATGAAGAATGTGACAAGTAGGGATTCATACTTGGGCCCCTGGTTTGATAGTCAGATGCACTACCAACTGAGCTAACAGGACCCATTTCCATTCTGATATAAAAACTGATTTTTCTTTTTTTTAATAAAACAAACAGTTTCTCAAGGTCAGACTTTCAAATAATTAGTTAAAATATTTCAAAAACATCTGCTGCAAGATTAATGAGACTTCAAAAAATTTCAGATGAAAATTATCACGCAAAAACATCTTTAGACAGTTCGCCAAAAGCAACAAACATTAGATAACTCTGACATCAAAGAACATACCATCATGTCCCTGTTTTTGTCCATCCAAATCTTCATAGTTATGCACAATGGTGTTATAAATGTTTTTTATCTTTCCAGCTGCAGCGTTCATCCTTCTGGGACGTTACAGTGATTCTTGGCGATTCAAACAGCGATAATGGCAAATTGTCACTTTATACCCCACGTTTCATGTTGTCATTACAGAAACTCGAAATATGATTACGCAATGCTTCATAAGTTTCCATATTTGATGTTACGTTACCAGAAAACAGTCTTTCATTTTTTTTGAAATAAAATTCATGATAAAAAGCGAACATCAAATCTGAGCAGGGCTGGTTTTGCTTGATTGTTTTCTTTTTTTTTTAAAAATAAAATTTGAATCTTTGTTAAGGCCATTTTTGAAAACTTGTGCATGCTTCAGCTGCCATCTTTTATTTATTTTAATACTGCCTGATTTAATATACTTATAGTTTCCTTTACTGACTTAATTCAGACTCATTAACAAGAATCAGTGTTTTGAAATTTAGAAGAAATAACCCTGAAAAAATAAGTTTATACAAATATCTCTTGACAAATAAGGTTCATTTATAAATTACTAAGACGAAGCTACCGGGTGTTTTTTATATATTATTAAGACTGTGTAATTTATACACAATATGGATACAAAAACACTATCATAGGCATCTGAAAGTGTATTTTTAGAGATAAATGTTTGAAAATATTGCTAGACATCGTTTACCATTACAATTTTCAATATTCTTTCATAACTAATGCACATCTGTTGTTGCTATTCATTATAAATAACCATCGTTAACCTTTAAAAACAAACCTGAGCTACATGGAATTTATAAGAAAACCTCAATACAATTGTTCAAAGAGTGTTTTGTATTTTACTGGATAACAGCTACAGCACTTTGACTTGTTTTAATGGCATCCCTAACGTAATTGCTTGATGACTGTCATTGTATCACTAGACACAAGAAATCACATTTCTTCATGTCTCTTCTTATAGGAACCACATGTCCATTTTATCCACTTAAAAAGGTACATATCAACTTTCTTAAACTTTCACTCAACACTATTTCTGAACAGGGTTTATATTATGTACATGTCATTTTGAGTTTTATTAGTGGAGGAAGACCTCAAAATGAATCTGAGTAGAGCCACCATCCTTATGCAAGTAACTGGCAAGCTTTCTCACATAAAGTTTTTTTAGCAAACATGACTCATACCTACGACCTTAGCGGTGAGAAGTTAGTAACCTTGAGACAGTGTTTTAGACCACTCGGTCACGGACAGGACACTTCTGAAAAATATCCATCTATATAATGAAAATGTGAAATCATTAACACCTCAGAGTATTATCGAGAACTTGGCACAAATCTAGTTTATCTACTTTCTTTTTCTATAGCCTATAAACTGTAGTTTTGCACTTAATAAAGTCCTTAAATTTTTCTGACCCTTAATTGGAAATGGACATTACTCTGATAAACAAGTTTGATGAAGATCTCCTATTTTGCACATTTATGTAAAAAGCATAAAATGTTTGTTTTTTTATTATCAACAGTAAACTGCACTATACAGCAGTTACATTGTAACCCTTGTCAGATGATGCCATGAACGATGATTATCCTTCCTAATCTTGTCAAAATTTGATCATCAGCTGCAGAGCTTCCTCCAAAAGGGCAAACAACATTTTAACCTTAGATCTTGCAGTGACCTTGACCTTGGGATAGTGGAATTTGTATGTAACACATAACCTTCAAGTGCTGAACACTGCTGCTTCACATTAATAAAATCGGACTGTTATACACTTTAAATAGCTTGGAAAACAAAGATGTGAATTTTGACCATAACATCAATCTTGACCTTGACTTTTGATATGATGGGAGTTATGTGTGCCACATAGCTAGCAATGTGCTGATCATTCCTGCCTAATAGTAATGAAATCTGACTACAATCCGCAATGTTACAGCTCGGAAGCAATTTAATTTTTTACCATTGCAACAAGCTTGACCTTGACCATGGGATGGTGGTGTCGTACATTACACATTGTCTTCGTGTGCTGATAAGTTCTACTTAACATTGACAGCTATATATTGATCAAATGGTAATTACTTGATCTTAAAGCCTGTGATCTTAACAAACTTAATCAAAGTACTAAAGGTCGGGCTTTAATAAATATCTATACACCTTCCAGCTGGATTGATATCATTTGGTAAAAATTACTTTGTGCAACATTTTTAAAAATGACAAAACTGCAAACAATAATCCTTTAATTTTGTTCTGTTTATCTAACATACCAAGTAAATATTAATGAAAAATATACCCCTACCCATGATGACCTGGCAATTTTTCACCATTTTGAACATTATTTCGTCACATACCTTAAAATACTACAATTGCTAAACAGATTTTTTTCAATACAACTTTTTGAAAAAGTTTCAATGGATTCTGACATGATTTTCTTTAATAATTAATTCTTTTTAATAATTTGTTCATTTACTCCTGGATAGAGTTTTTTAGGTTTTATTTTTTTTCGGTTAGTTATGGCAACCATATTGAATTTTTAAGTGAAAAAAAAATTGAATTAGTTTATATTGAGTTACCTTTCTATATCTAGATCAGAAACACTCAAGCAAAGATTAAAACTGAACGGCTGAATAATGACACAAGGGAAAATGACGGGAGATGGACAATATATGAAAGATGGCAGTTATGGATGCAATTATGAGCTTTCATATAATATTAAGCTATTAACAAAGATTCTGGACGATTTAAATTTTATGTCATCAAAAATGTGACTTAAGTGAATTTGACTCAGATTTCATAAATAAAGCAACAAAAATATTAATATGAATATATTCAACATAAACATTGTCACAGTGTAAAAACTAAGATTTTCAAAATATTCTGTAATAGTGTGAAGAAAAAAATTAAATCTTAATTTATTATTGTTTAACTTGCAACAAACTTTAACAATAACTAATCCAATTTATATCGCCAAGTTCACTTTCCAAAACATTTCTCCACTCACAAACTCTGTCACACAAGTGCTTGCCGTTTCCAATAAATCCATGTCACACAGAAGCTGGTTAGCATTTTGAGAAAAAAGGACAATCATTTTATTCTGTAAAGAAAAACCAGTGTGGCGTTGAATCAATGTCTTGCAAAGGAATAATAATTTACCATTTAACGTTTTGTTTGAATTGGGGGAGGAGCTTAGGGTTTCTAACAGTACATGGCAATGTACGCTAGTGATTGAGAATGCACCTGCCAGAGTAGCATAATATAACAATGTAGCTCAACTGGTAGCGAGCCTGACTATCAACCTAGAGGTTGTAAATTTGAATCCTTGCCTGGCCATAGTCTCCAAAATGGCTGATATACGACTTTGTGTTTCATTGTCATTCATCTCTCATCACTGACTCAAGTGGGAAAGTTATCAGTTACATGCGGATATTGTGTGTGCTCAACTACTGATTAACATTCCAGGGTCCATTATGGAAAGAGTGGTTAATTTTAACTGATCATCTGTTAACCCTCGATGGCATAAAAATGATGCTTATTAATCAAACAATATGATAATGCATACCTACTTAAATTCATGCAAACAGCTGTTCAATTATCATTAATTATGTACCATTTGCAAACTTTACAAAGATCCCAATAAGCATGTGAGAACTAAGGTTGATATCTAATCTGAGTGTACATGATGATTAGCCCTCTATTGATACTTTTATTTTTATAAAATTGCCATGTAAATAGTAATAGAATGGTCTAAAACATGTAAGTAAAATTTTCAAAGCAAGTTGATATCTAACTGATAGTAGTTACATATACATATGTATTAAAAATGAGTTTCTTCAATTCACCTACTGGTAGAAATGTGTCCGTCATCACAAATACCCCTACTATTGATCAGAAACCCTTTTTTTACCAAAAATTAAGTCGAAAAGGGGCCATATATCATGTAAAATTTTACTTATTAAATATTAAGCGTCATTTTTATGCCATTGAGGGCTAACAGACGATCATTTAACCTTATCACTGTTTCTTGGGATCCTGAAAGGTTAACCAGTACTCGAGCACACACCCATCTCTGCAAGTAACTTATAACTTCCCCACTTGAATCAGGGGTGAGAGATGAATGACATTGAGACACAATGTTGTATATCAATCATCATGGAGACTGTTGCCGGGTGGGGATCTGAAGAGCGACAAATGAAAAACATAATGAAGAATCCCAAATAAATAAATTGATCTCTATAACAGTCTAGGATGAGAATGATCGACTGACTTCCCTGGGATTTTACTGTGTCCTTTCTAATATCTCTTAGGGAAGACAAATGTTACAATGAAAACGAAACGATAATAATGGATTCACAAAAGCAAAATTATTGCCTGTATTTTCTGCATGTTGGCCATTTAAAACAATAATTATTACAAGAGTTGTCAGAAGACAACAAAGCTCGCTGATCGGATAAAACTAACAAAAGTTTAACCTGCTTGTATGGCTAAGTCGAATAGTAGATGCCTTACCTGGGTTAATATATATATCAAAAGCATCAAAAGTAATGTGTAATGAAGCAGGAAAGTAAATGTGAACAGAATCAGAAAGATAGTTTAGGACTTGTAGTCAAAAACCAAAGCTTAAATGCAAAAGTTTAACCTGGGTGTCTACAGATGAGACTGACGCCATCAGGGTCATGGCAATAGTTGTCCTGGCATGCTCTACTTCTAATCAATGCCATGATTGTTACATGTCCAAGTATCTTTTTTTTTTAATGGGGTTTTACGCCATTTCCAACACATTTCAGGTTATATAATCATGGCATATCCAGTTTTACTGGTAGAGGACAACCTCAGACTGAGTCACACTAATGTCATTTTCAGTACATGACAGGTTATATAATGTCCAGATTAATTGGTGAATTGATTGATTCATTGAATGTTTAGCATCATTTTTATGCCAATGAGGGCTAACAGACCAGGGTTTCCCCCTGAGTCATAATGCATGTCGCATGCGACATCCCTTCAAAAGATTTGGTTGATTAGCGGCATCCCTTAAGTGGCCCCGACATGCCTTCCCACCCGTTGCGACTACTGTAGATAATCCCATTATACAAGCCCATCAGTAATTAAACAAGTGACCTCGTGATCAATTGACCTATTTCACAGACTTGTCAATCACTCACAAGTGTGAACTGGAGGTGCGTACAGGTAAGCCAATTAGAATGAGTCATTTGAAGGTTACTCCGCCTCAATATAGAATGCGGTGTCCTGTGAAATTTCTTGATCCGAGATTGTTTTTTACAACATTTAAAATTGACTACTGAACAAGGTGTCGGCATTACCTTTCAGTTGATTCTGACATTAACTTCCTAATCACGTGAAGTCTGTGTAGTATGTATAATGCAATCAATCAGAACGAAACATTTAATAAAGTGTGTAGCAACCATTTCTCAGATCAAGACAATAAGAAATAGATCGCAGTTTGTACTAAGGTTTTATGCAAGTTAGCAAAACAATGAAATCGTTTTCTCAGCATCTTATTTCAACAAAGCATAAAATCCCCACTTAAAATGGTTTATATTGTACATAAAAATATGGAAAAAAACACCCGTATATTTCCTACCGGATGTTAACAAATTTGAGAAACCCGGTCTAAAAGTCGGCGTCTTCAAAAATTGGATACTTAAAAAACGGTGCATTGGTTATATAGTGGTCCTGTTTATTAGGGACGTTTTAAAGACTAAACTATTAATGTTTCCTTTTATAAAATTTATATTTATTTGGAAATACACTAACACTTAATGAAAATTACAGAATCAAAAATTAGAAATGCAAACTTCTCAATTGTATTAACTTTGAAATATGACAAGTCCATTTATAAACACTCCTTTACTATATTTTTATGGCAAAAATATTCTAATATAGGATAGAAACATATATTTTAAATGCACATTAATGGATAGTTGGATAACCCTGGTTTATCAGCATCTTATTTCAACAAATAAAATCCCCACTTAAAACATTTTTAATTTTTTAATTTGATTAAAGCGTTTTTGTTCATTGGAAATACCCGGATGTGGTGACAGTC
The DNA here is from genome assembly GCA_029582155.1 of Panopea generosa. NCBI lineage: Eukaryota > Metazoa > Mollusca > Bivalvia > Adapedonta > Hiatellidae > Panopea > Panopea generosa. The sequence continues at coordinate 53,241,492 of CM055896.1, forward strand.
AAAATTTAGGGAATAGGGGAAAAAAGAATTTTTAAGAATAATCTATCTGTGTTTACTTTTATAAAATTGGTATTCATTTGGAAATACACAAATACTATTTGAAAAATATACTTTGCTTCTACAGTGTAATTATTGAATCAAACAATAAAACATATAAATTGTAACTTTCAAATATGACTAGTCATCAAGGACTTGTAAAGAATAGGATAGGAAACTTGTATTGAGTAGGAAACTTGCATCTCCAGATTAAATGTTGATGAAATAGCACACAAAGGATAAATTATTTGGCTAGATATTGAAGCTTGAAGGAAAATGTATCATAGTTAACTTGTCGTTATGTTAGCTGCGGTATAGATATTTTGGAATCAAAAGTGTTTCAGCAATTTTAAACACAAATTTCTGGGAATGGTATTGTTTTAATGAGAATATCTCTCTGCAATGCAAGAATTTTGAATTTTGAATTTGAATTTTGAATGGAAGTTATATAAATTGAAAACGAGATATTGCGAGATTTTGTGTAAATACACAAGTGTTCACAAAATCTCAATCAGTTGCCTTTCCTTCTCTATATAATTCATTGCTAGTCATCCATTAAAAAAAACTTTAAATTTCTTTGTATTCATTTTATTGCAGCAATATTCTAAATACAGAAGAAACACATACTTGAAATACACTATTCATGAATGTCAAACTTAAAAAAAATCAACACAGGAGGGTACACCCCTCCCGTATCCACCCCTCCCATTTTTAGCAACATGCCTTCAAAAATTCCTGGGGGGAACCCTGCAGATGATTAGTTAACATAACCACTGTTTCCTGGGATCCTGGAAGGTTAACCAGTACTTGAACACAACCCATCTCCGCAAGTAACTGATAACATTCTCACTTGAATCAGCTGTGAGAGACAATGTCCTTTATCAACCATAAGATAGATTGTGGCCAGGCAGAGATTCGAACTCACAACTCCTGTATTAACAGTTATAATTAAATAGATTGATAATTGATGAAGGAAGACCTGATCAGAATGAATCTGAGTAGAAACCACCGTTACCCGCCGGTAACATACTGCCAAACTTTCAGACATAATGTTTACGGACCCAGTTGAACTCAAACCGTCAACCTCAGCAGTTGGATGGACCATATAAAATCTATACATTCATACTATTAAACAATCACCTATAGTTACGTGTTTTATTGATAATGCCGTACACGTCCTGTATCTACAGACAGTACATTAGACGCGCTTGGGGGTGCATTACACAAAATCCTCACACTCATCAGAATTTAATCCTCGTCTCTGGCAGAATTCTGTCAATATTCCTTCCAACAAATGGTGACAGCAAGATGGAATAACTACTAAGATTCCATTCCAGGGTAAATTGACAATATTCTGTTATCTCCATTTCTATCAGTATTGGAAGCGGCTTGTCATTCTATACTACTATATATAATTATATATATGCCATGCATAACAAAAGCTTCTCTTTACGTTTAAACTAATTTATTTTAGCTGGATTGTGCTATTAGCTTATATAAATCACTCTTGAGTCCGATTCCTTTTACTGTACGTTTGGTCAGACAATGCTGTATCACAGAGAAACATGTACATTGATGTACGTGACTGGCAACAATAGGACTGCATCATCAGTTTGCTTTTACCTGTTCTTACATGTGAAGGATGACTTTTATGCACTGTGGTCATTGTTTTTTTCTGGGTTTTTTTTTAAGTTTTTTTTTTTATGAATGGGTTTAAACGCCATTTTCAACACATTTCAGGTTTTATATGGCATATCCAGTTTTACTGGTGGAGGAAAACCTCAGACTGAGGCAGACTGAGTAGAACCATCGTCCTTCAGCAAGTAACTTGAAATGTTCTCAGTTTTAGTCTAATTATAGAAATGATGGCTATATTGGATTTTCAATCTAGGCAAAAACACATTAATCCACAAGGGTGTCCAGACAAAACGTTTACCATATGTGAAGTTTCATCAAAATTGTTTATCTAAGATGATCCTTCCAAGCAACAGTAGGCATCACACAAAATAACAAAATACAATTATTTATCATACACTTTGAAAATGCACATTTTTTCTTATATGTCAAGATATATTTATAGTCGTTGTAACTTGTTGTTGGATGGTGTTCAGTGTCACTTTCAACAATTTTTCAGTCATATCATGACAATGTCTACTTGAGACCGTATTCTGTCAGCACTGCCACACTAAAGTATTATGCACACACAGTATGATACCCCACCCAGTCACATTATACTGACACCAGGCCAACCAGTCTGAAAATTATCCACTAAATACTGAGCACCAAGTGAAGAAGCTTTGAGTACCATTTTTAAAGTCTTTGGTAGGACCTGACTGGAGATCAAACTCACGACTTTTCGCTTGCAAGGCAGATGCTCTACCACTAGACTACTGCTGCGGTTATATTTATAGTCAAACAAATAAACCAACATTATTCCAATGATACAAACAAAGAGAACAAATTACTACATGACGATTGCCAGTGATATAGTTAACATACAATTTCTCAAAATGATTTGTCTTCAGTGTGTGTTTTACATAAAGTGCCGTCTGCTAATCCCATATTTGTCTGGGAATCACCACAAATCTCACCAATTTTATCAGATTGCAACCTGATTCTATAATGGATTTAGGACATAAACTTGTGCTATATATATTCAAATATGTCCTCACACATGCACAATGCAGTAGATGCTCATTGACCTTTTCCAGACCAAGTTGGGGTGTTTATAATGCTTTGTTATAGTTAATGGCATTATTGCGTTTCAGGTCTACAACAGTGGTTTTTTGTTTCAATCAGATATAAATCTCTTTGCTGAAGCTTTTTGTGTCAATTATAAACTTTTAATGTCGAACATCAGAAAAGCGTCTAAAGAGTCACTGATGGACTGATCCATAATACAAAGATTGAAAAACTTCAACCATATTTTGATTGACTTTATAATTCATCTAATAGAATGGGAGTTTAATGCCATTTTCAACACATTTCAGGTTATATAACTATGGCATATCCAGTTTTATTAAGAAAAAAGACCTCAGAATGAATCTGAGTAGAACCACCATCTGGCAAACTTTCTCACATAATTATTAAGATTTTAGAGCGAGCCGGACATCCAACCTACGTCCGTAGTAGTGAGAGGCAAATGATCATAAGACAGCCCCTTCGGCCATGGAGGACCCTCATATGATAGTGTTTGTTTGTTTTTCTGGGGGGCTTGCATCTTTTTTTCAACAGTATTTCAGTTATATATAATGGCAGTCTCCCTGCAGCTAATCATTATTCCTGGGATATACAAGGTGGTAAACCAGTATTAGACGCACCATACCTCAGCAAATTACTGATCTGTGACTTCTCAAAATATTCAAAAATGGGTGACTCAAGGTCATAGAACAAAGGTCAAGGCCAATCATCAGAGATGATGTAGCTGGGTTGGTATTGGAACCAAGGCATGAATCTCACATGTACTTTATAGGTACTGTGATATTCCTACATTTGTCAGCTCTCTCTTATGTGTTATTTTAATCGATTGCCTAAATCGGATAGTTGATTTCATTTCCATGCTTTCTTTTTTTTATAATCCCCTCATACAAACAATTTTAAGTGGTTGACATCACTAGTTAGTCTTGGTTAAACTTACCAACATTTTAACAAGCGGACTTTTAATTATATGTTTCATTCCTTCTTACTCCTTCTGATATCATTATCTTCAAGCTACTAGTTTTAGCAAGCAGACTTTTAATTATATGTTTCACTCCTTCTTACTCCTTCTGATATCATTATCTTCAAGCTACTATTTAAGCAAGCAGACTTTTAATTATATGTTTCATTCATTCTTACTCCTTCTGATATCATTATCTTCAAGCTACTATTTAAGCAAGCAGACTTTTAATTATATGTTTCATTCATTCTTACTCCTTCCGATATCATTATCTTCAAGCTACTATTTTAGCAAGCAGACTTTTAATTATATGTTTCACTCCTTCTTACTCCTTCTGATATCATTATCTTCAAGCTACTATTTAAGCAAGCAGACTTTTAATTATATGTTTCATTCCTTCTTACTCCTTCTGATATCATTATCTTCAAGCTACTATTTAAGCAAGCAGACTTTTAATTATATGTTTCATTCCTTCTTACTCCTTCTGATATCATTATCTTCAAGCTACTATTTTAGCAAGCAGACTTTAATTATATATTTCATTCCTTCTTCACTATTCTGATATCATTATCTTCAAGCTACTATTTTAGCAAGAAAACTTTTTTTGTTTTATGTTTCATTCGTTCTTCCTTGTTCTAATATCATTATCTTCAAGCTACTATTTTAGCAAGAAAACTTTTTTTTTGTTTTATGTTTCATTCCTTCTTCACCATTCTGATATCATTATCTTCAAGCTACTATTTTAGCAAGAAAACTTTTTTTGTTTTATGTTTCATTCCTTCTTCCTTGTTCTAATATCATTACTTCAAGCTACTATTTTAGCAAGAAAACTGTTTTTGTTTTATGTTTCATTCCTTCTTCCTTGTTCTAATATCATTATCTTCAAACTAACTTTTAATTATTTTATGACCCACTTTGTAAATAACTCAGCAGCAAACAAATAAATAATGGTGGCAATGACAATTTTCTCAGCTATATGCAAACTTTCCCCTCCAAAGCTGTATGTTTGGAGACAGAAACCTGGTGATTTACATTTATATAGAAATTGATTCTTTCAGCAAGGACAACTGAATTTTCATGAGCAATACAATCTGTACAGCAATCAGAGTTACTTGGCTCAGTCTGGTATATTTGCATCAAAATAGTTTCTCGTTAATTCTGTTGTGTTGCTCGCTGTTTGTATTAAGAATATATACCCCCGTCTCTTTATACAGTCCAACCTGTGTAAGATGTCACCTCTACTGAGCTTCCACTCACCCCTGTTGCACTGCCACTTGTCTTAATTAAGAGGTCATATTTGCTTTTTTTCCATGTCTATGCTTTCTGACCAAATTCACCTATGAAGCAACAACTCATCTTAAAAGGCTATTTTGCTCCTTCCTTTCACTGCGTGGTTGCTTAAGTCAGGTTTGACTGTAATTACTTAATTACCTCTACATTATATTTTGCTTTTGTATTAGCATGACCTGAGTAGTTGAATGACCTCAATATTTGTATTACCTCCAGTTCCACCTAAGAGTCTGTTGTTTCCAAGCACAAATTACATTGCAATTACCTCATATTCTAGAAATTCTACATTTTTGAACAAGCTGAGTTGTAATTATATACACTCAAGTTCTGATATAACAAGGTTCCTGGAAGCCGTAGATCCGGACCGTGGTTCAGACAGAACCGCGTTATAAATAACAGGCTATGGTAAATTCCACATGTGGAGCGAGGCATCATCTGTGGAACCTTATGCAAAGTTTTACGTCTCTCTTTCTTCTCTTTCTTTTTTTTCTTCAAAAAAATGAGTACCTAACTTACTGTGAAATAATAACTTACATATTTCTTCTATTCTGGTATTATATTTTTATAATAATAATAATTGGGACAAAATTACCGTTGTTTTGAAATAAACACATTTTGTATCAGCCATCTTTTAGCACACTTTGTATCACATGATCAATTTTGAGACTCTGGTATAAAAGTCCCCCATTGGCAATACCATATCCTGTTAAAGTGTCAATATTTGACATTTGGGAGCCATAGAAAACACATGTTAGGCCATAATAAATTAATTGCTAGATTATCATCCCCACCTCTCCCTAAGTTTCATGCTGCCCTGACCCTTTTTCTTTTTTCATAAAAAAAAAAAAATTTGGATGATAATCTAGCAATTAATTTATAATGGCATTATATTTAGTTGTATCTGATCATGTAGTATCTGAACCGCAGTGCATCTGAATATGAACATCACAGGTTGTGTTGGTATTTGAGCAGGTATCTGCATTTAACCTCAATATTCTCAATAGGACTACACAAATTCATATAACACGGGTAGCAGGCTCTCTGTGTTTTTGGATACTTGGTTCCCTGCGTTGTTAATCGAGTAACTATGATACAATCAGAAGTACTGAAGATAACAGCTGTACACTTCATTTCTAGAGACACATGGCTAGGTACAGGCTAATTTATCATTTAGGAGAATTGATGAATATACGCAGTGCAATTAGGTTAACTTGTATGTGACACATGACAGGAGGACAGTCATAACTTTAGCATGGGGGGTGGGGGGGGGTCACCACATGGTATTTCACCCTGTCTTATTATACAGACATCCGATAAACCTACCCTAAAACTATCTTCTAAATGTTGAATACCAAGCGAGAAAGCTATAAGTACAAATTTTCAGCTCCGTGGTATGACCGACCAGGGATCAAATCTTCAACCTGACTATCATTGAGAAGTTTAAATGAGACATTTATAACCTTAACAGCTATAACATTTTAATCAAAAAGCTATGCCAATGTCAAAATATATAAAAGTCATAATTCTGCCAAAATAAAAATAGTTAAAATAGTTCCATTTCTCAATCTTTTCGCTTCTCCATGTGGTAGTGAGGACACAATATCATGACAATTCAATTTTTCCACCCAAATTCAATTAAAACAAGAGGCCCAAAAGGGTCTGAGGACGCTCTACTGACTCATAAACCCTCGGGGCGGGATCATTTTTAACCCTAGGGACACCATTTGAACAAATCTAACAATACTATAGTTGGTCATCATTACTACATAAACATTTTGAAAGTATATTGGGCCGTTCATGAGAAGAAGATTATAAGTTTTGGACTATTTTTAGTAACGGTGTCCGTCTTGAAGTTCAGATCGAAAAAAAAATCTTCTGTATTGTCTCCTATGCAACAGAAACATGCATGTAAAGTTTCAGTTTAATTGGCCTAGTGGTTTCAGGAAGGATGAAAGAAAAAGAGAATTTTCTGTTTTCCCATAGTATTCCTATGTAAAATTCTAAGTCCCCTTACAGGGCCCCTATAAATTTTAGCCCCTTCATTCTTATCTGCAATCAAACCCCTACACATAGGGATAATTTATGCCAAATATGTACAAATCCGACATACCGGTTCTCAAGAAAACGATTTTAGTAATTCCCCATTTTTACCCTTTTGGGGCCCCTCCTGACCCCTTAAGACAGTGGAACCCATTCATTTTTACAAATCTGAACCTCCTTCACCAAACAATGCTTCTGTGAAGATATAGGCAAAATCATTTCCATTTCTAAAAAAAAAAAAAAAATATTATAGTGACATGTGTCCCCTAATTGAACCCTCGGGGCGGGATCATATTTAACCCTAGGGATACCATTTGAACAAATCTAACAATACCACAATTGGTCATCATTACTACATAAACATTTTGAAAATCTGTTGGGCCATTCATGAGAAGAAGATTTTTTAAGTTTTGGACTATTTTTAGTAACGGTGGCCATCTTGAATTTCAGATCGAAAAAAAAAATCTTCTGTATAGTCTCCTATGCAACAGAAACATACTATGAAGTTTCAGTTTAATTGGCCTGGTGATTTCAGAGAAAGTGCTGCTAACAGACGACAGACGATAGAAGACGGATGACAGACAGCGCGCCAACGCATAAGCACTTCTGGCCTTTGGCCAGTAGAGCTAAAAATTAATGGCAGACAAATATAATCTTTTTCATTCATTTCCTAATTAATATGCATAATTAAGATTCAGAAAATGGAAGAATCATTCATACACAACAGACCATGCACCAATCAAGAATCAATATCTGAATAAATAAAGGGCAAACAATTTACCCATGTTGTAGACTGACGATCCTGAATGCCTGATTAGTGGTTGGTACATCACTTACAATGCCATCAATATTCCACAGTATCACTCAATGTTAATTTAATTTCACCTCAACTGACAGTTACCCCAGGAAATCATTTACATTTACTTTTGTCATTAAAATCTTGGTCGTTGCACGGATGTCACCGAGTAATCATCTTCTCGTACTTGTTGATCAATAGCAAATCAAAATTTACAATGCAAAATTGGGAATAACTAATGCAAACAGGTCAATGGTTAAGTGCTATGCTAGTGCATCTAAAGTCATAAAACCCCTTGCTTCAATGACATACAATTAAGTTTTGGGTTTGTTTGTTCTTGTATCATTATTTTTGTTTATCACAATGTTTGTAGTTGTATATTATCATATGTTATAATACTGTCAGAGTTACAAATCAACATTCAAACATTTTTTTTTAATTTGTAACTGTAAAATATAATTCAGAAAAAAAGCCTGGTTGAGCTTCTAGTAATCCATTCAAAGTGGCCACAATTAAAACACTGTGTTGTGACTCAGCTAAGCATTTTATTCTCGAGTTAAATTTAACTTTTAAAGCACATAGTATAACCAAGTTAAATTTTAAGTAAATTACAAAATAAGGCCATCCTTAAAAAATATATTGTTTGCCTTGCTCCTACCTACTCATTCAAAAGTACAGCTACCCAAACTTTTTTATTGACTTTCAGAGCATTAATTTTTTTTTTACATGATTTTTGTCCATTTTTCTTTAAAATGACTATGCAAAATCAAAATTTGGCAAAAAATATTTAGCTACCTACCTACCCACATGAAAAATACTGGGTCGGAGCACAGCAAACAAATACCTTTTTTTAAGATGGCCGTAGTTATTCTTCAAGTATCACACATATTAACCCATTAACAGCACCAATCACTGAAAGCCTTTGAAAACAGTGCAGGAAGAGTTCAGATTGCACTGTTTTCCACTCTGTCAGTTAATATAAACATAATTCACCCAATAATTCAAAAGCCTTATATATATGAGGTGTCCAAAGGCATCTATATGAAGTAAAGGGTTATATTACAACGAATCAATACAGTCAAATAGCACTTATTAACAATTTTCTTAAGCTGAGCATAAGCAACTTCCAAAAGAGTGCATTGGGTACTTATAGACTTCCCCATATTGCCACTAATACATAAACATGTACTAGTCATTATTTAGTAATGAATCAGTTTTTTCCTCACATATTCAGATCTATATCAAAACATTTTCTTGCAGAAAAGTTCCAAGGCGATCAATCTGAAATGGTCATTTTACCTACCTGAGATTTGTGTTGTCATACTCACATTTACATTTGGAATAACAACATAGCACATGGTCCAGTGGTAGAGCACCAAACCCATGATCGGAGGGTCTTAAGTTTGATCCTCTGCCATGGATATGTGTGGTGTCCACGAGTAAGACACTTTTCTGCATTTGCTTAGTACTGGTTCTAACCAGGAAGACTTCGAGCATGATTTGCTCAAGTTGTAAGAACTTGTTTCACAATCAAAGTAAAAAAAATAAGTTTAAACTTACAACATAATGAAACATGAAAGCTAAAGACTATTGACTTACTTTGATATCTGTTTGGGTCGAGTTCCTTATTTGTGAAGCCTGTTGTGGTATGAATTCCTCGATCTGTAACCATAACATCTAGCATCTCCTCATCACTGCTCTGTCGACGTCTCGCCCGTTGGTTGTCAGACACAGGATGACTGTTGCCGGGACGAGTATTGTAGGCTGCGCCTCCACTTGCAGAATCCATGGGGTGATAATCAACGAGTAATGACTCCGTTTCAGCCGCTGAATCAAGATCTGCCATGACACAAGTGATGGGTGTTACAACATCGCCAATCACATATGCAGTGCCATAAGCGTTTTTCATAAGCTGAAAAATGGAGAAAATAATTAGAGAATATTTTCATCTATACAGTCAAACCTGTCTTAAGCAGCCAGTCAAGGGAAGAAGCAAAAATGGCCTTTTAAGACAGATTGTGACTTAATACAGGTTAATTTACTCTGAAAGCATAGAAATGGAAAATAGAAAATGTGGCTGCATAAGGCAGGTGACTGCTTACACAAGTATGACTGTATATCTATATATTAAAATATTATTTTTACACAATAAATAGATGTACACAAGAGCATCATGTCTTGATTAGACATTCATCTGGTAAGCAATCACAAAATTAATGTATGAAATAAAAATATTTTTTTAATTCAATTAACATCATTTTTAACAAATTATAAGTTCTATTGATCTAGTTGAATATGGCAAAGAAAGACCAGACAATCATTCTTAGCAGAATTAACATCCATCTTTAAGTTCCAGTAACTGGCATATAAAACTCTCCATCTTGGGCCAAAATGCACTCAAACCTAGTTTTTTATCTTATAAACAGTGTGCTTTTAAGAATATCAATTACAGAGAGCACTAAATTTAACAACAGAGAAAGAAATTTACAAAATAAGATCATAATTAATCACAAAAACATTCAAGGAATGACATGGCAATGTTCAAATCAATTTTACTCATATCCATATATGACAATGTTCAAATCAATTTTACTCATATCCATGCATGACATGGCAATGTACTCATATCCATGCATAACATGGCAATGCTGAATCAATTTTAATCATATCCATGTATGACAATGTTCAAATCAATTTTACTCATATCCATGTTTGACAATGTTCAAATCAATTCATACCCATTTATCAAATAAATCTTTCCACCAACGAGCTTGACTACAACCATAAGTTTTCAATACTGGTAATGCTGATAAAGAGACTGATGAAATGTATGATACTTTTTGTCATTACTTAAGACTGTACAAATCAGAATGCTTTCAATAATTCAGCAGTTATACCCCTTGTCAAAACTGTACAAACCAGAATGCTTTCAATTACTCAGAAGAGTTACACCTCTTGTCAAAACTGTACAAAACAGAATGCTTTCAAGCCTTCAGCAGAGTAATACTCATTGTAAAACTTGTACAAAACAGAATGCTTTCAAGCCTTCAGCAGTTATACCACTTGTCTAAAATGTACAAACCAGAATGCTTTCAAGCCTTCAGCAGAGTTATACCACTTTTCTAAATTGTACAAAACAGAATGCTTTCAAGCCTTCAGCAGAGTTATACTCATTGTCAAAACTGTACAAAACAGAATGCCTTCAAGCCTTCAGCAGAGTTATACCACTTGTCTAAATTGTACAAAACAGAATGCTTTCAAGCCTTCAGCAGAGTTATACCCCTTGTCAAAACTGTACAAACCAGAATGCTTTCAAGCCTTCAACAGAGTTATACCACTTGTCTAAATTGTACAAAACAGAATGCTTTCAAGCCTTCAGCAGAATTATACCACTTGTCTAAATTGTACAAACCAGAATGCTTTCAAGCCTTTAGGAGAGTTATACCCCTTGTCAAAACTGTACAAAACAGAATGCCTTCAAGCCTTCAGCGGAGGTATACCCCTTGTCAAAACTGTACAAAACAGAATGCTATCAAGCCTTCAGCACAGGTATATCCTTTGTCAAAAATTAACAAAACAGAATACTTTCAAGCCGTCAGCATAAATGCCCCTTGCCAAAACTGTACAAAACAGAAAACTTTCAAGCCGTCAGCAGAAAATGCCTTGTCAAAACTGTACAAAACAGAATGCTTTCAAGCCGTCAGCAGAATATGCCCCTTGTCAATACAGCAATGAAATCAAGGATCTGCACACATGCTGAAATACTTGACTTTCATATTTGTATCATGCAGACAAACATAGTTTTCAGATAAAGAAAATTTATCAAAATTGTGATGTGTCCCTTTCAGGAATCTCAAAAAATGAAAACCAAACAAAAAACAATAGCGTTTCAATAATGTTTCATATTACACATACCCACAATTCCTGCACATTGGTGTCAGGTTCATTTAATCATTTAGTTATGTATCAATAACAAAACTAAAATACGACTCTGAGGTACATATATTATATATGATTCCCTTTGGCAAAATGGTCCTAACAATATCATAACAATAGTTGTCAGAAGACCAACAAAGCTCGCCTCTTGGTGTCTAAGTCCAAAAAGGGCCATTACTGTGCCAAAATGCAATCCAGAGTTATGTTTCTTGTCTGTGTGTGTTCCATTGATGATGGTGAACACACATGCAAAGTTTCATTCACATCCAATGAGTGGTTGTATAGATATCTTAAACTTAAACGCAAAAGTTTAACCCAGGTAGACACCCAGGATGACACCCGGATGATGCCAATGATGACGCCGACGACAACGGGGTCATGACAACAGCTCTCCATGGACTTCGTCCCGGCGAACTGAAAAGTGTGACATACACATTTAAAGCAGTTACAGAAATTGTGTAGATCTGAGGATACATTAAATGATAGTATCAAGTCAACACACAGATTTTATGTGGCATCCAGTTTTATTCAGCAGAGGAAGCTAGACCTCAGATTAAATCAAATTCTTCCTCACTCAGGAATTTGGTAAATTTTCTGACATGTACCAGTCTACTTGGTCCATTAAGCTCAGCTTAAACCCATGACAAGCAGTGAGAGGCAAGTGACTGTTTCTCACATGTACCAGTCTACTTGGTTCATTAAGCTCAGCTTAAACCCATGACAAGCAGTGAGGTGTAAGTTACTGTTTCTGACAAGTACCAGTCTACTTGGTCCATTAAGCTCAGCTTAAACCCATGACAAGCAGTGAGAGGCAAGTGACTGTTTCTGACATGTACCAGTCTACTTGGTCCATTAAGCTCAGCTTAAACCCATGACAAGCAGTGAGGTGTAAGTTACTGTTTCTGACAAGTACCAGTCTACTTGGCCCATTAAGCTCAGCTGTAACCCATGACAAGCAGTGAGAGGCAAGTGATTGTTTCTGACAAGTACCAGTCTACTTGGTCCATTAAGCTCTTCTGTAACACATGACAAGCAGTGAGAGGCACATGACTGTTTCTGACAAGTACCAGTCTACTTGGTCCATTAAGCTCGGCTCAAATTCATGACAAGCAGTGAGAAGCAAGTGACTGTTTCTGACAAGTACCAGTCTACTTGGTCCATTAAGCTCCGCTCAAACCCATGACAAGCAGTGAGAGGCACGTGACTGTTTCTGACAAGTACCAGTCAACTTGGTCCATTAAGCTCGGCTCAAACTCATGACAAGCAGTGAGAGGCACGTGACTTGTTTCTGACAAGTAGACAAGTCTACTTATATTATAATTATAGTTTGACATTTGAAAAAAAATCAAGTGGAGTAGAAAAAGAAGTTTTATACTGGTTTTGTAGTTAAACTGTCCTAAATATTTATACAATCACATACAGTAGACTTTATTCTTTCAATCTATTTTTTTCATATAATTATTATTATTATTATGAAAAATGCAAATTTTTAGTATTTAGTCAACCAATTTTCAACCTGATCTTAAAAATCCCATTTAATTTGTTTTTAGATTATAAAAATGATTATATTAATCTGAAATAAAAACCAGTAAACGCAATACATGACCTATGTATAGCGTATTTGTAAATAAATTTGTTGTTATTATTAAATGTTTCTTTACAGTCTTAGCTAATAATGAATATAATGCCTTTTTATGAATGACAAATGGTAACTGTAAAAAGATATATGTGTATGTATGTGTAAATACTGATATGGTGTGTGTGTGTTGCTATTGCTTTGCTGTTTTATGTGAAAAAACTTGGTACACAACTGATTATGAAACTCTTTGTTAAAAATGTATTTTTTTTTATTTGTCTTAAAAAAAACAACAAACCCAATACAGTGTTTGTTACCAAGTTCAAATACTATTGTTTATATGAGACATTAAATTTAAACATAGAGTATCGACTAAAAATGATAAACTTATGGTTGTAATCGTAACGCAAAACACCATAGCTATGTGATGAATGAATTAAACTTTCTAAATGATATATATTTAAAACATACCATGGGTAGTTTTTTTTTTTGTTACAGATATTTCTCTATAAGGGATGGCATCCCTTATGGGGAGTTGTCTGTAATAAAACAACTACTTATTTACAATTGTCATTAAAAGAATAACACTTGTGTAAATGCTATATGTTCTGTAAATTGAAATTGTAATATTGTAATATATTGTTATGTATTGGAATACAAAATAAATTTTTTTTTAAAAAAGCTTAGCTTAAACCCATGACAAGCAGTGAGAGGCAAGTGATTGTTTCTCACATGTACCAGTCTACTTGGTTCATTAAGCTCAGCTCAAACCCATGACAAGCAGTGAGAAGCAAGTGACTGTTTCTCACATGTATCAGTCTACTTGGTCCATTAAGCTCAGCTCAAACCCATGACAAGCAGTGAGAGGCAAGTGACTGTTTCTCACATGTACCAGTCTACTTGGTCCATTAAGCTCAGCTCAAACCCATGACAAGCAGTGAGAGGCAAGTGACTGTTTCTCACAAGTACCAGTCTACTTGGTCCATTAAGGCTGGGTCAAACCCATGACAAACTGTGAGAGGAAAGTGACTGTTTCTCACATGTACCAGTCTACTTGGTCAATTAAGCTCGGGTCAAACCCATGACAAGCAGTGAGAGGCAAGTGACTGTTTCTCACATGTACCAGTCTACTTTGTCCATTAAGCTCGGATCAAACCCATGACAAGCAGTGAGAGGAAAATGACTGTTTCTCACATGTACCAGTCTACTTGGTCCATTAAGCTCGGGTCAAACTCATGACAAGCAGTGAGAGGCACATGACTGTTTCTCACATGTACCAGTCTACTTGGTCCATTAAGCTTGGCTCAAACCCATGACAAGCAGTGAGAGGCACATTCTCACATGTACCAGTCTACTTGGTCCATTAAGCTTGGCTCAAACCCATGACAAGTAGTGAGAGGCACATGACTGTTTCTCACATGTACCAGTCTACTTGGTCCATTAAGCTCTTCTGTAACACATGACAGGCAGTGAGAGGCAAGTGACTGTTTCTGACAAGTACCAGCCTACTTGGTCCATTAAGCTTGGCTCAAACCCATGACAGGCAGTGAGAGGCACATGACTGTTTCTCACATGTACCAGTCTACTTGGTCCATTAAGCTTGGCTCAAACCCATGACAAGCAGTGAGAGGCAAGTGAATGTTACTGAGACCACTCAGCCTTGGAGGCCATATGCCATACACTAGCTAGTACCATTACTTAATCTTGTAGTGTACCTACATAATGAAAAATGATATCCAATGGTGGATTTACTCTTTAAAAAGCCAAGTGCACCACCTCCTAATCTCTCATATTTTATCAAAACTCACTATACATGTACTTGTACTGAAAAACATGTGTGTCTGTTCAGATTTTGTGTCATGTTGGACCCCAGCATGCCCCTCTAAACCGAAATCCTGGATCCACTCCTGATATACATGTGTTCATAATAGAAGAACTGTCATCTCCCATATCCATTACATGTCAAATCAACAATGCCGACAATAGTTTTGTCATCAATAAAGATTTATTGATGTAATCTTATAGTTTGGTCATATTGGACATTTGTTCAGAAATCAAGCTAGTGATGTGCCAAAGAAAACAAATCAAAGCCTATTTGCATAATTTCCTGTGCTCTTGGAACAACACATAACTATACTTAAGCCATGTAAAATGCATAACTTATCATGCCAACAACAGGTGTCAGAGTAAAGACATTTATTTACTGTCACAATACGATCTTAATTCGTGACTATAGGATGAAAATTGACTTACAAAGTACATCTTTTTTTTCTATACAAAAATACTCCTTTTATTTATAAAAAACAACAACATTTTACAAACAAAACATAAATATTGAAGGATTACTTTTTTGTAATTGTTTATTATATCTTGTCAACACTGACCAACACTTTCAAGCTTTTTTTAAATCGGAGATTTTTTTTAAAAAAAAAAAACACACACAATTCTGTTTCTTTCCCACCACTTTCGCAAGTTTGGACCAAAGGGAAACAACTGTTACTGACATAAGAATGAATACTTTGACATGACTGCATTTATCTTCCAGTTCACCCAAGATTTTTTAAATGGTGTTATTGCCGTTTTCAACACATGAAAACTAGGTTATATATATATACATGTATACATATTGGCATATCCAGTGAAGGAAGACGTCTGACAGAATTAATCTGAGTAGAGCCACCGTCCTTCCGCAAGTAACTGGTTAACTTTCTCCGATAAATTTTACAAAGCTGGGCTTGAACCCACAACCTCAGCAGTGATAGGTGCAAGCTCATTAGACAAAAGCACCTTAGACTACTTGGCCGTGAAAGCCCCATGGGAGAGAGGGTCTTTGGAATGAAATAGCAATTTTTTTCTCGTCTTCATATAAATATCACAAAACCTGAAAACAAAATTAATCTAATCCAGGCCTTTAATTAGAGGCTAAGTATTTATTAGGAATAATACAGTATTTAATACAAAAACACCCAATTAATTAGAAAATTAGCATTTTTTCATGTTTTCATATAAATTTATATCACAAATTTAAAGGGATTATATTGGCAACACAAACACGCTGTTCATCCAGACTTTTCCTGTATACAGTGTGCACAAAAAAATGCATATATATTGACGTATAACCTTTATTAACTTGAAAGTTATCAAATGAACAGTAATTGAATATTGACCAAAACTTTAATACGTCCCGCAATAAAGTATTGCACAATGTTTTCATTTAACTCCGTAAACTTCCCAAACAAAGCCTCGAAAACGATATCGGGGATTAGTCTACATGATGTTATGCGATGATTGATGGGAAACCCGAAAGCGGTTAGTTAAAATGGCAAATGTAAACAAAAACAAAAACGTGGCTTCAGAAACCCGGAGTTTGTTATAAAGATGTTGTGCAATTAGACACTTCAGACGCTTATATCTCTAAGTTGTAAGTGTATCTTCATGCTGGGCGTGTGGGAATTGACGGTCTAATGCCAATATAATCCCTTTAACTACCAGTAGAACATGTTAACTTTTTTTATGGGATTAAAAAAATAATTCAACTAACTCAGGACTGAAATTCATTAAATATTTAGTCTAAATATATCAAATATTGGAATTCACATTATACATGTGTAACATAAAAACAAATTTACAGTTTTCTTTCAGAATTAATCAAATTACAATACCGGTAGTTCTTAACCCTTTACTCCATAGATACCAATCACAGAAGGCCTTTGCTTATGACGAGCAATCTGAACACTTCCTGCACTGTTTTCCACTCTGTCAGTTAATATAAACATAATTCACCCAATAATTCAAAAGCCTTCTATATTAGATGTCCAAAGGCGCCTATATTAGAGGTGTCCAAAGGCATCTATATTAGAGGTGTCCAAAAGCATCTATATTAGGTGTCCAAAGGTGTCTATATTAGAGGTGTCCAAAGGAGTCTATATTAGAGGTGTCTAACGGCATCTACATGTATATGAAGTAAAGGGTTAAATGAATAAAATTTAAATGCAAGATCATTCTTAAAAAGTTGTTTATTAGCAAGTTTTGACAGTCATGTGGGACAACAATGCAATAAACAAAGTTTCAGCAGCTGGATTTGGAGTGGATACCATTATAGAAGCACAAAAAAAAAAATGTTTTTAAGGATGACCCAAAGTGATGCTTTTTAAAATGGTTAAGATACGTCTCAACATCATTAATAAATAAAATAAAATTTGAATGGCTTAGTATGTCAAATCTACCAAAATGTGACAAAATCGCTATTGAAATCGGAGTGGTTAACTTGAAATGAAATTCCCCTTCTAAAAATAGACAGCACTTGAATACTGCTAGACGACCTTCACATAGTCTTTTGGACTCTTTCTAAGATGACACAAATTTTACTACGTGCAAATCTGTATAAAGGATCAAATTGAAATCAAAATAAAATCTCATTGAATAAGTCATAAAATATGTTTTCAAATCCATTTTAATCTAACCTAGGTGCATAGCCCAAGTGAGGAAACACCTTTTCAATATGTTATTTTGGCACATTTAAATAGATATCCATTTGGCAATAGGGTATGGTGTCAGTGAGTATTTATATATATATATATAGGTATGATAGATTGGAAACTAATATTTATAATCAATTTTAAAAGTTCAAAAAATCCTGATAAATTCCCTTTCAAATCTTGAGAATTTGAGTCAAGTTTTAGGCTCAGAAACTCAAAAACTTTGAGGTATGATTCTTTGATTACAGGGAGAATTCTCTTCTCTTACACAATATGGTCTGGTCAGACTGGTTGCATAATAATAATCTGTGAAATAAATGCAAAATATATATAAGCACTTCTCAGAGTCGGGCCTGGTCTGGTTAGCTCAGTCGGTAACAAGTATGTCTTTAATCCTAGGGTTGTGGGCTTGAATCCCTACTTAGCCTGTTTCTGTGAAGATTGATATACAACATTGCTACTCATTGTCATCTCTCTCACTGCCGATTCAAGTGCAAACATTATCATTACTTGTGGAGATGAATGTGCTTGAATATTGGTTAAACTTCCAGGATCCCAGGAAGGAGTGGTTAGGTTATATGATCATCTCTCAGCCCTTGATTGCATAAAATTATGTTGAATATTTAAACAAAAAAACATTTGAACAATCAGTTGCTACTGATTTATCAAATTAAATATCATAAATATAGTAAGCAATCACAAAAAATATACGAATAAAATACATTTATACAAAAATTAACAACTCATGAAAAGAATAAAAACAATATGAAGATTAACAAAATAAGAAAAATGTCAATGAGGAACTCTTGCATGCAAGTAATGATTATATTCTCTACTTAAAGACTTGAAAAATTGTAGTAGAAGCTTCCTCGCTTGGTGTTCAGAATTAAGATGATGATTGTTCAAAGGTTAGGTGTGATACCCTAGTGTGGCAGCACTCAGAATAATGTCTCGATCAGACACTGTCGCGATATAACTAAACATTTGTTGAAAGCGAAACAAAACACCATACAACAATTATATTCTTTGCATTTTGTAATGGTTTCATTTTAACTGTTAATTTTGTAAGTGAAATAATTAAAAATTGCAAGTTTAGTGTTTAACACTTATTGATTCAACACATGAAGCCAATATCAACTGGGTCCGGAAATAATTGCATAACACTGGAGAATAATATAGGAGTTCAGGATGTGTGAGAACAATATAGGAGTTCAGGATGTGTGAGAACAATATAGGAGTTCAGGATGTGTGAGAATAATATAAGAGTTCAGGATGTGTGAGAATAATATAGGAGTTCAGGATGTGTGAGAATAATATAGGAGTTCAGGATGTGTGAGAACAATATAGGAGCTCAGGATGTGTGAGAATAATATAGGAGTTCATGATGTGTGAGAATAATATAGGAGTTCATGATGTGTGAGAATAATATAGGAGTTCAGGATGTGTGAGAATAATATAGGAGTTCAGGATGTGTACATTAATTGGTGCAGACACAATGGCAGTGTTCATTTTTAAGACTGATTTTACTTAACTAAGGCTGTACTAAAAAAATGTTTTTTACTGTGGTTCGACCTGACCACTCAATTTGCAGCTAACAAACATTATATTGAGTTTGGAGGCACTATTGCTTTTTTGTATATGAATTCTGTCCTTTTTTGTTTAAAATGACAATAAAAAAACAAAATCTCCAAAAACTCAGTGTGTCGGAGCAGAGCAAATAGTGTTTATGGATAACTTCAAGGTAATACATCATATCGATATATTTAACTCTTGTGCAGATAAACTTAATCTCCAACTACTACTGTCTGAAATTAGTAATCATTCAACTATGTTCCAAGTCAACAGTCATCTATGAAAGAATATTAATTAAAAAAAAATAATTCTTTCAAATTAACTGTAAATAATGTTTTTTACAAATATTAACAAATTAGAAATTATTAAAAATAATAATAGAAACAATACTTTATTTTAAAAAAAATACACAAAACAAACAACATTACATACATTTCAATATTAAACCACCTGTAAAGAGATTGAATATGTACAGATGTGAGCTTTGGAAAACTGATTAATATGGTCTACTAGGCACTAGTTATTGTGCACATAAGGTATACATGTATATCTAAACTGGTGATCACATGGGTAAGTTGGGAAGATACATTTATATCAATTATACAGAATTTCGGGTTGTTTTTCATAGTTGCACAATGCCATGCATTTAATGAATTCAAATTAAACAAAAAACAAACCATACATTAATAGAATTTTTAAAACTATAGAGCTAAATGTCACACCATATCTTAAACCATTTTATGGGGCTTTTTATGTGTCAAAATCCCTGTCTAATTAATATTTGTCCAATTAATTTTTTTGTAGTTTTATAAAATAACCAATTAACAGCTGGTAAACACAATGACACACAGTGACGGTGTTACGTTTACCTCCCTTTTTGTATTTTTGGGAGATAGTGGATTTGAGTGGACACTCAATTTTGAGGATAGTTATCGAACTTATAGTAGGTATGAGTCAGTAGGTATAATGTGACTGGTTGGGGTACCATAATGAAATGTTACAGAATAATACTCCAGTAAGTCTGTCTGAAGCATAACTGAAATAATGGTGGAAGTGTTGCTTAACAAGTACATTACAATATTGATAAAGCAAACAAAATCTAATGTCAGAAATAAAATTATTAAGTTCCAATTAATAACCACCAACTAAGGCACAGGACTTTTACACTCTACGTGTAAGTAACACCAACATGGAGATTCAAACTTCGGTCATAATGATGAGAAGTTGTTTGCTCATAACTCAGGGCCAGGCTCAATTAGCTCAGTTATTAGAGCGTCTGACTATCAATCCAGAATCTCCGTAATGGTAGATATACGATATTGCGTCTCATTACCATTCGTCTCCCACCACTGATTCAAGTGGGAAAAATATATCAGTTACATGCAGAGATGGGATGTGCTCAAGTACTGGTTAACCTTTCAGGATCCCAGGAAACAGTTGTTAGGTTAATTGGTCATCTTTCTGCACTCAATGGCATAAAAATGGCGCTAAATATTCAATCAATCAATCAATCTCAACAAACAGTTAATAAATGTCTGTAAGACTTCCCCTTCCACTTCCCACCTCCCACTCAACTATCAAACAGCTCTCAAGTAACTTAAATATAAATCAAACTGACATGAAAACAAACGCACATGGCAACATGCAATCTAAGTATAATGTGAAATAGAACTTTTATGTGATGGCAGAACAACAGGAAGATAATTATTCTAGCAAAATACCAGTATTCTTTTTCTACTCTTGACTTATTTACAAA
Source organism: Panopea generosa (assembly GCA_029582155.1). Taxonomy (NCBI): domain Eukaryota; kingdom Metazoa; phylum Mollusca; class Bivalvia; order Adapedonta; family Hiatellidae; genus Panopea; species Panopea generosa. The sequence continues at coordinate 53,262,630 of CM055896.1, forward strand.
ATCACGCTTGCAATTCCATCAGTTTGTGGTATAATTAAAAGTATGTCTTGCAATATTTTAACAATTTTTTATTTCATTTATTTTTTGAATGGCCACTTTCAACACATAAAAGGTTTTATTTATATTTGTAGAAAATCCAGTTTTATTGGTCGAGGAAAACCTCAGAATGAATCTGAGTAAATCCACAATCCTGGTAAAGTTTTTCACATAAAAGATTTTTGGAACAAGCTGGGCTTGAACCCGCGACCTTAGCAGTGCAGGTAAGTGGTTATAAGAAGACAGCACCATAGACCACATACCCACAGCAGAACTGTTTTACCAATTAAAATGTACAGCAGGTATTAGAAATCAATTTTAATAAAATGTTGATTTCAGAAATAATTCTCATAGCTGTCACAATTTAATTTCAATTGTAGGAATAGATAAAAAAAAAATTGTAATAAAATACTGGACATATATACGTGTGTCACGATTCATATTACCAATAGCATGGTATACAATTACCAGTATATGTATTTAAACTCCTATAAATAGCAACGTTCGACCATCAAATAAATGTGACATGTATACATTTCGGAACAAAAAGCTCTATATTGATATAAACACATTCGAGATAACAAAATCGACTGATGACCTTACCTTTATGCATAATAGGCTTAGTAGATTTCCAGTGATGGTATAAGCACCAAAAAAGAAATGCAAACTTTCAGAATGGTTTATAAAATCAAATCGAATATCATCATATACTTCAAAAACAAAAAAATGGAATAATTTCAATTCATACTTATCAACACACTGCTGTTTGGGGCGCACGTTTCAGTCAACCATTTATTTCGCGTGAACACTATTTATGGAGGAAAAACATAAATTATTATGTATCAGTTGTTTTAGCGACAAAACTAATAAAGATATTTCATTTTTCAAATTAAAAGAAAAATGACTTTGGTAGGCAGTTTTCAATGAAAAATGTTGAAGGTAGAAATTTTGAATGGAAAAAACATCAGAAAATCAAGTTAAAACTTGATGTCAAATATCTGTAAAGTTTTTATAACAATATTTTACACCTTTTAAAGGTCATTGCAAAATTTCTGTTCATGTTTGCTGTTATAACAACACGGTAAAATTTGCATTGATTTTGGCAATTTAAAATCAGCAATTGTTGTAAAATTTGTTTTACTTGTCAAATTTTCAAAACAAAAACTTTTACACTTAAAAAGACTGATCTTCTGAACCTTTATTTATATGTACCATTGCAGCTACTGATTTTTTTCAACGGAATTATATTTATATAAGCCACAAACAAAACATTTGCTGAAATATGCACCCCAAACAATATCTCAATTGTATTTCTTAAAATATAATATTGGTATAGTGATAACATTGCTGCAGACTTAATTTAACAAATAAGAACAAACTTTTATAATATATAAATTCATCCAGTATGGATGTAGGAAAATCAAAATTTATGTTCCTATGACAAATCTATGTGAAATTAAATTATTTTTTTTTAATTATAAACCATAACTTTAAATTGGGCAATTGATTACCAAGAATTTGCAATGTAGTTTTAAAAAGATATCAATAGCATGTCAAATTCATGCTTGTAAAGCGAATGGGTCACGGGCCATAGTCCCATTTCTTTCAAAAATATCCTATTGATATTGGGAAAATATTAAGAAAATTATTAGGAAATGGCACATTGAAAAAATGCAAATCTGATAAACAACACAAAAATGGCCCATTAACTGTTTCCCCCCCACCACCTCCCAACCACTTCCAGGCTTCAAAAAGCATGTGAAGCAAGTTTATATACCATTTAATTTTTATCAGATTTGCTTTTTTTCAATGTGCCATTTCGTATTAATTTCATGAAGCCATTCAAAAATAACTACAATTTCCAATAACACCCAACCACATGGTCAAAATATTAACAAGCTGAAAAAAAATAGGGCAGGTTCCGGTGCTCCAGATAATAATTTTCAAATAAGAATTTTACCAATGCTTATAATATTTGACTACTTGCTTAATATTTCAATGATTAAATACTCCCAAATAGTGCTATCTGCAGTACTGCAGGTTCAATACAGAAGAATTAACACCTAGAAATATAGAAAATATCTTAATTTTACTAATCAAACATTTTTTTATATAGATATGTATAAATCACAGAGCCCCAGATAAGATGCGTATCTGCATATATGATGCATTAAAAATTGGTGGATACACTTCAAATTTGTTTTACCTACGTATCAATCACATAAGCAACAGGTTTTATTTTAAAATCAATTTTTATATTAAGTTAACACCCTGAAAATCAATCTTCATTGCACCAATTTCTCGACTTATTCGCATAATAAAAATAGCTGAATGGTTTCAATTCAACTCGCTTCAGTGATAACCTTACTGATTATAATGGTAATTCAGTCTGTGTAATTTATAATACATGAAGTAAGATATTAGTATTGAAATTTGCCGGTCAAACTTAGCCAGAATTTGTCTTTCCCTAGCAGCCAGAGTCGGAACATGGCTGAGTTTAAGTATCACCCCATCATATTTCGGCTTGAAAAGAAAGCGTCTAAATTACGTTCATTTTATGTCTCTAAGGAGCCTTTATAAGATTTTTAATTTTGCTTCTCCATGAACAGCAAATCAGATATCAAAATAATAAAAAATCTGTCCATTCACACCACATTTAATTGGGCTAGGACAGGAAAATATTGAATAAATTGGTCAATTATGTAACGGTCTGCATTCAAACAAAAAAGGCCAATGCAGTTGCAGTTTCCCTGGCAAGCCATTGATAAAAACAATATCAAATTTAATAATAATTTAACATTGAAAGTGCCAACTCTGCACTGGTTGTATGTACATCATATACGCAACACTCACCACTACAAAACTCAAGAATTTTCATCTACTTTGATTTTGATGAGTAAAATTTATCTGAGGCTCAGAAATCATTTTATAGTCATAAAAAAAATTGAAATACACTGTTCCACACCATTTTAATAGTAGGTGCTTTGAGGCGTTCTCTGTGGAACATATTTATTATGGTGAACTTTCATAAACCAGATGTTTGTATAGTGCATGGAGAAAATAGTGGTGTAGAAAACAAATTGCTAGCAGTTGGGTATTCTGTTAAAATGGCAAAGCAGCTGACGGAACAACATATTTTGAACTAGATGTTGTCCAGATTGTTTCAATTTCAATTGATTTAGTGGATTAAAAGGACTGTAAAATCATTCTGCTTGCATGTATTACTCAAGACAATGTTATTTCCTTGTGTGCATGAAAACCAATAAGACCAGGACAAGAAATAACAATAATCAACAACAATAGGAAGTTGCTAAAATGACAGTTTCCCAATGTGCTTTGCCTAGTTCTCAATATGCAGCAGATTCTGTGTACACAAAACAGGTCAAATATATTAGTTTTCGGGTATAAAGATAATAGATCGCAGGTGCCATATTACGGGAGTAAACAAGCCAACAACTGTCGTACAGCCATGTCGCGTAAGTCAGATGCTGTTGACTCATAGCCATACCAACCGCTATTTGTGTTTGAATTAAAAAATAATCATTAGCATACGAAACCTTACCTAAGTAAACAAATCTGGCTTTGAATCGCTAACTTTAACGAAAAACAACAATGTGTATCTGTATTATAAAAAGTGTACAGTAATTTCTCCAAATTTATGACTACGTTTCTTGCTTTTCCATATTGAAGAGCGAAAGAGTTAACTCCCATCACTATAAATAGCAATCGTGAAACATCGGGTATTTCCGTATCATCCGTATAATACACTTGCGTAGCAAGTATAAAATAGAAAAATCCACTATTGCCTGATTTGGCAAAACGTTCCCATTTTGAAACTTTGAAAGTAATACAGTGACATTTAAACCACATTAAATTTTGTGGTATCAATAAAAATTTAAGAAATGGCTATTAAGTCACTAGGCATTCAAGGAATACAGTCACCACAATTACATAAATCAATAAATCAACAAATCAACAAATCAATCAATCAATCAATCAATCAATCAATCAATCAATCAATCAATCATATATCAAATGATAATAAATACAATACAAGTAGCGACAGGGTCTAAAATCATCAATAATTTGAGTTTTTGTAAAACGCTGTATTCATGCAATTAATGGTAAGAAAATGTGATCATGTAAAATATTCTGTTAAATAGTCGTTAAAACTGGCTGTTTTTGCAAATAGATAAAGTAATTTGTTTGTTTAATAAAATTTTATTTGAACCTTAAATTTTTCAAATTGTGAGTCGAAGTCTATATCTCAAACTCTGAATATTGATGAATTTAGGTCCAGATATCGCTTGAATGAGATTTAACACTTAATATCTCAACTTATTTGCTTAACCTACTTTTTTGAAATGCTGTAACTTCCTTTATATTTGTCATTTTGCATGTTCTCCCTCATCATAAAGTATTTTTCCTACTTTCTGTTTGGTCATTTAATGTTCAATGACTAATAAATACAGAAATTTAAATGTTTTAGTTGAGAAAAATCTAAACTTGATGGGTTCTAGTGAGACACGCCCCAACTACTTATTCTCTCTCTACCCACCGTCGGCATAATATGCAAGGACGAGCCGGTGTGTTAGTACCTGACAGTTTTATCAGGCGAGGCAGAGAAAAACAAACACGAGCATTGGCAGGTTTTATTCTTTATTAAAGTATCATCATGGTTACAACATAAAACAATAATTATCATTATCTAGAATTTATCCATAAGTACAAGCAACTATTTGCTAAATTTTAGCTACTATATCGCCATCAAAAGTATGACTTACATTACAACTATGGTAAAGTTATTAAAAATAAACAACTTTACCAATTTTTAGCATACACGTATACTAGCCTGATTAAATAAGGCGTGAATGGACAGCTTTTTTTATTATTCTGATATCTGATCTGCTGTCCATAATGACATTGTGCCTCATTACCATTCGTCTCTCACCGCTGATTCAAGTGGGAAAGTTATCAGTTACTTGCGGATATGGGGTGTTCTCGAGCATTTGTCAACCTTTCAAGATCCCAGGAAATAGTGGTTAGGTTAACTGATCGTCTGTAAGCCCTCGATGGCATATAAATGATGCTAAAATATTCAATCATTCACTCATTTATCAATACAATTTTATTGCTTATACATTTGTATAAAGATCAGGTATCAGGAGGTAATATTTTTGAGACACATAAATTGAATATCGGTCTAGTGAACTATTTTTTTAAAGTAAAAAATGATTTTGAATTGGCAAAGTTGGTGCACATTCTAAGTGTTTCTAAAACAATATACATCAAGGTTGTGTTCATTTAATCATTGATCACATTTTACCATGCTTATTATTGTGGTTCCAAATTACCAACCATTGTGTTGTTCCAAGGAGTCTGATGAGTCTGGTAACAAACAATAAGACCACTTTGGGTTTTACATTTTGTAAGAGGTAACAAGTCCAAGGTTAGTCGTGAAGAAACAGAAAATTAAATACAAACAAGATGTAAATATTTTAAATTTAATTTTGTTCAACAATGATGAATGTTTTATTTTTGTCAAGTTATGAAAATAGAAAATCCATTTACTGTATTAATTTTCTATAACAATCAAAAAAAATACATGCGAGCCATTTCTTTTCCAAATTTTACTTTTGTCAGGGATCGAACCCGAGTCTTCTACAAAATGTGTAGATGTGTTAGCCAGTTACACCACAAAAGTCTAAAATTTGTACAGAGAAAATGGTCTTAAGTGCTAACATTGTTTTCCCTGGACATGTCAGTTCTTATTACAACCAAAACATCCATCATGACATTTCTAACACAACTGGATGTCCATTGTCACATTGTTACCATTGACTTTACTACAACTAACAAAGCCTTCAAACATTTCTTAGATAACTGGTTTCCCATGCCAGTTTTTTACCATCAGCAATTACTACAACTAAATGGCCACCACATACATCACTGAGATAACTGGTTCCCCATTTTTTATCCTGCCATAAAAAAAACACAACCATTTCATACATTCAAGCCAGTTCTTTTCCAAATTTTACTTTAGTCAGGATTTGAACCTGAGTCTTCTAACAAAAAAGTAGATATGTTTGCCAGCTTCACCACAAAAATCTAAAATTTGAACCAAAAAAATGGATTAAATATGACCATAATTTTACCTAGCCAGGTCAGCTTTTACTTCAACGAAAAACAGCAAACATAAGTTCTTACACAACTGTTAGCCCTAGGCCAGTTTATAAACTATAACTTAAACCAACACAGTCACAGTAAATATTTGTAACATTACAAGTTGCCCTGACCAGTTTGTTCTCATCAGCTATTACTACAATCTGCACAGCTACCATAAACATTTCTAACATAACTGGTTTCCCCAGAACAATTTGTTCTCATCAGCTATTACTACAACCTGCACAGACACCTTAAACATTTCCTACACAGCCAGTTGCCCCTGCTATTACTACAACCTGCACAGCTACCATAAACATTTCTTACACAACCGGTTGCCCCTGAACAACTTATTTTCATTCGCTTTTACTACAACCTGCAAAGACACCATAAACTTTTTTTACACAACTGGTTGCCCATGAACAATTTGTTCTCATCAGCTATTACTACAACCTGTACACCCACCATAAACATTTCTAATACAACCATTTGTCCCTAAACAATTTGTTCTCATCTGCTATTACTACAACCCGCACAGACACCAAAAATATTTCTAATTCAACCATTTGTCCCTAAACAATTTGTTCTCATCCGCTATTACTACAACCTGCACAGACACCATAAACATTTCTAATTCAACCATTTGTCCCTAAACAATTTGTTCTCATCCACTATTACTACAACCTACACAGACATCATAATCATTTCTAACTCAACCATTTGTCCCTAAACAATTTGTTCTCATCCGCTATTACTACAACCTACAAAGACACCATAAACATTTCTAACACAACCATTTGTCCCTAAACAATTTGTTCTCATCCGCTATTTTTACAACTTGCACAGTTACCATAAACAATTCTAACACAACCGGTTGCCCCAAGCCTGTATGTTCTCATCAGCTATTACTACAACCTGCCCAGCCACATAAACATATCCAACACAACTGGTTGCCCCAAGCCAGTATGTTCTCATCAGCTTTTACTACAACCTGCCCAGCCACCATAAACATATCCAACACAACTGGTTGCCCCAAGCCAGTATGTTCTCATCAGCTATTACTACAACCTGCCCAGCCACCATAAACATATCCAACACAACTGGTTGCCCCAAGCCAGTATGTTCTCATCAGTTATTATTACAACCTGCCCAGCCACCATAAACATATCCAACATAACTGGTTGCTCCAAGTCAAATGTGTTTTCATGAGCCATTACTTCAACCAACAAAACCATCACAAACAATTCTACCACATCTGGTTTCCCCATACCAGTATGTTTTCACCAGCTATTTCTACTATCTACACAACCACATCTTATTTATCAGTTCTATTGTTTCACAACAACCCATTTACTTACATCAGTTCTATTGTTTTACTATAGCTTTTTTTGTTTTACAAGTTCTGTTATATTTAATAGATCTGCTTTATATATCGGTTCAGCTATATGCTTTTTATTTTTTCTGCTATTTGTGCTGTGCTGCTGTTAGCCACTACATGTACTTACAATAATGATCTATTTCAAAGTTGTAGTGTTCCACCTCTGCACCACTATAAGGTCCAGCACATCTGACTTTGAATAAGGGAGGGTCTCAAATGACATGTTATATGACAAGACAAAATAGTTACATGACAATTTTAGTAAATATTTGTATGAGATGCCATGTACATGTACCATTATATTTGCTCTGTATTACTTGATTCTAAGTTTATTGGAGAAAATGTGTCAACATTCGAAAACATTTTCAAACAAGTTCACATGGGTTAGTGAAACTAGACTTGGGTTCTGTCGGACCTACAGCCATCACCCATTCAAGCTATTGATTTTACACAAAGCAAATTGAATCTTGGAACATAAAACAGGTCTCCATTTTATGCAAGAATCTTTCTTTAAAATTTCATCTTTCGGATTTGTATGAGGAATCATGTACATGTACCAAAATATTTGCTCTGTATTATATGTCTCTTAGCATTTCAGAGACGGTGTCAACAATAAAAGTTTTTTCGATCAAGTTCACTTGGGCTAGTGAAACTAGACTAAGGTTCTGTTGGACCTACAGCCGTCAACACATTCCAGCTATTGAATTTACACAAAGCAAATTGAATCTTGGAACATAAAACAGGTCTCCATTTTATGCATCAATCTTTATTTAAAATTTCATCTTTCGGGTTTGTATGAGGGGCCATGTACATGTACCAAAATAATATTTGCTCTGTATTATTTGTCTCTCAGCATATTGCAAAGACAGTGTCAACAATCAAAGTTTTTTCGATCAAGTTCACTTGGGCTAGTGAAACTAGACTAAGGTTCTGTCAGACCTACAGCCGTCAACACATTCCAGCTATTGATTTTACACAAAGCAAATTGAATCTTGGAATATATACAAGTCTCCATTTTATGCATCAATCTTTCTTTAAAATTTCGTCTTTCGAGTTTGTATGAGGGATCATGCACATGTACCAAAATATTTGCTCTGTATTATTTGTCTCTCAGCATATTGCAGAGACAGTGTCAACAATCGAAGTTTTTTCGATCAAGTTCACTTGGGCTAGTGAAACTAGACTAAGGTTCTGTCGGACCTACAGCCGTCAACACATTCCAGCTATTGATTTTACACAAAGCAAATTGAATCTTGGAATATATACAAGTCTCCATTTTATGCATCAATCTTTCTTTAAAATTTCATCTTTCGAGTTTGTATGAGGGATCATGCACATGTACCAAAATATTTGCTCTGTATTATTTGTCTCTCAGCATATTGCAGAGACAGTGTCAACAATCGAAGTTTTTTCGATCAAGTTCACTTGGGCTAGTGAAACTAGACTAAGGTTCTGTCGGACCTACAGCCGTCAACACATTCCAGCTATTGAATTTACACAAAGCAAATTGAATCTTGGAACATAAAACAGGTCTCCATTTTATGCATCAATCTTTCTTTAAAATTTCATCTTTCGGTTTGGATGAGGGGCCATGTACCTGTACCAAAATATTTGCTCTATATTATTAGTCTCTCAGCATATTTCAGAGACGGTGTCAACAATCAAAGTTTTTTTCGATCAAGTTCACCTGGGCTAGTGAAACTAGACTAAGGTTCTGTCGGACCTACAGCCGTCAACACATTCCAGCTATTGATTTTTCCCAAAGCAAATTGAATCTTGGAATATATACAAGTCTCCATTTTATGCATCAATCTTTATTTAAAATTTCATCTTTCGGGTTTGCATGAGGGGCCATGTACATGTACCAAAATATTTGCTCTGTATTATTTGTCTCTCAGCATATTGCAGAGACAGCGTCAACAATCGAAGTTTTTTCGATCAAGTTCACTTGGGCAAGTGAAACTAGACTAAGGTTCTGTCAGACCTACAGCCGTCAACACATTCCAGCTATTGATTTTACACAAAGCAAATTGAATCTTGGAATATATACAAGTCTCCATTTTATACATCAATCTTTATTTAAAATTTCATCTTTCGGGTTTGTATGAGGGGCCATGTACATGTACCAAAATATTTGCTCTGTATTATTTGTCTCTCAGAATATTGCGGAGATGGTGTCAACAATCAAAGTTTTTTTCGACCAAGTTCACTTGGGCTAGTGAAACTAGACTAAGGTTCTGTCGGACCTACAGCCGTCAACACATTCTAGCTGTTGATTTTACACAAAGCAAATTGAATCTTGGAATATATACAAGTCTCCATTGTATGCATCAATCTTTCTTTAAAATTTCATCTTTCGGGTTTATATGAGGGATCATGCACATGTACCAAAATATTTGCTCTGTATTATTTGTCTCTCAGCATATTGCAGAGACTGTGTCAACAATCAACGTTTTTTTTCGATCAAGTTCACTTGGGCTAGTGAAACTAGACTAAGGTTCTGTTGGACCTACAGCCGTCAACACATTCCAGCTATTGAATTTACACAAAGCAAATTGAATCTTGGAACATAAAACAGGTCTCCATTTTATGCATCAATCTTTATTTAAAATTTCATCTTTCGGGTTTGTATGAGGGGCCATGTACATGTACCAAAATAATATTTGCTCTGTATTATTTGTCTCTCAGCATATTGCAAAGACAGTGTCAACAATCGAAGTTTTTTCGATCAAGTTCACTTGGGCTAGTGAAACTAGACTAAGGGTCTGTCAGACCTACAGCCGTCAACACATTCCAGCTATTGATTTTACACAAAGCAAATTGAATCTTGGAATATATACAAGTCTCCATTTTATGCATCAATCTTTCTTTAAAATTTCGTCTTTCGAGTTTGTATGAGGGATCATGCACATGTACCAAAATATTTGCTCTGTATTATTTGTCTCTCAGCATATTGCAGAGACAGTGTCAACAATCGAAGTTTTTTCGATCAAGTTCACTTGGGCTAGTGAAACTAGACTAAGGTTCTGTCGGACCTACAGCCGTCAACACATTCCAGCTATTGATTTTACACAAAGCAAATTGAATCTTGGAATATATACAAGTCTCCATTTTATGCATCAATCTTTCTTTAAAATTTCATCTTTCGGGTTTGTATGAGGGATCATGCACATGTACCAAAATATTTGCTCTGTATTATTTGTCTCTAAGCATATTGCAGAGACAGTGTCAACAATCGAAGTTTTTCCGATCAAGTTCACTTGGGCTAGTGAAACTAGACTAAGGTTCAGTCGGACCTACAGCCGTCAACACATTCCAGCTATTGATTTTACACAAAGCAAATTGAATCTTGGAACACAAAACAGGTCTCCATTTTATGCATCAACCTTCCTTAGTTAACATTTATGCTTCAGCCTTTCTTAGTAAATATATATGCTTCAATCTTTCCTGTTTAATTTTTACTTTCTGCTATATCATTTGCGCTGTGCTGCCGTTCGCCACTACATGTACTTACAATAAAGAAGATTTATCCCTAATTGTTGTAGTGTTCACCCCTGCACCACGATGAGGTCCAGCACATCCGACTTTGGCAGGGGACCACTCATGTCATGCTATAAGAAAGACGCTATAGTTGTATGACCACGAGAGAATAGTCATGTTATAAGAAAAAGAAACTATAGTTGCATGACATGTCGCTATTAATAATGATCAAAAAAGTTATCTTCAAAACATGAAAACATGCTTTTTACAAGCTTTTTAAAATATGTGCTTTGTGTGATTTGATTTGTCTCTTAACATTCACCAGAGACAGTGTCAACAGTCGCAGTTAATAGGATAAAGTTCACTTGGGCTAGTGAAACTAGACTGTACAGTTGTCAGTCATACATACAACCATTGACACATTCCAGTAAAATTTCACACTTAATAGCATATTGTAACTTAGCACATATTTATCTCCATTTTATGCAATTTCCTTTCTTAGCAAACATTTTTGCATCAACCTTTCTTTGTAAAATTCCATTTTATGCATCATTTATATATCTTATATGTATCTACAACCACTACATCCACCACAAACATTTCTGAGATAACTGGTTTGCCATGCCAGTTTTTTATCATCAGATATTACTAAAACCACCATATCCATCACAAACATTTCTGAGATAACTGGTTTGCCAGGCCAGTTCTTTATCATCATTAGCTATTACTAGAACCACCATATCTGCCACAATCATTTCTGAGATAACTGGTTTTCCAGGCCAGTTTTTTATCATCAGCTATTACTAGAACCACCATATCTGCCACAACCATTTCTGAGATAACTGGTTTTCCAGGCCAGTTTTTTTAATCATCAGATATTACTACAACCACCACATCCACCACAAACATTTCTGAGATAATTGGTTTGTCAGGCCAGTTTGTTATCATCAGCTGTTACTAGAACCACCATATCCATCACATACATTTCTGAGATAACTGGTTTGCCATGCCAGTTTTTTATCATCAGCTGTTACTAGAACCACCATATCCGCCACAATCATTTGAGATAACTGGTTTACCAGGCCACTTATCATTAGCTTTTACTAGAACCACCATATCCACCACAAACACATCTGAGATAACTGGTTTGCCATGCCAGTTTTTTATCATCAGCTGTTACTTGAACCACCATATCCACCACAATCAATTATGAGATAATGGTTTGCCAGGCCAGTTTTTTATCATCAGATATTACTACAACCACTATATCCATTGCAAAAATTTGCTGAGATAACTGGTTTTCCAGGCCAGTTTTTTATCATAGCTATTCCTACAACCACCACATCCACCACAAACATTTTTGAGATAACTGGTTTTCCATGCCAGTTTTTTACCATCAGATATTACTACAACCACCATATCCATCGCAAACATTTCTGAGATAACTGGTTTACCAGTCCAGTTTTTTATCATCAGTTATTACAACAACCACCATATCCACCACAAACATTTCTGAGATATCTGGTTTGCCAGGCCAGTTCTTTATCATCAACTTTTACTAGAACCACCATATCCACCACAATCGTTTCTAAGATAACTGGTTTGCTAGGCCAGTTCTTTCTCATATTGATTACCGTACTACAATCACCACATCCACCACAAAAGTTTTTGAGATAACTTGTTTACCAAGCCATTTTTTTTATCACCAGCTATTACTAGAACCACAATATCCACCACAAACATGTCTTAGATAACTGTTTTGCCAGGCCAATTCTTTACCATCAGCTATTACTACAACCACCATATCCACCACAAATATTTCAGGGATAACTAGTCTGCTAGGCCATTTTTTTATCATCAGCTATTACTAAACCACCATATCCTTGTGCTTTGTGTGATTTGATTTGTCTCTTTAGCATTTTTCCAGAGACAATGTCAACAATCGAAGTTTATAGGATTAAGTTCACTTGGGCTAGTGAAACTAGAATGTATGGTCCTGTCAGACGTACATACAACCATTGACACAGTCCAGTAAAAAGTTCACACTTAGGGCAAATTTTATCTTAGCACATACAGGTCCCCATTCTATGCAATTTCTTTTCTTTTTGCTTAACCTTTCTTTTAAAATATGCAAATTTCCATTTAATACATCGTTTATATATATTTTTTGTATCTTTTTTAAGAAGCAAAGTGTAGTATCATATCATAAATATTATCTTTCGGGATCTTCTTCATTAATATACATCCAATATCCTTCTTCTTCTTCTATATTCTTCTTCTTCTTCTTCTTCATATCCTTCTTCATCATACTACGTTCTAATACTTACTACTACTACAATAATCTACTTCTACCTCTAAATACTTCTACTACATACATTACACTAATAATAAATTTTTTTTGTGTTTTTTTTTTTTTTTTTTTTTTTTTTTGTTAATTTTTTTTTTTTTTTTTTGGTTAGTAACATAATATAACAATATCACAATAAAACCTCCAAGTACTAGTGAAAGTACTTAATATAGATGGCCTCTCTGAGCGATGGCCCCCCTGACCTAACTTAATAGATACTCTGCCTGAGCATCTCACTCATGGTGTTTGGGGGGGGGGGATGACATAAGTCAGGGAGTATCGCACACACAAGCCCCATACAAGATCAGGCCCAATATACAGGGTAGACCTTACCTATCCAATCTAGTAGGACAGCCTGTCTGGACGGCGGACTACCCGACCCGACCTGGTACGAACCTCCAGAGGAGCGTTCAGTACAGGTTCCTCAACTCTCCTAACAGGGACATCGGTGTACCGGACAGGTAGTCTAGGCACTCTGCCAGAGCGTCTCACAGGCACGGGTGGGGACATGGGTAGGTCAGGTAGTACCGCACAAACAGGCGCCATACAAGGCACAACGTACCTCTCAGCTGCTGGAAGGGCATCACCGGCAAACTGAAAAGAGAAAATAAAATATTGGTTAGAATAAAACTTTCAAAATCATGATTAATTTCCAAAAAGCTTACTGTAATAAACTTGAAATCATTTAATGTACATACAAAACAAAATTTAAAAAAGAATTGGGGATAGCAGCGATACAAAACACAAAAGGGGGAGGGGTAATTAAGTTGAACTGATCAGAGTTTTCGTTTAACACAAAACAAAAATCAAAACAAACACAAAAAGTCAGGAGGTGCAAGTAGAACTTTTAGGGCAGAACATACACTATGTCTATGTCTGGTTAAGGCTAGTTAGCCAGTACTTAAGCTGAAATGTATTTAATTTAATTTTAAAATCTGTGTGTGGATGTGGGGGTGTATGTGCTAAAGTTAAATAAACATGACTGTTTAGTTTAATACAATAAAAACAAGAAATGTCACTGGTAAGTGTCACATGCCCCCCAAATGGTTGTTGTAAAATAACAATATAATTATGTTATAATAGGTAGTGATGTATCCCCTTCACCCTGACATCTGATGTAATGGTTTGTATATTTCAACAGTTTAATGCTGCTGAAACATTATCATGACATGCTGATCACTTGTGTCGAGCTATTTTAAAATACCTAAATGTAAGACAAAGTTACTTAAAGCTAAGTGTTTTTGAAATCCATCCATGTATGATAAAGTTAAAGGACGGACTTGAAATCTCAAACAGATTCAAAGTGTTGTCATACATACTAAAAGAGTGACTTTGACCTTTGAGGTATGGATCTAGGTCTTACTTACGACACCTCATGTCATCTTGATAAATTGAGCCAAGTTAAAGGCAAAGTCACAGATCAGACACACAATATCAAACAAATTGAAAGTGTGACCTTGTTCTTTTAGGAAAGGTTCTGGGTCTTACATGTGACACTTAATTAAGTCATGTTAATCAACTTAGCCAAGTGTTTTTAAAATTTATCCATAGATGACAGACCAGACAAGAAATGTCAATATGACTGAAAGTGTTGTCAAACAAAATTAAATTGTGACCTTGGCCTTTAAAGTGAGAGTTTGGGTATTAAGTGCAACATGTCGTCATGTTATGTTGTTCACTTATAACAAGTATTTATAAAAATCTATCTATGCATGACAAAGTTGCAGGTCCGAACGGAATCTCACACAGACTCAAAGTGTTGTCAAACTCAAATTGTGACCTTGACCTTTGAGGTATAGGTGTGGGACTTACTAGCGACATGTCATCATAGTATGTTGATTAATTGTAGCAAGTATTATTAAAATCCATCTATGCATGACAAAGTTACAGGCTGGACACAAAATCTCACAGACTCAAAGTGTATTCAAACAAACTCAAATTGTGACCTTGACCTTTGAGGTACGGGTGTGGGTCTTAATCACGACACCCCGTCATGTTATGTTGATCATTTGTAGCAAGTATCAACAAAATCCATCTATGCATGACAAAGATACAGGCTGGAAATGAAAAACTGGACAAAGGATGGTCAGACGCTGCGATAACTATATGCCACCCCAAAATCTTTGGCAGAGCATAAAAAGTTGGAGGGAAAGGGCGACATGGGGTTGGTAACAAAGTTGAAAAGGAACAGTGTATCTACTTCAATACAAAACAAAATTTTAAGAAAACAATTTGAGGGGGCGGGGGTGGGGGGAGGGTCTTGGTGTTGGTAACAAAGTTCAGAATAGTATTTAATTTAATACAAAACAAAATTTAAAAGAAAAAAAAATGGGGGTTGGGTAAGAGTGAGCGTCTTGGGGTTGGTAACAAAGTTGAAATGGGGAATAGTATTTGATTTAATACAAAACAAAAATTTAAAAAAAAAAATGGGCGGGAATGGGGATGGGGGGTAGGGATGAGGGTCTTTGGGTAGGTAACAAAGTTGAATTGGGGCAGAGTATTTATTTAATACAAAACAAAAATTTAAAAAAAAAAAAAAATAACAATTGGGCGGGGATGGGGGGTGGATGAGGGGTATGGTTTGAGGGTGAGGGTTTTTGGGTTAGTAATAAAGTTGAAATGGGGCATAAAAAATAAAAAAAAGGTGGGGATGGGGGTTGCGGGTTGAGGTGAGGGTCTTGGGGGTCAGTTAAAAAAGTTGAAATGGTGCAGAGTATTTTATTTAATACAAAACAAAATTTAAAAAAAAACGTGGGCATGGGGTTGTGGGGTAGGGGGTGAGGGTTTTGGGGTCGGTAACAAAGCTAGAATGGGGCAGAGTATTTGATTTAATACAAAAACAAAATTAAAAAAAACAAAAAACAAGAAATGTCAATGTTAAGTGTCAAATGCCCCCCAAATGGTCTGTGAAAAAAAAAATATGATATGTTATGTTGATCATTTGTAGCAAGTATCAACAAAATCCATCAATGCATGACAAAGTTACAGGCCGGAAACGAAATCTCACACAAACTCAAAGTGTTGTCAAACAAACTCAACTTGTGACCTTGACCTTTGAGGTATGGGTGTGGGTCTTACTCGCGACACGTCGTCATGTTATGTTGATCATTTGTAGTAAGTATCAACAAAATCCATCTATGCATGACAAAGTTACAGACTGGAAACGAAATCTCACACAAACTCAAAGTGTTGTTAAACAAACTCAAATTGTGACTTTGACCTTTGAGGTACGGGTGTGGGTCTTACTCGCGACACGTCGTTATACTATGTTGATCATTTTTAGCAAGTATCAACAAAATCCATCTATGCATGACAAAGTTACAGGCCGGAAACGAAATACCGGACGGAAGGACGGACGGACAGATGGACTGACGGACGGACAGACGGACGGACGGACGTTGCAATTACTACAAAAAAAATGGGCAGCACGGCAGAAGTCTTGGTTGGGCTCGGGCAGGATAGTTCATTTAATAGGTCAAGGTCAGTGGTGTAAACTTTTTCTTAGTATGTGACCAGCTTACAGAATTAACAGAACATGTATTATAGAAATATAAAATTGATTTTAAAAAAAAATTCAAACCCCGAGCAAAACAACACTTTAACCTAGTTTTAAAGCCCAAAGTATGGAAATTTATGTAAGGTAGCTATATACATTTTTTCTACAACATAATATAAATGTGTTTATGAAGTTTAGTCACCAAAACATGAGTTTGCTCAGAAACAGAGATAACATAAAACTTTAACCAAACCCGAGCTAAATAATAATCTTTAACTGAAGGATATAGAGCCCAAAGTATGTAAATTAAGGTAAGTTAGCTATAAACATTGTTTGTATAACATGATATGAATGTGTTTTTGAAGTTTAGTCACCGTAACATGAGCTGTTTGTTCAGAAACAGAAGAAGCTGAGCTTAACATAAAACTTTAACCAGCGGACGACAATGACGACACCAATGACGCCGATGACGCCAGTGTCATGACAATAGCTCTTCATTTTTTCTCTCAAAAAGACGAGCTAAAAATCAAAATAAACGAGGTGGGTAGGGATGGGGAAAATCACAAAAAATAAGAAATGTCACTGTTAAGTGTCACATGCCCCCCAAATGGTCTGTGAAAAAATAAAAATATATGATATGTTATGTTGATCACTTGTAGCAAGTATCAACAAAATCCATCTATGCATGAGAAAGTTACAGGACGGAAACGAAATCTCACACAAACTCAGTGTTGTCAAACAAACTCAAATTGTGACTTTGACCTTTGAGGTACGGGTGTGGGTCTTTCTTGCGACATGTCGTTATACTATGTTGATCATTTGTTGCAAGTATAACAAAATCCATCTATGCATGACAAAGTTACAGGCCGGAAACGAAATACCGGACGGACGGACGAACGTTGCGATTACTATAAAAAATAAGATACTGAATCAAAAAGATGTAATGTACTACATGTATATGATACACATTAACAAAAACAAAGAGGCCCAAGAGCGCCTGATTCACTCTACTTGCAACAGATGAACATTTCAGGGGAAAGATTCCTCTTCAACAAATCTTTTAGGAGACCATTATGCAATGCTACACGTAAATATCTACGGTCTAGGCCTTGAACTTTCAGAGAAAAAGTTCCGCTTAAGTGTATTTATAAGCCCTGTGGCAGGGGCATTTGTCGTTGAATCAAGCTGGTTCAAGACTTTTTCTGAACTTGTGGTTACATAATGAAAAATGAAGGTGCTATCGCATCTACAACATTTTCTCTACATAACTATGTAAAACAGTGACCCTGTGGTGGCCCAAAATCTAACCCCCGAGACCTGACCTCAACTTTTTAGGGGAACCTCCTTGCAACGCTACATGTAAAATAGCTAAGGTCTAGGCCTTAAACTTTCTGAGAAAATGTTTTAAAAGTTTCCCTTAAAAATGTGCTTATAAGCCCCGTGGCAGGGGTGTTTGTGATAGAATCACGCTGGTTCAAGAACTTTAACGAGATCTTGTAATTACATAATGGCTGTGCAAGTTTGGTTAAGATTCAATGAAAATGAAGGTGCTATTGCATCTACAAGAAAAAGGTTAACGGAAGGACGGACAGACAAATACAGACGACGGATGACAAGACAATTTACCATGACATAAAGCCTGCTGGCATTTGGCCAGTAGAGCCCCAGAAAATAGAGCCAATATTTGGTTGAATTTTAATAGAAAACCTGAGAAAATAAGAATTGCAATACAAAAGGAAAAGTAATATATATACTACTTGCACCTAAACATTAACATTTAATGAATGGAACTTAGATATTGCAGCCATTTAATAGAACAAAAACTTGAAGCATATTCATACACCAATGTGCCAAGTAAGTTCACGTGACTAAGTATGTATGCGGTATAATTATCAAAATTGCACCAAAAGTCTTTTTAACACAAGAGTTTAAGACAAAATATGAC
The DNA here is from genome assembly GCA_029582155.1 of Panopea generosa. Classification (NCBI taxonomy): domain Eukaryota; kingdom Metazoa; phylum Mollusca; class Bivalvia; order Adapedonta; family Hiatellidae; genus Panopea; species Panopea generosa. The sequence continues at coordinate 53,281,474 of CM055896.1, forward strand.
CTTTTTCAACCCAAAATATAAACTTGACCTTCAAGTTAAGAGCCCAATATGTTACATAGTGCCTCACAGTGTAAGCATGAACACTTGCCTGTGTTAAAAGAATATGTTTCTATATTGAATACTGTATACTTCATACACTGAATTTCACCCATTTGTCTATACACATATCTATATACTCTTCCTTGAACTGTGCAACATTGAAATGTGTTTGAAACTGAAATTTATGTAGATTTGGCCGGTTAACCATTGGGCAAATATTTGACGTCGTTGACGTCTGGGGTGCGGGTAAAGCATGGACAAAGTTTCTATTTAAATCAATGAAAGGAGCATACAATAACTCTTATAATTAATCATTTATCCAAAATCATACAATGACATGCACAACTGGACTACATATTAATTTATCATTCAAGGTGTCATCAAAATCCATTGTGCAGTAAAGGAGAGGAAGCGGGCAGAAATGTTTTATTTAAAAAACATTGAAAGGGGAACAATTCACTTAGAAATAATCATTCCAAACTGCACAACATGCACAATTAGTACTGATACTTCCTACAAAGTTTGATCAAAATACATTTTGTAGCGAAGGAAACTACAGGGAGAGGTTTAAAAACATTGAAAGGGACAAAACTCTGACAGAGCTTTTTTAATTTATTAACAAAGGACAATATTTGGCTACTTCCAATTAAAATCTGGTTATTTTTCCCAATTGAGGTAAAACAAATCCCAAAATGAAACAAAGACTTACATTAGGTTTATAAAAAAAACAATGGATATGAATACATGTATGATTGTAACATCTGGAATTAATAGTTAGAACATGATCTTATAATGTTATGCTTTATTATCCAGTTGAGGTTTTTTCCCCCATCTCAAAGCCTCTTCCCAATTTCAGGATAAAAGCTTGGTTTGACAGACAGACAGACAAACAGACAGGACAACAACAGTAAGTCACCCTCAGAAAGGTGGAGACCTAATTACTAGTATACTACTATATTGGGGAGAAACACTGATTTATAAAACAGTCTGTAAGTTTTTAAAGTATTTTTGATGGCTGTATGCAGCATCTGTAATCAAAAGAACTTTATCTTAAACACAGCTTGCTAGGAATGTTGTAATTTTGTGGGGGCAGCAGGCACAACTTGCTAGCAATGCTGTGCTCTTGTGGGGGCTGCAAACACAACTTGCTAGGAATATTGTGTTTTTGTGAGGGCAGCACACCACACTTGCTAGGAATGCTGTTTTTGTGAGGGCAGCACACCACACTTGCTAGGAATGCTGTGTATTTGTGAGGGCAGCACAGCACACTTGCTAGGAATGCTGTGTTTTAGTGAGGGCAGCACACCACACTTGCTAGGAATGCTGTGTTTTAGTGAGGGCAGCACACCACACTTGCTAGGAATGCTGTGTTTTTGTGGGGGCTGCAAAGTAATAGAGGTGATTTGTATTTCTGATGAATAGAAGTGATGTTCATTGATCGATTGAAAATTAAGCATCATTTTCATGCCATCGAGGGCTAACGGACCACCAGTTAACCTAACCACCATTTCCTGGGATCATAAAAGGTTAACCAGAACTGAAGCACACCCCATCTTCGCAAATAACTGATGACTTTCTCACTTGAATTGGCGGTGAGAGACGAATGATAATGAGACACATGTCGTATATCAGTCATTAGGGGGAATACCACTGTCAAAACATGGATGGGTCTATGTTTAAACTGGTATTAGAATGCTGTGCATGCATGTCCCGATACCTTATAGGCAACAAAATAAAAACAGGACTTTTTTTTTTAAGTTTCATGATTTTCATATTTCATCTTTATATACCAACAAACTAAAACTGGGTATATATCAGTGCTATTGTCGCAGCGTATGTTTGTTATCAAAGATGTTTTCTTCAAACTTCATATTGCCTCATGAAAAATTATGAATGTGATCATAATCGTCTATGCGACTGCATCAATACAGGTAACTGCGTGACTGGGGATTCCCTGAATCATACCATGTAATCTGTTAAAACGGCCAGCTTTGTAAAAAACTCTTGAAAGCAAATTGTCGATTGTAGATAAACAAATATACGTAATTTGAATTTCTGTATTTTCAAGGTTGCGCCATAGTGGACGCCCTGAACAAACTATAATTGCGTCAAATGATATTTCATTGCATTGAAAACACAAGAAACGCGCTGTGGAGAAAACACTATTTTTCAAATATGAAGTTTCTGATAATAATACTTGGATATTGACATACGTGTATGGATACATGTTCAAAGAATAACAAAAAAAATAGAGCTGATGAATATAAACCCACTATTGATACTACAAGAAATGTCAATGGGCTTACATAGGAGCCGATGAATATAAATCCTATTTTGGTACTGCAAGAAATATCACTGGGCTTACATATGAGCCCTTGAATATAAACCCCCTACTGGTAATACAAGAAATATCACTGGGCTTACATAGGAGCTGATGAATATAAATCCCCTATTGGTACTGCAAGAAATATCACTAGGCTTACATACGAGCCCTTGAATATAAACCCCCTACTGGTAATACAAGAAATGTCACTGGGCTTACATACGAGACCTTGAATGTAAACCCCCTACTGGTAATACAAGAAATATCACTGGGCTTACATACGAGCCCTTGAATATAAACCCACTACTGGTTATACAAGAAATATCACTGGGCTTACATAGGAGCCAATGAATATAAATCCCCTACTGGTAATACAAGAAATATCACTGGGCTTACATACGAGCCCTTGAATATGAACCCCCTACTGGTAATACAAGAAATATCACTGGGCTTATATAGGAGCCGAGCCAATGAATATAAAGCCCCTATTGGTACCGCAAGAAATGTCACTGGGCTTACATACGAGCCCTTGAATATGAACCCCCTACTGGTAATACAAGAAGTATCACTGGGCTTATATAGGAGCCGAGCCAATGAATATAAATCCCCTACTGGTAATGCAAGAAATATCAATGGACGTACATAGGAGCCCATGAATATAAAACACCTGTTGGTACTACAAGAAAAGCTATAACAAAATTTAGAAGAGCTCTGTAAGGAAAGGTAAGAGCTTACAAGCCAAAATGGGGATTGGTGCTGATGCTAAAAAATTGTGAATCTTTTATAACAATGTTCTACCCAGTGTGTTGATCCTGTATTTTTACAAGTATGGAAGGGTGTATAGGTAAGAGAAAAACTTCATAAAAATTGAAAAAATGAACATGTTTAATTATGTGATCCCCACTTTTTTACAGACACTCTTAGATAAAACATGTGAGAATTCTGCAAGCATCTATAAAGATTATAGAAAGAATGCTTAAACAAGGCAAATTTAAACACTTCTTTCTTATTTCTTTATGGTATTTTGGACAAATGTTATAATTTATTCTATTTATTTCTTGTTTTGTTAAATAATGCCATGTAAGTTTCTTTATATTTGTGTTGGGAGTAATTGCAATTTTGATAAAAGAGTGACATTTAAGCATGATAAGGCCGAGTATTTCTTAACACTTATTGACATTTTGGGTAATGTTGTAAATCTAACATGTATTGTACCGGGCACTTTAATAAAAAAATTGTCAATATTTACAGTAATCATTGTACTAAAGTTATTATTGATTACTGTTATAGTCACAACAAATTTCAATATTTATTGTAAGTTATGTAGTGTTTTTTCTAGACCAGGAAAAGGGGCAGGGAGCGAGAAAATGGGGCAGGGAGCAAAGTTTGTGCGCGATTGGCATATACGTTGTCAAACTTTTTCTTTTGTGGTCTCTTTTAATATAGGGTTATCTCCCCTTTACATTATGCATGTGTAAATCACAAGTATTAGAGTTTGCATAAGACAGGTAAAAAATCAGGGAGAAGTGAATATTCTCTATCAGTATGACCAACTTATTATGTTGTGTTTAGTTTTTGTTCTTTATTGAATAACTATCATTTCTGTTCTATCCAGACTCAGTAGCAGTGTGGGAGCAGGAGTTAGTTTAAAACATTATTTTAAACATTGTCATTTTTTTTTTAATGGTTGCTATATAACTGTATAACATACTATTATGACAATGTCAAGCTTCCAAAGCTATCCAATCCATCCAAAAGAACTTTGCAATATGCTAAATAAATGCAATCTATGGTAGCCCTCAAATACCTAGAAAATTGTAACTAGTCAACTATATTTCAAATATTTAAAAAAGCCCACATAATTTATGTTAATTGTTATTTTCAATACTGTATGTAAATCATGATATGACTGTCAAAAGAAAATTATACGCTGAATTTACACAGCCAGTAAGCAATAAGTTTATTAAATTACATTTATACCCCACCCACATTTTATTTACCGTTAACTCCATTTTAATATTAACGTTCACTTTGTCACATAAAAAAATCTACATACAGGCAGTTCCAGTTAATGTAAATCTATAAAATATTCATAAAATTACCGGAATCTAAAGCTGACATAATGCAAATCGCAGTCTATCGCGAATTCTCTTCAGAAACATAATCAGATTTTAGAAATTGCCACCATTTTGGCAAGGGAGATAATACTTTTATAGCTGAAACCAAGTAAGTTACCTCCCTTTTAAATTTTGAGGGATACCCGCGAAAAACGTCATCACCTTTTTATCAAATCTCGGCTGATTTTGACCGGAGAGAAAACAGCTTGATGCCGAATAATCCGATAAACGATGTGATAGTTGATTGTGTATATGGATAGGGATCAAACTGGCAAGCCAATACAGTATGACCTTTCGCGATTTATGTAAACGGTATACTGAAAATTATTTAGTTTCCGAGATATGAACATGGACTGATATTTGACCCTTAAACTAACTTCAAAAGTCACTGGAATGTGACGTCATTTGCTGTATCCACACGCGACAAGGACCTGATTAGCTGATTGTTACATATTTCACAAGAGAATTTTGTAAAATTCCCAGAGAGTTTAACAGATTTCAAACAATAAGTAATTATGTTTTTTAATTTTTATAGCAGCATCTCATTGACCAATCTAATGTTTAAGAAGGCTAAAGTATGGCCACAATCCCTCTATAAATCTGCTAGTGTGACCTATTCTTGGATTCACTTTAAAATTTAAAAGTACATTCATTTATGAATTACTATATTTTTGAGGTGACAACTGCGTTTTACTTTGTGAAAAAATTTTGGGCACCAATCTACATACAACACTGTAAAACCTAAAATTGTTGGACGATGTATAACAGATGCAGAGTTATCAGAAACATCCTTATCAAGTATTTCCATGAGGATGTTAACAAATACACAGCATTATAGGTAAAAGGTGATTGATGGATAATGTAGAACAGGAACAGACTGATCAGAAAAGCTCACAATGAGCCTTCGACTCAATGGAGCTACAATTTATTGACAACTGCAGGGGTGTAAAATTCCATTTGGGCACTATTACAATTGTTACTTTTTGTGTAGAGCAGAAATATCTTTAAAATTTGTATTTTTGAAACATTTAAATATAAAATTTCAAAGCCAATCGTTAATGGAATTGTTCACCCCTGAAAGTAGAAGGAAACATTCAGATATGATGTTTGAACATTCTTTGTCCTTACCTCCTGAGCCTGAGCTGCCAAGCGACCCCTTCCCTGCAACTCGACACCTACAACCCGGACCGGAGACTCCACAGCGACAACAGGAACCGCAGGCGCAGCAACGGGAACCACAGCCGAAACGACAGGATCCACAGGCACCGCAGGAACCACAACCACCACGGACGTCTATAATGAATTTTTAAAACATTACATATATTTCCAATGCCTGTTCCATACACAATCTTGAAACTGTCATAAATTCTTTGAAACCGGAACCTTTATAAATTTACATCATTTATATACTTGCATACATAAAAATACTATAATAATATAAAACTAATTAGAGTTTGAATATTAAAATTATTGTTTGATGGATTCAACCCGATAAATCAATTTTAATGTTTTTTATCCGTAAAAAGTGCGTTTTTATGAAAATTCATTAACAACTTACCATTAACATTAAAACCAATTACACGTATGTAACATCATGATAAACTGTGACATAGAAGAATGTGTCTTATTACTATTTATTCATTTGTATTTAAATTTAGCCACCTGCAACAGTCTGCAATTAAAAACTAACTCTTCATGGCATTTTAAACCATTATACAAAACCATTAAATACCAAACACACTAGGAATATATCGACTATGTACCATACATAATTAATCCAAACTTAATTATTACTCAGTGTAGTCTGTCAGACACGCAGTAAGTATTGAACAGGGAGATGAGTTCCATTATTTGCTTACATGCAATAGCACCCATTAAAGTCATAAACAATATTTACAGATATCATTATGTTAACCCAAATATATATAAGTTTGAACAATTACTGAATACAAAACACAAAACAGCACTCAGAAAACTATGCAGCTTCATCGGCCTAATTTTACTATTGGTAGATTAACTGTCCCAAAAATGTCAACTATTACTACATGGGAGGAAACTCTAAAATTTACTGTCTAATCTGTAAAATAAATTTTATACAATACTAAATGTTCGAAACAACTATACAGATATGAAAACTAGACTATTTGAGTATATGCAGTGAGTATGATTATGTGCATAATAAATATGACACCGGTGTTTACCATTATCCAATTCTACATCGCCCACACATTTATTTTAGTACATGTCAGACGATCGACAACCGGGAAAACCGGCAAACGATAGCATTGTCATCACCCAATCGTGTTGTAACCGATGTAAAATAACCTTTACGCTCTCTCTTACCGATATTTTAAAACAACACTGTCTAATAATATAAATGACTACTTTCCACGTGTATTTCGCACAGTGTTGCTATTTGCCAATTTTCCGGTACGGCCTAATAAAAAACTGCTCCATTTACCGATTTGAAAGCACAAAGATTGTGGACATGAATAAAATGAAACTAGTTTCCTTTAGCATTCCTTGTTCGTTTTTGAGGTTAAGGAAAGCAATCAAGGGATACTAAATTAGATTTAATACAAGTAAATAGTGTGAGTGATCGCTAGTAAACATTTTAATGTAAATATTTGTTGTGCACAATTCATTTTCAAATGTTTGTTGTTGTGTGTATGTGTGTGTGTGTGTTGTGTGTGTGCGTGCGTGCATGCGTGCGTGTGTGTGCGTCTGTGATGGTGTGAGTGCGTGCATGTGTGAAATTAAAAATATGAGCATTTTCTATTTTCTTTAATTTTACTGAAGTCATGTTAACTACTGTATTACACATAACCTCATGTTTCCATAACTGTAAATGTGACAATAAAAGATATCTAAAAAAAGAACATGCATCACATTCCCTGTATACGAAGCACGTGAAATCTACAATCTTTAATTGCATTCGGCCCACCCCAGCGATAATAATACAGGAGGATGACGGAATTGACCGAGTATGAACGACTACCAGTTCGAAAGTTGTGAAATCATTGAACTTCTGTATATGAAGTAAAGTATATGCCTACTGAGTATTTCTTCAGAGACATATGCATACATGCAATTGCATTTAAGTCGCTGATTTCGTAAAGTGCTTCATATGTTAATTTCAGAGAAGAGTGTTTATTAATCGTTTTAAAAATAAATGGCCGACTGGCGCATTTTTTATTCATAAAACTGTAGCTTAACACATTTAGTCCGAGTAGGCTGAACGATGCCATATATATCAGGCCTAAGTACTGGACTTTCTTGCTGCCGCTGAGAGAGAGTAATGGATCAATATTTCATAGAAATGATAGAATACAACTGTTTTAGTACTCACCTCAGGAGCTGGACTGCAGGTACCGAACACAGCGTCTACCATACGCTCCACCACAGAAACTGCTGATGACACCATCGATGACACCCCAGTCTTCACCATACGCACAACACACGAGAACAAGGAAGCCATGAGACTGATTTTCTGAAATACTTGAAATCGAGAAAATTAGAATTTGAACACGAAGTCGGCGCGAAATGCAACGACAGTGGTATATATAGGCAACATTTGTCACGTGGTTAAACAATATATTGTGTTTTGCCAAAGGTGCGAACAACACTTATTAAACTACAGTTTGAGTAACGTAAACATGTAAAAGGTTCTGGGGGTTGTTCAACAAGTAACGAGACGATCTTCATAGATATTGATAGATCCTTCGAAACTTTGGTAGAACATAGATTAGATGTAGTCTGTACCAAAAGTTATTACTTCTGTATTGATGCAAAAATCGGGGCGGTAGAGCAATAGATATGTTGGCCGCTCACGCCAGAGGTTGCGGGTTCGTTCTCCAGCTAACCGATGACTCTCAAAACAACTCTCAGTAATGGTTCTACACAGCAAGCGACTCGATAGCGGTTCATATAAATTTGAGCTTTCTTCGCAATCGAGTTAAACTAAATTAAATATACAGTTCTTTAAGAAACGTAATCCTGGCATGATCAGTGTAGTTACGTGCTTGGCTTTTTGAAAGTTTCGTGTGAAATTTGTGTCACCGAGGGCTAACCGACAATCATTTAACCTACCCATTCAAACCTGTGGTCCTGGTAGATTAGCTGTTTGAATCAGATGTGAGAATTGAATGGCAACAAGACGCAATGTCCGCATATCAACCATCATTGAGATTGTGACCAAACGGAGGATTCAAACGCATGACCCCTGGATTGATAGTCAGAAGCACTACATACTGGGCGAACCGGACCCGGCGTTAACAGAACAGAACATATATTTTATTTGACTTATACATAGTAAATCGTAATATCTACACGTGAAACATATTATTATATTATTTAGTATAGTCACTTAGTTAGTCACTATGCTCTAAATATGATGGGCTTCGCGGAGAACGCTCTTCATCACAGCTCCCAAGATTATCACAGAATATTTGGATATATGGCGAGTATGGTCCTGCGTTTTATAACCATGTATCAAAAGTAACAGTGTTCAATTTTCACAGAGGTGCCATAAATTTTCCGTCGTCAAGACTCGAGGCAAATAGAACAGTATTACACCAGGAGAACGGTGTTTACGTATATGAGTTCCTGAGACAAGTTACAAAACACTTAGCTAACATACAGAAGGCATCGTACGGCCATCCACAAGGAAATGTGCATCTTCTTCTACATCAGAGGCACTGTGTTGTGACATACACGCATTAGGGTGGGTACCACAGTCACGTGTCAGCATTACTTAAAATAATGAAATATTATTTTGTCTTTGCATGCGGATATCTTTATCAAAGCTTTTTGGAGTATAGTCGCTTCTATATAAGACGTACACGTGTATACTCGTCCAATTCCGTTATTATTCGGAAATCGGAACTATGTCCTAAATGCTGTTTAATTTCTCTTTAGACCTATGCCCACGGTGGAGAACCCAACTTGGCCCAATGCTTTGGGGCGGTGTAAACAATCAAAGGAACAGTGCCCGCTTCAGGTAACAATTTTACGAATAAGGCTTTCTTAATATTACATGAAAACACACGATAAAAGACGAACAACGTCTCTGTATAGAGACAAACCATCGGTGCGATCAAGCGGTCATGTAAACTCGTATTTGTTTTTGTTCAGTTGAAAATATTATGATATGGAGCCGTATAATCTACAAACCGCCGTTGCGCTATTTGTAAAATATAAATCTTTTGCACAGCCACTTGACAGTACCGATGGTTCATATATATATATAGAGAGACAGACAGACAGACAGACAGACAGACAGACAGACAGACAGACAGACAGACAGACAGACAGACAGGTATCTGCAAAAAATGTAAACTAAAGTGGGTACTTTTCCTTCGATTTTTACACCGCTCCATAGCATTAGGCCACGTGGGCTCGCCACCGTGATGCCTTTAAGCAAAGCAATATCAATTGTTGTGGGAATGAATGTACGTGACGTTGTAATTGCAACACCTAGAACAGGCGTAGATGCGTTTAGTTTAGCATAATTTTATTTTTTAATACAATGTATTCAACTTTTGTATAGCGGTAGTCTAAGTCGCCTTACAACTTTTTGAACACCCCTCGTATATCCGTCAACAAGAAGCTCAAAGTTCGAGTGAACACAAACTGAACACACGACCCGACCACAGGTACATATAGTGATAATTAGTGAGCGTGTAATGCACCCAGGTGTGTTTACCTGTAACCTGATAAAATGGCATACTCAGCAAAATGTAAACATGTATATATTTTCATGACTGCGTCTTTTTTCTCTTGGAAATCATTTAGATGTCTGACCCAATATACTTCTCTGCAACGTTAAATTAATGTACAGTTGGGGTTGGGGACATTAATTACTTTTCTTTCAAAGAAAAAAACATAAACAACAGCTTCGTTATTTTTTTATTATACGTTACTTGCGGAGATGGGGTGTGCTTTTAGTACTGGTTAACCTTTCAGTATCCCAGGAAACAGTGATTAGGTTAACTGATCGTCTTTTAGCCCTCGATGGCATAACAAAAATGACGCTAAAAATTCAATTAATAAATCAATCATTTGTTTATTATTATTTTCAGTCTACAACATTTTGTTTATAATGTCTAACCGGACCCGATTAGCTCAGCCGGTTACGCGTCTGACTTTCAATGCAGGGTTCGTGAGATCGAATCCCCGCCTGGCAACAGTTTCCGCGGTGACTGATATACGACAGTGTGTCTCATTACCATTCGTCTCTCACCGCTGATTCAAGTGATGAAGTTATCAGTTACTTGCGGAGATGGGGTGTGATCGAGTACTGGTTAACCTTTCAGGATCCTAGGAAGCGGTGGTTAGGTTAATTGATCGTCTGTTAGCCCTCGACGTTATAAAAATGACGCTAAATATTCAATCAATCAATCAGTCATAATAATGACTGTCATGTGGAGAAATTCTGGATCCGCGCATGTATATTAAATTACTACTATTTGTTTGAGGCGTTTGTAGCCAATTTCTATTATTGAAACCAATTGATAGGATGGACATTATGTATTGATCATATATTCACAAAGCTTCTTGGATCATTATTTAGAAAGTATCTTAACCCAATAATATTGTCTTAGCTTAGATGAAAACAATTTCTTAATTTAAAGTGACAATCATACAACCACTAAGAAAGAGCTCAGCTAATAATAATTCTTAAATAAAATATTTCATATTAAAAAAATCGTCAACTCTGTTACTAGACGTTGCTGATTTCCATATCTTAAAACAGTATTTGATGTGGTAGTTTGGAAAATGCCTTATGTAAATAATATTGGTTATTCTGTTTACACAATTTAATTTTGTACATATAAAGCTATCGTTTTGTGTAAAGGTGTCTTGATTGTTATACCGCATATATATATCTACGAGCAGCATGTGCAAATCGTGAATTATCGATTTTCAAGCTATTCGGAAATACTTGGCTGACTTCATTGAAAGGTGTATTATAAAGTACATGTTATCATGTGTCAAATGCATGACTTATCATTGTATACTTATTGCTGTGCCAGATTTCAGTAACTACGTTAAACTAACATGCCAATAAATTATATTGTTATATTTATATTTTATTTTTTAGTTTTATTTAGTGTATATATATCTTGACTTTTCTGCGCGACAAGTGACCAATTTATTTCAAACTATCTTAACCCTTTACTCCATAAATACGCGTTTTCCCGCACCAATCACAGAAGGCCATTGTCATTACGAGCAATCTGAACTGTTCCTGCACTGTTTTCCACTCTGTCAGTTAATATAAACATAATTCACCAAATAATTAAAAAGCCTTCTATATTAGGTGTCCAAGGCGTTTATATTAGAAGTGTCCAAAGGCGTCTATATGAAGTAAAGGGTTAATGAATGTTCGAGTTATGAGGCAGACACAACAGTATGGCTATATATGTGACTTTATGATACCATTAACCGCCACGCCGCCTGGTATTCTTTATGTTTTATCATAACCGTTATCGTGGTTAAATTAGTAGCCCCTATGTGATGGCGAGTTCGAATACCCGTCCGGCTACAGTATCCGTGATGATTGAAATACGGCATTATGTGTAATTGTCATTTGTCCCTCACCGCTGATTCAAATGGGAAATATATCAGTTTCTTGCTCGGGTGCTGGATACCAGGTATGAGTGGTTATGTTAACCGACCGTCTGTTTGCCCTCGATGACATAAACATGACGCTAAATATACAAACAAACACAACCAACCGCCCTACAATGTTGCCAAGTACACCTGATATATAAATAGGTCAATTACAAGTAAAGGATAATGGGTAAATGTTGACAACATTTATGACAACATTTCAGCCTGAAACGCTTCCGTAGTAGTTAGCAGCAGTTAATATAGTCTAGTGACACATTTATGTTGAATACCGTGCACAATTACACAATTTGGTGCAAATATGACCTTTGTAATATCAAGCCATCAGATTCTTAAATATTTAAGAGACACCGTAGCTATATTAAAGTGAAGAGGGGAGACATTCTTCTTCTACTTCCATTGGTTACTTCCACCAACCATGCGTGATAACAACAGGGAGGCGCTGTGTTAAACGTTGCTGTTAGAAAAGCCATAGCAATTATAGTCCAACCAAGCTACCCTAGGACCCGAGACTAACAGTAACATTTGGTTTGTACGTGGTTGTGTGGCATTCCATCACACCTACGTACAATATAAAAAGTCAGGAAAATCAAAGGATATGAAAGTGTTTTTCTTTTCATGTTTTCATAACGTACCGTAATCAAAAGAGTAGAAAGTACGAATGATATCATTATTCTGTGCCCCAGTTTCGACATATAACTACACAATTTTATGTAAGAAAAAATAATAGTCTTTCGAATTTCGATAAAATAACATAAAAAGAATGACAAAATATGCCACTCACTTATTTTATTTAAGAAGTATGAACTAATAATGAGTTAAAACGGAATGAAGAACATCACAATGTATTGAAGTTTCTCGACATAGGTATCTTGTTGCAGGATTAAAAGTTAAACGTAGATAAAGGGTTTTCATAGGTTCTAGCTTTTAAGAACGCAAAGTTACTTCAGCAGGGATGTCACAAGGTTCTGTTTTGGGCCCTTTGTTTTTATTTATCTTCATTAATGATATTGTTGATAACGTGTTAAGCATCCCTCATAATTTTGCTGGCGATACATCGCTTTCTTTCACTCTGCTAATTTATTGGATAAAGAGGACATCATTTAAATAACGACCTTAATAATTATACTTGCTGACTGGTCGAGACAGCGTTTCGTGAAATTTAATTTTAATCCCAGTAAAACACAAGCTTTACATTTTATACTTAAAAGAAATGTCACTTATCCACCAAACCCTTTCATTAAATCGAAGCTTCATTTGCATAAGTTGCAAGAACTTGTTGTTTCACAATCGTTGTAAAATTAAATAAGTTCCAATTAAATATCATAGAGACATTTAGAATTTTGATTCAATTAAAAGGACGATCCAGTTTATATTTTATTTGCACGTTAATGCATATTTGTTTGTTTTTTATCATGTTAATAAAATTGTAAAAATACTTTGAATACATGTATACATATGTCGTTATTCCCCCTTGATAATTTTGTCACATTAATAGAATTCGGAATTGTCCAAAACTTGAAAAATCAAGAAATCTCATTGGAAAATAAAATTAGGTATAAATGCTACACCTGATAAGTAATAAAATGTTAACAAAATTAAAACCACTTCCGTATGACATTTTATCGAATTATAACACTTACCACATTAACCAATCAAATAACACATGTAGTGAATTGTCATTTCCGCATTTTTATTCGTAAGATTTATCGATCTCACATTTATATATAATTTTTTTTTTTTATTTTAAGTAATACGAAATATGTACAAGCAAATGTAATCGACATAGAGAGACTCGTGATTGCCAACGTTTAGTTTTAATTATCAATGTTGTGTTTATAAGGCACAGTACAACCATTGGAAGTAGGAAATGCTTCCGTTGGGCATAATGGCGGTTATAAACAATTCTCGTTTCTTCTTATTTAAAAATGCATGTTCCTTTTTTTAATGCTGATTTTTTTTATTTGAATGGTATTATTGATGTATTTTTAACATTTTGAAAGCAGTGTCATGTTTCAATTGTGAATTTAGAAAAAAGATGATGCTTGGAAATTGGGGTATGAATACATTATTTCGGAAGTCTACTTTCACTTTGTCAACAGCGTACACACTGAACAGAAAGAAATCTCTTATATGACACATGGCTCCTACTTTTCTCATCATGTTTTGGGAGTGCAGAGGTTGGCAAACAATAAAATGTAAATTTTATTTCTTTCATTTGGGTCTCTTTATGAATGACAAGCTTTCTAACTTTTATTATTTACTATAGAATAAAGAACAAAAACTAATGGTGGACTTACACTTATAAGTATTTCATTCATTAGATTTTTAAGGAAGAACAGTTTTTCAAATAATACATATGAAATTGAACTGACACGCAGTAACCAGCAGTAACCAATCTAGCCCGACTAAAACTCGTGTATAATACTAAAACGTAACCGTTGTGTTCGCCACCATGATACAGTAACTGTTGCTATTTCTGGAAAGAGTTAACATTTCAGGTGTTTTGGTTTTTCTTAAATTACGTTCATAATTATGTATAACAATCATTACTGACGTGTTCGAAACGAAATTAGAATGTATTAAAATAGTATTTACATTTGCGAACGTTGTTCATCTATTTTTCTTACTGTTTTATATTTTATGCTAATTTCCTATTCAGCCCGATTGCGCCATTCCCTGTGTTAAAATAGTTCCGTCATTCATTCACAATTTGACGTGGAGGTGTCAACTAGAAGCAATAATAATTACTTGGGTCGAATAGCTTAGCATACACTCAATATAAATGTTGTTAAAAATATTCAAGAATCGCTGGTTATAAGAAAAAAATTAAAATGTGGTTGTTTCGTTAGTATAATGAACATTTCATGTTAATAGTATAATGTTTACTATATAGTATGTTTATTACTATATGTGTTGTCTTTGTCATATTTCTTTGTAAAGTTTTATAAATGGCCTGAGGCAAAATTTTGCCGATTGCTGAATAAAATTAAAACATAAAACTTTCTATTAAATTGATTCCATATTATTTGCAAATGGTACAAGAGAAATACAGCTTGAAACCAGTGAGTTAGTGTAAAGCATCGTAAATGGCCAAAGGTAACACGAGCAGACAAAAACCAGAATACTTGATTTTATCTGCAGTACTTGTATCCAATTCCCCAACTCTAAACTTCACATCTTTTCGGAAATCCAAACCTTCAAGTGTGTCGAGCACAATGTTGAACATGTCAACATCTCCGTTGTCGTTTCGTTCGAACTTAACCGCATAAGTAAGTGTAAACGTGTCGCTTATAACGCGTTCAATCGCATACTCCCATGGTTCCGACATTTTAAATTTAAATGCGTCACCATCCGACGTTGGAAGTAGTTCTCCCTTAATTCTGTTCCAATTAAGGGTCAATTTGTCATCGCCAGTGGAATTTTCAGATACATTTATTTCTATATCAGGTAGAAGATAATTTCCGTATGTTCCAATAAAGTCTGTTAAGTTGTCGTTTGTGTAGGTTTCTGGTGGAGTGAGGGTAAACTTAGATGAATTTCTCCATGGACTTGGGAAAGTGCACGCAGTTGTATAGTTAAGCCATGGTTCTTCATTCAGTAAAATATCAGAAATATAGGACAAAATAGTCTTAAGTCCTAAACCAGGAACAGAGGGGATCGCTGGTCCGTTTGTGGTGCCAAACACGCCGATTTGCTGGTCTGGAAATAACCAAAGTAGTGATACGTAAGAAAATAGTCCGCCACTGTGCCATTTCCTGTTCAATCCTGTAAAAGAAATTAATGCAAACGTAAAAACTAAAATTGTAGAGTAGCGTTTATAATAAAAAATATCTTAATTATGTTTATATAATTATGTTATTACATATTGATTAAGTTGTAAGTGTGATTATATGTATATATTTGTGTCGCTTCTATGTATGTGTGACGACGCCTTAATGGATTCAGGTCAACCACGTTAAAGACGCATACAGGAGTCAGCAAGTGGTAGTACCGCCGTATGGACGAGTACTTCACACATTCGCTGTATGGGTGACGACGCCTAAATGGGTTCAGGTCAACAACGTTAAAGACGCATACAGGAGTCAGCCGGTGGTAGTACCGCCGTATGGACGAGCAATTCACACATTCGCTGTATGGGTGACGACGCCTAAATGGGTTCAGGTCTACAACGATAAAGACGCATACAGGAGTCAGACGGTGGTAGTACCGCCGTATGGACTAGTACTTCACAGATTCGCTGTATGGGTGACGACGCCTAAATGGGTTCAGGTCAACCACGTTAAAGACGCATAAGGAGTCAGCCGGTGGTAGTACCGCCATATTGACAAGTAATTCACACATTCACTGTATGGGTGACTTTAGTAGCTCGGTACGACATAAATCATGGGAAGATAATCCTGTTGAATCAGCCATTGCCATAAGGAATAAATGTGCATTAAAGAATAACATCGCGGAAGTAGTATATACGTGTATAAGTATTTCATAAAAACAGTATAGAACATTTAATAGAATAGAAGTTTATTGAACAGGTGTAAATATTTCGTCAAGTAGTGTCATTCTTATTTTAAAATGGATGTTAGGAATTCGGAAAACATATTTTTTGTTAGGTAAAATTAGGTTTAATTGTAGTAATGTATTTTTGTAATTTTATTTATGTAAAAATTAAAATGTAAATATTATTTTGTCAATGAGTAGATTTATATTCTACTCAACGAGTTGTCGGCCCATGGTCCTTTGTCACATCCACACATGAAAACTTCGAACGTGAGTTATAAGAACTTGTTTCACAATCAACGTAAAATAAATAAGTTTAAAAATCCTTTTTCGCATAGCAAAACGATTTCTGATTACAACAAACACTTAAGTGCTTCTGTAATGAAACATCATGTTTCTGACTGATTGCATACAAAAACACCAGTATTTTAGTGCCGAAACCTGGATCCATAATCTAAATACTAAGCGAACTATTTATATGTAACATGTACGAAGCGTGTAAGTACCTCGGTAAGTAGAATCAAACCAACCAAATCCGTAGCCAGGGGTTATGTCGTTGACAGGAAAGGCAGGCTGTTTCAGATTGCCACCGAAAAAGGAGGGAACCTCGTTGTGGATCTGCACATAAAAACGAGACGTCAGAGCTCAGATTATTGAATTATTAAACGAGTAAGCAACATATATAACTATCTATACGAGAATATGCTGAGCATTGTATTATTTTTGACAGCGAATTTTAATGTTGCTTTTAAATAAGCACGAATGTGACAAACCGTTTATCCCTTTACACACACAAAGTGTAAATTTCTTATTTATTTCTCATTTCATCTCTATAAAGAATTAGAATAAATCTAGTTTTTTATACAATAATTAAAAAAGTAATTTCCGTCAGTCGTCGTATTATGCCCAATGTCCCATATTATATTTGATGCATTTGTAGGTTCAACTCTAAATTATGCATGTGAAATTTGGGGATACTCTAATTCCAAAGAAATTGAAAGGGTGCATCTTAAATTTTGCAAACAATTGCTACATGTGAAAATACCAACTTGCAATATGGGAATATATGGCGAACTTGGTAGATATCCACTGTTTATAAATATATATATGTGCGTTTGGTAAAATATTGGTGTAAAATAGTGAAGTCTGTTATTTTTGGAAAATATCTTTACGAATCTTTACTTAGTGATTGTCAAAAAGGTGTAAAAAAATTAGGCTGCGAGCATAAAAACAATATTGAATCATTATGGCTTTTCTTCTGTCTGGAGAAACCTTGCAAATACTTATTTACATAATTTTCATATGGTGTTTAGACAGAGAGTTGTTGATGTATTTTTGCAAACTTGGCACACTAGCATATTCAATTCCAGATCGCTATCTAGATTTAGTGATTTCAAACTTCATTTTGAATTTGAATTATATCTAGACTAGCCAAGCATGTTTAGAATTGCTATGTCTAGACTAAGACTATCCGCTAATAAGCTAAGAATTGAAACTGGTCGTTATGAACAGAACAGAATTGACCACAACCGAAGATATTGCACTTTATGTAATACACACGATTTGGAAGACGAGTATCATTTCATCCTTATCT